>NSJW01000041.1:290000-1005832 GCA_019955255.1 Castanospermum australe
AGTGATCGATCATGGGTAAAAATCGGCGAGAAGCGGGCCGGGCCCTACGGGCGGGCATCTCCCGCAACGCAAGCAGCATTGTTCGCCACCACCCGAGAAGCAAAAGATTCGAGAGTCCAGGCTTTTAATACATGCATAGATAGTGGTCTAATGACAAGGGCCGACGACGGAAGCTCCGCCTTCCCTGGCCTTTTGTCCTATAACCAACAGACAGAGTAAAGCCCCGGCCCCGAAAAAGCTAGCTGCTGATTCCACTGAACCTCTCCTCGGCTCACTCGCTGCCTTGACTCCGGAAGTTTATTCGCCTTATTTTTGTTTCAATGGCAGGTAGATTGCTAATGCTAAAAAGTACAGTAGAAGGCTTGGAAGGAGAGTTAACTGTCTTTGCCGCAAAGTCATTGATAGAGTCAAGTCAGGTAAGAGGCAAAGTACTATTGATTCCATTCCTGAAAACAAGGCTTACGACAAAAGCGATTCCGGTCTCCCCACCATTTTACAGGTATAAGGCACGCCATTCGGTCCTTTCTAAAGGAGTAGTAGTGGTGGCTATCTCCCTATGAAGTCTGGGATCTATTCCAACTTTACTTAATGTAAATAGTTGATCAGATTCGTGAATCCTGTTGAGTCCACGGGAAGATCTTCTTGTTCGGATTCGGATGTAGATGTGTCTGCTGAAAGCCTAGGTTTACTATTATATATACCCCAGAGTAACCACTTCCGGAACAAAATTTAATCTGGAAGTCTGTCTCCTGGTTGTTATGTTAGGAACAACCGTCATCAGCAATAGGCGCTTCTTTTTTTTTTTTTTACAGGATTACAATGCATGAAAGAATGGATCTTGTAAAAAAGTGTACAAGACGGAAGACCAAGCTAATCTCGAAAAAAAGAAGGAATAGAAGATCGAGCTCCAACTAGATCTATATCTTGATGGTCGCCCCGCTCCCTATCCAATTATACTGAATCAATCGAATCCACCATCCAATCCTCCAAGGTGAAGGTAAGCAAGAGCCAGATTCTTATGTTGCCGCAGTCATAGGGTACTCCTATTCCAGCTTTCTTTCCTGCTTTCCGGTTCCTAATACGAGACGAGCTAACTGGAGTGAAAAAAGACCGATTGCCTGCTTTCCTATTCTATTCCATACATACTAAAAACTAGTGACCGGAGGAGAATTATACCAGTTGACTTTGGCCAGAGCAGAAGAGCTAATAGACCAGAGCGGTGCTTTCCCGATTTCGATAGCTAATACGACGAGAAGGCTCTGACAAGACCTACACCCCTTAAGAGGAAGGATACAAAGACCAAGCCTGTCTTTCTCTCTGAAAAAGGGCATATGGGGCAGAAAGACTATTTTTGGGGACTAATCTGCTAATATAGGAATGAAGGAAGGAGAAGGCCTTAATTGTCTATCCAAAGGTCCGCCTTGGGTGGATTTAGGCGAATCAAGTGGGTGGGAATGATCCGAGCCCCCTATAAAAGATCATTCATACATAGCATAGTCCAAGCGGACCCACTTAAAATCTTTACTGAACTATGACCGGCCATCATATTAGCAAATAAACGTATTCCTGAGCTTAATGCGCGAAAACAATGAGGGATTAGCTCAACTAAGAGTCAAGCCTAGGGAGGGTAGGGGTATCAGAGTCCGCTAAGAAGAGAACGACTTGGCTTATACTTATGGAATGCTTCGGAAATAAAAAGACAATGGAGTCCTTGCCACTAAAAGTCTTGGCAAAAAGACAGGAAAGGAAGATTAAGTTCTTTCAGATCCCGCTTTTTTTTTGTATATGCCCCTCTTAAGGTAGGGAGTGCAGAATCAACTAGGGCTAACCTCTCTTTAGCCTATCTGTCCTCATGCTAGCCAATCTCTGGCAATTGGTCTATGGCAAAGGGTCATATTCAAGATGTGAACAAATCGGATGTGCACATTCATGCAAGATCCGGTGCTCTCTTAGGGCCGGAGGATAGATTCATTCTTTAAAGATGCACGGAGGGAAGCCGCTCTTCATTAAGTTGAGGGAATTGAGTCCCACTCTGAATGTGACTAGCAGGAATGGTCTCATCGGGCTTTCTTCTGCTTAAGACTTTACTTTAGAAAGCATTTGTGGGCGATATGCAAGGCATCCGGATCCTTCTTCCGATCCATAAGGTAATTCAATTCTTTAGTTTGTGGCAGAGAGTTTTAGAAGACTCTCGGTTATTAAGGTCACTGCTTAACAAAGTGATCTTGATAACTTTATCCTCCAATGGAAAAAATCCCGCTTTATTACTATATGGTTATACTGCTTCTAAAGAAAGAGAAGAGAACTGGGTAAAAGTAATCGTATTGTATTTTTTACCAGGGTCCTTCTTTCGTTTCCGCTGCGAGGTCTTTCACCCCACGCCAACCAAAAAGGTAGGTTCATCAACCCTGCGAGGGTAATTATTTCGCTTCTAGAGCGCTCAGCCCTGTGTCAGAAAGAGATTGAGGGCTAAGAAACGGATTTCACTCATTTTTTGCATAGCTTGCTTTGTCAGTTCTAAGAGCAGGTGGAAGACCTCCCCTTCCATTATGTTTTCACGATCTGCCCGATACTTTTGAAGAACAATGTAGGAAAGCACGCAGTAATAAATACTGCTGTAACCATCGCTCCTCAGAGCGAACATTCAGCCCAGCTGCCAAATTAGCGGCTGGGGCAAGCGCGCGCGCGCGCGTGCGCGAAGACAAATTTTGTCTTCGCCCTCAAATATTCTTTCACCCCTATTAAGTTAAGTTTGTCGCTTGTTTCGGAATGCACGACTTCCTATGCTCTAAACTCATATCTGGATTGGCTTTCTTCTTTTAAATAAAAAAAAGGGTGCACGGAGTCCAAGTAAAGAATTTTTGGGCTTCATCCAAGTAAAGTATAAAGGAAAAACTGATATGCTGCCTTGATCTTTCTTTGTCTCGAACCCCATACCCCTATAATAATGGTAGAGTAAGGGGTGGCCCCAAAGCGGAATTTACCGTATCGGCTGCAAGCTATCGCAGATGCGCTGCCACAAATGAGTTGTTATCGGAAAAGAGTATGCTCTTGTGGGAAATTTACTGGTATTCAATCAATTAGGTAACTCTTAATGAAAGAGCTTCGCTTACTTCCCCATCTCTCTCTCAATCTAATCTCATGAGTTCAAACCGGGGCAAGCGGAGACGGTCCTCTCAACCATTCGTTGAGCTGGCTGTCCGACTTCTTAATCCCTGGTTACGCTACTCTACCATGCTTGGGTAAAAGCAATCCCTCTGACTTCGCCGCTCATGGCTCCAGAATGGGTAGCCTTGGGAGGAATCGACTTATGGTTCTTCGCCGGCAAATATAGAGGCATAGCCCTTGATCCACCAGCTAAAGCTTGGCTAGCTGTCCACCTCTGATCACACCATCTCTTTCGACTCGTTCCTTACCTAGTGATGAGCTCTACATGATACTTATTATGTGGTTGCACATTTCCATTATGTACTTTCTATGGGAGCCGTTTTTGCTTTATTTGCAGGATTTCACTATTGGGTGGGTAAAATCTTTGGTCGGACATACCCTGAAACTTTAGGTCAAATCCATTTTTGGATCACTTTTTTCGGGGTTAATCTGACCCTCTTTCCCATGCATTTCTTAGGGCTTTCGGGTATGCCACGTCGCATTCCAGATTATCCAGATGCTTACGCTGGATGGAATGCCCTTAGCAGTTTTGGCTCTTATATATCCGTAGTCTCGTCTCGCAAGCACAATGAGCCGAAAAGCACTTCCATTATGGACATCGGGAACGCGGCGGCACCGTGGCCATATCGAACTACCCGCTTAATGAGTCCCTTTCTTTCCATGATCTCGTGTCGCCAAACTCTCGGAGAACACTGACCGAATTGGAGTTGGTAGGAGGCTTGCCGATTACAAGGATATTCTTAGAAGGAAAGTCAGAATGCCAGCCGATTGTTCCGATGGGAAGGAGGATCTACGTCATTATTCATTCCCCATCCCGAGATGTCTAAGTAAACAGGCTTCCCTAAGCTTGAAGCAAGAAGAAAAGAAATGAAGTCCATCAGAAACAAGACCTGATTATTCAAATCAAAGGCTTAAAGACAGGGTCAATAGTAGTAGCCTCATCTTAGAGAAGAGGTAAGTATGAATATAATAGACCTACCTTGGAAGACAGCTTGATGAACCGCCGGGTGGTATGAACTCCAGAACACGCTTTTTCGACCGCGGTGGTATGATTGCCGGGCCCTCTCCTCGTTCCGCCCGCTGGCCTATTGGGATAGCAGCCTTCGGGCTTTGCCTGCCCTTTATATTATATCTCGGCCCGGGAAAGCGCTGGCAACAACAGAAAGGAAGGGGTCCATGTAGCTGCTGCGTCCGCCCCCTTCTTAGTCAATGGGGCAGCAGGTTCGGCATCTACTAAAAAAGAGAGAGTCCACTTGAGATAACCACGCCTCTGCTAGGCAGCGTGTGGAATGGCCAAGAGCGGACCTTTTTGGATATATAATCCAAGTCGAGAGTGGAGTTACGGGAACAGCCGTCTGATGGAAAACTACTTTCACGTTCGGTTCAGAGAGCACTTTTTTAGTTCAGAATAGATTGGAGTCGACTCAAGATAGTAAAAAAGGAATTGCTTGTCAAACTTGGATATTCACATAGTACCAAAAGAGATAATGTCTATGATGAGAACCATGTTTGGATAGATACAAAACCTAAAGAAGTAATAGACTTTGGGACTAAAGACGCCACTATAATTGTTAAATATGAATTGTGTAGGATAAATAAATTTATTAATGAGTTAGGTAATGAACTTTCTATATACTTGCTCCGAGATGATAGATCGGATGAAAACAAGAGAGAAGGAGCAACTGAACATGTTCATACAAATTTTTATTTTCCTTTTTTGAGTGATTCCTAATTTTTTTTTTTAACATAGACTACCTTAAGTAATATTGTTATCAATTGAAAAGAGTATGTACGTAACAAAAAATGAGAATGGAGAAAATAGGTGAACAAAAAAAAAACAAAATGAGACTTTTTTTTCCTCCAAAGTGGCGATTCTAGGATTTAAATCTCTGACATTACAAAAGAGGTTCAACTAGGAGCGCAGTCAACTTTCATTGTAGCCAACCCTAAATGTTGAAAAAGTTGCTAATACAAAGAAGTCAAAATCAAAGTAAGGGGTCAAACATATTTAGTTGTTTGACAAGTTTTGAAATTTATTAAAAAATTTATAATTGGTGTGCCTTTAAATTTTGTCCTTTAATTTGGTCTAAATTACACAGAACAAGACACCTTGACATGATAATTATTTGTTGATGTAAAAGTGAAGCAATCAAATAGTTTATTGATGTGATAAATGTTAATAGTCAATTTTAGTTAATGCATGGCTTAACAAGTTTATGCAACTTTAAACTAAATTTAAAAGTTTTTCCGGACTACTTGTCAAAAAAAGTTTTGAAGGACAGATCAGTTGGATTGAATTATTTTCAATACTTATTCAAGTTTTCTTACATTTTATTATTAAACCATTAAAAAATGCAGTAGTGATATAAAATTTACGTTTGTTCTTTAATTTCTTTGTTTTTATATGATATGAGAATTCTTGAATTGAATAGAATGGCAAAAGACACAATTGAAGCTGATGAAATCAGTTTATATACAAGAGCTTTGTAGCATAAGCTAGCTAACTAATATTGTAACTAAACTAACAGTAAGTAAACAACTCATCTAATCAACTAATCAGTGACTAATCATAATTAATCTGATTGATTATCACAATCATACATCATCTACCCTTTGTCTTGTATTACCCCCCCCACCCCATAAGCTGGAGAAAGAATATCCAACATTCCTAGCTTGCACAAGATGTCATGAAAAGGAACTACTACAAGTGCTTTTGTAAGCATATTAGCTAATGGATTGGCTACAGTCATTAGCATCAAACATATCAAACCAGACTTTACTTTCTCCTTTACAATGTGACAATCAATTTCAATGTGTTTGGTGCACTCGTGGAACGAAAAGTGAGCTGTAATGTTCATGACAGACTGATTGTCATAGTATAATAGTGTTGGATTGATGAACTAAATGTTTAAATCCTTCATTAGACATGTGAGCTACTATAATTCACAAGTGGTAGCGGCCATGGCTCTATACTCTGCTTCAGTGGATGACTTTGAAATTGTGTATTGCTTATTAGATCTCCAAGAGATGAGTGACTCTCCCAAGAAAATACAAAACCCTGTGATAGATCTTCAGGTTTCTAAACAACCTGCTAATCTGCATTCGTAGAGGCCTTTAATCTTAGTTCTGAAGTTACAGGAAAGAATAACCCTTTTCCTGGAGCTGTCTTAATGTATCTCAGTACACGCATAGCTATCTATTGATGGTGCAACATTGGTTTTGAGAGAAACTAGCTCAGTTGTTGAACTACAAAACTGATATCTGCCCAAGTAGCAGTTAAGTATAACAATCTTCCAATTAGTCTTCGATAGGCTGGCACATCTTCATATGGTTCTCCATGGTGAAAAATTAGTTTCATTTTATTGTCCATGGGAGTCTTAGTAGGTTTGGTTGCAAGAAGACCTGCTTCAGATGTAACATCCGCTCCTAACTTAGAACAAAATACATAACCCAAATTACCCTGATAGTTAATATAACAATTATGGCTATTTTTTACGTTGTTTAACTTTTATTATTACACTGAAACTACTCAAATTGAAGAAAGCACTGAAAACTATCTAAGAGAATAAAGTATCAGTTAAAATACCCAAAGGGATAGTGAAAACTGAATAGGAGCAATTTAGCAATTTTGAAGCTGTGAACAAGGACATTTGAGTCCAATGAAAATTAAAGAATCAGTGATTAGCTAAGATTGACTGGTGAGTTCACTAATGTATTTCTAGTCACTTTAGAATTTGATTATATGATAATTGCATAACAAAATTAATAAAAAAAAGTAACATTTATGAAACTAGCCAATTAGAACATAACATGTGGAAGCATGTCATTGGATGAAATTTTGGCCAGTGAGAAAGTGTCACGTGGAGGCCTACGATTGGCTAGAAACTTGGCCAATGAAATGGTGACAAGTGGCGCCATGTAATTGGCTAATAAGTTTGTGACATTTGGCATCATGTGATTGGCTACAATCTTGGCCAATGAGGTTGTGACACTTGGCAATGTGTGATTGGCTAGAATCGTGGCTAATGGGGTCTTGACACTTGGATGAATATGATTGGCCAATAGGATGGTGACAAGTGAAAAGCATGTGATTGGTTGCAAGCTTGGCCAATAATGTCTTGACAATTGAAAGAAAACCATTGGATAGAAAAGCCATCATTACCTAGTTAGAAGAACTAAACCAACCTAATTGGTTCAACCAACCTAATTGGTTCCTTTCATCTAGTTTGATATTAACCAAATTGGTTAGAATGTAACTAAGGGCCATCATGAAATGGATAAGTTTTGCAACAAAAGGAAGCTTGTGATTGGCTTTCCTAACAAAGCCAAATTAGCTTAGGTATTAGCTTAGGTCATTACAAACAAACCAATAATTTCCCATGACTACCAAAACCCATAGCTGAAGAGAGAAAGGAAGAGAAAAAAAAAGAAAAGAAAGAAAAAGAAAAAGAGAAAGGAGAGGGAGGTGCACGGCCAAGTAAGGGGAAGAAGAAGAAGGAAGAGGAAAGAAGAAAAGATGAAAAAAATGGACAAAAGTCAAGGAGGAAAGCTGGTCTTCAAGAGGTAGGGATTTAAACTCAAGCTTTTCCATCTTTAACTCTATAGTTTCATGGTGGGTTTCTATGGTTTTTGACTCTCATGAATCCATGGAGATTTGGAGTTCTTGAGTATTGAACTTAGATATAGATGATTCATGACAAAAGAATATAGATTTATGGCTTGACTATGAGTAATCTACTTAATTTCCCTTTCTATGCCTACCTAGGATTTGTATGTGTGGTTTCTAAATCCTAGTTTGATCTTGACAAAATTAGGTATACGGATGTAGATTAAAGGGGAATTAGATGTGTTTTGATGCTTATTTATACTTAACTAGCTCAAAAAGTAGCATAGATTACTCCTTGATGCACACGGCTATGATTGGCTTTATGAGTGTTCATATAGGTTATGATCTAGATATCTGTTACTTATGATGTTTTGATGTATGTGTATGGTTTAATGTTATGTGATTTATCCAGGTGTTGCTTGGATGTGCATTTGAGGTTATTATGAATGTTTCCTCTACTTTGACTTCAATCTTATTAAGATTAAGTATAGAAATGTAAACTAGTAGTGATTAGTTGTGTTTTGTGCTTATCTATACTTGTAAGGCTTAGAAAAATTAGGATATATCTCTAGGTGGTCCACAGCCACATAGGGCTTTAATAGAAAGTGGATGTGATTAAATTAGTCATGAATATAAGCTATATGTTTAGAAGCTAAGTTATGAAAAAACGTGAGTAAGTAGCTTAAAATGGTTTGGTATAAGTCTAGATGCGCTACTGCTATGTTGAGTTACAATTGGAGTTTTGTGTGATGTATTTAAATATAAGTGAGAATTATATGTTTTACTGCCACTTTAAGGTATTTCAAGTAAGTAAAATGAAATAGAAGTTTATGATTCTCCATGGGTTGGAATTCGACTATATGAACTTAGCAAAGAGAAATGTGTATTGGGTTTAAATGGTTGTGTGGCTTATAAGATTTAAGTGGGTTAGATGTGTTTTAAGTGGAAAAACCTAAGGAGGAACCATGATGCACCCAAGAGGTAAGGTATGACCATTATAAGGTTATGAAGGAAAAGATGTGATTTAAGTGTGTGGTGTTGAGATTAGAATGCTTTGATAAGATTTAGAGTAATACAGAGAAAGAATTGAAAGAAAAGTTAGACTGCCCAAAGATGGTGAAAGTGGCTATATTATGGCTTAGATATTAGTTTCATGCAACTGGTTTAAAGTTACAAGAATAAGTAAGGTGATTTTAAGCTTTGGCCTAGAAGTAATAAGTGACCTCTAATTGTGAGAATTTTGGGGAGTAAGATAGAAGATGGCATTTTTCTTATGGGTGAAACAAGTATTATAAAGGTTTAGCCTTAAGAAGATAAGAATGATCATTGGAGAATTAAATTGTGGGGTTATGATTTAAGAAACCTCCCTTGTCTAAGTGTGGCTCAAGTTGTGATTTCAAGGTAAAAAATGATAATTAGGCATTAATTCTAATGATGTATGGCCATTGGATATTATTATGATGTTAAAGCCTTGGGCTTGAAGATGAATGGCCAATAAAAGTAAGTAAATGATGTATGGTCATTGAATGAAATTATGATAGTAAAGCTTTATACTTGATGAATGGCTTAAGAATATGTAGTTGCCTTGAAATCACTCTTATATTAATTGTATGCTCACTATAATTAAAGTAGAAGAAATATTTTAAGCTTGGAAATGATCATCAAGAGAAGAAGAATGAAAAGGAAGTGATCCAAAAATATTAGAAAAAAAATGAGAAAGAAAACACTATGGAGATTATCCAAAGGCATGTAATCCATGAAAGCCTTATATGTGTCTAAGGTCCACTTTGTGGATATGGTCTACCAAAAGGGTATGGATATGTTGAGTGAAATCTACCAAAATGGTGTGGTATAGCCACTTATGTTTAAGGAACGCCTTATGTCAAAAGAAAGCTCTCACTCATGCTAATGGCCATTGATTGTGAAAGTTAAAAGGGGCTATGTCCCAATATATGAGATCATGTAAGCAAAGATGATTTAAAGAGGGTTAAAGCCATATAATGTTAAAACACGTGAGTATGTAATTGATAAGGAGTCTAGTACTTATTAAGATAAGATAGAAACCCTAAAGTTAGTTAAATGGCTATTAACAAGCCTAATACTTGAGGTTTAGTTATGAATTGTCCATATCCTAATAATTAACAATAACCATGAAATAGTTTTCTATATAATATACAGTTAAAACCATCATAGTTTTCATAATTATTTTCATATGGTTTAAAACTCTACTGAGAATGTAGAATTCTCACCCCTGTAAATGTTATTTTTCTAAAGTATCTGAGAATCGAGTAAGATGCATGCTACAATAAAAGTTGAAGTGGAAGTCTGAAGATAATATTTAAATTTTAATAATGAATCTATATTTTCTTTGCTGTATTGTTATGTACGAACGTGTATAAATATTTAATTAAGAATGTTAGTTTGGCAATTTACCGTATGTGTAAGGGTATTAACATGTGATTTAATTACTACACTTAGTAAAACATACTTAAGGTTATAATATAATAAATTAGGGACTTATCCTAAGTTAGAAATTTAATGAACGTAACTAAAGGAGAATGGAAATTCAATTAAAAATCAAATTACATAATCAATAGTTTTAGTTAATATTATGTGTATCTTAGATTGGTCACATATTCTTGATATCTTATTTGAAGTATTTGATTTAAATTAGTCACGTGATAACTTAATTTTTATCATTAGTTATAAGTTATTAACAAACGTTCTTTTATGTCACATAATAACATAAAAGAGTATTTTTTATTTAAATAACGTGATAAGGTAATTCCTTGATTTAGATCAGTAATAGATAATTCCTTATTTTAGTTACGTAATAGTGACATCTCGTCTAATAATTTAAGTAGTCACATGATTACGTAGTTTAAATAATTACTTATATTGTAATATTTTAACAAACACATAATTATTTAGTTATGTAATCAATCATTTTAGTTATTTGATAAAAGATTCAGTTTAAAAAAAAAACTTACTCATCTCTAATTTATCAATACGAGATAAATATTAGTACGTGGCACTATATCATATAAGTAGGTGTTACATCAGACAAAATATCAATAGCATATTTTCCTTGACAAATGAATATACCCTTGCTCTCTAACCCAAGAAAATACTTCAAATCACCTAAATCCTTTTTCTTAAAAGTAGTATCTACATACTTCTTAACATTTTCAATCTTTGCAACACCATTTCCAGCTAAAATAGCATCATTTACATAAACTCATACAGTTATGGAGGAACCTGAACTGATCTTTGTGAAAAAAGAATTATCTGAATGTGATTGTTTGTACCCATTTTCAGCTAAGGCAATCGATAATTATGCAACCGTTATCTGCTGGCTTGTTTCAAGCCATATAGAGATTTTTAGAGTTTGCATACTTTCTTTGGATTTGGAATGGGCAGTCCTTGTGGAGGTTCCATGTACACTTCTTCTTCCAAATCTCCATGGAGGAGAGTGTAACATCTCCTAAATCAGGAAACTTGTTTATGTTTTGTTTATGTGTTATTTATGTGTTTTATGTGCTTGAAGCCTGTTAGAATTTTTAGAAAGAATCCAAGCCACATATGCAAATTAGGCTAAGGTGATAGAAGCCAAACATAGTTAATTAGAATTATGTAGATTCAACTCAATTAAAGAAAAACTATATAACTTAGAAATAAGATTAGTTTAACCCTAAAAGGAACCAAAACAATAACCTAGATTATCTAACACAAAAACTAACCTAGAAAATGACTAATGAATCATCTTCTATGGAGGATGATTCACGTGAAAATGGAGACATGGAGGGAATAATTAGAAAAGTGAGGGACAAGGAGGAAAATCATGAGAAAGGTTAGGGATAAGAAAGGAATAATTAGAAAAGTTAATTATATAGTCAAACAAATTATCTAGAATTAATTAGGTTAAGTTAAACATTAATTGAAAGAATGAGAAAACAAATTTGTCTTGCAAAAAGAACCTTACACATGTAAGAATCAAAGAGAAAGAAGAAGCAAAATTGAATAAGTAAAGAATATACTCAAGGAATAAACCAAAGCTATCATGAACAAGAAGACAAAACTGAATGATCTTGCTTAGGCAAGCCATTCATGTGGGAGTCCTTAAGGAAGGAAGGAAAAATCTTTTAAGTTATCCTAAGTCAAAGATAAGGTTCAAAGTAATAAAAACTAGCTTATCCAAAAAGTAAGGAATCTAGTTAAAAGTTAATGGGAAGTTAAAAAGTAACTAGCTTAATCTAGATAACCCTAGGTTAAACTAAGGAATCTAATTAGAAGATAACTAAATCAAGCTAACTAAGTTACTAAAAGTAATAATGGATTTAAAGATAAAGGTCACTTGGAAGCTTGGATTGGCTAAGGAAAAGTTATCATCATTAGGAGTCAAAACACATGGAAAACCACCTTTTAGGACTACAAGCACGTGGACCAAGGGAGAAATGCCTTAGAATTCAAAGATTTCATGCATTAAATAAAGGAAACCCCTAGAAACTAGCACATGCACGGCTATGCCTTAAAAGAAATCAAAAATAAAGCTTAGTTTCTTTAACTAGATAATCATTAAAAGCTAAATGTATAATCTTATCATGAGTAATTAATAAGATTCCCTTAAATAGTCAAAGAAAGAAGAAAAATCTTATCCCTAGAACAATAACCCATGGCCAAGTACCTAGAGTAACTAAAAATGTAACCAAGTTGTTAGGTTAGTTAGAATTTGTGTCTTGAAAAGAAACTAGAACAAGTAACCTAGTTTCTATCTCTAACCAAGTAATCATTAGTTTAATTAATTAAGTGCCATGTCTTTTAATTTTAGCAAAGAAACAAATCAAGAATCACTCTAGAACACACACACCCGCGGTTTTTGAAGAATATAAACCAAGGCTAATCATAGAAAGGACACTTGGAGAGCATCCTATTGGCTAGTTAAAAGCTAGCCATCATGACAAGATAAAAACAAGTGATTGAAAGCCCAAAGAATTCATCTTGCATGGCCAAACACTTAGAAAAGTAATTAAGATGACATAAGATGTAGATTAGGATGACAAGCTAGTTATGACCATGAATCATGGAAAGTAACTAGATTTTGCAACTAAATTACCATTTCTAACTAAGCAGTCATTACTTAATAAAATGATATGCCACAACTCCCTAGCTCATCTTGCAATAGAAACAAATGATTAAAATCAAAAGAAAATCTAAGGAAACCAATCTCTATCACACTTCCACCAAAGAAAAATCACCTAGTCAAGTAAAGTCATTCATGATTACTAGCTAATTGGAAGAATCTTAGTGGGCCAACAAGAAAGTAAGTGAATAGACTAGATACCATCATCATTAGGAAAGAGAACAAATGGCATTGCCTTAACTAAAACAAGAAAAAGAACACATGGCAAAAGTCACACACCCACACGGCCAAGCATAGGATAAAGAGTAACCTAGTTACTCAAACAATCCTAGGTAATCATGAGAGGATACTTGTGAAGAAACTAAGTGATCCAACTTATTAACTAAAAGATTAGGAGATAAAAACCCTAGAAATATGACATCACACTCATTCTCACTCACATGCACATGCATATACTTGAAACTCTATAAATACCCTCTTCCACACCTTCTTCACGCCACACACACACCAAGAACTCATCACAAATTCTGCCCATATACTCTTAGACACCCTTGGTACGTGTAGCATCAAGGAGAGCATAACCACCAACTTGTTCAATACAAGTAGAGAGTGATAACTCTACTCTATCCTTTCTTGTTTATTGTGTTTCCTAAGCATGAAAATATCTAACTTCTTGATGAATTTTTATGCCACTTCATGGCTCACTATCCTTACTCTTTCTTTCTATTTTTTACTCTTGTGCTATTTTCATATTGAAAGTTTGATAATAAGAACCATGACATGACAATAATATATGCTATTACCAATGAGATTTGAGAAATGATCCTTATAGGGGTGATCTCACCAAGCTTGGATATGATCCTCTAGGAGGTGATCCTCTAGGAGGTGATCCAACATGATATAAGGTCACTTTGGTGGCAATGGCGAGGGGACGCCCTTGCAAGCGGAAAGAGTTCTATTCCTATGTTTGATCATGTTAAGATATGACATTGGTAATATGGCATGAAAGAAGAACTAGAAACCCAATACATAAGAATATCAAAAGCATAGAGAAAGCATTTTCTGTATTAAGTTATAGCTAGAAATATTATAGTTTAGATTCAATTGTTATTATTCTCTACTGAGATTTTTATCTCACATTTGTTTATGATGTTTTCAGATTAAGAAATCATGCCTCTCATGCATGTAGTTGTGGAGGTTGAATTCTTCTGAGTTGATATTCCCGGCATTGGGGCTATGAAAGTAGTTTGGAATATTCGTGTTATCCAACTGGATAACAATGATCCTTGAAGAGTTAGGGTTTAAATCATGAACTAATGTAATCAAGAATATGTCACTTATGGAGGGATTTTTGTATAATATTTAGTACTTGTTTCCCTCCCATTTTATCTGTAAAATAGCTAACTAGGTAACCTTTTGATATATAACCCCCTAGCTTTCGTAAAATAAATAAAACTAGAATGTTTTCCTTATGATTGTGTGTGTTTTCTTTAAAATTTTAATTTTAGATTCGAAATCACTAATTGAAGAATGGAAGGTTCTGAGATAAAGATTATCATGTGATAAATCAAGTTCAAAGAAGCCCCAAGATATGATAATAAGTAGCCAAAACCAAAAGAAGCATAAAGGGAAACTCCCATTCTCGGCCAACCTGGCGCCTAGGCAGTGGTAACCCAAAATCTAGCACTTAAGCGCCCAGAATCCAGCGTCTAGGCACTGGCTTGCCCAAGGATAAGGCTTGTTTCTGGGTCTTGGGTGCTCACGCATTGAATTCCTAGCGCCTAGGCAGTGACATGCCCGAGAATCCTAGCCTTTAGCCTAGAAAGAAACCAAGTTAAATGGTTAAATTAACCCCAAACTAACATTTGAAATTAGAAACTTATCCCATATAAAGATTATTTCCAAGTTCTAATCCCAAGTAGTTATTTCTAAGTTCATATGGTCTATCTCACTAGTAAGTCATTACAAAGGAAACATAGTCCAAGAATAAGTATGTAATACCATGCCTAAGGTAGGGTGTTACAAAAAGCATTATTCACATCTAGCTGCTTTAAAAACCAATTTTGTGTGACTGCAATAGCCAACAACAATCTCACTGTGGTTAGTTTAACAACAGGTGAAAAAGTATCAAAGAAATCAATCCCTTTAGTTTGGGTATATCCTTTTGCCACAAGCCTTGCCTTATGTCTTTCTATACTACTATCAGACTTATATTTAATTTTGTAAACCCATTTACAGTCAATGGGTGTTTTGCCGCTTGGTAAATCAGTAATAATCCATGTTTGTTTTGCTCAAGGGCTAACAACTCTGCATCCATAGCTTTCTGCTAACACTCGTGTTTGACAACCTGGTTATAGGTTTATGGATTAAAGGAAGTGGAGATATTAAATGTGAAGGTTTTGTGTTTAAGGGACAGATTAGCATATGATAAAAGTGAAAAGAGAGGATAGAGGATACGTTGTTACTTTTGGTAAATGTTGAAGAAGCAAGGTTGCATTGAAAATCCTTGAAATAGGCTGGTGGTCTTCTGGTTCTAGTGGAGTGTCTGGGTTCTGGGTTATTGTTCTCTGTTTATATAGCAAAATCATGAACTATAGGTGGTTCTGTCACTGCTATATCAGTATTTGAAGTTTCTGATATTTGAGTATTAGTGGTTGGTACTAAAACTGAGGGGTCTAAATGAGTTAGAAAATTAGTTGGGGAATCAAATGGTATTTCTAAAATAGATAGTTGTTCTGTTGCAATAGGTAATGATGTTGATTGAAAAGGGAAATATGATTCATAAAAAATCACATTTCTAGAAATGAAAATTTCTGTAGTTAACAAGTCTAACAAAATATATCCTTTAACTCCTCTTCTGAAACCAATGAATACACACTTCGTGCTCTAGGTGAAAATTTTGTTCTATTTGCCAAAATGGTAGAGGCATAACATAGTGATCCAAAAACCTCCAGATTAGTCAAGTCAGGTGCCTGTTTGTGCAAGAGTTCATTTTGTGTTCTGTTATTAAGAATTTGTGAGGTAATCTATTTATCAAATGCACAGAATGTATGATGGCATAAATACAAAAATTATTTGGAAGATTTGATTGAAACATAAGTGCTCTAGCCATTCAAAATGTGTTGATGCCCTTGCATTAAATTTAGTTATAATGAAGTGAACAAAAGACTTTATATGTGTTCTAGTCTTAGACTTTGTTTTCAATAAAAAAAAAAAAAAAAACCAAGTAAAATGTGAATAATCATCTACAATAGTCAAAAAAAATACCTATGACCATGTATTGAGGTAATTGGAAAAGGACCCCATATATCAATGTGAATAAGATCAAAAGTAGCAATAGATTGAGAAGTACTGATAATAAATGGTAGTATTTTTTGTTTGGCATATTAACATATATCACATGGTGTATATTAATTATTGGAATCAAACTGATTTTATCTTTGTACAATGTTAGACTTTTCTCTAGAGGGATAACCTAGGCGAAAGTGCCATAGATCAAAAGTTGCTAAATGTTTGGTATTTACAGAAAGAGCCTTATGGTAAGTAATATTGGTTTGAGCAGCCTCATCATCAAGAATTTTCAATGCATACAGATTGTCCTTGACTTCAACAATACCAATCGTCCTCAAGGATAGGATATCCTGTATCAGACATTTATCATTAAGGAATGTTAGTTGACAGTTTAAGGATTGTGTAAGCTTGGTAATTGAGATCAAATTCAATTTGAAGTTAGGAACATGTAGAACATTGGTTAAAATAAACTCTTGCTGAACTAAACCATACCAGAAAAATGGGACTGAACTTGGGTTCCATTTGGGAGATTAATTGTAAAGGGATAAATCCTCATATGTGAGTTATAAAGTTTGAGATTGAGGCATATGTGTGATCAGTGACTCCTGTGTCCAGGATCCAATGATGCTGAGTATGAGAATTACCTGAGGTATTTACTTGAAGGTTATTGATATCTGGGTTTGTATTGATATGGTTAGTAGAGGATTGAGTGATATGTTGATAGCTGGATTGTGAACGAGGTGTCTTATTCAACTGTTGCAGCAAGCTTAAGATGCCGTTATACTGCTCTAGAGAAAAAGGAAACACAGTAGCATCATGACTTCCTTGTGACTGAACTGTGGGCTGAGGGCTTTGGTCATTCAAAGCATTTGCACCACTTGGAGCAAAGTTAACAGAAGAATTTATGAATCGAAAGCCTGGTGGATAGCCATGCTTTTTTATAGCATGTGTCCACAGTGTGTTTGGCATTTCCATAGAATGTGCAACTTTTTCCCATACCAGCACTAAATGTATATTCTCTTCCACTGCCTCTTGCAACAAAACCTCTTCCACCATTACCTTTGCCTGCTGGCGGTCTAAAAGTTTGCTGTACATTTTCAAACGCATTGATCAGAACCTTGGAATCAATGCAAGAAGCTGCCTCCAAGTCTCTTCCTTGTTTTATAACCTTGGAAAACACCCTATTCAGTGGAGGTAGTGTTTCCATAAGCATTATCTGGGACTTGGTCTGTCTAAATTGATCATTTAACAACAAATCACTTGATCATTTTCTTTGTGTTTCCTCACCAGATTTAGTCCATTACACACACAATGAATGGTACAAAAATGCATTGTAGAGTAGGCCTATATTCATGTAACTCATCCCAAAGAACTTTTAGTTGAGTAAAATACTGTGTTACAGAGAGTGATTCTTGCTTAAAATTGAATATTTCTCGTTGAAGCTCAAAGATGTGAAAGACATCACCTTGAGGGAAATGATCGCTGAGATCTTTCCATACTTTAGACGCCTTATCGATCCATAGGACGCTATCTGCAATTATTGGTGACAAAGACTTTGCAAACCATGACAGAGTTGTGGTGTTGCATCTCTCCCAAGCACTATGAAGTGGATCATTAGCAGGAGACATGGGAAGAGAGCCATCAACGAACTGTAACTTGTTCTTGGAGATTAATGCCTTCTTTATTGATCTTGCCCATTTGTGGTAACTCGAACCAATAAGCACATGTGGAACTATCATTGATGCTGGATTTTCATTAGGATGCAAGAAATACGGGTTTGCAGGATCAGAAAGTGAACCTGCAGAGGCTTGCAGGTTGTCCGCCATTGGAGATGAAGAAAGAACAGAATCAGAGTGCGCAAGCAGAGCTCACGAGGAGCTCTGATACCACATGAGAATTCTTGAATTGAATAGAATGGAAAAAGATACAATTGAAGCTGATGAAATCAATTTATATACAAGAGCTATGCAGCATAAGCTAGCTAACTAATATTGTAACTAAACTAACAATAAGTAACCAACTCAACTAATCAACTTATCAGTGACTAATCATAATTAATTTGATTGATTATCACAATCATTCATCATCTACCCTTTGTCTTGTATTATATGAAAATCTAATCTTAGTCAATCATATAATATAGAGTTGACTTTAAATAAGATTACGTGCATATTTGTATTCACTTATTTTGTGTTTAAAACAGTTTATAATCAAATCTTATTGAAGGAGCTTTTAAAAACAAAGCATTTTTTTTTTCCTAAAAATTAAGGTGAACCAAACATGCCTGTACATTTCTGCAAGTCAATTAATCTTATTTAAAGAGAAATTGTTTTATGTGTTTGATCAAATGTTTAGTTGGTCTAATATGAATTCACTTTACAAATGAGTTGCATTTTTAGTTACAATAGTATCACAACGTGTTTAGAGAGCATCGCGATGAAAGAAACAACAAGATTTATAAAAGAATAATTTTATAGACCACCAATTTTTATTTGGGTAAAGAAAATAATTGACAAAACCATTAACAATTATAAAACTAGTCTACGAAATAAAATCAAGTTCAAGAGTTAATTTATGTACAAAGAATAGTGAAAACTTAATCTCATTGTTCCCTCATACATTCATTCTAAAAAACGATTACTCTAAAGTTAATTGTGCAGATTAATAAGATTTAAATATTCATTTTATCCCACAAAAATCAAGCAAAAGGATTAAAATCCTAAATCACAAATATTTACTAAATAACAAATAATGAGTTAAATTAAATATTTACAAAATAATAAACATTGAATTAAACAAAAATATTTATAAGATTGGCTTGTTCGAAGTGCCTATGTATCCTCAATTGAGGAATCAAATCCCCATAATTCGTTTAAAAAATAAATGTGGATTCAAATATTTTAATTAAAATTAAATAATTATTTAAATTAAAAATAATGATTAATAAAAATGAAAATGTTTGATTCATTAACTAATCAATAGCAAATACTTCATGATTGAGTCAAGGATTAATCATAAAACCATCCTAAAATAGGTTAGGTTAGAGAAACAAACATCTCAAAATCCCTAAATGTGCTTATAATAAATCAGTTAATTTGTTATTTATTTTCATTATTAACATTTTGATAAAAGACAGTAACCAAATAAAAATAAATAAATAAAAATATTTGTATAAGACCAAGCGAGTACACAAAGAAGTACACACATAATCAATTAGCCTATTTACATATATCAACTGATACCTATAATTAATCTAATAAACTAAATTCACTATTTCATTATATGGTCCCAGAAAGCTAAATGATAACAGATCCAAAAAAATAAAGAAATTAATTGAATAACAAAACGAAGAAAGAAGCCAGAAGATGGTGCTGGTTCCGAATAAATATAGTTCAGATATGTATGAATTTCATACCCAGGCACATAAGCTTAACCGAAACTCAAATGATCAATCTTAAATGATTTGATACAAAACAAATAAGGCAAATGAAGGATATTGAAACGAAATTGAAAGAAAAAAAACACACAATAACATAAAAGATTGAGTAAATTCCCATTTTGATCCTTTATAGATATAAATGTCATTATTTTGATTCTTTAAAAATTTTTGTCATCAATTTAGTTTCTAAATCTATAAAGTGTCATCATTTTGGTCCTTCAAATATTTTAATCTCAATTTAATCTCTCAATTATAAAAAAATGTCATCAACTTAGTTCCTCAATTATATAAAATTATTATTAATTTAGTCACTTAATTATTAAAATTTTGTTAATTTAGTCTCTATCAATATATAGAATGACGGTTGTATGACACTTTTTAAATTTAGGAACTAAATTAGTAACAAAAATCTTTGGAGGATCAAAGTAATGATACTTGCATATTTGGAGTACCAAAATGAGAGTTTACTTAAAAGATTAAAACATTAAGAACACATCATCACATGAATGGTAAACGGTGAGATATAACTTCTGTCATCATTTGCCACTGGAAAATTAAAGAACTAATAATGAAAAGAATTCATGTGAATTACTTGCAAAATTTTCAGAAATTAAATTTGCTTTGTTTTCCAAACCAAATGAACCATATAAGACTAGCACCTTCACTTAGAGCTGCGGCAATCTTTCTTTTTTTTTTTCTTCCCTTTATTCTGTGTAAGTGTGTCTATTTATAACCTAAAGAAATTCTAGCAATAAGTCTCTAATCAAGGATTTTTCAATTAATTAAAATTAATTCCTCTCAATCAAATTTGAATTGATTAGAACATTAATTTTACCCAAAAATTAATCAATCAGAATCAAATTTCTAAATGGATTTCTTATATTAACTAATTACTTTCCAAATCAACCTAATTTTTATCATTATTTTTATTTTTCAATCTTAGGAGATTGACCTTTGGCTTATTATGACATGGGTCCAAGTCAACTTTTTAGTTTGGACAAAATTGGGTGCTAACAGTAGCCCCATTTGCTTGTTATTTCAAAAAGAAAGATCAAGCAAATTAGATAAGCAAACAATTTTGTTCAAGTGATTTTTATTGATTAAATTAAAAACTTTTTTTTTAAATCAAGTGAAAATTATGCAACATTAAATATGAAAAGTATCTCTTATCAAGTATCAATGGGTGTTCAAAATCCAAGATAAAGATCAAAGACAATATGTATCTAAAACCTAAAAGGAAAAAAAGATCAACGGATACTCAAAACCTGAAAGGAATGATAGATCAAAAAGTATTCAAAACCTAGAAGGAGTAAAGATCAACAAGTATTTAAAACCTAGAATGAGCAAAATATCAACAGGTATTCAAAATTTATAAGGAATGGAAGATCAACAGGTATTCAAAACCTGAGATGAGTGAAAGATCAACAAATAAACTTAGAAAGAGTAAAAAACTAACAGATATTCAAAACATAGGAGGAATGAAAGATCAACAGGTAATCGCAGGTTTATGACCAAGAAGCTTACTTACACTGGATAATCTTAGCTTTTAAAGCTACAATAAAATTGAAACAATAACACTGATTACATTGCTTTACTCTATTGATTGATACTCTTGGCAAGAATAGGAAAAGAAAAATGATAGAGAAGTTAGCTATGTAGTTTTTGGTACAATGGAGAACAACGTAATTGTGAGAGAAAGGCTGTGATAATGAAGAAGGCTACAACGACCTGGACGGAGACGACAACGATCAACGAAGGCGACAGCGATGACAAAAGGAAGGAACTTGCTAGTCAAAACAGATGCTTGCAAATGAATCAAAACCCAAATATTTTGCAAACCCTAACCCCAAATGTTATGTATTAACATTCACTACGAATGAAGCCCCAGATCGTTGGCCTTTTGAATTCGTGAGTCTATTGTGTTTTTTTTTTCCATTTTCAAAAAATAACTTAAAATGTTAAGTCTCTGATATCTTTGATAGAAGTTAGGATAGAAAAATTAATTGTATATATTAAAAAGTTTAAGTATGGAAGCCAGTTGAAGTGGAATAGTAGTGAGGGGTTTAGATTGTTTGCACAAGGTCATAGATTCTCACATTCGTGCCATCATTGTACCATAAAAAGGTTTAAATATTAAATTATTATTAATTTTTGTTGAAGGTGTGTATTTACATTTTACCCAACTTTTAAATATAAAAAAATGGCATGAAAGAAATTTAAATATATGGCTTTGAGTAAATGTGTGATTGAGTAAAATTTATTTTTTGTTTCTTATAGATATACTTTTTATTAACTTTATCCTTTAAAAACTAATTTTATTAATTTAATTCCTCAAACTTTAAATTTACAGGAATTTTATCCTTTTGAGAGACTAAATTGACAAAATAAAAGGAATAAAAGATTGAAATTTGTGAGGGATTGAAACTTAAGGGATTAAATTAATAAAAATAATTTCTATACAATTTTGTATAAAAAACTCATTCTATGAAAATTTATTCCTATTTTTATCCCTATACCAAACTAACCCTAAGAGACAAAATTGATAAATAATATATTTTTAAGGACTAAAAATAGGTTTTACTTATATTTTTTTATTAGAAATATGTTGTGGATCCACAAGTGCACAAATAGTACAAGTAGTAAAGATCAGATATTGTTTGCAAGAGGAATTGATTACCAAACTATAACGATTATAATTATTTAGAATGCAAATTCGATAAAACAATTTAAAGAAACTAAGAATATTAAACCAATAACTAAATAGCAATCAAAAGCAAGTTCATAGGTATCAATAATAAAAGCTCTAGGATAAGGGTTTCACTACAAACAATTGTTATGGAAGATTAAGACTCTCTTCATCATGGCTGATTAAATTCTTAAAGGTGAATTATCTTAATTCATTCTTTACCCTCTCTCAAGACCTAAAGAAGTATTTTGATTAAATTAATCCTATTCTAATGATTATTAACTCAATTAAAACCTATTAAGTTATTTGATAATTCATTATTCCTTGAAAGATTAATCCTATCTCTAGGCATTAATTCTTAAGTTCAAATAATAGAGTTTTGACATTCGATTTTATCTTTAGATCTTCACTCATTAACTAGATCATGTATATATAGGTACTAACATCCAATAAGCATTATGAAAACTATTAATGAATCAAGAAACAATAATCTAACATCAAAAAAGAGAATAATCAAATCAATCCATAACAAAATATATAGAAGAATTACATTCCTACCCTAAAAGAAAGAATTTCAGCTTCTCATGATTTCATACAATCCAAATCAATCAAAGAAACAAAGGAAAATATAGAATCTAATCTAGAACAAGAAGAAGAAAGTGGAGAAATCCATATCGGTTCTTGTGTAGAAAATATTCTCGATTTTCATCTTGAATCTTCTATCTAATTACTCAAGCTTTTGCCTTTGAATCCTTGTGGTAATTGTGTTTGATAGTGCTCCTTTCATGTTTCCTTAGCCCAGACCTTTTATAATTATCATTAGGTTAACCCTTTGAGCCCCAAAAGTGACCTTTTCTCTTTAGAATTCTATTTTAAAATGTAAAATCACATATCAAGAAAATCAACGTTACACGGCCATGTTGTCAACACGGCCATAGGCCATGTAATTCTCTATTTTGAAATTTCATAAGTTCCAGATTCACATAAACCTACATGGCCCTTTACGTTACATGGCCACAGGCCATCTGTTTTGCAAAATTTAAATGGGTAAGCACTCCAGTATGATACGGCTATGTAACCAACACATGCATATGCCATGTAGTGCTCTATTTTGCCTATTTTCTTCAAGATTTTACACAAATAAGCCACATGATTTGTTGGAAACTCTAAAAACTTGATTTATGTCCCTAAAATTGCATCTAAAATCAAAGAAAAACCATAAAATAAAAGAGGAAAATTTAACATTAAAAATCACATGAGAAGACAATGATAAAAACAAAAAACTAAACTAAAAACCTATCAAAAACAAACCAAAGATGTGTGTATTTTAATCACACATCAAAATAGTATGATATTTTTCCTTGTAACCAGATAAAAAATCATTAAACTAAAGGGTAAGATACATTTTACCCACCATGAAGTATAACTGTATTTCAATTTACCCTCTAAAAATTATTTTTTTATCACTTAATCCTTGAAATTTAGATTTTTATTACTTAACCCTCCTTGAGTTTAGATTTTTATTACTTAACGCTCCTAAAATTTGGATTTTTATTCACTTAACCTTCTAAAGTTTATATTTTTATTATCTCAACTTTATCAAATGTCCTATATGATTTTATTGAAAGGCAAAGTTTTCACTTAAAATCAAACTTCAAGGAGAGTTAAGTGATGTCAGGGAGTAAGTTGAGAGAGGACTATACTTTAGATAGTAAAATAAACCTTAATCTAAATAAAAGGAAAAATATCAAGTGCAAACTAAGTCATCAACAAAATAAAAAGAACATAAAAAAGAACAACCATCATAATAACAAGGCAAAGCAAACTTAGAAAGCTTAGCTTCAAGCTTGGGCTTATGTAAATTCTTCTGACTACAAATTATCTTAAACATTGGAACTAGCTAAAAGAGTCATAATACAATATTTGTGAATCTATTTCAATTATCAGTCAGTTAATAATTTGTTCTTGATTAGCCATTTAAAGTACCTTTTTGTAATGCCCAACATTCTACCAAATTATGACGCATCACCAATATGGTAGCTATTAATGTGAACATCCAATTTTGTCTAAGGCTTTTTTCATGTTTTTAATTAATCTTTTCTTCCTTTTCCAACTCGTAAAGAAAAAGATAATAACAAAATAAAAAATTCATAAAATGGTGACAACTAAAAATACCCAAAAATGAAATAAAAGAGAAAAAGAGAGAAAAAGCAAAACACTTATTGTGAAAAATATATTAATATAGAAAAAAATAACTCACGCAAAGCATGCAATCGAAAAAGGAGTGAAGAATACTTGAAGGGGCAGCCAAGGCAAGAACATGGAAGACAAGAACCACCACGGGGGAAGTATAGCAACTGTACACCTTTACTATTGCTGAGGCATGCATAAGATATCACAGGTGTAAATATCACAGGTAACTCGGACATCATACAAATGAGTGTGATGAATTGAAAGAAGAGATAGAAGCTTTAATCCAAAGAGAAAAGTTGAGGAAGTTAATCGAGAGTCCTAAACAAAGTTTCAAGCGGCAAGGTGAACATAGATTTTGTGAAGAAATGAACCAATTACAATTCAACTTATCATAAGAGGTTTATAGAAGATAGCAACCACGATTCCAAGGTACAAGGAGTCATAGATACAATTCCTGGAAGATTTACAGGTGGAGGAGAATCAAGTTTAGCTCGGAGAACATATATAAGAACGACGGTTCAGTCAACAATGCACTCCAAGAAAAAGGCAAACACAAATATCAGACTCTAGTAATTTCCATTTTCAATAAGGATTACTAAGAATTTGATAAACATCATGATGATCTCATGGTCATTTCGGTAATGGCAACAAATTTCGTGGTAAACAAAGTCTTGGTAGCTAGATTAGGGGAGCTTGGTTGACTTTTTATACTACACCACCTTCCTTTAGCTACAATTAACATATGAAGACCCACGACCATATAGCAAATCATTGGTTGGTTTGGCTGGACACATAGTAGCAATTGTTAGATCGAGCGCTTACTACTAGGCCAAAAGTTATAGCTATTAGTTGGGGTATAACTTTTTTTTACTTAAGCTCATCAACAAGTGCCACAATTTGATCTGACTCTGACCATACTTGGCCCTTGCCAAGGTAGGATGCTGGCACACTCCACTAACAATCCCCTTCCCAGCACCTGTCCCTGTAGTTTCTGTGCCTTTCCAGCAATAGAACCTATGACCTTTGGCTCTGATACCACTTATTGGATCAAGCGTTTATTACTAGACCAAAAGTTATAACTATTAATTAGGGCGTAACTTTTTTTACTTAATTTCATTAGCAAGCACTATAGTTTGATCTGATTCTAACCCTGCCTGGGCCTTACAAGGCAGGATGCTGGTCTATTCCACTAACAGCAATGAAAGGTTATATGATCTAAAGGTTACAAAAGGGTACACATTCATTAACTAAAATAGTCAAAGTTAAATTCTTGGTGGTTGAATGTCTGTATTCCTTGTGCACTCACAACAAAACCAAGAAACACAAGCTTATTGGTGCAAAAGGCGCACTTCTTAAGGTTAGCAAACAATTTTTCCTTTCTTAACACTTCTAAAATAGATCTTAAGTGCTTAACATGGTCATCTAAGTTTTTGCTATTAATGTGTATATCATCAAAATAGACAACAACAAATCTGCCTATAAAAGCACGCAAGACATGGTTCCTTAATCTTATAAAAGTACTTGGTCCATTAGTTAATCCAAATGGCATCACTAACCACTCATATAAACCATGTTTTATTTTAAAAGCAGTTTTCCATTCATCTCCTTCTTTCATTCTTATTTGATGATAACCACTTTTCAAATCAATCTTAGAAAATACACAAGCACCATGCAATTCATCTAGCATATCATCTAAGCAAGGAATAGGATGTCGATACTTTATCGTTATATTGTTGATGGCTTGACAATCAACGCAGATTCTCCATGTCCCGTCCTTCATAGGAACTAAAATCACCAGAACGACACACGGGCTCATGCTTTCTCTCACGTACCCCTTTTCCATTAATTCAGTAACCTGCCTTTGTAATTCCTTTGTTTCCTCGGGATTAGTTCAGTAGGCTGGTTGGTTTGGAATGGAAGCACCAAGCACAAAATCAATTTGATGTTCAATCCCTCGAATAGGTGGTAAACCATGTGGAATCTCCTCGGAAATGACATCATCATCAAACTCCTGCAAAAGAGAAACAACAGAACTAAGCAAAGCGGAGTCAATTTCATTAGTGTTTCAAAAAACGCCTTCTTTGTACAAAAGTACAATCATTGGCTGATTTGTAAACATTACTCGCTTAATTTCACTCGCTTTTGCATAGAAATTCTTTTGTTCTCTCTCTGATTTTCTGTCAATGGCCGAATTTTGATTTTTTTTTTACTCTCTCAATTTTCTCAGCCTCTCTCTGATTTTCACTCTTTTTTTTTAGTTCACTTTCACTCTTTTCTTTTGATCACTCTCTTTTTTTTTATCACTCTCTCCCTGTAATCTCACTTGATCTCATAAACTTGCTTCGGTGTCATCGGAACAAGAGTGATGGTTTTTTGATTGAGCACAAAAGAGTATTTGTTGGTAAAGTCGTCATGCTTAACTTGCCGATCAAATTGCCAAGGTCTACCTAATAACAAGTGTCCAGCTTGCATCGGAACTACATCGCATAAAACTTTATCTTCATATTTTCCAATGCGAAATGACACAAACACCTGTTTAGTCACCCTTAACTCTCCATTATGATTGAGCCATTGTAATTTATAAGGTCGGGGATGTTTAATTGTTGACAACCCCAATTTTTTCCACCAAAGTAGTGCTAGCAACATTAGTACAACTACCTCCATCAATAATTAGACTACATACATTGTTTTGCACATAGCATCTAGAATGAAAGATGTTTTCTCGCTGCACCTCTTCATCTTCTTTGACCTGCACTCTTGAATCTCTTCTTGCAACCAACAATTCTCCTTCGGCTGCATATTCTTCCCGGTTCCTAGCTTCTCTAAGCTGCCCATATCTCCTAAGATTACCCGCTGAATTTCAATCTTCTTCTCCATCAAAACCAGCCCCATAATACTCGTCCTCATCCCTTACTTTCCTCGGTTAAACTCTTGCCCTCCTAAGCACATTATGAATGTTTTGCAGCTGTGCCATACGTTCATTCTCTACCCTATCCAGTCGTTCATGCACCTGCTCCAATTCACTCCTCATCATTCTTCTCACCTCGTCCATCATAGCCTCCATGAACAACTTCGGATCAGCTACTCCTTGAGCACCACCACCACTATTATGAGACATTGTTGATCTGCAAAATAAGGTTGGGAACAAAATGCAATGGACCTCACAACACTCCCTTACGTGTTTTCACTCAAAGAATGATTCACTCGATTTCACTCAAAACAATTCGGCTTTTACCCTCTAATATGCTCACCACTCTTACCTTTTTTCACTCGATATTTCTCTTTCAGTTCTTTTTAAACTAATCATAAAATATCGAATTACTTGTAGTAATTCACAAGTAAAAACACCAAGGACAGCATAAATAAAAAAAAACAACAACTGATGAAGTTTTCGAAAATATGAATTTTTTTTTTGACGAATTTTTTTCGGATGAATTTTTTTTTTGGACAAATTTTTTTTTCTCTTTTTTTTTGGACAATTTTTTTTCTTTTTTTTTTGGATGAATTTTTTTTTTTTGGATCCCTCTCTCTTTTTTTTTTATCTCTCTTTTTTTTTCAAACCCTAAGCAGAAATCAATGGAAAGACGAAAAAAAGGATAAGCAAACCTGATTTAGAACCTGTCTCTGATACCAAATGATATGAACCTCGCCAAGAATAACGAGACCCGTCAACAACTAAGGTACCACGACCATCTACAATCAGTTTTTTGGATGGAAAACCTCGACTCGTTACCTATGTAGAGGTAAGAACCTTAGTATGTTGAAGACGCCACAAACGGTGGAGCAAATTCTGTTTGATAAGTCGAATTGTGAACGCCACGGAATGATTCCGATAAGTTCGAATAGTTCTTGAAAGAACCAAACAGAAACTCTCAATTTTTGTGAATAAAATTGTGTTCTTTCTTTCATTCATGTACGTCTTTAAATAGGCTTATTACAATAAATGAAAGTATCTGATTAAATCAATCAGCCCTAACAAATAAAGGAAAGTCTCTGATTGAATCAAATCATCCTTAGCAAATAAAGGAAAGTATCTGATTAAATCAATCAGCTCTAACAAATAAAGGAAAGTATCTAATTGAATTAATCAGCCCTAACAAATAAAGGAAAATATCTGATTGAATCAATCAGCTCTAACAAATAAAAGGAAAGCATCTGATTAAATCAATCAGCCCCAAACATACAGATTTACTGCTACAATTAGCCCTCAAATCATGTAGATTTACTACTGCAATTAGGTTGGGTTTGAATCACATTGATGCTTCTTTGTTGAAAACATGGGTTATGCTCAATGGGTCGCAAATTTGATTGAGACCAAATTTCTCGAATTAGCCCGTTGAGTGCTTCCTTGAATTTCTTTGCCCGAGCTCTCGTACCTGGACCAACTGGGACTTGGACCGGATCCTTTAATGTCGTAACTTCATTTGCATCACAACTTATTTCTCCAAACCAATAAAATTAATTAAAAATATATAAAATTTAAAAGACAAAAATAAAAAATTAATAATAACTTAGACTGAATGGTTCAATTCTCTTTGAAAACCTCATGTAACCAATACCTATATATGACAATAAGGAATGGTGAAAGAACCAATTACCTCTAACCCCTATTTAACACCGTTTTCAAGCTTCTCGTTTCCCTTCTTCAAATTAATGTTAGGTTTACAATATAAAGGTTATCACAACCACAACATCATGTAGAATCACAGAATGTGAAATCATTCAAATGTATGAACATGTGGGATAAGATAGAATCCATAGCAAAAACAATTACCATATTTGAAATTTTTATTATCAATTCATACCTTCTTAATCTTTCAAACCCAACCCATTGTTTAGTCTCTCTAGTTTATAAAATTTATTTCATTTTTCACAGATTGATTAGGATGTTTAAAAAAAAAAAAAACAATGGATTGCCACATACAGAAAAGAAATATTGAGGGATTTTACCTCTACTCATGGAAGCTCACCCTTTATGCTGTGCTCTGATTTCTTTTGTAACCCCCTCTAGTTTTCTCTCTTTTCTTATATACAGTACTAGCCTAATCAATCCTATTGAATCAATATTAATTCTTCTACAATCAATTAGTTCAATCAACAATAATTGCCCATAATTAATCACATTAATCAACAACAATCTCTTTAAATTAGTTAATCAATCAACATTAACTCCCTGCAAATTATATTTGAATTTGAATTTCAAAATTAATTCAAATTATTCAATTTTTTTTAATTCTAAGAGATTTGGGCTTGAGCTGTAATTTATTGAATTAGGCTTATTGAGCTACTCTAAAAAATGAGATTGTATAAGTTAGTAGCCTATGTGTTTTACTTTTTGTCTAATGCCACCTGTCGTTTGAAAAAGGTACACAATAATTGCTCCCTGCAAATGGTATTGGGAGCAATTGTTTGCATTGAAAACAATATTAACCAAACAAGCTATAGGTCTTAAAAGGTATTGGACTATAGGATTAAGTCAAAAAAAACTTTTTTACTTTTGATTTTTTTTTTATTTTTTCTAATAACTTTATTACTCCGAACAAAATTAGGTGCTAACAGTAATATAATTTTTTTAAGTAATTATGTAAGTTTTAAATAAAATTTAAGAAGTGGAAGCTTTAGGCTTTTTGAAGAATTTGAGAGATGATTTAACAAACATATTACTGATTCTCAAAATTTTGGCTTAACACAAAATGAGAGATTTCACCCCTATTTATACTAGTGACACCTCCTTAAGAAATGGATAGGATTGTGCAAACACCTTTTCAATCTAATGGATACAATTCATTCTCTAGAATTCTCTAACAAAATATCTACTAGATATTTTTCATGACTATTTTCAGAGAAACATTCTAGAACTTATTTAAACTTTAAAATGGATAATTAGTGTAAAGCCTAATAAGCAAATTTAGACTCAAAATACGTTGTGCCAAATCAAGTTTACTTTTACACATTACTTACCATTGGATCTTGTATAATTTGTATAGTATTTTATTTATTTGTTTAACAACTTATTTCTCCAGACCAATAAAATTAATTAAAAATATATAAAATTTGAAAAATTAAAAATTAAAAATAATTTAAACTTATGGCTCAATTCTCTTTGAAAACCTCATTGATCCCAATCTCACAAATTAGTAGAATAAGCAAAACCTAATAAATCCAAGTCCAATCTCTTAGTATAACAAAGGGGTAAATTAATTTTAAAAAAGTTATAATTTGTTTAGCAATTAATGAAGACAAATTTTGAAAGAAATTAGTTCTAAATGATTTGAAAATTAAATTAAAATATAATTCGTGGAAGAATTGTTGCTTATTGAAGATTGATTGAAGGTAATTAGCAATGATTGATGAAAAATATGATTGAGAGAAATTAGCATGGATTGAAAGAATTAATTGAAGGAATTTTAGGCTAGGTCTATGAAAGAGAAGAAGGAATCCTAGAGAAAGTGAATGCATGTGGGCTCATTTGGATAAGCTTACGAAAAAGTACTCTTTTTATATAGTAATCTTACATTTGGATACAACATTTGAGAAGTATTTTAAAATAATAGAATGACTTTAAGTTTGTTTAAATAAAAAAGAACATAAATACATTATTTATAATAAAATTACTGAAAGGGACATCTAAATGCAAGATATGATATATGAGTGCTGATATGTAAGATTTGATGAAATGGCTTGGCAGAATGGGAATAGTGAAATTTTCATGTATGTGATATATAGTCATAGGATCATGGAGGACTAGACATGAGACAGTATAAACATATCTAGTTGTGTATTCAAATACTTAACAACATGTTATTATTATTCTCTTTCACTTTCTTTAAGTAGTATGATTGTGGAGTCTAAGCTTTAGTTTGAGGTAGTAGGGCATAATAGCTAAAAATTAAAATAGATTTAGAGAAACTTATGTGAATAGGGCTTGTAAGGGAGAAAGAACGGACATGTGATGTAATTTTTAATAAAAATAAAAGATATTTTTGTTAGAAAAGTATATTAAAAATTACTTCTCCTTCTACTACTTTTAAAAGCTAAGAATCATTATGATAAATAAACTTTCTTTTAACTTTTTTTTTTAAGTCACATCTAAATACACTAAAATATATATAAAAAAAAACAAACTGTTTTTTTTTAAATAAATGTGTCCAAACCAACTCTCAAAATTACTAGAAAAAGAGAAGTATCTTGAGCCAAGAAAGATTGAGGGGCTGGAACAGAGAGAATAACAGGAAGACAGTTTAGAAAATTACCTACGGCAGACCCAAAGCACATGGCACCAGATTGCCCCCCACACCTCGCCAACCTGCACGTCCATGTAAAATAGTTAGCCCATGCAACGCCACATGATGGGTGGCACAGGCTTTAACCAAGCAGCAAAATTTAACTTGCATGAGGTATTGATTATCATTCTGCATTAAATATTTTTTTTTTCAGGCTTTTTTGGCATCTAATTCTGTTGTCACCGTTTTCTTGTGTTTTTTGTTTTCTGTCCTTTTGTTTCTTGGTTCGAGGGATGAGTTTTGTTGAGTGTTCTCTTCAACATTTCCCATTATGTTAGTTACATTAGTTTCTGCCATTTCGTTTAACCCCTCTTTTTGGCCCCCATTTTTCATTTGTGCGGATGCGTTCATGATAGTGTCTTGTTACTGTTATCACTACATGTAAGCTCCTTTACGATGAAAGTTAGAAATTCATTTCATATCCTCTTTCCATTATTTCGTGTACACTTAGTGCATGTTTATTAAGAGGAAAAGAAGGATTTTTTATGCTTTAACTTGAAAAATTTTGTATATTCCATTCTATTTTTTTTCTTTTTATCATATCAAACGTGCACTTAATATTTGTTTGGTATCATGAAAAGAAAGAAAATGAATTGAAAATAGAAGTGAGAATAGAAATGAAAATACAATATAAGTACACATTTAGTATAAAAAAAAAGAAAATGAATGGAATGGAATGAATATTTTAAAATCTCCAAAGTATAAAAAATCTCTCATTTTTATTTCATTGTTTTCCTCTCCCTCATACCAAAAGGACCTTACTGGAATGCTCATTTCTTTAAATGAAGAGAATAATAATTTCTAAAAGAATGGGTATTTCATTTATATTTTTCAACCAAACATGAGAATAAAAATATATATTTCATTCTCATTCTCATTTTATTCTATTTCTTTTCATTTTACTAAATATGCACTTAGTTCAAATCGCCTACTACTAAAAGGGAAAAATTTTTTTGAATAAAATCATCTTATACTTTATCTCCTTTAGAATAGACAAAAAGCAAGAATAATAGTAAATAAATATTTATATGCAAGTCATTATGAGAGCAATAATGCATTGGTGAAATGAAAAAGCAAGATTATATGTTTATACATTTAATTCAAAAGGAAAAGTCAAAGAACAATGAAATTACATTTGGTACTTGATGCACGCACATGCGTTTTGTCTTCGTTTGTCTTTATTACGTTTGTTTCTTGTATTTGTGTTTATTTTACTGCTTGATATTTTCTTTCTTTTGTTTATCATACAGTTTAAGTAAACAATTCCAATGTTCAGTAAACTATTCTTCTATTTACCAAAAAAAATTCAACGTATCTTTCTTCCTAAATTCAAGCATAAAAATAAATACATCAGCATTGCGATGTAATTAAGGTCATGTAAGCTGTCACGACTTGTTGATTTAAGATGATATTTTGGCTTTGTGGTGAGTTTCATCTTTCAAAAAATTTAGTTTTTATATCAATTTAGTTTTTTATTTATCAATTAATTATGAAATCTAATTTCAAAATTTTCAATAATTTTTTGTAAATAGATTTTTTAAATTTAATAAATAATTAACGGCCAGTTGAGACAATTTTGTGGACCCGGGGATGATGTTTCTAGTCGTACATTGAATTTCATCTCTTAAAATTTTAGATTTTAAAATTAATTTTCAAATTATAATTTTAATTTCATAATCCATCAATTACAAAAATGTAGGGTCAACTGAATTATGATAACTTGTTGATCAAGGACGTAATGTGTCAGACTCATTAGAGATGCAGTAAGATTAAATTCATACCATTCTTTATACTTGGTTTGCTGACCATTATTCTTTTATTTATTTTCTTATAAGGTTTTTTTAATTATTTTTCTTAATAAATAAAAATTTATAAAGACTCTATTTTTTTATCAATTGCTCCTGATATTTCATTGCGGCTCCCTTCGAAAATAGCCATAACAATTTTTATATTTAATTTTTGTCTTTTACTTCACAAAGATACAAATAATAATCTATACTATATATAATGGAGATTCTTCTTTTAATATCTATTTTTGAGTTTCCCTAAAATGCCATTACTATTAAAAAAACATACAAAATAAAATTAAAGGATAAACATATAATTTTAACTTTTATGTTCATCTATTAGATGTTACATAATTGCAGTTACACTATTATTTTTATATTTAAATATATTTTTAAAATGAAATTGTAAAATAACATTAGCTACTTCAAAATTCAAACACAGCAATTACAAAGAAGTTATTATTTTTAAAAATATTATTTTTTGATATTTAAACATATTTTAAAATAATAAAATTATTTGAAATTCAAATTTATCTATAAAAAATAAATTAAAATATTTAATTATTATATAATAAATTATTAAAATTATTAAAATAAAAATTAGTGCCTCTCAATTTAATAATAATAATAATAATAATAATAAAATTTAGTGTTTATTCTGTATATATCCTTAATTTCTTGAATCTTGTTTTTTAGTGCATTATAGAAATTTTAGGTTGAAAATGATTTCTTAATATGAATTTGTATTCAATCTTCAATCAGGCATAATGTAAGTTTAAAAACAAAGTTAATAATAAAAGAATTGTAACTTAAGGATCAGTTCAGTTGAGATAACTTGGATCACTGAGTTGCAACAGCTTGTTGATTATTTATTTAGTCTCTTGTTCAGTTTCACTCTCAAAACTTTAATTTCTTAATTATATCAATATTCATTTTTTAATTAATCAATTTCAAGTTCTAATTTTAATAATTTTAATTTCCAAATTAATTTTCAAAAATTTAATTTTTCAATCAATTACAAATAACTAAAGATAAACTTATTTGTGACAATATGTTTTCACTTCCCAAACTCTCATTTTCAAAATTAATCATTTAGCAAATTATTTTTAAATTAATCAAATATTAAGTCAAAATTTTTTAATTCTATTAAGAATAAATTTTTAATCAAAATCATTAAACTTATAATTATTTTTTAGAAAAAATATGAGAGTTTGATTTCTCATTTTTAAGACACGTATATATTTCAGGCAAGTTATAATTATAAATATTTTTATCATTATTTAAATATTTTACTATTATTAATAATTTATATAATTAACTTAAAGTAACCGTTTTAGAATAAATACAAAAGTGCAATAATATTAAGTTAATTAAATACTTTTCCTACCATATAAAAGTTGGTGAGAAAACTCCATTTTTTTTCAATTTCTCCTGTAATTTCTGTCGCAGTGTTGGTGGTCATAGGAATTCTCATCTCCGAGTTAATATACTCAAGAAAGGTTTGAGTTGTTGAAACAGTCAAAAAGCCTCCAGCACAGTTCAACTACCTTTCTTGTGCATTTTCTGCTTTCACAACACTACTCGACCCTACTAAGCACAGAATATTCTACACCAGTAGGTAGAAGAAAGAAACAAGCTTCAGAAGCTCAAAACCAAGAAGGATGATGTGAAATGGTGGCTGAAAGGAGAGTTTCGAAGGGGAAGATGAAAGGGAAAGGTGATGTCTTGGACAGAGGGAGGAAAGACTAAATAGAATGGATGGTTTAAGGTGCTAGCCAAAATATTGCATGGTGTGTGTTAAGTCGGTGGATTATCCTGACCTAGGCCTGCGTTGCACTGATTTTACAACTTATTTACATTTTTTTATCTTTTGAAATTAATGTTATTCTCCATTAACTTCAAAACATAATAAACAAGAAAATACTCTCTATTTAGATTCATTAAACACATTAGAAAAATTAAAATCTTTAAAAATAAGAGGTCAAAACTTGGATTATAATTCAAATTTGTAATTTTTATAGTTTTTAAAACCTTTTGACTTAAAAAGTGAACTTAAAAAATCAGTGGGTTATAGATTCTAAAAAAATGAACTTAAAAAATCAGTGAATTATAGGTTCTAAAAATTATAAAAAAATTCATTTTGTAACTAATTGATACTTTAAGATAAATTACTGAAAACAGGACTCGTAAATCTAAGATGGAATGACTCACAAAGTTAATCCTAAAATTTTATAATCACATGACGATAACCAATCACAACATAAATATCTTATACAAAATTAGGTTATTACATTATTAGAAAAACTAATAATTTAAATTATTTAAAAGTGCATAAGATTAAAAAACAAGTTGAATTAAACCAAATTGAAGTTGAGTTCGGCTTTACTAGTCGAATTTCCAGAGAAACCACATTTTTTATTTCGAACTTGACATTTTGACCAGTTAAACCAGTACAATGTTTTATAATTCATATTTGTAAGGATAAATTCTGACTCTTCTCTTTTCACTTGGACAAATGAATATTATAGTGTTTCACCCCACGAAAATAATCTTTTTTCTTCACATCATTCATAAACTAAACGAGTCGAACAGTATTTGACACAAATTCAGCTCATTTTCATTTAGTTCATTAATCATGTTCATTGAACTAATTAACATATCGAGTCTTGAATTATTTATAAGTTAGTTTGTTTCATTTTCAGATCTAATGTATGCATATATAGTGCATTTATATAATAAAATTTAAATAATAATTATTCATGAAAAATAATAATTATTTAAATTCCAGTGATTTCTTAATTATTCTTTGATTAATTTTCTGTTTGTTTTTACATTATCATTACCTTTTTGGCATATCATTTCATGATTGATTACTAATCAAATGTTAATGAGTTAATATCTTTTGGTTGAAATCATTTGGAAATGACTTAATTAATATTTTTTAGAGTTTAATTTTAACTTTTATATGTTTATACTTTCTATAGTAAGTCAATAATACATCATTATTTTGAATATAGTCTTAACTTTCATATGTTTCTATTACTGTTGTTATTTGATACACTTCTATCAGTGTATGTTTAATTTTATTTTATAAATAAGATATATATTATAATAAACTCTATTATTTTGTGACTAATCTTATTTACTATAACTTTAGCTTTTTATAATATATGAATTTAATTATTAAATATAAGGACTGAGTATAACTCACAACAAATATTAGTTTTGATAAGTTATCTTACTAAAACAAAATCATCTATTGATTATTTTTTATTTATCATGACCAGCAAGTAGTTGTAACTATAGTTATATATTTATGTTCAATGATTTAATTGATTTGGTGAATTATATATTTTAGTCTTTTAATTTAAATACATATTATAGATTATTATTAATTAATAATATTTTTATTTTTTTATAACAAATTCAGCGTCCACATATATAAATCTAATTTAAGATAATATGAAATGTTACAATGATTATTATATACAAGCAAAACTAACGAAAATACATACACTACCAAATTATCAAATGTTGACGGTAATGTGACTTTTGAATAGCAATATATAGAAGAAAGATACTATCAAACTACTGCCATCACAAAACCTATTTACTATTACATGCTATTTAACTTATTACCTTACAAGAACAAAATACTAACAGCAATTCAATTACTTTTTACAACCTAAACATTTTTGCTAGAGATCTAATTTAAATAATTAAAAGAAAGGATATAAAAAAAAAAGAAATTAAACACAACCTGATACATAAACCAATACCTACATATGCCAATAAGAAATGGTGAAAGAGTCAATTACCTCGAACCCCTATTTGACACCGTTTTTAAGTTTCTCGTTTCCCTTCTTTAATTTATTGTTAGGTTTACAATATAAAGGCTATCGCAACCACAATATCATGTAGAAACACACAATATGAAATCATTCAAATGTATGAACATGTGGGATAAAACAGAATCCATAGCAAAAACAATTACCATGTTTGAAATTTTTTTTTTCATTTCATACCTCTTTAACTTTTCGAACCCAACCCATTGTTTAGTCTCTCTAGTTTATAAAATTTATTTCATTTTTCACAAGATTAATTAGGTGTCTTTAAAAAAAAAACAATGGATTGCCACCAACAGAAAAGAAATATTAAGGAATTTTACCTCTTCTCCAACTGATCAAAAGTATGGAAGCTCTCCCTTTCTGCCGTACTCTAACTTCTTTTCTAACAGGTTTCTTTTTTCTTATTTATACACCTAGCCTAATCAACCCTATTTAACAAGGTTCTAAAAACTGAACCGGTCACTGAACCGATCGAAGTACTGATTCAAGGTTCAATTGCTCAACCGTGGTCGAACCGGAATATAATTAAATATATATTTATATTTATATATAAATATAAATATATATATATATATATAATTATTTATATACTAATAAAATAATTGAATGCCAGAGAGAAGAAGATAAGTTTCTGTCTAGTTTCTTTTTTTTTTTCAAGTCTCAAAACTGCAACCAAAACAATTATTGAGTTTCAGTTGTGAGGAATTATTACTACATTCCCCAGCTCTCCCAAATCACATCCCAAAAAAAAAAACACCGCCAATTAAAATTTCTTATTTTTCCATTTGACACTGAAACAATTAATTATAAAAATTCAACAGACGCAACTCGTTGTAATGTTTCGATCAATTCGATTCTGATATTACCAAAGTAGAATTCCATTTATTCAAATCAGTAATTCAGCATCTTAGGGTCCATAGAACGGAAGGAATCAAAATGAAGATTCTTCACCATGCCACATTCTCCCAGGAAACAAAAGGAAAATCAAAGCCCAACAAAACACCGCGTGAAGAAAACAACCAGACCGGAACCACCACTAATAACATTAAAAAAAAGAAGAATGGTTCCCAAAACTCACACGAGACTCCATAGACAACCCAACCATACACCAAAACATGTTGAATCGTAACGCTTCAACCTGGAGTACGCGGGAGCTGCGGTACCGAGGCAGATGCTGCAGACGCTGGCGCTGCTGGCTGGGATACGCAGGAGCTGTGGTGTAGAGGCGGAGTGGACGGTGCTGGCTGGCTGGGATACGCGACGCGGGACGGAGGCTGCTGCAATGCGAAGGCAAATCGAGCGCTGCTGGTTGATGGTTTTCAACCCCCTCCAGCCTAAAATGAAGATGTCATGCTTTTTTTTTTGTAAAATCCACAACAAAACGACGTCGTTTTGCTTACAAAAGTTCAAAAAAAAACGATCAAAATCGACAACTGTACAGACCAGTGCCGGTTTGACCGATTCGGCTAGTTTGGAACCGGTTCACCAATTTTTGACCTACCGGTACTGGGAGGTCACCCAAACCGGTGAGGGGACCGGTTCCCGGTCCAACCAATTGAACCGGCCGGTCCGGCTCGGTTTTCAAAACTTTTAGTCAATATTAATTCCTCCATAATCAATTAGGTCAATCAACAATAATTTTTCATAGTTAATTACATTAATTAACGGCAATCTCTTTGAATTAATTAATCAATCAACATTAATTCTCTGCAAACCATATTTAAATTTGAATTTCAAAATAAATCCGTATTATTGGATTAGGCTTATTAATCTACTTTTAAAAAAATGAGATTGAATCAGTTGGGTCATCAAAGGTATTGAATTATGTGACTAAGTCAAAAAAATTTTACTTTTGATTTTTTTTGTATTTTTTCTAATAAATTTATTAGTCGGAATAAAATTGCGTCAGTAATATTACTTTTTTAAGTGATCATATAAGTTTTAAATAAGATCTAATCCTAATCATCTATATATAATTTAATGGTTATAATTTACTTCTCTCACCTCTCATAATAAAAAAATACTCTCACTTAATACATACCATATATATATATATATATATATATATATATATTGAATTAGTTTATAAACTAAATTAGTCAAGCAACACTTGACTCAAATTTAACTTATTTGGTTCATACCAAGTTCATCGAATGAATTAACGACTTGAGTTTCAAATCACTCACGAGTTAGTTTATTCATTGCCAGCCTTAATGCATGTATAGTGCATTTATATAATAAAATGTAAATACAATTATTCAGGAAAAAATAATTATTATTTAAATTCCAATAATTTCTTAATTATTCTTTGATTAAGCTTCTTTTATATAGATCTGGGATACGCGGGAGCTGCAGTGTAGAGGCAGAGTGGACGATGCTGGCTGGCTGGGGTACGTGACGCGGGACGGAGGCTGCTGCGATGCGGAGGCAAACCGAGCGCTGCTGGCTGATGGTTTTCAACCCCCTCCAGGCTAAAACAAAGCTGTCACACTTTTTTTTTTGTAAAATCTAGAACAAAACAGCGTCGTTCGCTTACAGAAGTTCAAAAAAAAAAGATCAAAACCGACAACTGTACAGACCGGTGCCGGTTTGACCAGTTCGGCAAGTTCGGAACCGGTTCACCAATTTTTGACCTCACCAATTCTGGGAGGTCGTCCGAACCGGTGAGGGGACCAGTTCCAGGTCCAACCAGTTGAACCGGCCGGTCCGGCCCGGTTTTCAGAACTTTGCTATTTAGTCAATATTAATTCCTCCATAATCAATTAGGTCAATCAACAATAATTTTCCATAGTTAATTACATTAATTAACGGCAATCTCTTTGAATTAATTAATCAATCAACATTAATTCTCTGCAAACCATATTTAAATTTGAATTTCAAAATAAATTCGTATTATTTGAAAATTTTCTTTTTTTTTACTCGTAAAAGATTTGGACTTGAGCTTTATTGGATTAGGCTTATTAATCTACTTTAAAAAAAATGAGATTGAATCAGTTGGGTCATCAAAGGTATTGAATTATGTGACTAAGTCAAAAAAAATTTACTTTTGATTTTTTTTGTATTTTTTCTAATAAATTTATTAGTCGGAATAAAATTGGGTCAGTAATATTACTTTTTTAAGTGATTATGTAAGTTTTAAATAAGATCTAATCATAACCATCTATATATAATTTAACGGTTATGATTTACTTCTCTCACCTCTCATAATAAAAAAATACTCTCACTTAATACATCCCATATATATATATATATATATATATTGAATTAGTTCATAAACTAAACTAGTCGAGCAACACTTGACTTAAATTCAACTTATTTGGTTCATACCAAGTTCATCGAACGAATTAACGACTCGAGTTTCAAATCACTCACGAGTTGGTTTATTCATTGCCAGCCCTAATGCATGTATAGTGCATTTATATAATAAAATGTAAATACAATTATTCAGGAAAAAATAATTATTATTTAAAATTCCAATAATTTCTTAATTATTCTTTGATTAAGCTTCTTTTATCTTATCCTCGTTAGATTCAATATTTATTAGAATTTATAAATAAAGGATATATATATAGATCTGTGGAAGGTTGCATTTGTTAGAGCAGATAAAACTCCTTATCATGTCATTATTTTTTTTTATTTATTTATGTTCGTCACTGATATTTTATTTTATATTGTTAAACAAATTAATTTCTTAACGTTTTGTTAATCATATTCTCTTTAAATTGCATCAAAAAATTATTCTCTTTAAATAATAATTTTAAAAAAAGAAATTTCTTAGCAGGAATGTAAAACTAACTAATAGTAACTAAAAAGGTGATGCAGGTACTTTCGAGTTGTTTGCGAATTTTACTTTAATTTCTTAAACACATGCAGAAATAAGCATTCAAGAAGAAGCTTCTCTGGAATTTCGGAAATAGCCAAAGAGGATCACGAACGTGTTCCCATTTCGTGCCTCACGCGGTTTAAGTAAAACCGAATAGCCATGACGCATTGAGTCTATCGGGCACGTGGCTTGGCATAACGGCTCAGAAAATCAAAAAGTCCACGAACACAACAACACTTGTGTCATCTTAAAGAAATCTTAAAAAAAAAAAAAAACTACGTAAATGAAGTAAATGACACATACAGAGAAGCTTCAAACTTCAAACGAGATCGACCTTGTGAATAGGGGCATATCCTACATTTTACTTGGTCTTTCTCTCTTTCTCATCGCTGCTTATGACCAGCACTCTCAGGGCTTCAATTACTTCACACCTGTGTTGTGCCACCTTCATCTTCATTCCAAATTAATAAATAATAACCCTTCAGATTCACTTGGTGATTGATGATCCTCTTGGTCATTGCTGTGTCCCACAAAATGACAATCAAAGGAGGGACAAACAAGGCCTGTGCTGCCTGCAAATACCAGAGAAGAAGATGCTCCAAAGAGTGCCCTCTGTCTCCTTATTTCCCTGCTGATCAACCCAAGAAATTCAGCAACGCTCACCGTTTGTTCGGCGTGTGCAACATAATGAGAATTCTGAACCACGTGGAACCTGACCAGAGAGACGAGGCCATGGAATCCATCATTTTTGAGTCTGATATGCGCGAAAAATACCCCGTTCATGGGTGCTTCGCCGTTGTCTGGAACTACCAGAATCAGACTTTGAAGCTCTTGGAAGAGCTTCGCTACGTGAAAATGCTGCTTTCTCTTTACAAAGAAAACTGCCAATACCACCATCTTCCTTACCAAATGCCTCCCTCTCCATCGGAATGCTCCTTGTTGTCCCAACAACAGTTGCAGTTTGCAATGCCTGGTGGCGGTGACGCGCTGCCATTTTATAACCATTTGCAAGAATTTTCTTTGTTTGATGGTGTTAATGGGATTCATAATGGTGTTGCTTATATTCAAAGTGAGGATAATTTGATGAAAACATGGTGCAACCAGCAAGCATATTGTAACGGGATCACTGATTTTAACATCAAAGCTATGGCTTCACAGTATAATCATCAAGAACTGGACATTCCTTCTGACTATGATGAGATACCCTTTGATGCAATTGCTGATGATAGACAGTCATTTGTCGAATGCAAAGAAGCATGTGAATCAAGGTATAAGTTTTAAAACTTTCTACTTTTCTTTTCGATTACAAAATTACAATGCCCAAAACTGACATCCACGACCGTGATTTGCAGCGCGGAATCGCCATTTAAGGATGCAACGCAACACATTGAAAATGTTTCCAACAATGAACTCAAGAGTGCAGCAGCATGCTTCAGTCTAACCAGCGTGAAAGGATGAGCAGTTCTGGTGTTTTTGTTTCAAATTGAGGTCAATATGACTATATATTGTGAATAGTTATTTAAATTTTGATTATGATTTTTTTTAATTAATCACTGAATAAATAAGACCTGAATTCTCATTCTTTTTTTTTTTTATTTTCTTTATGGGCGTAGTAATCGTTCTCCTTCTTAGAATGGGAGTGGGGTTATGTGTGTATAAACATTATAAGAATTAAAGCCTGTAAGTGGTGGATGGATTAGGTGGTTAATTAGGATAAAGGTATTCAGTTCAATGATCATATTAAAGGAGATAAAAACCGTTCAAAGATTAGAAGGATTACTTATCTCGCTCCAAACTTTACAAACATGGTATATTTTCAAAGTGAGAGCAGATCTTAGAATTTTGGTCACAGTTCAGAAGACAAAGATGATCTTTGAGTCTAAAATTAATTATAGATCTAAGGTCCTGTTTGGTATATCGTATAGGACAAAGCCTGATAATATAAGGCCTAATAGTATGATAAAGCCTAATAGTATAAAGTTTGATTGTAGGAAAAAAAATATGAGAATAAAGATTAGGGTTGATTTAATATTACAATATTGAATTTTTATTTAACCTAATACAAAATAATCTTATCAGGTCTTATCAGGCAACTTAAGACTTGATTAGTTTATCCTATAATCATTAGATAAACATGAGTAAACTAAATAACTTTATCCTATCAAATATTACACTAAACATATGATAAAAATAGTCATACAGTATAAGCTTATACTATCAAGTTTTATACTATGTACCAAATAAGGCATAAGCTCCTAATTAGATTAAGCATACCAATCGTTCAATGGATGAATAACTAACTCAGCATTCCTTCTAGATTGCAGGGATTGCAGGGACCCAGAGCGAATTAATCATGTGCTCTTAACAGTGTCAACAAATAATTTTAGTAACAACGAGAGCACATGAAACCAATACAAAGTTTACTATGCCAATTAAATCTGGGAGCACTGAGGGATTAAGAAGAGCCTTCAACAATACAGAAATCGCTATCTTGAATTAAGCAAGACAATGTTTGCAAAGGGAAAAATATACTCTTAATTTTTACACCAAACTGTACACCTTCATTAAAAAAGAAAAACATTTCCAATACACTTTCTAATGCCACAAAATATTATTGCTAAACTTGGTTTTTACACTTTCTCCTTTTACCTACCTTTTACGGTAAAAAAATAGGGGGGGAGAAATTCATATTTTCATCGCCTTCTCTTTTTTTCTCTCTTCCTTTTTTCGATAAAAAATAAGTGTAAGGGAGAGGTGTATGAAAAAAGGCATATGAATAAAGGTGGGAGTAGGTCAGGTAGCTCATCAGGAGCCTATAACCTAGCTTATCCTAACCCGTTTACTAAACAAGTTAGGTTAAAACTTTTTTAAATGTCCATTAATTAAAAAGGTCAAGTTTCAATCTTTAAAACTGACCTTTGAGGTATATGTATATGTATATGTATAAATATATATAAATATATATATATATATAAATATATATATATATATATATATTATATATATATATATATATATATATTATAGATTATATTATAAATTATAATAATCATATAAATATTATTAATTTTATGCCAATATAATTTTGTTATTGTACTTAATTTGAATTGCATTGACTTAAAATCATAGATTTGTTAACCTATTTAAAAACTTTTTTGCAAAGTAAGTTTTTATATTGGCTTTCAGGCTAAGCTTTTAAAAAGGCTAAACCAAACCTGGTATAAAAAAAAAAAAAGCTTATTTCATTCATAAGCCAAGTTCAAGCTTTTTGTTTGAGAAACAAATTAAGCCCGTTTAAGGCAAAACTTAACCTAACCTGGCCCATTTCTATACCTATGTATGAACAACATTACTTTTCCAATGCTTACTCTCTCTTTTTTTCTCCAATAAAAAAGGTGTAAGGAGTTTGGTTTATAAATTAGATATAGAAATAACTAAACTCTTTTGCAAAAGAAAAAGAAATCAATAGATTCTTGCTAATAAAGGTGGAAATAAGCTAAGTTAGGATAGATTTTCTTTAAATAGGTCTGTCCTATTTTGTAAAACATTAGGCCTAAGTCTAGCCTATTATTTAGCCTGTTATCTTACATAGGTTTTTTTTTTTTACTCGGCATAACTTTTTTATGAAAATACAAAAGTCTAACTTGACATGTAAACCTATTTAAAGGCCTACATTATATAAAAATTTTAAATTGAATTAACAAGTTTATACTTTAAAATTTTCAAATAGCATGTGTTTTTAATTAAAATTGTTAAATTATGTTTAAAATTAATAAATTATATAAATATATAATGAAAATGGTATAAATATTATAATTTTTTTAAAGATGTATGTATATATAATAGATAAATAAGTCAACTTATTAGGCTAAATAAATATTTTTAACGGTCTAAACTTGACGTATTTAATTAAATAGGCTTTTATAAAAATCTAATGCTGACTTGTATACTACATAGGCCTAAACTTGTTAAGGCCAAAAATATGTTAAGCCATAAGCCTTGATAGGCCGTGTGGTGTATTGCCACCTATGCTTACTAGATTGATCAAATAAGGATTTGCTATAGACATTCAATTTATAAGGGCCAGTGAAACTGGGAGGGCCTGTCATATAAATTTTCAGCACAAAATTTATACTATTCCAAATTTTTCAATTTTAAAAAATGTTTTTAATCTTCGTAAGTCAAAATGCTATGATTTACGGATATTTTTATGAATGAGGCACAGGCACTAAAAGAGCACAACGGATTTTTTCTTTTTTTCTTTTTCAACCAAATTGTAATAAATTTAAAAAAAAAAAACACTCATCAAATCATTTAGCGAAAACACACCACCTCATTTGTAGAGTTTCGTAGAAACTCTTTCGTAGCAAGCTTCTAGCTATCCTCCACAATTTGCGATTTGCATAAGTTTGACAACTTCAACAAACTCTTGGGAGAGACACAACTCATTAAAGTATTAACTAACATTCCATGTTGTAAGATCATGATCAATAAGGTCACTAGAAGTGATGGACATATTTGGATTTTCACAAGGTTGAGGATTGAAGTTTGGAAAATAAGGAAGCCATGGATCAGTCCAAGGGTTTATGTCACTGCCATGTATCCGACCACAAGACAAGCATCTTTAATTTCCTTAGAAGGGATCGAGATTTCATAATTCCCACCCCTTTATGATTAGCATTCAAGAATTAAATTTAAGAAAGGTATTTGTTACGTAAAAGGTTGACCTAAGAGATAATCTTAATTTGAAAAAATAGACAAAGCCAATTTAGCTGAAAAGGCTTGGTTGAAGTCATGCATCAGTCAAAGCCTTTACATTTGGTTGGCATATGTTGTCCCAACTTTTTAGTTATAAATGATGACAGTTAGAGTTCTCAACTCACCGACTATGGGGTGTTTAGGATAATACACAGTTAACTAACATTGATCATTCTGTAAAATATCATCCAAGGATTAGAAGAATTCCACTTGATAATTCTTCTTTTAAATAATTCATCTTCAAATGGTACCCATTGTTAAATTCAATTTACATATTCATGACAAACATATATTGAAATGTGAAACTTGTATTAACATTACAAAGTGTATTGAGAATTACTTTGGTGGCCTTGAAAAGTCAACAGGATCACGGTGATTCCCCGAGGAGTTCCATAAAGGATAATCATATATATCACTTGTTTGAAGAATGGCATTGTAAAAACGACGCTTTTCAATAGCCATTCCTAGCGAGGAGCATAAATATGCTCAAGTTGAGCAGATAAATTACATCGTTGATTTGCGAGTTCGCTTTTATTCATCCATAAATATTCATATAGAAGAGAGTTCTTAAGGGTTGCAGAACTAAGGCTAGCTCATTCAAAATTCCAATGTTTTAAAGAGTTTTTACTAACGCTGATAATCTAAATTCATAAACTTGGGGTGTGCATTGCATTGTGCATCATTTCATTTTCTCATGCAATTAATTTAAAATAAAAGAGAAGAAATTTTATGTTCAACCTTGACCTATTGAGGTCACCTTTACTTTTCCTCCCATAAGCTATTGAGATCCGATTCACTTTTTTGTTCTTGATCTATTGAGATTGGGCTCTATGCTTTTTACTTTTTAGGTACTCGTACATATTGCTTTTACTTTATAGGTCCCTGTATTCACATCAATTTACTTTGGTCCCCATACCCACTATATTTAACTTTCTAGTCTTGCATGCATTGCAATTTACTTTTTGAATTCTCATACCTTCTATACATTTATTTTTTGAATCCTTGTAATTTTTCGGGTCCTACACCTGCTGCCATTTATGTTTCGGATACTCATGCCCACCGCATTTAGTTTCCTAGTCCAACACCCACTGTCATTTATTTTCTGTATACTGCATCCAATGCCATTTATCTCTTATGCATTTTATAGTTTCTTTGTACCAACTGCATTTACTTTTTGGGTCCTGCACTCACTATCATTTATTTTCTAGTGACCATGTCTATTTCATTTACTTTTCAAGTCCTGCATTCTTTGCAACTTACTTTTTAGTCTTAACGTACTGTGGTCAATTTACTTTTTTCGCCATGGCCTACTGAAATCATTTTCACTATTCCCGTTATGAATTATAAACTCCACTTTTTGAATTTCATTGCAACCTATTGAGGTGGAATTGTACTTTCTACTAATACTTGGTAAGGTCATTTAAAAAAAAAACATACAACTAAAAAAATATATCAAAACCTTGCTTCAAAAATATTTATGGGCAAATTTTAATTAACTCATTTACTTTCTTTTTTTTTTAATTGGAGAAGCAAAAGGGGTACTTGTTGATATCCAAATTTATCCAAAAAAAATTTCCTTTTTCCAACTTTGGTCCTTGTATCACAATAGATTTGGGTTTGATACCCATTTCCAAGCTCGATCCCAAAATCAATTTGATCCAAGATTTTAAATGCAAAAATAATAAATTAATTCTCTATAATATTTCCTTTTTTATTAACGGAAGTTCACTCACTTATTCGTCCTTTCACTTATGTTTTGTCATGACTTAGATTTGATTTTTGAATTCTTCATTTGTGAGTCATTTATAAGTATCTCTATAAATATTTAATGAGTTCGGGACATACCTTAATCTTTAATTGAGGCAAGCCTTCTCTCAACTTGAATTTTATATCTTTTGCTCAGTATTCTGCCTATCAACCGATCCATCATTTCATGCTAAATTGGCTGTGCAACTTTAGTAGAAAAGTTGGATGAGATATTTTGTTTATGATGATCCTTCATAAATATATATAGTCACACAGCAAGGGTTAGAAATGAAAACATAGAGCAGTCAAGGGATATAGGAAAAAAAAAAAAAAACAAGCCCAGGGAAAGGATCAAAAGAAAATGAGGTAATTCAGTGAAAGAAGAATGTCTTGGTACGCAACAAGAGGCTTTCTAGGTAAGATGGTTTAATACTAGGCTTTCTTTTAAAATTTGTTTCCATCATATCAAATATGTTTTTTAATTCGTATGAGATACATGATGTCTTGTTCATTCCCCGTACGTTTTCAACCATGCACAAATTATGAACCCATGCTCCTGCATTTTTATCACTATGTCAACCAGCAACCACCTAAACATATGGTCCCACAATATATAGCATGCCCCATGAATAATTTGAAGGTAGCAGATGTAGAATGATGGGAGTTAAATTGTCTCTTAGACTTTTTGAATATTTTTTGTAATTTCACACACTCTTCTCAAATGATAAATACGCAGAGTAGAGTCATCTTACTCAATTAAGTTCCTTATTATAATAAATAATGAGTGAAGGTTTTAACATTCTTATTAGAGAGTGGGATACTTGGTGGCAACTTGAGATAACTTAGATAAATAAATTAGGAAAACATATTTCAAGTAACTATGTATCCAGAAGCAAGTTTGAGAAAAATTCAGCTTAATTATAACACTTTAATCGGCTTTAGGAGATGAATTTTGAAGGTTTAGACATTGTGCTTGAGTTGAGCAAGATACGGAAAGACAATAATAAACGAGAAAAGAAGAGATAATATAACTATTTATCCAAGTTCAGCCAAACCACAAACCTACGTCCAATCCTCAGTTACCCATTGAGATTTTGTATTGCTATGAGTATTATTTGTTTCATGCTAATTTCTCTAAACTAAAATATAAGTATTCTTTTTTTTTTTTTTTACACTAGTCTCTTCAGGCTCGACAACTAAATAACTCACAAACACTACCACAAACTGCTAGTTGACACTTATGATCACTAATGGATCAAGGTTACAATGAAAATGTATAAGAGTTTGAGTTTGGGCATGATCTAATAAAACTAAGAGAGTGGATTACAATTTGTAGTACAAAGCAAGAGACAAACTACGCAAAGATTTACCAAGATTTAGAAGGTGTACCAAAGCATATTACAACTTTAGTAGAGTGGAAAAATTATGTTCATTGTTTTATTGCTTCTCTACATGTCCGATAATGATTCTTCAAGTTCAATCCTATTTATAGTCTTGAAAATATGACTATTTCAGATTTAGAACAATGCTGTGCAGCAAAAGGAGGAAAACTAGCCGTTAAAACAATTATTTTATGCTATGTTAGAAAAAGTAATCTTTGTCTCTGATAAGTAGGGTATATGTGTGATGACCTTTCTCATCCACCTTGCTCAACTTTTGACTTTGCTAATCTTGATTGATCCTTCAAGTATGATTGATTTGGTGTTTGCTTTCGAATTGAGGAATATCTTGCTCATTTTTTCTCTTTCAGATTTCTAATCTTGTCCAAGTGAGACTTCACCTTTCTCTTTATTGATATGACCTTTCTCTAGCTCGAGTAAAGTGGTTGGTCCAGTGATCAACCTTTCTCACCAAACTTGGTGATCCTTCTCACTATTGTTGATTACTTGAACTTGTCATAATCTTTCTCATCCCAGGAGTAGTAAGACAACGCCAAGGTTATTGAAATCTCAACTAAGTCCAAATGAGTACAGTTAGAGCATGTGTAAAATTAAGGTCATGTAATATAATATGTTAATCATCAAAACTAGATTGAAAAGTTATATCCAAGGGCTTTGGAGCTTGCAATATGTCCCTTTTTCATGATGTCAAACTATATTCATTTGAAAAAAAAAAATTTGAAGAGTGGTGTGTTTACAATCTGTTGTGAAAAGATGAGATGAGTCAGAGTCTCCTCTTTAACTTAGCCATCTAGAAAATGTTAGCAACAATTAGTAATTCTTGAGCAGATAAAACAATTGCAAGTTAATAAATGGAAATAAAATGGGACAATTCATTAATGGATAAAAAAAATATGAATTACATAAAACAAAACAAAACAAAATTTAACTAACAGAGTAGCAAAGAGATGACTGGAGGTAAGATATTCAACATTTTTTTCTTTATCAAAGTCTCCTTTAATAGAGACTCGTACTTCAAATCCTTCAGCGTTTGGATCCTTCTCTCCTTCATCTAGCTCACCTATCGAGCCTTCAGAGTGGTCTGCACCATGTCCATTTTTGCAAGAGCTAAACCCTATTCAAAAGACGAGCTAAACCTTTGTCATGGGTTGCATTTTGCTTCGGATAGCACAATGACAGTCATCAAGAGTGACTGCAAGGCCTTCATAAATGATTTACAGTCTCGTTACTTCTTTTTCAAATGTCTCTTTTTGCTTTCTTAAAAGGAATGACAAAAATGTTGCTACCTATATGCTGGAACGATAGCACGTTGGCCGCAATATGTTCCAGTAGGGTTTCAGTGGTTTATTCCTCCTGCACTCTTCTTATTCAGTCGCTTCTTCTTTTTGTTAATGCAATTTGCTTTTTGCTAAACATGTTTATTTTAAAAATTTATAAAATAATTTTTTTTAAAAAAGTCGAAAGTAATTATAAAAGGTAGAACTTTAATTTTTTTAAAAGCAATGATTCTTTACTCTCTTTTCAATTACAATAACAATTAATCATTAGATTTCTTCAAAATGATTCTTTTCTCTCTTTTCAATTACAATAACAATTAATCATTAGATTTCTTAAAAATAAAACTCAGACATCAAGTGAGAATTTTTTTATAGTAATGAAGATTTTTAAGATTTAGAATTTTCTAAAATATTTTTGTCAAATTTATATTTAATTTAGTGATTTAGAAATATGTCACACTAATAATTATCTATATATTTATCTATTATCTATACTATATATAAAGGAGATTTCATCTTTTGAAATCTATTTTTCTATTCTTCTAAAATGCCATTGTTATATAATTTTTCTGAAAATTGAAATAAGGATAAAAATGTCAACTAAAATTATAAAAAAAGTTATGAAAAATTATTTTCAAAATTTAAACATGTCTATTTTTATTTTCATTCAAATAATTAATTTATAAGTATAAAAATTAATAAATAATTAATTTAAAAATTAATTATATAAATAATTATATAAATAAAGATAAAAAATACAATTTGCTAGTACTATTATAAAAGGAATGAAATAATTAATAACTAATTGAAGATAAATAGAAAAAGGGGATAAAATTGTAAATATAAACTTTTTCTTAACTACATTCTACTACTTTCAAATGTAGAGTTATCTTATTTTTGCATGTCCTGTTATAACTGACTTTAAATATATTTTAATTTTTTATAAAATTATTTTAGTAAAGGAATACTAATATATTTATACTATTATAAAGAAATTTACAATTATAATTACTTTTAAATATAAAGAGTTATCTTTTTTATATATATAAAATTATAATTAGCTTTAAATATATTTTATTTTTTCATAAAATTATTTTTATTTAATTAATTAATTAATAATTATAATAAAATAATAATAAATTAACTTCTAAAAATTATATAAGCAAAAATAGAAAAAATGAGAATTGAGAGGCACAACAATCTATATTAGGAGGTAAAATTGAAACACAAATTTTAATTTATAACTATCTAAAAAAATGTTAATAACAAATTGAACACAAATAAAAAAATGATAAAATTATAAATGTAAATATTTTTTATAATTACATTTTACAATTACAATTACTTTCAAATATAAATACTCACCTCTGGTAATCGCAAACCCTAATTGCTCCCATAGTATAAAGCTTCCCTTAGACATGTTTCTAACCTGATCGTTGAGAGTCTCTAACTTTTTTTTTTTTCTGGCAGACAGTACAACTATTTTAAAAAGTTTCATCTTCAATCAAGTGATGAGAATGTCATATGATAATGATAATAAACTAAAAAGTAAAGTCAAGGCAAACCCATGACGTACATTCTACACGTGCATGACCAGAGACTTTCGTATATATGCAATAATATCTATCTATAGTCAAGGTAAACCCATGGCCTACAAAGCCACATGCTTGACCTTATCTGGCTTCACCCATATGCTCCTATTTTTCTATATTTTGCTTTTGTAACAAACTTCTTTTTAGGACATTCGTTGAGCAGAAACTACGCCAGAGATTAAATATGCCTTGCTTTGGATATTAGTCTTAGAATATTGGTGTTGAACTTGCAACCAATTAATCAAAATAAACTCAACTATATTCCACATTAATCTTCTTTTATTAACACTACAAATAATTAACTAGACCCAGTTTGGTAATACAAAATGGCAATAACATTTTTCAATCAAGAAAAAGAATTAAAAAAATTTTCATCCTCTTTGTGATAGCTATCAGCTTATAATCAAAACAGAACAAAAGCAGCTGTACTCAAGTTTAATATGACAAATAGGAAACAGCATTCATTAAAATATTAACCAAGTAAGAACTAAGAATTTTTTAGTATATTATAAATCAAAATTGGGATGTACTCATACTAATCCCAATCCCAATAACCAATATCAAGTTCATTATTTTATTATATCTTAAGAATTCAATAATAATATTTGTTTAATAAAATTATTTTATTAAATTTTACTATAATAACTTTGATGTTCATAAATAGTTCTAGTACTCAGAAATGGTTAATTAATTCAGTATAAAATAATATAATAATTTTAATCAAGTTCTTAGCTCTTAAAGTATTTCTGAGTACATCCCATAATTATCTATTCCAAGTAAACATTTCTTTTGGCCCATTATTTCCATAGTCAACTTAAATTTTTCAAACCAATATAAAATGTGAGATCTTTGAAGACTATTAGATGTGCTTTATTCAATTGAATAAGATATTGACACGGTTGTCATAATTTGCACGATGCTGTTATGTATTCTGACCAAAATAAGATTACTTCAACATTCGCTTCTGTATTCATTTAATTTATTAATTTGAAGTTGGGAAAGTTCATTGTACTGTATATGTAGAGACTTCTGACATATATAGTTGAGAAAATGGATCTAAACTTTTGAGCCCGTCTATTTAATTTGATTTTTGAAAAAGTGTAAAAAAAATTTCATGTGGGATACTATTTAAATGACTCAACTTAATCCGATCCATTTAATTTCTGGTTTAAACTTCATATGAACTTCATGATTTTAAGGCCAAACTATGGTTATTGTATACATATCAGTGCTTATCATCATAGCTGTTATTAGGAACGGCAAATAGATAGATTAAATGATTTTTAAATTGAATCATTAATGAAAAAATAAAAAATAAATTAATAATTCGTTTATAATCTATTAAAAAATTATTAAAATTATTCAATCAATTCATAATTTATTTTAATATATTAATATTCAATTCATCTATTAATCTATTTTGATAAGTGTCCATTTTTAACTAGATATATTTAGACTATTATGTCTAAATATATTATATTTTTTTAATTTTATTGGATATTTAATAAATATTTTACTTAATTCATTAATTATCTTTTAGTTAAAACTAATTTAATTCATCTGATTTATTATCTATTATTATAATTAGATAGATTGAATTTAATTTAAATATAAATAAATTGAATAGATAATAAATTAATGGATCCAATTTTCAATTCTAGCTATTATACAAACTCATTTACATATCAAAGGACAACTCATCCGAGATACAGAGTCTGACAAATCCATAGCAGTTAAGCTTTTCAAACTCCAATAAAATTAAATCAGAACAATCCATTAAAATAGTAAAAGAATCCAATCCTATGGAGGTAAGACCAAACCATAAAGATTATTCTCACCTACATTACAAGAGATATTGATTAGATAACATTCTCACATAACATCTCAATTAAACCAGAACGTCAGCCAAACCCAACCCAACTTAACCAATTTGAAATTGGCATCAGAACTAAAAAAAGAGCTTTCATTTGAAAAGCATTTAACAGAATTAGGTGAAGCTACAATATTAAATACCTCAAGAATGAATCCATATGGTATCTTCCAAAGACCAAGACTTGCAAGAGAACATGAAGGTGGATTATATACTAACCTTCTCGCCGGCACCATAAACACTAAAGTATTGTTACTCTAGTATAATTAGAAATTGAAGAATAGACAAAAAAAAATCTCAATAAAAATACTAATTATTACGACCCAAACGTATGAAAAGAGCTCATATCAAAAGATTAGCTTATCAAGTAGGAGTGTCTCATAATTTAAGTACTACATTAAGCTTCCAAAGTTATTCAATGTGAGACATAATGCATCCTTATTGAAACTAAAATTATTAAAAGAAATATTTACCTTGTTAAAAATCAAGAGCTGATCGTATCAGTTCTCGTGTATTGGCACTCAACCTCTCACAAATCAAAAAAGATAAAATAAACTTGTCAAGCATAAAAAGCTGAACAATAACTTGGGACAAAAAACCAACCTTTTTTTTCTTAATGAACAACGATTACTTGGAGAGCACAAATTGTGGAGAAATTGTAAAATAAATTACATTTGAAAAGAAAGATGAGTCAACATAAAACCAAAAATCAGAAGGTATGTGTGTATACGAAGGTGAAGTGGTTCAAACATCAATGCCTTTTCTTCATTCGTAAGGATATAACTCATAATCCATATGGCCTTTGAATCAAAGCGTGCGAGGGTGTTGGTTGTGGAGAGTGCAAAGCAAGAAGGCAAACCAAGGGAAGTAATAAGCCAAAACAGCTATAGTAGTCGATTAAATAATCCAATAGCCACCTTTAATTGAGATGAATCAAACCAACGACAAGAATTGCATCCTGCCATAACCAAGCATAAAAGGATGCTAGATTTCTTGAATCAATATATATGATAGTACAAGTAAAAATATATTTTGCCAAAAAAAATGTCTTTCTTTCTCAATTGAAACCTAGAGTGGTGCTACAAGTGTTGTCATTAGTGGAATGGCGGGGGTGTCATAGTAAGGGATGTGGTAGTAATGGTTGGGAGTGGAAGATAGTGTATTGATGATGCATGTTGGATTTGTGACAGTGAAATGATGGGATAAAATGAGAAATGAGAATTATATATATATATATATATATATATTTGTAACAAAAGTTTAGAGTGAGGAGAGGCTCTCTCCATTTCAAGATCAAGGCAAACTATTAACCTCAGTCAGAATTTACAATGAGATTATATATTACCTATCAATAGATGATTTTTGTTGGATTCAAACTCAAGTCATATAGTTATCATAAGTGGAAAGTCAATTAAATAAATCAACCCCTATTGGCATGAGAATGATATGTAGGGATTAAGATAATCTCATGTTAGAAGTAACATGAGAGAGTCATAAGACAGAATGACACAAACTAATTTTGTGTTTAATTCACGGGCTCTTACACATATCATGGTGGGTGGGGTAACATGAGAAGGTCATGTCAAGAGAGAGAATGACATAAACTAATTTTGTGTTTAATTTATGGACTTTTACACAAATTAGGGTGGGTCTTATTATAAAGTAATTTGGATCTTTCTTTCTCATAACATAACTCTATCACGTTATCTCCTATCATCTAATCTATGAAGAACATACATCGAATACGATACCGGTATAATGCAATACTGATATGACAATTTGAAAAAATCTAAAAAAATTAAGATACAACACAGCTATATATATGTGTGTGTTTGTATGTGTATATATATATCAACTCAAACCAACCCAAAAAATCATACACATCATTAGGAGAAGAATTGAATATCAAAAAATCAGTATCATATTGTAAAGTTTAAACATAAAAAAAAAAAAGCAACTAAATGCATAAGTGAAGAAACCAAAACCAAAAAAAAAATAAAAATGGTAGGACGAATCCGTATCGTGCCGATGTCAGACACCGACACGACCTGGAAGCAGGAATGGAGGGACGAGTGCCGTGTCGCATATATATATATATATATATATATATATATATATATATATAAGTTTCGTATCATATTTGGCCTTATTCCACACTTATAGGTGAAATAATGTTAATCTTAAAAATATAGAATAAAAATTACCATAAGCATACACTATAGATGTACACTAAATATTACATAAAACTAAATAAAATAATTTAAGAGATCGAATTTAATTTCTTCAGTGTACTAAACTGCGCTGTAGTTTTATTTTATTGTAATTTTTCATATTATTCGAAGTAAAGAGTACAAAATAATGTGATGATGCAAGAGATTACGTCCAGGACTCATCTTTTAGTTTGAAGTCTGTTACTTCATTTTTTTTTTTTTATTTGTGAGGGAATGCAGTCCAACACCTCGCACGATTTTTGCAAGAGAATGAGGAAATGATCAAACATGCAAAGAGAATGGGAATTATTGGACGGCCACGATCACTTTCTTGTTAGAAGTAATTAATGAGGCGGTGGGTGAGATAATGATTTCTATAGTCGGGTCCACGTTTTGGAGCGTCATTTGAAGTTGCTTCTGACAATTAATTTGGAATCGTGCTTTTGTTCACATTCCAAAAGATGATTAATACGTACGATAGAAAATTTGGGGACAGAAGACATGCAGAATCAGTTGATATATATAAGTATCAGATATTTAAACGATTCTATTGCTTTGTTTATTCCCAATTTTGAAATGAGAAATGAGAATAAAATAAAATATTAAATAATATAATAAAAATAAGAATAAAATATTTTTATTTTTTTATTTGGTAAAAAATTAATCAAAGAATACGCATTCTTTAAAAAATATCAATTTTATTATTATTAGACTATTAATTTTATTTTCATTCTTATTTTCACTCTCACTTTTATTGTCATTCTATTCGTTTCATTTTCATGACAACCATTTTTTATAATAAAACTAGCTTAACACCCATCCAATGCATGAAATACGTAATGTTAAAAAATGTTATGTCAAAAAATCTTATATTATTATTAAAAAATGAGTAACTTGAATCTCATGCTATTTTTATGTAAATTTATTTTTTTTATTACAATAAAATAATAGAAAAAATAAATAAAATGAGTTTTGTAACTTTTATGTAAATACAATTGTATTCAATATCATTATTCTAATTATATTTACTTTTGAATTAAATAGAAATAAAAAAGTTATGACATTATATGTAATTGCAAATTGCTTGATGAAACTTATTTCTTTTATTGCTTGCAATTTCGAAATTGCTTTGATCCCAAAGGTATACTCTTTAGATTAAGGTTCCATCTTTTTGTCATAAGAATTAAACCATCAAAGTGATGAGATTCATTTGTCATCTAAAACATTGTAATTTATGCGAGAGATATATATTAAAAAAGTAGGAATTTAGATATTAAAAACATACCTATAAAAAAATAATTTTGATATAATAAATTTTGGGATAATTTTGGGTATTTTTTTTCAAATTTTCATAATGTCTATATGATAAGTTTTTTTCTTTTTTTTGTGAATCAGGAGCATCTCTACAGAGATTGATCCATTTGAACTGTCTCATAAGCTTAATTTTTTTGAGTCGAGAGTGATAATAAATGATAAGTTATTCATATAGATCATATTATGATTTTTAAGATTTAAAAATAATAATTCTGAAAGTAACACATTATTCAAAATTTAAATATTCAATATAAAAATATATTATCAATTATCAATAAAAGAAATAATAATAGAAAATGTAAAAATGATATAATAGAAAATAATTTGTAAATATCAAACTGCCAAAGCCTTGGAGAAATGATTCAAACTAACACTGTATTTAGATGTTTTTTTATTAACGGAATGCAACGAAACAAGTGGGATGAGCTGAAAAGGAAAGGAAATGAATAGAATAAAGTTAATTTTCTTCTTGTTTGGAAGATTAATAAAGGAACATAACAGAACTCCATTATCCTTGTGTGAAAGTTAAATTATAAAGGAATGAAACATAATTATTATAATTTTTATCTTTCCAAATAATCCTTTTAATTTATTAAGAAATAAACAAAATACTTGATATTTTCTTTTGCTGTTTGTGATTTTTTAGAAGGGTTAATTATGAAAAATATACTTGCGCGAGAAAGAGGCAATGGAAAGATGCTGAATGTAAGAGGATGTTACCGTTGTGAAAAAAAAGCTCTTACCAAACAAGATGAAAAAGATGAAAATTCTGATAAATAAGATAAAGGGTAAAGATGTGAAATATTTATTTTTTAAGTATAAAAATATTGAGTTCCCCCGTTCCACCCGATTTTGAAAGGAACAAAAATTAAGTTTTTGAGGAGAAGAGAAGGAGAATAGATCCCCTTGACTTCTTTTCCCTTCTTATTTATTTTTAAACTCCCAAATAAGAGAACTAGTTCTCCTTCTCGTCATTTCCTTTTTGATCCTCTCATTACTTACCATTCAAACACAGCTAAGGAAAACAATGTAACAAAAACACAAATCTTTTGATTAAATCTCAATTAGAAATTAGCTTGAGGTTTTAAGGTTTTGCCAAGCTAACACAGCTTTGACATACATAACAATATACTATCACCAAATTTGAAGTTTTTGAACGAATAATTTTTGGTATTTTTGTAAATTTTCAAATTTTAATTATTTGCATATTAATTGATATATTATCAATTGTATAATTTTTTGGATGTATTTATCTTTATCACTTAACACTGCCACATGGCATCAAGAAAAAAAGAATTAAGATATGAAACATTTTTTGGGATAATTTTTGGAATTTATTTTTCAAATTTCATAGAAGAGAGAGTATTGTGATAATCAAAGAAAATTAAGAATTAATAATTTGCTCAAATTCTCAAAGAATATTATGTTTTTGGGGATTCAAATCTTCTATATATCTCATTTTTTTCGTTTCAATCTTATCCATCTAATTAAATACTAATAAATCAATAACAAAAAATATAACTCTCTTAATTAATATTAATTTTTTAAAATATAAATATTTTCAAACTAAGATGTCAGCCTTTAGTCGAAAGGATAAAGTTAGAGACAAAAAGAAAAAAGATAAAAAATTTAAATCTATGATCATAGAGTGCAGATATGCACCTGTCCATTTCAGATTTTTAAAATTAAAATCCCATCCTTCAACAGCTGTGACTATTTTATGAGTTAAATACAACAAATTCCACTAATCAACTTTCCTTTTCCTTTTCCGATCAGATGCCATTTCCATTTCAATTCCCCCATTTCACGTGTGCGTTGTCCCATTTTGTTGTTGATTTGGTTACAAAAATTAAAGTACATAACCGAGTTCAAGTTACATACTTTATAAGAGGTTGGTGCAAATATGCAGTCAGCTATGCGTAATTAGTTTTGTTTTTTTTTTTAAATTAACGAAGCTAAAGCCCAAGAGAAAAAAAAAATAAAGAAGCAACTAACTGAAGTTTGGTAGTATGAACATCTATTACATCAAAAACAAGAGACCTCCCAGAGTAGCTGGAGGAGAATCCCAGATTCTTAAGCCTTGTAACTAGTCGACGTTGATATTAGGAGTATTCATAACCAAACTAAAGCAATATAAATTGAAAAATTAAATTAAAAAATAAAAAATCAAACAAATTAAAATTGATTAATTTTAATTTTGTTTTATTCTTTTTTTTATAAAAATTGATTGATCATGTTCGTTTTTCATTTTCAAAATCAAAAGAAACCCAATTCATATGCATTTATATATATATATATATATATATATATATATATATATAACTTACATTATTGTAGAGTAAAATATTTTAATTTATTGTTATTTGTATGGAAATATTTAAATTAATTTATTATTAATATGTATTTGATGATATTTATATTAATTTTTTATGTTAATTTATTATTAATTGAGTTATGAAATGAAGAAAGTGAAATTTGATATATGATTTTATTTTTTAAAATTTTTTTGACCAAGAACCAATTGAATTGAATCAAATCAAATTGATTGAGAATGGTTTGATTTTCTTTTCTATCTAAGTAAAACAAAACCAATCAATTCTTGATGTAGAAAATAGATTAGTTTGGTAAAGATAATTTTTTCTTTCAAAACCAAACCAAACCAAATCAAATTGCGAATACTCTAGCTAATATTAGCTAGGTGATTTGCACAATGTTTCGCTTATCTCTATTGATGAATGATTACTATTTCCCATTCTCTTAGCAAGGTTTTTATGTTTCTCACCAATCTTATATATAATATGAATTTGTAGGAATTGTAGTTAAAAATTGTACTAGTAATACACTTTGTATTAGTATTGTACTAGTTAGAAGTTATTCAATAGTATAAATAGAACTTAAGAGACTTAATTGGATTATTAGAGTGATTAAATAATTGTAAAGATATAAGATCAAAAATTTTATGAAAGATTAAAGAGAACAAAGTTATCTAAATTAGTCATTTGAATCCATTGTGTTTTTATCATGAATGCTTATTAAACATGTTACTTCATGTTTTACTTTTGAATAAATGGAGTAGATATTATAGTGTAAGAGTATCTTTGTGGAGTGAAGATCGATGTTACTTATATAGTTGTTAAAGATGCAATTACTTATATATGTAATTTGGAAAAAGTTGACCGGAAATATTTATTACATATTAGTTAAAATCTTATTTTGATTCTTAAAATTTAATCGAAGTTTTAATTTAATCTTAAATGTTCAATTTGTATTAATTTTATCACAGATATTACGAAATTGTGTCAATGTAATTATTTTTACTAACGACATTCATTTTATTAATATTATTTTAGAACCATTTTGTGAAATTAGGTCCATTTTAAAATGTAATTTCTTTAGGCTCACTTATGTGGTGAAATTAATTAATAAAATGGATATAAAATAGCATTAGTAAATGGATGTTATTAGTGAAAAAGATTACATTGACTCAATTTAGTAACATCTGAAACAAAATTAGTACAAATTAAATATTTGAAACTAAAATGAAACCTCAATTAAATTTTAGGTACCAAAATAGAATTTTAGCCTTACATATTTAAGGAGTTTAACTAAGATGATTATATTATAGGAATATGATTGTTAAAGATGTTACCTCAAGGTGTACTCTTCTTTTTACCACTTCAAGTGTACTTTACACTAACTCTAAACTATAAAAATATTTTACATTATTATTTAATTATATATTATTACATTATTAAAATAGTTTGATTTTTTATATAGTTATTATTATAATCAAATTTTTTTGATAATATGTTATCATTATATGAAAGTATAAAAATTATTTACATTGACAGTAAATTAAAGTTAAATTTATATATAAAATAAAATTACTTAGGATAATCAAATTTAAATCTCATCACAAAACTGAGGAGTAGATAAGATTATTAAGTTACTAAATCTCAATACTCCAAACCACGCCACAGCGAGGAATCTCTTGATTTTTTATTGTCAATATTTTTACTAAATTATAGGTTGAGTGACAATAATATTTCTTTTTTGAGTTGGAGAGAGAGAGAGAGAAATGAGAGGGGTGATTCTAATGAGAAAGTCAATATGAAGAGATAAATAAGAGAAATAAATTTTGATCATTCAATTTATAAAAAATAAAACAAATTTTGTAATGTTTGGATTCATTAACATTTGTATAAATTAAAATTAATCTTATATTAGTAAATAACTTTTCATAAAAATAACTTCTTACAAAATTCAATGTTGGATTGAAAAATTGTAATTTCACATCATACTCAAAATCTATTAATCCAAGATCATTTGTGCTCCATCAAAAATTTTTAAAAGTAAAGTATAATATTTCTTTAAATAAATAAAAACATCAATATTTTATCATACATAGCATATTAAGTGAGAGTATTGTCTTATTATAAAAATGAAAAGAGTAAATTTTGATTATTGTATCATAATATATGATCTAAATTAAAACATAAAATCATATAACTTTTTAAACGATCATATTTCATGTTTAAGTAATTTCTACATTATATTTAGAACTTAAATTACTTAATAATCGAGATTCAAGCAACCTAAAGATGAAAAGGTACGTAGTGCTTAGTTTTCAACTTCCTTCGATTCGAAATCCTACAATATGGTGAGTATAAGATTTTGAATCAAATTTAGATTAAATAAAAGTTCAATTTATAAAGTATAATAAAAGTTCATAATGAATAAATAAAAGTGCTACGATGCTTCTCAATTCTCATCCTTGTGATGCTTTTGGAGGGTTCTATTCTTACATCCAAAACTTCTTAAAGTTCGAAAGGGACATTCGGATTTCCCACATTGTTTGGCGTCAATTTCGTATATCATTTCTCCTGTGTAACGATTGAATTTATTTAGTAACCCATTTTGGAGAGAAAAAATTTTAGACGTAATTCTCCAAGAGAATCTCTATTTGCCCATAGAGAATTACATGAATTTTATTATTTATGAGTTATTTATCTTTTTTTTTTAAAAAAAGTTATATATATATATACACATATAAAATATAATATATATAATATAACAATATAATATAAAATTATTGAAAACTTTTTAAAATATTTATATCACAATTAAATATTTAAAAATTCCAAAAAAATTAATTTTTTATTAGTGAATGTAATAGGATGCCCCTTGTGGATATAAATATAAGCTTATAACGACTTTTTAAATTTTTTATTACAAAGGACTGAAGGAGACGCAAGCAACATTGGGAGTAGGGGTATCTTTGAGTTGAGTTAAATTGAATTTGTGATATTTTTACACCTAATTTATTAATCAAAATAGTGGATTGGGTTGGGTAAACTTGTAGGTCTGACATATATTTAAAAAAAAATTTATCTATTAAAATAAGTGCCGAAATCAATACGAAATTGAAAATTCATCACACATCATAATAAATAACTTAATAAGTTTCAACAAATGATGACATAAAAAATCTCAAATAAATTAAAAATCAAATGTAATAAGTCATAAGTTATAAACATAATATAATAAGTCTTAATCTTAAATATAAGAAGTACTAACACAAATTTCAAAAGTCAAATACAATAAGTTTAATAAGATTTAAGAGATGATAAAAAAAGAAACATTAAATTTAATATACTGAATGTTAAAAAATAACATAATTTTTTATTAAAAAAATAGATTAGATTGGGTTGGGTTGAATTGGTTGAAATTTTTTCAATTTGTAACCCAACTCTATCATTATCGAGTTGAGAATTTTTAAACTCAACTCAACTTGCGAACCCAGTCCAAATTATCAATTGTGGGTTGAATTGGATTAAAACTAATAAGTTTACAGTTTGACCCAACCCAATTAACACTTCTAAGAATGAGGATAAATAACCTAGAAGAGAATAGTATTACAACCTCTAAATCAAGAAAAGTTTTAAATCCCCCAAAATAATCTGTATAATAATTTCACAATTAATAAATAAAAAAATATTAAATATTTATTAAAATTTTAAGATATTAAATACTTTTAATTTTTTATTTAATATTCTCTTATTAAATATTATGATAATTATTAGATTGATAGTGTAAAGAGAATTTAACATTACTCTCAAATCAATCCTTGCACATGATTATGTACTCATTTGATCGTGCTTTTCTTAATAAGAAATGACCTTTTTTCTTAAAAAAAGAGTACTTTTTTTTTATTATTTTAGTATGTTTGAGTAAATTTTTATTTAAAAAAAAACAAAGCACTAAATTTTAAAGCGAGATTTTCATACTTATAAATTTTTTTTAAAACATAAAAAAAACTATTCAAATATAAAAAATACATATTAAATATTGCATCTGAGCGTACATAGTTTTTACTTTTGATAAAATATTTTTTTATACATTTATGAAAAAAAATTTTAAAACAAGCTCATATAAAAAAACTTTTTTTTAAAAAAATCTCATCCAAATTACTGAACTAAGTGGTTTTAAATTAATGCCTTTTAGGAAAGAAAACATGGTTATAAGGGGTTTTTTCCTTTTTAAGTAGTACTATACAATGAACAAAATTTGATACAATTCAATCTGAATGTATCCTAATTTAAAGATGATTTGTTGGTTAAGTTAAATACCATCGTTAATTTAAGCATCAATATTAATGCCAACTTATTTTTTATTACTATTTAAATTAATTATGATTATTGAGCAATTTTCTTTTTAACTACAGATAGTGCATTTATATTATACTAGCGTTTTAAGAGATACTCAATCTGCATTTTTAAGTTAAATTCATATAATTATTTATTAATTTATTTATTTTTATTATAAATTAGTTAGTCAAATAAAAATGTTTAATAATAAATTTATTACAATTATTAGCATTTTAAAGTGTTTCTCAATTTGCATTTTTATTTTAATTTATATATTTATTTTTTAAATTAATTAGTTATTAATTGTATTTATAAGCTAATTATTTAAATGAAAATAATTTCCCATGAAATGTGTTTAAATTTTGAAAATAACTTGGTGTGAGATATGAAAATAACTTCTTGCAAGAGTGTGGAGGCAATATGTAGTTTACAGTTTTATCCTTTATAATTTTAGTTGACATTATTGTCTTTATTTTAATTTACAAAATATTGTATAACAATGATATTTTCAGAAAACAGAATGTTGGATTCTAAAAAAGGAAATCCCTTTATGAATTAGTATAGACTAGTATAAATAAATGAATTGGTTAAATAAAAGTAACTTTGTAAAAGGTAAAATATTTTGAAGACATTTAATGTAAAAAGAAAATAACTTACAAGAGTGAAGAGTATTTTGAAGCAGTTATAACCCATAATATGGTTATAATAAAAAAAAATCTTTTTTTTTTACATTTTTATTAGTTAATAATAACTTTTTAAGAATAAAAAAGGTCAACACTAAAAAGGAGAATTGACATGCCTTTCAATTCATCTTTTTTATTTTAATTTATATAATATTTATAGATTAATTATTTGTAATTGATTGTAATCATAAATTAAGTAACTACATAAAAATTATTTTATAAAATCAAGAAGAGTTTGAATTGTAAAGACAATTGTCATTATTTTATTGTTTTATCTTTTCTAAATATGTTTAAGTATAAAAATAATTGTACTTTAGAAATAGTGAAATTTGAATATTAAAGATGAATTTTTTTTTATAATAGAGTTGAGAAGTGTCTGAATTTTGAAGGCACCACAAAGTAGTTACAGTTTGACCTTTTTTAAAATATACTTAAGAAAGAGATTGAGTCTTTATAGAGGAAGTTAGGTTTTACTTAAAGCTTAACACTATATGTATCTTTGTAGTTGTGTAACTGTTAGTGGGTAGATGTAGAAGTTTAAATTACATTTATTTCCTGTTTTGTAAATGGGTGTAATGACGTTTTAGACAAATCACAAAAAAGATATTAAAAGGAGAAATTTTCTTTATAATAGTAAGTATAGATTAATTAATTTTAATTAGCTCAAATATTACAAATCTGATTTGACACATTTGGAACAAGTACGAAATACCACAAACCACACGGCATACCAATTCTGATTTGTATCTTTTTTTTTTTTTTGGGTACTAAATTATGATTTGTATCTTTGATACGTTGCATTCTTTCTCTTTTCTTCGGGAGAATTTTGGTATGAGTCCACACCTTCACTCATTATTTTAAAAAGTAACAATTTTCTGAGTTTGAAAATTTTCAATAATCGCCCTTCTTTCACTAAAAAACTACAAACCATTTGTTTTCTCAATTAATATTTCTTAGTATTTTAAATACTTTTATAAGTTGGTCAACATTAATTTTGAAAGTAATTTATAATTATATCTATAAATCGTAAATTATTTTATCGTTTGAACATTATGACTTTGATTAATGATATATATATAAAGAAATTTTAATATATATTTTCAGAGATAAGACCATATTTATTCTATAATGAATTATGAGAAACCTTGCTCAAATTAAAAATATATTACAAACGCATATTATAATTTTTCTAATTTTCTTAAAGTAATATTTTGTTAAATGATTATCAAATAATTTAACACCCAACTCCTTTTCCAAAGCATTTTATATGGCATGGTTTTCCAAATTTTATTTTTGGCATATAGCACATAAGCACAAAACAGTTCCTACTTTCCTACCAAGTTACAAGGAAAGGAAACACACCGCACTAGTACTAGGAAAATAATATTATTATTATCTAATTCAGGTGGAGCAGTTTGGCTCTGCGTGTATAAGTCCAGTCTGCGTCCAATCCTAATCCTATTCATCTTCCCTCACTTGTTTGTTCGCCAACCAAATGGGAGTTCAGAACAACGGAATTTTTTTAATATATATTCTTAATTCATTTTTTAAATAATTAATTAATTAAAAAAATAAGTATGGAATATATTTTTAAAACATTCAATATTTTATTTTTTATCCAAAATACGTTATTTTTTATTATATTAAATATTAATAAAATATTAATAAAATATAATACATTAAAAAAATTAAAATAAATTAATTTTTATAATTTTATTTAATTTAAATTTTAATATTTATAATTTTTTAAATATTAATTTTTATAATTTATTTATTTAAATTTTAATTTTTACTGTTAAGATATTAATTATTATAATTTTTTATTTATTTAAATTTTAAATTTTATAATTTTTTAATTAAAATAATAGTCTTTATTTTTTATAAAAAATTAATTCATGTAATTTTTAATATTTTAAAAATTAAAATTTAAATGAATAAAATTATAAAAATTAATACTTTAAAAATATTATAAAAATTTAATTTTAAATTAAATAAAACTATGCATAATATTTATTTATTTAAAAAAAAAAAAGCAAAGCAAGAGAGTAAAGGCAAAGCCAGCAAGCCAAATTACCCCTTCAGTCACGGCAAGACAGGGGTAAAGGGTCTTGTACTGTTGTAGTTGAGGTCTACTCTCAATCTCTCCCACTCGGTAGAATACAATCCCCAACCGAACCCCATCTACATTTTGATTTCATACACAAACACCCTCTCCTCTCCTCTCCTCTCCTCTCCTCTCACCCAACTCCCCCACTCATGCTTCAAGCCCCCACCTGAATTTTCTCCCCACCTGCAACTGCTTCCACCCCCACATCAAATCCCCCTCATCTTCCCCCATATTCCCTCCTCCTCCTCCATTTTCCCCCGGTATCATCTCTGCATAAGCTCCATTGCTTGCTTACACTCCCTCCTCAAAAGCCCTCTTTCACCCTCCTCCTTCTCCTCACACTGGGAGGAGAAGCCATTAGGGAAAGAGAAGAAAGATTGTGAGAACCCCAAAAAATAAAAATCCAAAAAAACCAAAAAAAAGTATGAAGAAATTGAAGCACTATTACGTGCACCTGAGGCACCCTCAAGCATCATCAGAGCGCAAATGGATTTTCCCACTTGCTATTGGGTCCATGGTGTCTCTCTTCCTCCTCTTCCTCGCAACTCTCACCGCACCCGATGGCACCCCCATTCTCCCCATCTACCGCTCCAGAGCCACTTCCTATTCCGTGTTCGTTGAATCCAAGCTGCACCCAATCCCCGTTTCTTCCCTACCTCCCCCACCCCGCCTCGCCTACCTCATCTCCGGCTCCGTCGGCGACGGCGGCTCGCTGAAGCGCACGCTTCTGGCCCTCTACCATCCCAACAACCGCTACATCGTGCATTTGGACCTCGAGTCCTCGCCGGAGGAGCGGTTGGATCTGCAGAACTACGTGGAGGGTCACCCAATCTTCCAGAGATTCGGCAATGTGAGGATGATCACGAGAGCGAATCTGGTCACCTACCGGGGCCCCACGATGGTCGCCAACACCCTTCACGCGGCAGCGATCATATTGAGGGAAGGTGGTGATTGGGACTGGTTCATCAACCTGAGTGCCTCGGATTATCCACTTGTTTCCCAAGATGGTTAGTTGGGTTTTTTGGATACTGCGTCCTAAGTTTGGTGTTGGGTCCCATAATGTCTGGTTCTTGTTTTGGTTTGGGTGGGTTTTATCTAAGTGGTTTGTGGGTTTTGCTTGACTAGATCTGCTGCACACTTTTTCGTACTTGCCTCGCGATCTTAATTTCATTGATCATACCAGTGACATTGGATGGAAAGAGTGAGTGACCTTTGTCATTTATTGCCTTTGCCTTTTTTATTTGTTGTTGGTTTTTGCGAGTTAAGGTTATCTGATTGGTTTTGTGCTGTGTGTAGTCATCAACGTGCGAGGCCAATTATCATTGATCCAGGGTTGTATATGACTACGAAACAAGATGTGTTCTGGATTACACAGAGGAGAAGTAGGCCAACTGCCTTCAAACTTTTCACAGGTGCAGATCATTTTCTTGTTTGTTTAATTTCTTTTGGGTTTCTTTTTCTAAATTTTATTTTGTTTTCCTTTGGATTTTATATGAATGGCTATTCCTGTGCCGCATAGAGGTTTTCTGAATATGCACTAATTGCCAACCCTTTGGAATTAATTTGATAAGTAATAGGTTCTAGCTCCATCAGGAATTTCTTCATTAGAAGAAAGTTTTTTGTTTGAAATGATTGCGATGCAATTAAATTATTGAAGCTTAAGAAACCCTTCATGTATTTAATTTGATAGCATGACCAGTTCAGTTCTGGGTTTTATTATGCATGGAAGAAAGCTTCAACATTTTCCTGCATTCTCTGCACCGTGTAATTGTAAATGTTTTTGAACTCAGTGTATGAGTGAAACTTTTATTTGTATAGTAGTAATTTATAAAACTACTTAGTCTTTTCTTGACTCTGTACCTCTATCTCTATGACTGAATTGCGTCGGAAACAAATTTTCTTGTCCATGGACATGAAAACGTAAGAAACTAAGAACCGTTGATTATTTTAGTATGGAATCTTTATGCTGCACTGCATCCAAAGACTAGTTTGAGAGAGTTGAAGACATGGAGCATTATCTATTTTGATTTTAGAAGGTGAATGAGTAATTTTCCAGGGCTTTAAATGAAGGTTACCTGGTGTGACCTATTGTGAACATCGCTGTGCATTGAAAGTTTATAACAAATTGATCTGGAAATTGAACCTATCTCATCTAGGTCAGAGTGACGTTCCACATCAAATGTCATACACTGACATCTGACTTCTTGCTATAAAACATCCTCCCATGATAAAAACCGATGATTATTTTAGAATTAAAACTTTAGGCTGCACTTCATCCAAAGACTAGTTTCAGAGAGTTTAAGACATGGAACATTGTCTATTCTGATTCTAGAAGGTTTCATGTAAGGTTTCAGGGCTTTTGAAAGAAAGTTATCTTATGTGACCTGTTGTGTACTTTTCTTTGCATTAAAAGTTCAAAACAAATTGGTCTAGAAATTGAACCTATATTATCTAGGCCAGAGTGATGTAGCACATCAATGTCGTACATTAACAAATGACTTCTTGTAATAAAACATCCCCCTGGTAAAAGTTTGTTTGGCAATCACCTTTTGAAATATGTGATAATTTGATGTGCTTATTCCATTCTAGGTGTCTTGGTGACCTAAAGAGACTTTTCTGTGCACCTTCATTCACTTGTGGTGTTTGTTTTAATTAGGTGTGACTATAATATACCATGGATACATTATCGTTGAATACCATCTTTACATTTACATGTACACAACATAATTTGATTCTGGGAGCTTGATGATTTCAGTAATAGGTAGTATGCATTGTTGTGATTGTTATTCTGTAGGACTTGAATTTTGGTAGTTTATCGTCTCATGGTCATGTATCTGTCCCAAGAGTTAACATAATTCTTATCAAACTTCTCCTTCTGTAAACGGGCCATTGCAGTGTCTTGATATAGTTACTTTTGTTCCACTTTAGACCAGTTTCAGTGGTTTTGCACCACATACCATTATTAAAATCTTTTACTTTTTTATTTTAATCTTTTCTAATGTAGTCTTGTGATACTTTTTTAATTTCTTTTAGTTTCTAGAATTGTATTTACTATGACTGTCATTTGCCTGAAGAAAGCTTATTCCGAGGTCTGTTAATTGGTATAAAGGAGTTTAACACTGCTGTGGTAGCATTTGAACAAAGATGGACGATAGAACATTTAAATTGTGGCGTGTAAATGATTGGACTGCGGTGCTGCAAAAGCATATTGTCTAATACTGCACTCACACAAAATGAAACAGAACAAAATAAGAATTTCATCTTAAGCTCAATACAAATATGCATAAAAACAGAAACAACATTTCAAATAATTGTCAAGACAAAGAAAGAACTGACAGACCATATAAGGAAAGATACGAATCTAAGAGCTGCATCTTTTACCGAGAATGTGAGTTATGAAGAGGAATCAAAGCTTGCATGGTCAAACTATTGTGCAGGATGGAACATTCATGCAAATTATAGTGTTGTCAGTCTGACAAACTGTAAACCCGTATAAGTTATATTTTCGCAAACTGGGTCAATCTCTATCAGGCTTGTTCTCAGTCAAGATTAACTACCCTATGAAGTAATCAAAGAAAAATAAATTGAGGATACTCTTTGACATTGTGGAAATTTGTAAATTAGATTTTGTACAGATTCGGTATTTTTGTTAACTTGCTACCCAGTTAAATATTGTGCAATTTAGATGCAAATCCTTGTGAGATAAGTGCATTACAGGATAGTGCTGATTTTTCTGAAAAGAAAGGCCAAGAATGACTGCGCTTTGTTTAGAATCTGTTTTGAACTATTCTTGGACCTGGGCAAATATTGATGTCACATCTGATTGTCCAACTTGTTTCCTATATGGTTTTGACCTTTGGTACTTTGAGATTCTTTTATTGATTTTAAGTATACTGATTTTGCACGATAACATTGTTGTGCACCATGACTCATCCTCCTCCCAAGAACTTGGCATGTGCATTGCATGCTGCTTGATTCTATACTTTTGTTATTGTAATATGTTTAATAGGTCTTCTAATTGGAAAGAATTGCACTTTGAAAATATGTGATGTTTAACCTTGAAGAATTTTTAATTTTGAAAATAAACTCTATTGACACAATCCCAGAATTTGAAATTATATTGAAGTTATGTGCCTGAGAACATTATCATGAATGATTTCCTAAAAGTTCTCTCTCTTATTAGGTTCGGCTTGGATGGCACTCTCGAGATCTTTCATTGATTACTGCATTTGGGGATGGGACAACCTACCTCGGACTGTTCTCATGTACTATTCAAATTTCATATCTTCCCCTGAAGGATACTTCCACACTGTCATTTGCAATGCTCAAGAGTTCAGGAACACAACTGTTAATAGTGATCTACATTTCATTTCTTGGGACAATCCTCCCAAGCAACATCCTCACTACCTTACACTTGCTGACATGGAAAGGATGGTTGACAGCAATGCTCCCTTTGCGAGGAAGTTCCACAGAGATGATCCAGTGTTAGATAAAATTGATGCTGAACTATTATCCAGAGGTCCTGGGATGGCTGTTCCTGGAGGCTGGTGCACAGGAATCAGGGAAAATGGGACTGATCCCTGCTCTGTAGTTGGTAATACTACTGTCCTCAGGCCTGGCCCCGGTTCAAAAAGGCTTGAAACTTTAATCAGCTCATTGTTGTCAGACAAAAATTTTCGACCAAGACAGTGTGTATGACAAGAACCAACTGGCAACAGCGGTTTTCTAGAGATTATTTTCCCTACCACTTGCTTTAGTTTATATGTGCAGATTTAGTTAGCATGATCAGTGAATGTGTTTCTTTTCAGTAGGAAAAGAAAATATGAAAGTATACACATCATCTTTGATGTTGAGAAAACAAAGTGAGACAAATCTGGTCACATGAGATTGACTGGAGAGCTGAATCACACGCTGTAGTAGTATGGTATACATGACACAACTGACTCTGTTGCCCCAAGTAACCACTTCCCTCGTTTTCACTTGCCTTGACTTCAACCCGGCCAATCAGCATTGAGCATTGAAGGGTCTCTAGGCTGAACATATAACTGGGGATGGGTAAGCTGATGTTTAGCTTTACTACTCTCTTTTACTTGTGGAACGTGCTTGATGTTGATTGTATGACCAGAATGGGGGTGAGGGAGGGGATGGTAGAGGGGGAGGAGAGCGAAAGAATGAAAGAAAACCAAAGGAAATTTAAAGGAATTTCTTGCGTAATTTTTTTATTTAGCTCATGTTTTTCAATTGATGCTGCTATATGGCTTTCTTTTCCTGTGTCTGGTTGCCTAACGCATTGACATCATTTCCATGTGGTTACTTTAATAGACCCCTCATTTTCTTTCCCTTTGGCACAGTTTAACATTTTCTTTTTTATTTTTTATTTTGGTTGAAAAGGTGTACAACTTCTTGTTGGGATGGGCCGATGGGGAGGAAAGGCTAAATCTATTATGATATTTAAAAAAAAAATAGTGATTTGACTTTATCATGTGTAATTTGATTATGTTATTTGAAAATATGTTTTGACATTTGATTTTAACAAATAATACTTATGTAATAAATAATGATGATGTGGATCTTCGATGTTGTAATGCATTTAGTGTCTTTGGATTAGAGTTTGCAACACTTAATTTTGGTCAGAAGTTGACTGAAGTGAAGTGATTTATGTTTGGTAAAAAATCACATTCAACTTAAAAACAAGAAATAGTTATTTTAAGTCAAATGAGTTTTTGAAGTCATAATCACATTTGGAGAATGATATAAATGATAAAATAAATAAGACAGAAAGTAAATAAAAGTCCGTTTAAACTTTAAAAAGTCAGTTTGGGTGGATTAATATTTATCCAAACACATCTTTATTATTTTAAGTAATTGATAAGTTATAATTTTAAATTTTTAAGAAGAGGAAGTTCATGTGTTAAATTTCTTGATTGATTTTCTAGAATTTTTTTTTTCTTTTTCTTGTTCTTTTGTTTCTTTTTTTATTTAACAATAATTTTCTCATTTTTTTTTAATTTTTGAATTTTTCAAACATTTTTGTACTTATTATTTTTCATAATTTTTTTTAAAATTTTTTTTCTGTACTAGTTTTAGTTAAAGTGGCTTAGGTGAGTTCGATGATAGGTTCCAAATAAATTTGATATCACTTGACGTAAGCTTTTTGACAACCACAAAGGTGTGTTCAAGGTAAGCTTTTGGCAGCACAGTAAAACAATTTTGCAGCATGCCAAATGGATTATATCTGACTAGTCTACTAAGCTGCCAACAAGCAGTTTTGACCAGCTTATCAGAGATGACTATTTGAGCGTATTTCTTTTCAGTTGACTGCAAGAAAATTCATTCTCTGGTATAAATTTTTAAGGTCTAGAATCAGCCCTTTGTTGGACCTATCCTTGAAGATGTAGAAACCGTTTCGACCTTGTCCCATTGTTCAGTCAGAACTCAAATTGTCTTTTCCTAGTCATTAGGCTGAAGACATTATCTTGAACCAGTTGCATATTTCTTCATTTATTAGCCTATGGGACCATACGAGGCAAATAGACTCAAACATAAATAACCCCTTGCTGCAATGATAAATAACCCTTTTCATACAGAGTGATGTTAATTGAAGCTAACTCCGCCGGGCCATCCGCTCATATTTTATCATAATTTAAAATTTATTTATAAATATTTTTATAAATATTTAATAAATTTGGAGACATATTCTGATTTTATGAGATAAGTCTTTACTTTAACCTAAATTTTTCTTTAAAAAGAAATAAAAAGTGATGTTATTTGTTGAAAGAGACTTTGTGAAATACACCTCAATGTGGTGAAATGTATTTGTACTCTTGTGATTTGAGAAAATTGGTACCATCATTTCAATCATGATTTTAGAAAAGACAACTTCACGGTATTGAAAGAAACTTAAGACCATGATAGTAAAGTCTGTGGATAATATAGATTAAATTTAAGGACCAACAGAAAGGCTAAAATTATATACCAGAATATGTGATTTTGGTACCAGTGAAAAGTGGTCCTGACAGAGTGTGACTTTTCACCTTTTATGTAATACTTTCTTTTTTTTAAATCGAATAAGAATGTCACTCTCTCCGAGTGATTTTCGTACGTAATTATCTGAAGAAGATTTATTTTAAATCTTGTTATATAAAAAAATTTGTCTCTCAAAGTTAAAAAATTGCCCAAAGTTAGGATGACAATTCAACCTTATTTCCCAACATTGCGGCCAGTGCATACAAATACGTCACATTCAAAATGCAAGAGATTTGAATTTAAGGTTTTTTGGTTATTTGTATATTATTAGTAGTATGGATCAGCTAGTAGCTTGTTACGCAACTCTAAGGTAATTATTATTTTTATCAATTTTTTTTAATAATTTGATAATTATTAAGTTAATATACATAAAATATTCTTACACTAACAGTAATTAAAATTAAACTCTTCTAATAAATTTCTTATCTTTCTTATAAATCTTATGTGTGTTGTATACGCTCTTCCTTTCTATAAAAAATTTCTCATCCAACAATGGGAAGCAGTTCCACCCTTTTGTAATAGTTACTTAGAACACTTAATTAGTCAATGGGTTTTTAGTTAAGAATAACTAATTCTATAAATATATCATTAGTTTATTGTAAAAAATTATAATAATTCAAAATAAGAATTTTCATTAGGACCATTTGAAAGAGGTGGTTTTTATCGTGGAAATAAAAAGCGAACAGAAGAAGGTTCAAACTAAAAAGAAAGGACCAACGTGCGTTAGTTCAAATAAAAGGAGTTTGGATTCCTTAAACATGTAATCTTAGTTCAAAGTTAGGATGCATGTATATGGAAAAACATTGTTTGGAGAGCTCCCACAGGGGCCAATTGTAGCTCTAGGTGTTAGGCTACGCACCTACACTCTTGTAACCAAAAAAAAAAAAAACATTGAAAGGAAGAGAGAGAAAAGAGGTTCCACAATATCTGCTCGGCTAGCTCTAGAATCTGCGCACATTGCATTCTCACATAGGACGTGTTCATTTTATGTTCAAATGTGCCTCAAGGGGAGGAGCTGTTTTGGAACTTTGGCAGAAAAATATCCATATAGAATATGGAAGGACATGGGCCATTTGCAAATGTTGAAAGATCGAGTTCTTGTTATGGGTCACGATTGGTGTTCGTATCATGGGCTAGAAGGTTTTTATTATCTCCATGAATCAATGATGCAGTAAAAAGATCCATTATAGTGTTTGATTGAGAGAAGACCACAAAAAAAAAGTGTTTGATTTGAGAAAATTATTATATGTTCTTAAAGTGTAACATAAGATTATACTTCATTCATTTATATTTTAACATATCAATATTAAATAATTAAAAAATACTTTCTAAGGAAATAAAAAAGCAGTCACTAAGATAGATGCACATAGGAATATTCTATTTAAGAAATTTATGAGAAGCTCTCTCTGATTTTTATGTGCATTTGCTTATTGGAGGAAGAATCCTTTTATAGACCAAAAAGCAAAGAAAACCAAAGCTGATAGAAAAATAAAGGAGTCTCACAAAGTTTAATATTTAAACATGCATGATCCATCCTTTAATTTCCAGCGGCTCATGCTAAATGTTTTACAATGCATGTGCAATTGAACAAGTGATTTGTGAGTTGCTCTTGATGAGCAAATAGCTAGGCCTTGAGGCCTTTCCTTTCAATTCCATCACCATTTCTTTTTCTTTCATAGCATAAATGCTTTTATCACCTATTTGAATTTCTTGCTTTTATGTATCTTCAATGTGCAGAAAGAGAAAAAAAAAAAAAAAACCTCATCTTATCAATATGTGAAGATAAAAGTTAAGGAGGAACAACATGGATCCAAGAAAATGAACCAATAAGAACAAGAAAAATTCAGCTGGGTTAGTGTCAACAAAAGAGTAGCCCAAAAGATAACATATCAATAGTGCCAGAAATCTGTATGTGATGCCAGTTCGTTTACATCTTTACTTTCTTATATAAACGCTAGTGCTTGTTGTCTAGTGCGAGTGAGAGGTGAAAGTTTGAAAAACAAATATAACACAAGGAAAATGCAAGAGGTTTCCACCGTGGCTCAGCTCAGACAACTGGGAAATGCAATATCAGTTTGGAATTGGGCAGAACTGCAAGCTTCAGCCGAGAGGCATGAAAACTACCCCTAAAATTGAAAAAAAGAAAAAAAAAGCATTGTATATGAGTTGGATGGGTCAAAGACTTAAGAACTATCTTTTAGGTTAAAGTAGTTCCTGTAAACTTAAACTTGTGTCCTTTACATTATGGATCATCATACTAGAACACAATTAGGATCTTAGGAATTCATGGTTTTCACTACATTAATATCAAAACAATAAATGGTACTAACCTTTATCGATGATGCGGAATAAACTTCAGATCTGAAAGCCTTCTTGAACTTTATCTTTATCGGTCCCTTCCCTTTTCGTACTTACACCTTTCACTTGATGGAAGATGATCTTTTTTGGTTGTGTTATCCTTATGGGTAGAGACTGAATATATAGGGGTTAATATGAAATTCAAACTCATAAGATAGTATCATCAGTTATCGGTTCTTTTTGAATTTCAAAACCATCAGTTATCACTTAGGGTAACATCCTATAATATTAGATAATTGCTCCCATCAAGCAATTACTTTATTATCCTCCCTTACAACTAATTTACTTTTAGCCCTTATATGTTTTAATTAAATCATCATTAATTTTCCATTAAACATGAGACACATTTCTAACATTCTCCCACTTGGCTCATGTGGTAAATGTCATGTCATGATTTTATAAAACATCAACTTTAGTGCGCATAAATTCGGCTAAGGTTTCATACATTAGTTGCAATCATAATTCAATATTAGGAATAAACTAATAAGAGTCATAGCGGTTCTATACTATCAAATCGGCATAGTTCCTTCCATGTACCTATATTATGCTCTTCTCCTAATATGTTACTTTAATGGAAGTACACATCATGTCCATAACAACAATAATGTCTTCATAGGGACAAATCCTGTATTTCAAATATCATTCATCATACATGCATTATACATAAATTGAAAACAGAAAAATTTCAGAAACTTTATATTTAATGAGCTCAGAGTGTTCAATAGTCAATATTACAATAATGATCAACACCACTCAGTCGACATAATCCATACTATCAATTGACCAGTAAATTTTTGGGCCGTAATTTCCTTCGTCAAGGGATCAGCTTATCAAAGATTATGCTAACATCTTATAGACATCTTCTAACTCTGAACATCTCTTTAACGGCAAGTATTTCAACTCCATAATGTTTAGCACCTTTTGGAATATTGTCGTTTTAGAAAAGAAATGCTGCGGATATGTCACAATAAATTTTACGCAGCAACTGATTCAATAGTGTCGACCAATCCTAAGCCCTGAAATAAAGTTCGTTAGCCTTTAGCCTGAACATGGCCTCAAGCAGCTACAAATTCAAGCTTCATGTGGATGCAGCAATTACAGACTCTTGCACTTTTCCATGATATAGCCTCTCCAGCTAAACATTACAAATAGCCAAAAAGTGGATTTTCTTTGTGTCCACACATCCGGCAAAGTTGAATCTGAATATCCAATGACCTCAAGGTTGTTGGATTTCCTATAAGTAAGCATGTGATTCTTTGTTCCTTGCAAATACATCAGAACTTTCTTTGCAGCTTTCCAATGATCCACACTAGGATTACTCTGGTATCTTCCTAACATTCCAACTGCAAAATGATATCTGGTCTCGTACAAGTCTGAGCATACATTAAGCTCCCAACAAGCGATGCATATGGAATTGCTTCCATTTCTTTCGTTCCAAATCATTCTTTGGACATTGCATGAGACTAAATTTGTCCTTTCTGAATTGGAACCGAGATGATGAGCACTTTTCCATCCCAAATCTCTCTAAAACTTTTTAATATATGCTTCTGAGACAAGCCTACAATCCTTGTGATCTGTCACGGAATATTCTATTCATCACCAACTATGGTGCCTACCCATATCTTTCATTTCAAAGTTACTAGAGAGAAATGTCTTAGTCTCACTTAAAAGACCAAGATTATTAGTTGCAAGCAAGATGTCATCACATACTGAATCAAAAATATAAACTTACTTCCACTGACCTTTAGATATATATACCGACGACGGTGTTTTCCTTAAATCCAAAGGAAACAACGGTATCGTTAAACTTAAGGTACCATTGTCGTGAAGCTTGTTTAAGTCCGTATTGATTTCTTAAGTTTACACACCAATGTGCTCTTTTCCCTTTTCTATGAACCCCAATGGTTGGTCCATGTACACATCTTCCTCTAATTCCCATTTAGAAAGGCCGTTTTCACATCCATCTGGTGTAACTCTTAATCATAATGAGCCACAATGCCATAATGATTCTTAAAGATCTTTCTTGGATACCGGTGAAAAGGTCTCCTTATAGTCGATGCCATCTTTCTGAGTGAATCCTTTGGCAACTAGTCTGGCTTGTAACGTTCTAAGTTACCATGAGAGTCACGTTTGGTCTTAAAAACCCATTTACATCCAACTCTCTTAACCTTCTGGTAACTCAAACAGGTCCCAAACATCATTCTGTTCCATAGATTTCAACTCTTCTCTCATGACGTTTAACCATTTTTCACCATTGTTACTATTCATGGCTTGTGAAAACGTATTGGATCATCCTCCATTCCCAAGTCAAAATCAGACTTCTTGTAGATTTACCACATAGTCATTAGAAATAGCGGATCTCCTATCTCTTTGAGATCTTCTTAATGCTATTTGTTGTGGTTCTTCTACTATGGGCTCATTTGGTTTTTCATTATATATAATTGTCATTATAGGTAGTTGGATTCCATTTATTTGTTTGTTTTCATATTATTTTTTCGGTACAACAACATGAGGAACCAACTTTATTAGAGACACAGTTTCAGGGGAATTGTACTCTCAATTCTTTGAATCTCCACATTACGTGAAGTTTCACTCCCACTAACTTCGCCATTCTCATGAACCTGGCATTTACAGTTTCGATAATCCTTGTAGTATGATTAGGACAATAAAATCTATACCCTTTCGATTTTTCTGGATAACCAATGAAATATCCACTGATTGTTCTTGCATCCAGTTTCTTTTCTTGTGGATTATAGTATCTAATTTCTGCCTGGCAACCCCAAACATGCAGGTGCCTTAAACTAGGTTTCCTTCCAGTCCACAGTTCAAAAGGAGTCTTTGGAACTGCCTTACTAGGAACCCTATTCAACAGATACATGGCAGTTTTAAGAGCATAAGTTCACAACGAAATGGGTAAAGATGAATTACTTAACATACTCCTAACCATATCTAACAAGGTTCTATTACGCCTTTCTGACACACCATTTTGTTGTGGTGTACCTGGCATTGTGTATTGAGCACATATGCCTCTCTTTTCAAGGAATTTAGCAAATGGACCTGGATGTTGTCCGCTTTCATCATACCTTCCATAATACTCTCCACCCTTATCAGATCTGACAATTTTCACCTTTTTGTCTAATTGCCTTTTAACTTCATTAATATAAATCTCCAAGGCATTTACAGCCTGAGATTTATCATGCAGCAAATAGACATAACCATAACGTGAATAATCATCAATGAATGTGATAAAGTATTTTTCTTTATTGAAAGCGTTAACATCAAAGGGCCCACATACATCAGTGTGTATAATTTCAAGAAGCTGACTGCTTCTTGTGGCTCCTTTCTTTGTGTGTTTTGTTTGTTTACCTTTAAATACAATCCACACATACATTTCAGATCAGTAAAATCTAAATCCGGAAGGATTTCATTTCTTACCAATTTTTCCATTCTTTCTTTGGAAATATGTCCCAAACGTTTATGCCACAAGTAAGCAGAACATTCATTTATTAAGGCACGTTTAGTGCCAACGTTATGATGCAAGGTCATAAGTGTTTCAGCATATAGATTATCAAGACATAATTTATATAATCCATCACATAGGGTACCATTGCCAATCAAATGACTGTGCTTGTACAAACTGAAACAACCACTACCAAATCTAAAGGAATATCCAGCCTTATCAAGTTTAGAAATTGAAACTAAATTCCTAGTTATACTAGGTACATACAAAGTTTCTAATAAATCTAAATGATATCCAGTATCAAGGATTAAACGACAAGTCCCGACAGCTTCCACTGGAGCTTTCATTCCATTGCCCATGAAGACAAACTTTTTCATTTGGCTTTGTGGCCTGGGTCGTAAGGAATCCCTGCAACATATTAGAAACATGAGTAGTACATCCAGAATCAATCCACCAAGTGTTATAAGGAACTTCAACTAGGTTTGATTCATAACATACATAAGCACTGGGCTTACCTTTCTTTTAGAACCAAGCCTTACGTTTCGGACAATCCTTTTGGAAGTGTCCAGCCTTTTTACAGAAATGACATCTGTTTCTATTATGTTCCTTCTTGTGAATTTTAGAAGAAGAAGCCTCATTAACCTTCAGAGGTCCTCCTCCCTTCTTCTCATGTTTCTTGAAACTTTTCTTTTCAGCTCCTTGACCTTTCACATAATTGATGGAATGATTTCCCTGGTTCTTGAGTCTGGTCTCTTTCCTGAACCAACATACTGTGCAATTCATGCACATTCCATTTATCCTTCATGGTGTTATAGTTCATCTGGAAAGGACCATACTCAGTCGGTAATGAGTTCAGGATGAACTGCACCAGGAAATTTTCATGCACATCCATCCCTAATGACTTTAGTCTTGCTGCAATATTTGTCATTTCAATAACATGCTCATGCATCGTACAATAACCATCAAATTTCATGGTGGTCAATGTACCCATCAGTGTCCCAGCAAGAGACTTATCAGCAGTTTGGGAGCGCTCTTCCACAAGTTTCATCATTTCTTTTGCACTTTCAGTTTGTGGAAGAGCTGACTTGATGTTGCTAGCAATGCTCATTCGTATATACATTAAACTCAACCTGTTGGATCTTTCCCAGTTTTTATAATGGACCCCTTTCCTCTTCAGTACTTGTAACAGTAATAGCACTAGGTTTCTCTTCTCTAAGAGCTAAATCCAGATCCATTACCCCAAGGTAAAATTGGATTTGCTCACACCATTCAGAGAAGTTGAGTCCATTAAAAACTGCAACAGTTGAGAACAGTGAATGTGTAGCAACTGGTACTGCAAGGAATAAAATTTAAAACATTAATACTTTGAGTTATACATACATACACATCAACATGCTTCACAGATTCAGATATATTTCATACAATGCATATTGATGTTCACCTTTGGGCAATCCATCAATATACAACATTCAACATAATGATGCTAATAAAAATTTCACATAATTTGGCAATAATGTATACACTAATTAGAAATATTTATTATCTTTGGATATATAAATATAACTAATAATATATTCATATCACCAACATTCATGCTCATTTATTATAAAGACAAGAATTCAACCTTTGGGTTGATCCTTAACTGCCTTATAATAATGAACTTCAATTTACCCATAATAAAACAATAATTTTCATCTTATTTATAGCATCAAAATTATGGGTAATTGAAACACAATCATAATGTTCAGAATTAAAAACAATTCATAAGAATTTGGCCACTTTGGTGACTAACAAATCCATCATACTTAATTCCAAACAGAAATATTTTCTAAGCAATTATAGGATTAAATTTTCACATTCAAATTTCCTCTTTTCCTTTCTTCCTTTTTTTTTTTTTTTTGAATTTCATCAGACCCGAACAGCGTCCGGTCGTCTTCTCCGGCGGCGCCAGAACCTTCACAGTCCGGTCCATCTCTTCGGCGGCGTCGGAGCCTTCATAGACCGGTTCACCTCTTCGAGCCAGGACCCAAACAAATCCCGACTCCCACCCGAAACGCCAGCCCAGACGCGAACCATCATCTCCGCTCATCCCTGCGGCGGCGCCAGGACCATCATAGTCCGGTCGATCATCCCTTCGAGCGAGGCTGCCACCACCAGCCAGGACCGAAACAGAACCCCTCGCAATACAGATCCCGACTCCTGGCCGGAACCCCAGCCCCAGAAGCTTCGTCAGATCTGGTTTCTTCTCGGCGGCAGTAACTCTTCCACGACACGGTTGCAGCGACAGCAGTATCAACAGATCTCGACAGCGATCTGAAATCCCCCAAACAGAAACGAGAGATCTGCAAGTCCGAGATCTGTGTCGCACGCAGACCGTCGAGCCCAAAACCACGAATCTGTTCCTTCCGTCTCTGCTCAGTCTCACGGCCTTCGCGAGCGTCGATGAGTACCGATCGCTGGCCATGTAATCCTCCTCGAACCGCGACCGATCGTTGGAGGGAAGTCCGTCGCCGGAACGGAGAGGAGGCGGCAGAATACTGTTCGAAAAACAGTGTGCGAATCGCTCCGGAGAACAGGAACTTTCGAACGAAGCCAATTTCTGGCGGATTTTTTTTTTTGAACGTTTTTCTCAGATCTGACTTTCTCAGATCTTTCTCTTTCATGTTCATTTTGTAAGAACGATTTTAAAAATTATCATACATGGAAAATCATGAATTCCCAAACCTCAGCTCTGATACCACATGTAAACTTAAAACTTGTGTCCTTTACCTTATGGATCATCATACTAGAACACAATTAAAATCTTAGGAATTCATGGTTTTCACATACATTAATATCAAAACAATAAATGGTACTAACCTTTATCGATGATGCGGAATAAACTTCAGATCTGAAAGCCTTCTTGAACCTTTAGTCTTTATCGGTCCCTTCCCCTTTCGTACTTACACCTTTCACTTTCTGATGGAAGATGATCTCTTTTTGGTTGGTGTATCCTTATGGGTAGAGACTGAATATATAGGGGTTTAATATGAAATTCAAACTCATAAGATAGTATCATCAGTTATCGGTTCCTTTCGAATTTCAAAACCATCAGTTATCACTTAGGATAACATCCTATAATCATTAGATAATTGCTCCCATCAAGCAATTACTTAATTATCCTCCCTTACAACTAATTTATCTTTTAGCCCTTTAATATGTTTTAATTAAATCATCATTAATTCCCATTAAACATGAGACACATTTCTAACAGTTCCATGTCCAAGTATTTGTAGTTCACATTTCAACCAACCAATGCCAAACACTCCTCATTGCCCAAAAATCCAACATGAAGATTGAGGCGGACTGCTGCACAACCACACATATGGAGAATCCGATCACCATCTAGTCTAGGGGTCCCCAATGTGAAAAAAAGAAAAAAAATTGATAAAAAATTGATATGTGAAAAGAAAAATGCTATGTGAAAAGAAAAATGATATCTCAATATGGAAGAAGCCTAAAGGCCGACAATTTTAGTTTCAAAATCTCACTTGTGAAAGATTAAAAAAAAACAAAACAAAAACAGGAGGTACTTTTTGGTGATGGCATTTACACAAAGACCTCGAGACAAGATGATAATTAACTGAAAAATGCATATTTTCTTTTTTGATTTTCCGTATTTAATTGAAGGAATAAAATTAATGATACGAAGATGAGAAAGAAAATTTGCATCTACTATAAAGACAATATATTAAACACGAGCTGTTAATTATATATAATATTTCCAATGATTACATATATGATTTAATGAAGTTGTCAACGATGGAGAAAAGCCGAAAAACAGCTGAAAATGATGCAGGAAAGCACTCGTATAATCTCAGTTTTTCTAATCCTCTTGTCTCATACCAAACGTAAAGCGGTTGAAAAACTTAATTAATATGTATTAATCAACAACACACATAAAATAAATAAACGTCTTTTTTATTTCCAAGTTCCATTTTTTTTTGGTTAAAATGTAGGCATTTATAATCAATATGATAACAGTTTCTGTATCATATGAAAATTTATTAGACTGTTGTCAAATGTTATTTACAAACATAAAACCTTATCACATCAATTTTTTATACTTTTTTATTTTAGTATTTTTCTCATCCAAAAATTGCTTCCTTGCCCACATTAAAGAGTTTGAATATTATGAAGAAACACAAACAATTAATTTATGATACACAAAAAAAAGAAAGATATTTTCTTAAAAAGGGAAATTAAAAAATGGCTGCTCATAAATTTACAATTCTTTCTATTCGTCTTTCAAATAACAAAGTAAGACATTGGAGTTTACTTGAACTTAAAAATGAAGAGAAAATGTCATATAAAAAAAATGAAGAGAAAATAATAATGATTAGCAGGTGTCAATAATTTGAAATATTCACATATTTTAATAGAGTTTTGTTGATATATATCCATTTACTAAGAAAATTGTAAGAGAAGGGTGAGAGTTCCATTACTAGAAACAATATGATCATCTGATAAACATTTAGATATATGTGATCAAAATTATTTTGAAATTTTTGAGTAAAATGTAAAGATAACAAATTATGTTGTTATCCTATTTATTAACAATAGAGATGTTGATAGAATAATAATACTATAAAACTTTTTGTATATATAATCGTAGAAATGGCTTTGTTGATGTGTATTAATAGTCAAAGAATAATGCTAATACACAATTCTTGCATTCACAACGGTTTATAACTGTAAAAGTACCTTTATTTTTTTAAAACAAAAATTATTTCTTATAATTTTACTTGATTTAAATTTTAGTTTCTGTAAATTTTTTTTAGATATCAGTTTTATAATTTTATTGATTTAAATTTTAGTTTTTAAAAGACTAATATTTTAATAATTAAAAATTATAAAAATTAATTTTTTATAAAAAATAAGGACTAATACTTTATAAAAGTTATAAAAACTAAAACTTAAATGAATAGAAAATATATAAGAACCAATAATTTAACCATAAAGTCTAAAATCTAAATGAATGAAATAATATGAATCGATGTTTAAAAAGATAAAGTATAAAAATTAAAATATAAATTGAATGAAATTGTAGTGATTAATTATTTATTTTAATTTTTTTTGTATGATGTAACTTTATCTTGTTTGAACAAACAGAAATGTACAAGGGGAGCCCCCTAAACTTAGACAACGTACACTTGTTTTAATTTCTTTTCTGGCCAACAACAGCGTCCAGTTTTTAATTTCTCAACAAATCTCGAATGGAACTGGCTTGAAAGTTGTGTTGATTTATAAACGTGGGAATTAATGTAGAAGTTGCATGGTTCAGAAAACTTTTTTTTTCTGGTGGAACTGGTCCACAGAAAATTATGAGAATGCGTTTGGAATAATAAATTTTATAATTTGATTTTATTTGTAAATTAAATTTTTTATTTAAAAAATTAGTATGATTTAAAAATTTATAAAAATTTAATAAATTTTAATTAAGTTAGTTTAAAAACTTTTTTTATAAATAAGAGAATTTAAGTAGATTTTAATGAATTTTATATAAATTTATTATTATATTCTTAATAAAGATATAATGACCATATCATTATAAAATGTAAAAATATAAATTTTTTAAAATAAATTAATTTAATTCTTTTTTAATATATTTTAAACATAAAATTGGTTTATAATTTAATTTTAATTATAATTTTTAAAATAAATTTTAAATATAAAAATTAATTTTTAATTAAATTAAATTAAATTAAATTAAATTAAATTCAACTCAATTAAATTTACTGAAAAAGAAATCGATCTAACAGAACAAAATTCATGACTCGTGCCTTTTCCTTTATGTTGAGTACCCTGGTTGGTCCGATCATCAGACAGTCAGAGAATGACAGTACTCCCCATGAGAAAATCAAGGATAGATAGGACTCAAAACTGCAGTTTACAAGAAATCTTCATGATAAAAACCAAAGAAGATATTTTATGATTATAAAAATTATAAATAACTATAAGTGAAAATTAAATTTTTTTTACAATAATAATATTATTATCGTAATTTAAAATCATGAATTTCTCGTGATGAACAAAGAGATTACAAATAAAAGGGTAAAAACAGAACATTTTATTTACCTATTAATGATTTAATTTAAAATTCATATAATATATCAATTTGCCACTCATTGAAAGTTATGTTGATTTAGGAACGTGGGAATTGTAAAAGTAGCATTACTTTATGTCATGGCTCAGAAAACTTTTTCTTTTCTCCTGGCGGAAATAGTCCAGAAGAAGACTCTTAACCGCAGAAATCGATCTAGAATGACACAACAAAAATCATGACTCGTGCCTTTTCCTTATTGTTGAGAAGAACAGCACTGTCCAAGAGAGAACCAAGGACTCAAAATCTGCAGTCTACAAGAAACCAAGATGATTACCCAAAAAAGAAAAACCAAAATGATAAAAACTTAAAAAGCTGGCAATCTCATCACATCAAGCACAAAAAGGTTGAGGGTGAAAAAAGAGGTAGAAAATAGGGCATTCTGTCCCAGGGTGATCGCACCAGCTTCATGTGCCTTCATGCACCACATGCGATCTCCCCTGCGACAGAACTCCCTAACCTCTTTGCTTGGAGCCTTTGAATAAGTGCCTTCCTGAAATTGAATACCTCTTTATACCCACTACTAGGCTCCCAGACCCAGGTATATAACAATATATATGTGCATAACATTGATAGCCACCTAAACTTTATCTTATTTGAACAAACAGAAATGTACAAGGGGAGCCACCTAAACTTTGATAGCGTACACTAGTTTTATTTTCTTTTTTGGCCAACAACAGCGTCCAGTTTTTAACTTCTCAACAAATCTCCAATGGAACTGACTTGAAAGTTGCGTTGATTTTTAAACGTGGGAATTGTAGAACTTGCATGGTTCAGAAAACTCTTTTTTTTTTTTCCTTGATGGAACTTGTCTACAACAAACTCTAAGAGTGTATTTGTAATAATAAATTTTATGATTTAATTTAATTTTTAAATCAAGTTATTTGTTTGAAAAATTATAAAATGAAAATTAATATAATTTAGAAATACATAGAAATTTAATAAATTTTAATTAGGTTAGTTTAAAAATTTTCTTTAAAATAAGAGAATTTGAATGGATTTTATATAAATTTACTATTATGCCCTTAATGAAGATATAATAATCATATCATTATAAATATAAAGATATAAATTTTTTAAGATAAAATCAATTCAATTCCTTTTTGGTATATTCCAAATATAAAAATTGATTTCTAATTCAATTCAAATTATAATTTTTAAAATGAGTTTCAAATATAAAAATTAATTTTTAATTTAATTTAATTAAACTCAACTCAGTTAAATTTAATTCTAATTTTTATAATTTTAAACACATCCTAATAACATAAAATTGATCTAAAGTGACAGAACAAAATTCATGACTTGTACCTTTCTCTTAGGCTATGTTTGGTTGTTAGGAAGGAATAGAAAGAAAAAATATTTAAAGAAAATAAAAGAAAAAGAAACGAAGGAGAATGGAAGGTTAATTAATAAATTATCCTTTTATTATTTGAATATTTTAAATCTTTCAAAATTTTTTAAATTAAGAGAGTTTTAAAATATTTACAAAAATTATTATAGGAGAATTTTGGAGGATAACTTAAATATCTTCTTTTCTTTTTCTTTTTTTTTTTAAACTTTTAAATAACAAAAAGACTTATAATAAATCTTTTCATTTTTTCATATTCTCTCCTTAATTTCTCGTGCAAACATAACTTTAATGTTAAGATCCCTTGTTTGTGGGGTCATCAAACACTTAAAGAATGACAATACTCTCCAAGTGAAAATCAAGGATGGATAGGACTCAAAACTGCAGTATACAAGAAACCATTATCATAAAAACCAAAGAAGTTATTTTACGATTAAAAAAATTATGAACAATTATAAAAATATTATAAAATTTTTTGCAACAATAATATTGCTAGGTAATTTAAAATCATGAATCTCATATGAAAGCACAAAGAGACTAAGGGCAAAGAGAGATATAAATAGAATATTTTATCTAGATTCAATTTAAAATTCATATAATATATTCATTTGCCACTCATATCAAAGTTATGTTATTTATTTATTTATTTATTTATTTATTTTTACGATGAGAAAGTTGTGGTAACGCGGGAATTGTAAAAGTAGCATTACTTTTTTTTTTTTTTTGGGTACAAAAAGTAGCATTAGTTTATGTCATGGCTCAGAAAACTTTTGTTTTTCTTCTGGTGGAAATTGGAATTGTAAAAGAACACTCTAATAGCAGAAAACCGATCTAGAATGACAGAACAAAAATAATGACTCGTACCTTTTCCTTATTGTTGAGAAGAACAGCACCGTCCAAGAGAGAACCAAATAGGACTCAAATCTGCAGTCTACAAGAAACCAAGATCATGATTACCCAGAAAAAGAAACCAAGATGATAAGAACTTAAAAAGCTAGCAATCTCACATCAAGCCCAAAAAGGTTGAGGGTGAAAAAAGAGGTAGAAAATAGGGCATTTTGTCCCAGGGTGATCGCACCAGCTGCATGTGTGCCTTTGTCCACATGAAGCTGATGCGATCTCCCCTGCGACAAAACTCCCTAGCCTCTTTGCTCGGAGCCTTTGAATGAGTGCCTTCCTGAAATTGAATACCTCTTTATACCCACTACTAGGCTCCCAGACCCAGGTTTACAACTATATATATGTGTCTTATGTGTCCTCTTGTTTTTATTTTTCTTGGACGGCCAAGCTAGGTCGACGCAAAATCGTGTGATTAGGTACTGATGTGATGTGATCAGTGCTGTGAGAAAGATGTTTGGTTTTCTTCCCAAGGCTTTGTGAATTTTGAAAAATCGTAAATTAGCTGCCATGGCATAAAAAGGTCTTTAAGTTGAAAAGAAAAAATCAATTCAGTCCTTTACAACTGCTATTTTTAATTAACTTTATCATAAAATATTTTATTTTAATTTTATGCTGGTGACACGTTATATACGATTCAAATTCTTTATTATTAGTTCACTCTTTGAATATATTTTTTTTAAATTATACTTTATGAACTTATCTTTCGTTCAAATCACAATCTTCCACTTTATCTATAAAAATAGGCAGGTAATATTTTGATAATTTTCACGTAAGTTCTATAATTAAATAAGTAGATTTTATTATACAATAGTTACTTTCGGTTTAAGAAAATGAGAGTGACTAAAATATCATGATTTTGACATAAACAAATCAAAATATTATAATCAATATTCTTAAATTATTACTCATATATTTCAATACATACTAACTATTTATTTTAGAATATGTAATTCATACAAAAATTGTAAGAGAAGCTAGATTACGGTTACTCTTATGAATAATAGTTTTAGTTTAAATAATTTCTACTACCTTTTGTTCCAAATAATCATTTAAATATAATTTAATATTGATTAGCAAAATAAGTTTTGTGGAGCATTTAATTTATCAACATAAATATATAAAATAAGATGTTTGTGTAAGGCTTCAAACTCCATCATCCCTAATGTATAAAGAACTGTTAGTAAAAGAAATCAAAATGTGACATTTTGACTCATTTAAATTATTTCATTGACGTTAATTTTATCAAATCAAATGTAATAATGATGTAATTATATACCAGCTGCATGGGAAAAAAAGGAAAACAAAATGAAGAAAAACTGAGAAAAGAAAAGGGAAGGAAAAAGTGGGGTAGACGTTTGAAAATTGCAGCGCTGTGACGGTGATATATGCGGACATGCAGGGGATTGGAAGTATGACTGCGAAAACTGTTATGGCATGATGTGAGTTGCTCTTCTTTATCCCATGTTTAATCAGGCTTTTAGAAAGTGAACTGTAGAGTGTTCAGTCCAACATGCTGTCTATGATTGTTACTGAAATTCATTTCTAATTTTTCTTGGGTTTGGATGATTGTTTAATATTAATTGTAATGTTTGGGAAGAGCACGTTAATGTATTAACATCCCTAATCATTTGAAGGTATGCAAACATACTATTGAATTTGTCTTTAATACATAATCAAGAGTTACTAGACAGAATTAAATTATGAAAAGCTGGTTAAAGATGGATGCTATTAATTTACAATATAAACTTGAAGCCAAGAGTATGAATGAGTACAATTTCTTGCTGCACTGCTTTACCATGCGTACGTGCCTGATTAGGTGTTTGACAATGTTAACATTTTGAACCTCATAAGCTACAAGAATTGACCTCGGGTCAATCTCTTTTTTTTTTTTTTTGGTTATTCTATTAATTGTCTTAATCATTGCACTTTAGTGTTGTTTTGAATCTTTTACCTATTCAACTTTTTATACTAGGTGTGTCCTCCTTTGTAATAGTCCTTTTCCTTGGTGAAAAAAAGAAAGAAAAATATGTTACCAATATAAGATTAGTCTTTGACAGCCATAGTTTTTTGTTGCCAAATCAATTACCTATTCAACTTTTCATACTAGGTGTGTCCTCCTTTAGAATAGTCCTTTTCCTTGGTGAAAAAAAGACAGAAAAATATGTTAGCAATATAAGAGTAGTCTTTGACAGCCAAAGTTTTTGTTGCCCAAAAAACATCCATTGATTATGGCAACAGTAGTCAATGTATAGAAGGGACTTAGGTTGGTGGCAAAATCACATCAGTGTTTATATATTGACATATATTTAATGAGAGAGAAATATATAAATTTTCTTGTATATAGACTCAATGCTGTTAAAATCGAACCAAATGTTGAACTGGAGAGATTTTTGATTCAGATTCAATCGGTTAAATTAGACGATCGAACCAAATGACGTAATAATTACGTTATACACACATACATACACAAAATTATTTTTTCATAAATCATAAAATTATAATACATATCACTAATAAAAAAAGTTTCACAAGAAAATTTTTGTTTGAAATCTTAATAGGAATCTTGATTAAATAAAAAAATAATTAAAATATAAAAAAAGACTAAAACAGCCCAAAAAAAGCTTAAACATCAAATTTAAGTCTTGAAAACATCTCTAATTAGATAAACTCGAGTTGCCACGGTGATAAGTTTAAAAAGAGAGTTCAATTGATGTATCATGAATCATATAACTCTTTCAAGATCAAAAAATACGATCGTTTAAAGTTAGAGTATTTTTTTTTAAAAAAAAATCATAACTAACCGATTCACTAAAAATCAGTCGATTTTTCTAGTTGTAACCGGTTTTGATCAGTTTAATCAGGTTTAATTACAAATTCGGTTATAACATTGAATCATAATCAAAATAAAAAGCAGTCAATTGTCAGGCCTATTAGATCGGCTTATCCGATATGAGTTTAACAACATTGCATAGACCAATTTATTAATTGTGCATAGAATAGTCCATCTTTCTTGTATGTAATTAAAAAAATAAATAAATTTTGACACCTATTAGAAGGTGCCGTAGCATCAAATCATATTTATTTTAAGGAATTAGCATTTATTATTTAGGAGAAGAAAAATATAAACATATCCTTCAATTTTGACGACTTTAAGGAATTAGTGTTTATTATTTATGAGAAGAAAAATTTAAACATATTCTTCAATTTTGACGAAGAATCAAGATACAGTTGTTCCTCAAATAACAATTTTCCAATTACATTAATATGACTCGTATTTGTGGGATGTTGAATGGTTGACTTCAGGAGTCGAGCTCAAGCAGACGTCCAAGACCTCGACGACCTGCACTGTTGCCGTCAGTTGAATATTACTTTTCTTTTCTGTGTTTAATATTTACAGACCTTTTTTTTTATAACTTTGCTATTATATTTTAATATATTTAAAAATTTATCTAACTCCTACAGATTTTTTTAATGTAAAACTTAATTCTTGTAAAACATGTAATATAAAAAGGTAGTATAAGAAAAATGATGTGAAAGTTATTCTTTTTTCTTTGTATGATAAATAAATAAACAGTCTTCTTTGTAGTTATTGAAAGGGTCTTGTTATTGCTTTTCACAGACTCAAAAGAAATTTCCGAGTTACATCTTCAAGTAAGGAGACAAATTAAAGCATGCAAAAAACTAATTATATGTTCAGAAAAAAAAAGATAAAATTAAAAAAATATTATAATTTTTAATAAACATCAATAAATGGCATAGAATATTAAAAATTTATTATTTACTTGAATTAATATTTAAAAATATTAATAATACTTAAACAAATATTTTAAGAAAATATCCTATGTAAATAATATTTTATTAATTATAATGTGAAAGATTCTTATTAGGAGTTACTGTTATACTTTATCATTATAAAATTTAAATAACTAATTAATATATTTACTAATATAATATTAAATAACAATTTTTCATTATATAATTAACTAATATTATTAATAATATAATTTGAGTTATTAGTTAATGATCTACTAATAGTCTAATAGATTATAACTGTTGAAATATGCTATTATTGTTAATGATTGATTTTTATGATAATATCATATAAATTTTTTTAAAAAAAAATCAAATTTTTATTATTTTATAAAAAAATTTTTTTAATGTTTTTCGTTTCTTAAATTTAATGAGTAGAGAAAAATTATCTTTCTTCATTTAGTACAAATTCTTTTATTATCTTTGTATTAAATATATATTTTACTATTTCTTTCTTCATTGAATGAGATCATTTTTAAACTATTAGATGAAATTGAAATCAATTGTTAGATATCAATGTACGAATTTGATTCTTATACTAATATATATCGATTCCTCTTTATATATATATAATTTCAAAAGCTTACATATTGAAAACTTGTACGGTGAGAAATTACATGAAAGAAGAATAAAAGTACCACAGAGTTAAACTTTGAATTTTATCATAAAATCATATGTTGACATATTATTTAAAAATTTTAACTTTTTAAATAATTATTATCTTAATTAAAATTTTGTAATTATTGATGTGTCAATATATTATTAAATAATAATATAAAATTTTTTACTATGATATTAATGAATCAAAATTAAATCCTAAATATATTAGTGTCATAAATGAATAGTGTTTTTTTATTGAAGCATAACAATAAGAATTCTCATTAGTGTTAGTTGTTTCTACGTGGCTCTACGACAGCAACACAGAGATGCATACCCTAGAGCGCCGGGGAGTGAAGGACACCACTTCATGCACGAAAGAAGGAAGATCCCTGCTCATTGCTGTCAGACGAAAATTTTCGACCAAGACAGTGTATATGACAAGAACCAGCGGCTTCTAGAGATTATTTTCCCTACCACTTGCTTTAGTTTATATGCAGATTTAGTTAGCATGATCAGTGAATGTGTTTCTTTTCTTGTGTCTGGTTGCCAAAGGCATTGAAATCATTTCCAAGTGGCTACTTCTATAATAGACCCTGGAAGAAAAATTATATGTGACTATTGTATGATAATAGAATATCAAAGCAAATCTGACCCGTTAACAACATAATTTCAATGCCTGAATATCTTTAGTAACTAATCTGCAGACTTGCAATAATAAAAGAGGCTTGATTTTCCTCTACATCTCCTACTCTTCTATGTATCAGCTATTAATGGAACAAACTGAAGAGTAATAATGTGAGGTTAGGATTCCTCTTTTCTTAGAAAATATAAAGAGGACTTAATTACAAATATATAACTTAATGGGCCTTCTCATTAAGGGCTTATTGGATTAAGGCTTATACTATTATTAATTCACATTAAATTAATGTAAGGTATACATAATCCATAATAATTAGATCACAATAATATTGAGCCTATCAATATTTATCTATGATATAGATAACTCAATTTTTACAAATAAAATGTCACAATTGATTATAACCCACATAGAAAAATTCTAACAGACCCCTCATCCTTTAACACAGTGTAACATTTTCATTTTTTATTTTCTATTTTGGTTGAAAAGCTCTACAGCATATTGCTGGGATGAGGAGGGAAGTCTAAATTTTCGGTAAAGCAGCTAAGGTGAGTTGTATGTTGGTTCCAAATAAATTTGATGCCACTCGAGGTAAGCAGGAACTTTAATAAGGCGAGTTTAACTTACAATATCAGAAAATCGAATTCTATCCGAGAATATTTTGTGAGAGCCAAGCAAGGTAATAGCTCATAAGAAATCAAGAATAAATAAATAAATAAGGTAAGCTTTTGGTAACACAGTAAAACAATTCTGTAGCATGCCAAATGGATTAGAGATGACTATTTGAGCGTATTTCTTTTCAGTTTTGACTGGAAGAAGATTCATTCTCTGGTAATAATTTTGTAAGGTCTAGAATCAGCCCTTTATTGAACCTAGCCTGAAAGATGTAGAAACCGCTTCCACCTTGTCCCATTGTTAATTCAGAACTCACAAATTGTGTTTTTTACTAATCATCATGCTAAATTACATTCATCTTGAACGAGTTGCATATTTCTTCATTTATTAGCCTATGGGACCATACGAGGCAAAGAGACTCAAACATAAATAGCCCCTTCCTGCAATGAATAAATAACCCTTTTCATATAAAGTGATGTTTATTTTGTCATAACGTAAGTTCATTTATAAGTACTTGTAGAAATACTAATCAATCTGATGAAATGTATTTGTACACTCAGTGATTTGAGAAAATTGGTACCATCGCTTCAATCATGATTTTAGAAAAGATAAGGTGACGAAATTGAAAGAAACTTAAGACCATGATAATAAAGTCTATAAATGAGCTCCCCCAAAAAAAAAGTCTATAAATAATATAGAGATTAAATTGATGGACCAAACAGAAGGCTAAACGTTACATACCAAAATATGGTGACTTTGGGGCAAGTGAAAAGTCGTCCTGAGAGACTGTGACTTTTCAGCTTTATTATAATTTTTTTTAAATCGAATAAAAATGTCATTCTCTCTAAGTGCAGCCACGAGTCAATAATAAGGTCTTGTGACCCAGTTTCCTGTTAAACGGGTAGGGCAGAAGCTAATCAGTTGCTTCCCCACTCATGGCCCAAGTGCATGTGGGTGCGTGGGGCCCCTTTAGTTAGTTTTTTTAAGCTGCCACCTTGGCAGATGGGCCCCAGGCACCTTAGCCCACATATTAATAAATTTTAATTTTTTTTATTTTTTTGAATAATAATTATTTGCAATTTTCTCTAATTTTAAAAATAGTAAAATCATATGGTACTCTTCCAATTTGCCCTTAAAAATTTTTCTATGGTATTGTCACATAATTGTACATAAAACATTTTACATATGCTCGAATGTGACAATGTTTGTATGCCTGAAAATTTTTTATTATGTTATGAGCATATATAAATTGTGTAAATGTTGAAATTGTGGAATGATTTTGTAACTTTGGTGGAAAATTAAATTTTGGTAGTCCACTTTTGTGATATTTGGCATCATTTAGGGCACTTTGTATAGTTGTGAGCTTGCCTATCACAGGTCCAATGATGACAAAGTGATATGTTGATAATTATTTTATTATGTTTACAATTCGAATTATTTTAATAATACACTTGCCCCATTAGTTTGTCTTTATTAATATAATTTCTAATATTTTGTTAGATACATTAAATATTATGCTTTTAGAGTTCTTATCAATTTTAGCTTTAGGGACATAATATTTAATGTTAGTGGGATTTGCAAGCATGTCATGATGCTTATGAATTTGTACAATAAGTTAAAGTTTATGAAAGTAGAATTGGGAGAGAGTTAGTTGATTTGATAAGTGCTTAAATCACTTCCGCCTTAGTTTGATGTTATGAGGACTTCATATAATGCCCAATAAAATGAATGGAGCATTGATGAACTGATTTCTATTTTTACTCAAAATGAGGAAATTAAGAAGAAGGGGCAAGTCTCCTATTATGCAATTGACTTCTCACAAAAGTGACGATAAGAATAAGAAATTTATGAAAGGTAAAGGTAAAAAGAAATTGTTTAAGAAGAAAGTGAGTGACAAGCTCAGACAGTCTTCTAAACAACATTCTGGAGAAAGTTTTAGCAGCAAGCCCAAATCCTTCTTCAAGAGAAACAGCAAATTCTGTGATACGATAGGCACAAACAGGCTGACTGTTGGAAGTTTAAAAACTGGCTTGAGAAGAAGAAAGGTAGCGTTTTAGCTCTAATTTGTTTTGAATCAAATTTTGTTGATGTTCCCTCTAATATTTGGTGGTTAGATACTGGTGCAACTATCCATGTTTCTAACTCTTTGCAAGAGTTCAGAAGCAGAAGTAGGCTAAATGATAGAAAACTAATGATCACAGTGGGAAATGGAGCCAATGTGAAAGTGGGGCACATAGAAGTAGTTGCCTTAAAACTATGTATTGGACATGAGTTAATTTTAAAAGATATTGTTTATGTACCTTCCATGAGAAGGAATTTGGTTTCAATTTTAGTTTTGGATAGTTGTGCTATTCTTTCCATTTTAATAATAAAAGGGTGACATTATATTATGACTCTGTTGTTGTTGGTTCTAGTGTATTGTGTGATGGTTTATATTTATTGGATGTCGTTTATATTGACCAATAATATTTCGATGTTAATATTGTTGTTCGAAATAAACGTAGTAGAGTTTCTGAAAATTTGTCTATGCTTTGGCATAGGCGACTAGGGCATATTTTTAAGGACAGAATGGAAAGGTTAGTTAAGAAAAATATTTTTCCTAATTTGAATTTCTCTAATTTCGATGCATGCATTGATTGTATTAAGGAAAAGCTTACTGCTACACCTAGAAAGAGTAGGGTCACTAAGAGTGAAGGAGTTTTATAGTTAATTCATATGAATATTTGTGGGTTTATTACTTCTACTACTTTAGGTGCTTTGAAGTATTTCATCAGCTTCATTAACAATTTCTCTAGATTCGGTTAGATTGATTAACTCCAGGAAAAATCTGAATCTTTGGATGCTTTTAAAGTGTTCAAGGCAGTTGTTCAATTGAAATTTAGTAAACAAGTTAAATGTGTGAGATTTGATAAAGGTGGTAAATATTATGGCAGGTATGATGAAACTGGCAAAAATCCTATACCTTTTGTTAGGTTCATGCATGAGTGTGGGATTGAAGCACAATACACTATGCCTAATACTCTTCAACAAAAATGGGTTGCTGAGAGGAGAAATCGTACTCTCGTGGATATGGTGAGATGCATGCTCAGTCATTTTACATTACCAGAGTTCCTATGGGGAGATGCACTGAGGACTGCCACTTATATTCTGATTCAAGTGCCTAGTAAATCTGTGCCGAAGACTCCTTATGAACTAATGATAGGTAAAAAGCTTAATTTGAGGCACTTTCGTGTTTGGGGTTGTAAAGTTGAGGTAAGACCCTATAATCTATAGTTAAGGAAACTTGATCACAAGACCGTTGGTGGTTATTTTTATTGATTATTGTATTGGGTCAAGAGACTCAAGATTCTATTGTCCTTTTTATTGATTATTGTATTGGGTCAAGAGACTCAAGAATCTATTGTCCTATTCACTCCACTAGAGTCATTGAATCTAATTGGATAGTTTATTTTAGGGGTGAGTCAGAGCATAATACAAATTTGGGACCACGTGTTATTGACTTTAGAGAGGAGTGAGTTGTTGTTTCTACACCTATTATTCCTATTCAGGAGATAGTGACACCTCTTATGATCCATGATGAGGATATTAATCCAGTTATTAATGTTGATATTCCTCTACAAGTTGAAAATGATGAGCAAAATCAATATGTTATTTTGGCTCCACCTAGATCACAGAAAGTTGCTAAATCTGCTAAGTCTACAAGATTCAGGGATTATTTTGTTTATTTGCAGGAGTATGAATTTAATTCTATTGAGGACTTTGATCTTATCTCTTTTCAAGAAGCAATTTCTAGTTTGCATAATTCACAGTGGTTGGTTGCTATGAAAGATGAATTAGCTTCTATGAGAAAGAATAATATTTGGGAGTTAGTGAAGTTACCTACTGGTTGTAGAACAGTTGACTGTAAATGATTCTTTAAGATTAAGCGTGATGCCAGAGGTGAAATAGAGAGATATAAAGCCAGACTTGTTACAAATGGTTATAACCAGAGAGAAGGCATTGATTATAAGGAGAGGTTTTCTCCTATTTCCAATAAAGACTCCTTATGTGTTGTGATGGCATTGGTGGCTTATTTTGACTTAGCGCTTCACCAGATAAATGTCAAAATAGCATTCTTGAATGGTGATCTATATGAGAATGTGTACATGGATCAGCCTGATGGTTTTATTGAAATTGATAAGGAACACAAGGTGTGCAAATTGAAAAGATCTATTTATGGTTTGAAACAAGCTTTCAGACGATGGTATCTAAAATTTAATGAGATTGTTTGCTCCCTTGGTTTCAAAGAAAAGGTTGTTGATTAGTCCAATTATCAGAAGAATAGTGGGAGTAAATTTATTATTCTTGTGTTGTATGTTGATAATATTCTTCTAGCTAGTAATGATGTGAGGTTCTTATATAAGGCTAAATAGATGCTGACGTCACATTTTGATATGAAAGATCTTGGTGATACTTCTTTTATTTTGGGCATAGAGATTCATCGTGATAGATCTCACGGTATTCTTGGTTTGTCTCAGAAAGGTTATGTTAAAAGGATTTTGAACAAGTTCAACATGAAATCCTGTAATCTTTGTACAGCACTTGTTCAAAAGGGTGAAAAACAATCTAATAACCAGTGTCCTCAGAATGATAAGGAAAGAACAGATATGGAGAAGGTCCCGTATGCTTCCACTGTTAGTAGTCTTATGTATGCTCAAGTTTGTGTATGTTCTGATATAGCTTATGCAATTAGTGTGCTTGGGAGATACTTAAGCAAACCTGGTGTCGATCATTGGCAAGTTGCAATGCAATTTATGAGATATTTACAAGGTACTAAAGAGTATATGCTCACTTACAAGAGCTCAGATCACCTTGAGGCGATAGGCTATTCCAATTCTAATAATGGTTGGTGCCCTGATGCGATAAATCCACATTGGGATATATCTTTATGTTGACAAGAAGAGTTGTTTCTTGGAAAAGTGTCAAACAGACACTTACAGCTACTTCGACTATAGAAGTAGAGTATATAGCGTGTTATGAGGCCACTAGCCAAGCAATATGGTTGAGAATGCTAATTTCAGAATTTGGTGTTGTGAAGAGTATCTCCAGACCTTTTACCATTTATTGTGATAACTCAACTTGAGTAGACTTCTCTCAGAACAACAAGAGTACTAAGCGCTCAAAGCATTTCGACACCAAATTTACATTTATTAGAGAGAAAGTTCAAGAGTTTCAAACTAGTATTGGACATGCGCCTACGGAATAAATGATTGCAGATCTCCTAACCAAAGGTTTGACTGTTAAAATTTTTGTCATGTAACCCATATGAGTCTTGTGAGATCTTTTGATGCCTTGGGTTAGTAAGAGTCTATTTTTGTTATAGCAACATTATATTTGGTTATTATGTCTTGAGACCTAAAAAAAAATTATGTTGCTATTTATTATTGTCATATGATATTGCGCCGCAATCTTATTTGTGTATTTATTATGGCATATTATTGGAGACTTTTGGACCCAATCTCATTTTATTATGTTGGGATATTTTGTTAAATCTTAGTTAGCATCTTGGGCAGATGTTAAGGCAATTTTGTTTGGAATTACACAATTGATCACATTTTGTGTGTTTTTCCATATATTGTGTATTCTACATTTTGTTAGGTTGTCGAGATGTGAGTATCTTGCATACATGATATCAATACTCCTATCAAGTATGATTTTTTTTATTGTTAAAGTACTTACAATCTCATTTTGGACTAATAATTGAGAGTGCTAACTCAATTTTGACATCTTGTTATGACCACATATTGTTTAATTAATCTAGATAGTTTGACTTATACAGTCCAAGCGAGAGAATGAAAGTTTTTTTTTTTTATATATATGGACTAGCATAAATTAGTATACATTTTGTAAAACCTAGATTGATTAGATATCAAAATATTAGAGCATATTGTTAATTTCATTTAGCCTAAATAAGTGATCAAATTTATTGTTGGGCTTTTGTTGTTAAGCGCTTCATAGATGTAAATTATTTATTATTGAACTTTATTGTGGGCTAAGTTATAATGGGTAGGTTTAGGGAATTTGATAACCTAAGGGAGAGGCCTATACCTTTATCTAGTCAGAGGTGTTGGTTGCTCCATTAATATCGATACTTTTGCAAACACTCTAACAAGACAAATGTTAGTTCTCTCTCTCTCATCATAACACACAATTCTTCTTTGTCTTTGAATCTTCACATGACGTCAATGGATTCGCCTTCCTCCTCTTATCCAATAATCCTCTTACCTTAATTTAGAATTTCTTATTCAATTATACATTCCACAATGTTTAAGGTTAAGATCTGTGGCTTTTTATATGTTGTTTGTCAATTGTTTTGATATGCAAAAATAACAAGCCTTACTTCTTAAACACTTACGAAATTTTTTTTGGTCTCTCACACTTGTAAATAAATTTTTCTTGGGTTCCTAATACTAACATGGCTTTTCTTCCAACCTATTTTCAGCCTATTCTCCCTACAGCGACGGCACCTACTGCCCTGTGCCACTTTTTTTTATCTGTGAAAACCTGACTGGTCCTACAATTGGAAGGACTGAGAATTAAAACACAATCCTGGTCAGAATCTTTGCAAATTGATCATTAATCCCTGGATTCACGTGGAACACACTCAAGAAAGATCAGCAAAGTATGTGCTTACACAGTTGGGTTTTTCTTTTTTTATTAAATGAAGTCATCAATGTAAAATATCTTTAGCGAATAAAAAAACAAGCAGCCACTTGAAGTTCATTATATATAAGATTTCCTCATTTCGTTGGCTAGCCAATAAATTGTAGTTTATAGCTTCTGAACATTGAACAAGATGATTGGATAAGGTTATACCTACATAACATTTCAAGCAAACCCTTAATTAACGAAATTTTTGCAATGGAATATAATTTGGCACATCATCAAGATTTGTATTTAACTATAGTTGATGGTCAAATCTCGATTTTGATACCACTAATTGAATCGAATTCTTATCACTAACAAATGATCATTTAAGGGAAAGGTAAATGATAAGAAAACAATTATCACTAACATGAATTCATATATGAACTGCATTCTCGAGAAAAGAGAGAAGGAAAGCTTCATATATAGACTGCAGCATAGAACTTGCATTTCATACATGGTTGATAACCCATTCGGAGAATGAGTTTCTTAATTCAAAATAAAATGTCACTTCAATTCTACAAAATGGATCATTCTTACACCACTGCTTGTAATGAGTTATAGCTTGATTTATATTCAATATACACTCCCCAATCAATTTTTAGCATCAGAACATGGAAAGAATTTTCTTCTAATTAATTTCCCTTCCTTTATTTTGCTTCACGATGTCAAACCACACATGATATATGCGTTGGTATCAGAACAATCAAGTCAAATGAACACTTTATGAATGTGAATATATGGAAACATGATGTAATTTAAGAAGAAAAATCCGAAAAAAAAAGGAAGAGCAACGTGGATACACACATATATATTAGCGTGGTTGAATCCTTGAGAGAAATAATACAGAAATTTAATATGGAAAAACAAATGTACAACTTTTAAATCTTTCAACCCTAAAACCTAGCACATCATCCAAACCTCACAATAGGAAGACTCTGTTTCAGGAATTTACAAAGAGAACTCTCTTTGATTTTTATGTACATTTGATTATCAGAAGGTGAACCCTTTTATAGACCAAAAATAATGAAAACCAGACATGAAGGTGTCTCTCAAAATTTAATGATCAAACATGCGTGATCCATCCTTTAATGTACAGCAGCGCATGCCAATGTTTTGCAGCATATGAGCAATTGAACGGCTGCCTAGTGAGTTGTTCTTTAATTAATGAGCAAATATAGGTAGGCCGTATAAGGACTTTCCGTTCAAGTCCATCGCAATTTCTTTTTTGTATTTGACTTTCTTGCTTTTATTTCTTCCATGTGCAGCATAAAAAAAAAAAAAAACAGCCACTTTGTTTGGGAACTGTTTGATTGTGGGTTGAAGTCCCACTGAAGCCACTTATCTAGCTTATCCTCCTCCTTACACCAAGTTGTAGACCTTCTTTGTAAACAAAAGGGAAAAAAAAAGTTTGGAATTGGGCAGAAACTGCAGGCTTCAGCCGAGGAAGCATGACAACTACTGCTAAAATTGGCTTCGCACCATCTCTTCTACGACCGGAGTCCCTGCACATTTCTTCTATATAGCTTTCTATGCTCCTTCTCATGCTTAGGTTCTTTGCTACAAAGAATTGCCATAATTATATGGGGATCAGGTGTGTAATATATGATGAGACGAAGCGAGTAAAAAATCCTACATTGAATAAAATAACAGAGTAAGTGTGGTATATATATAACTTAGATTGGCCAAAAACATAAGAACTAGCTTTTGAGTCAAAGTAATTTCATTCTCAAGCATGTATAAGGTGTAAGAATAACATTATTCAGTTTCAAGCTACTGTAAAACACAAGACATAAAACACGAGTTGTTAAATATATATAATATTTCCAGTGATTACATATATGATTTAATGAAGTTGTCGACGACGGCAAAAAAGCCGAAAAGCAGCTGAAAATGATGCAGGAAAGCACTCGTATAAATCTCAGACTTAACGTTATTTTCTTAAAAAACTAAAGAAAGATATTTTCTTTAAAAAATAAATGAGAAAGTGACTCATAAATTTACAATTCTTCTAGCCGTCTTAATGTTGTTAAACTGGAACATATAAAAATATCTCATAACATACATCACTAATAATAAAAATATAAAAAAGAAGTTTTAGTATGTTATAATAAGAATTTTGATTAAATAAAAAAATAATTAAAATATGGGAAGAAAAAACTAAAACAGCTTTAAAAAAGACTTAACGGCAAATTTAGATCTTGAAAACATCTCAAATTGAGTAAACTTGATTTGCTACCGTGATAAACTTAAAAAGATCTTTCAATTGATATATTATGAATCCTATTACTCTTTCAAAATCAAAAGATATATATGTTTCCTTTTCGTTTGTTTAGAGAGATATATCAATCAATTTCAATTCTTTTTCTATGAATTCTTTTCCGATCGAGATGTATGGATCCATGGGTCTATGTGTCTATAGAGATCCTGTTCATGGATCAATGAAAATGTGCAAAAGCTCTATTTGCCTCTACCATTCTATTAGTCTCTTCCTTTTTGCATATGGCATCGCCACTCTCTTTGGCAACATCCACTGATTCAAAATTGAATTTGAAAGTCATATTTTGACCTGGATGTATTCTGGGACGCCCCTAATAACCAACGAATGACAAGTGATTTTCCTTGTGTGGAAGTTTAAAGTTAAAGAATTTTTTTAAAAAATAAATCATAACCAATTGATTCATTAAAAATTAGTCAATTTTTCCGGTTATGACTAGTTTTGACTGAATCAATTTGGTCTAACCACAAATCTAATTATGATATTAAATTATATAAAGAACGGTTTTACAATTGAATTGATTGGACCGGCCAATTCGGTCTCGTTGTAATAACCATGATTCGTCTTTCAAATAACAAAGTAAGACATTGGAGTTTTACTTGAGCTTAAAAATGAAGAGAAAATGATAATGATTAGCAGGTGTCAATAATTTGAAATATTCACAAATTTTAATAGAGTTTTGTTGATAGATATCCATTTACTAAGAAAAAAGTGAGAGAAGGGTGAGAGTTCCATTACTAGAAACAATATGATCATCTGATAAACATTTAGATATATGTGATCAACATTATTTTGAAAATTTTTGAGTAAGAAGTAAAGATAACAAATTATGTTGTTATCCTGTTTATTAACAACAGAGAGGCTGATAGAATAATAATACTATAAAACTTTTTGTATATATAATCGTAGAAATGGCTTTGTTGATGTGAGTTTTATAGTCAAACAATAATGCTAATACACAATTCTTGCATTCACAACGGTTTAAGATTATAAAAGCACCTTTATCTTTTTTTAAATAAATAATTATTTCTTATAATTTCACATAATTTAAATTTTAATTATTATAATTTTTTTAAATATTAATCCTATAATTTCATTGATTTAAATTTTGGTCTTTAAAAAATAAATACTTTAATAATTAAAAATTATATGAACCAGTTATTCATGGAAAATAAGGACTAATACCTTAATGAATAAAAGTTATAGGAACTAAAATACAAATAAATAAAAAATATAAGTATGAATATCTTAATAGTAAAGATCAAAATCTAAATGAATAAAACTATAAAGTATATTTAAAACTATAAATTTTAAAAATTAATTTGATTTATAAATGAAATCATTTGTTTTGAAGCTTATAAAATAAGAATTTAATTTTATAATAATTTTTATGTATGAAAATTAAATGATTTTTAAATTAAATTAAAATCACTTTAACTTAAATCAAATCAAATTAATTTTATTTTTTAATGATTTCAAACATAGTGATAGGAACCAAAAAAGATAAATTATAAGAACCAAAATTTAAATCGAGTAAAATTATAAAAACTTATTATTTATTTTAACTTTTTTTTAATTAACTTTATCTTATTTGAACAAACAGAAATGTACAAGGAGGCCACCTAAACTTTGATAGCGTACACTAGTTTTATTTTCTTTTTGGCCAACAACAGCGTCCAGTTTTTAACTTCTCAACAAATCTCCAATGGAACTGACTGGAAAGTTGCGTTGATTTTTAAACGTGGGAATTGTAGAACTTGCATGGTTCAGAAAACTCTTTTTTTTTTTTTCCTGATGGAACTGGTCTACAACAAACTCTAAGAGTGTATTTTGTAATAATAAATTTTATGATTTAATTTAATTTTTAAATCAAGTTATTTGTTTGAAAAATTATAAAATGAAAATTAATATAATTTTAGAAATCCATAGAAATTTAATAAATTTTAATTAGGTTAGTTTAAAAATTTTCTTTAAAATAAGAGAATTTGAATGGATTTTATATAAATTTACTATTATGCCCTTAATGAAGATATAATAATCATATCATTATAAATATAAAGATATAAATTTTTCAAGATAAAATCAATTCAATTCCTTTTTTGGTATATTCCAAACATTAAAATTGATTTCTAATTCAATTCAAATTATAATTTTTAAAATGAGTTTCAAATATAAAAAATTAATTTTTAATTTAATTTAATTAAACTCAACTCAGTTAAATTTAATTTTAATTGTTATAATTTCAAACACATCCTAATAACATAAAATTGATCTAAAGTGACAGAACAAAATTCATGACTTGTACCTTTCTCTTAGGCTATGTTTGGGTATTAGGAAGGAATAGGAAGAAAAGAGATTTAAAAAAAAAAATGAAAGAAAGGAAACGAAAAAGAGAATGGAAGGTTAATTAATAAATTATCCTTTCATTATTTTAAATATTTTAAATCTTTTAAAAATTTTTAAATTAAGAGAGTTTTTAAAATATTTACAAAAATTATTATAGGAGAATTTTGGAAGATAACTTAAATATCTTCTTTTCCTTTTCTTTTTTTTTAAAACTTTCAAATAACAAAGAGACTTATAATAAATTTTTTTATTTTTTCATATTCTCTCCTTAATTTATTGTGCAAACATAGCTTTAATGTTAAGATCCCTTGTTTGTGGGGTCATCAGACACTTAAAGAATGACAATACTCTCCAAGAGAAAATCAAGGATGGATAGGACTCAAAACTGCAGTATACAAGAAACCATTATCATAAAAACCAAAGAAGTTATTTTACGATTAAAAAAATTATGAATAATTATAAAAATATTATAAAATTTTTTGCAACAATAATATTGCTAGGTAATTTAAAATCATGAATCTCATATGAAAGCACAAAGAGACTAAGGGCAAATGAGAGATATAAATAGAATATTTTATCTAGATTCAATTTAAAATTCATATAATATATTCATTTGCCACTCATATCAAAGTTGTGTTATTTATTTATTTATTTATTTATTTATTTTTACGATGAGAAAGTTGTGGTAACGCGGGAATTGTAAAAGTAGCATTACTTTTTTTTTTTTTGGGTACAAAAAGTAGCATTACTTTATGTCATGGCTCAGAAAACTTTTGTTTTCTTCTATTAGGATTAGTTTTATCCATTCAAATTTGATTTGTCTGTTCTCGGGGTAGGCGACTCCACAAGAGACAGAAGACGCTTGATCACGTCAGGAGTGAGTTCTGGAGAATTGGCCGTAGGTGTAGCATAATCGTTGCTGTCATGAGGGGCTGCAGTACGTGCTGCATGCACAGAAATAGAGGCACCCCTCCCTCCACCGTGTCGTCCTCTGCCTCTGCTCCTTCCAAAAGGTTTCGAAGGATAACCATGCAGCTGATAACATTTGGTAATATCATGATATGGCTTGCCGCAATGGGAGCACACAATGTGTTCTGAATTGCCTTCTGCGTTGGGACCGAATACCGCTCATTAGCCACTACAACGTCTGAACTCCTATGGTTGAAATCTTTCTTAGTCCTCTCTTGGTGTTCACCATCCTCATCCAATGAAGATTCATTGTGATAATCAAGCAGCCCTACACATTGCTGCCAATCCAGTTTTCCATGAAAGGACAAAACACATTGAAATTGACTGTCACTTTGTCTGTGACCATCTACTGGCTAATACTATCTCCACTACATTCGTTCGAAACTGATATGTAGCTGGCTGATATATTCACCAAAGCTTTGGGAAAGAAGCCTTTTGAATCTTTGGTTCGCAAGTTGGGCATTTGTTGTCTCCATGCTCCAACTTGAGGGGGAGTATTATGATTAGTTTATCCATTCAAATTTGATTTGTAGATAAAACAGTTATATCCCTTAACTTTAGATAGGATAGTTTATATTTTAGATAAGATGTTATCTTTCAGTTATAACACAGTCCATATAAGGACTGCATTTCACAGTAATCAACCAACCTTTTTCACAAACACTTTCTTTATCTTCCGGTGGAAATTGGAATTGTAAAAGAACACTCTAATAGCAGAAAACCGATCTAGAAATGACAGAACAAAAATAATGACTCGTGCCTTTTCCTTATTGTTGAGAAAACCAAGATCATGAATACCCAGAAAAAGAAACCAAGATGATAAGAACTTAAAAAGCTAGCAATCTCACATCAAGCCCAAAAAGGTTGAGGGTGAAAAAAGAGGTAGAAAATAGGGCATTTTTGTCCCAGGGTGATCGCACCAGCTGCATGTGTGCCTTTGTCCACATGAAGCTGATGCGATCTCCCCTGCGACAAAACTCCCTAGCCGCTTTGCTCGGAGCCTTTGAATGAGTGCCTTCCTGAAATTGAATACCTCTTTATACCCACTACTAGGCTCCCAGACCCAGGTATATAACTATATATATGTGCATAATATTGTACTTGGACTTGTCTCTCCTGTGCTTACTTAACTCAAAAGTTTTCAGTAATTATTATTATATAAGGTTATTCTCCTTCGTTCCTTCCTCGTTTCTTCATTTTTGTCTGGTTTAACGATATTTATTACTAATGCAGTTCTAAAATTCCAAGTTGGAAGCAGATTGGAACCCCATCAGAAACTCACCGGTAATTTACATGGCTTCTTTTTTTTTTTATATATAGTCAATCAATGTGTTGATTAGTATCATCAGACAATTGGACTTGCACGGCTTGATGATAACATGATCGTCACGGTAAGAAAAGGATCTTGCATGTTACATGAGTGGTGGGTGTGGCTTCTTTTATTCTATTTTATTTTTATTTTTGGGAAAAGCATGAATGTGTTGTTGATTATTCTGTCTTATTTGTCTTTCTCGTTTTTCTTTTTCTTGGATGTATCATCGTGTGATTAGGTACAGATGTGATCAGTGTTGTGAGATAAATGTTTGGTTTTCTTCCTAAGGCTTTGTGAATTTTGAAGAATCGTTAATTAGCTACCATGGTTGGATTTGACGTAAATAGTAATTTAAGTTGAAAAAAAATCAATTCAGTCCCTTAATAAGACTGCTATTTTGAATTAACTTTATGATAAAATATTTGATTTTTTTTAACAATGGAGACACGCTGCATATTATCCAAATTTCTTATCATTAGTTTACTTTTAAAATTTTTTTTACTAAATTATACTTTATGAACCTATCTTTCGTTCAAATCACAATCTTCCACTTTATCTATAAAATAGGCAAGTAACATTTTAGTAATTTTCACGTAAGTTCTATAATTAAATAATTAGATTTTATTATATAATTTGGTTAAAAAAGTAAGAGTGACTAAAATATCATGATTTTGACATAAACAAATCAAAATATTATAATCAATATTCTTAAATTATTACTCATATATTTCAATACATACTAACTATTTATTTTAGAATATGTAATTCATACAAAATTATAAGAGAAGTTGGATTACGGTTACTTTTATAAATAATAGTTTTAGTTTAAATAAGTTCTACTACCTTTCTTCCAAATAATCATAAAAAATATAATTTAATATTGATTAGCAAAATAAGTTTTTTGGAGTATTTAATTTATCAACAGAAATATATAAAATAAGATGTTTGTGTAAAGCTTCAAACTCCATCATCACTAATGTATAAAGAACTGTTAGTAAAAGAAATCAAAATGTAACAGTAATTCTCCCATATTACTTGTAGTAAGCTGTCAGGTGACAGGTTATTGCTTAGAATCTTCCTCTTTTGGTGAAGTACTTAGAATCTTCGTTTGTTAGATCAATATGTCTCTTTCAACCGCTTCTAAATGCAAGGGTGAATTTTATTATGTATACTCCATTACTAAGATATGGACATTCAAGTATGAATGGGTAATGCTTTTATTTGCCCACACAAGTTTTCTTCCTTTTTTAATGAGTCAAAAATATCCAACCTGATTTGACTCATTTAAACTACTTCATAAAGCTAATTTTTTCAAATCAAAAGTTATAATGATATAATTACATACCAGCTGCATGGGAGAAAAAGGAAAACAAAATGAAGAAAAACAGAGAAAAGAAAAGGAAAGGAAAAAGTTAGGTAGACATTTGAAAATTGCAGCGCTGTGACGGTGATATATGAGGACATGCAGGGCATTAGAAGTATAACTGCGAAAACTGTTATGGCATGATGTGAGATGCTCTTCTTTATCCTATGTTTAATTAAGCTTTTAGAAAGTGAACTATAGAATGTTCAGTCCAACATGCTATCTATGACTGTTACTGAAATTCATTTCTAATTTTTCTTGGGTTTGGATGCTTGACTATGTAATATTAATTGTAATGTTTGGGAAGAGCACGTTAATGTATTAACATCCCTAATCATTTGAAGGTATACAAACATACTATTGAATTTGTCTTTTATACATAATCAAGAGTTACTAGACAGAATTAAGTTATGAAAAAGTTGGTTAAAGATGAATGTTATTAATTTACAATTTAAACTTGAAGCCAAGAGTGTGAATGAGTACAATTTCTTGCTGCACTGCTTTACCATGCGTACGTGCCTGATTAGGTGTTGACAATGTTAAAATTTTGAAGCTCATCAGCTACAAGAATTGACCTCGGGTCAATCTCTTTTTTTTTTTGTTATTTTATTATTCTATTAATTGTTTAAATCATTGTACTTTAGTGTTGTTATGAATCTTTTACCTATTCAGCTTTTCATAGTAAGTGTGTCCTCCTTTGTAATAGTCCTTTTCCTTAGTGAAAAAAAAAAAGAAAAATATGTTACCAATATAAGATTAGTCTTTGGCAGCCATAGTTTGTTTGGGCCAAATCAACATCCATTAATACCGGCAACCGTAGTCAATGTATAGAAGGGACGGAGGTTGGTGGCAAAATCACATCAGTGTTTATAATATTGACATATATTTAATGAGAGAAATATATAAATTTTTTTGTTCATTGTTGTTAAAACTGAATCGGATATTGAATCTGTAAGACTTTTGGTTCAGATTAAACTGGTTGTACCAGACGATTAAATCAAATGACATAATAATTAAGTTATACACTCACACACACAAAAATTATTTTCTCATAAATCATAAAATTATAACACATATCACTAATAAAAAAATACACAATAAGGTTTTTGTTTGAAATCCTAATAAGAATCTTAATTAAATAAAAAATAATTAAATTATAAAAAAAAGATGAAAATAGTCTAAAAAAAGCTTAAACAGCAAATTCAAGTCTTAAAAATATTTCTAATTGAATAAATTCGGATTACCATGGCATGGGTATGAAAAGACCTTTTAATTGATATATTATGGATCACGTAATTCTTTTAATATCAAGAGATATAATCTTTTAAAAGTAGAGTATTTTTAAAAAAAAATCATAGCCGACCAATTTATTAAAAATTCACCAAATTTCTTGGTTATAACCGGTTTTGATTGGCTTAATTAGGTTTAACTACAAATTTAATCATAAAATTAAATTATAATTAAAATAAAAGACAGTTTACGGTCAGATCTATTGGATCGACCAATCCAATACAAGTTTAACAACCATGTATAGACTAATTTATTAATTATGCCTGGAAATAATCCATCTTTCTTTCTTTTAACATGATATGTAATTAAAAAATAATAATTTTCACAATAAACCTAGTAGAAGGTGCCGTAACTTCAAATCATATTTATTTTAATGAATTAGCATTTATTATTTAGGAGATGAAAGTTTTAAACATATCCTTCAATTTTGAGGACTTTAAGGAATTAGCATTTATTATTTATCAGTAGAAAAATTTAAACATATTCTTTAATTTTGACGAAGAATCAAGATATAGTTATTCCTCAAATAACAATTTCCAATTACGTTAATATGACTAGTATTTGTGGAATGTTGAATAATTGACTTGAAGAGTCAAGCTCAAGCAGATGTCCAAGATCTCCACGACCTGCACAGTGGCCGATAAAAGACAACTCAAGGGCAGCTGGGACTTGCACGCTGCCACTCCTAATATTACCTTTCTTTTCTCTGTGTTTAATATTTACACACTTTTTTTTTATAACTTTGTTATTATATTTTAATTTATTCTCCTATAGATTTTTTTTACGTGAAGCATAATTCTTGTAAAACATGTAATATAAAAAGGTAGCATAAGAAAAATGAAGTGAAAGTTATTACTCTTTGAATGATAACTAAATAAACAGTCTTCTTTCTAGTTATTGAAAGGGTCTTGTAGCTTTTCACAGACTCAAAAGAAAATTCCTAGTCACGTCTTCAAGTAAGGAGACAAATTAAAGCATGCAGGGCGGAAAAAAAACTAATTAATATGTTCAGAAAGAAAAAAAAAAGACACTAATTAAGAGCTTGGGAAAGAATTTAACCAATAATGAACTAGCATTAGTTCTAGAATTTTTCTTTTCTTTTCTTTTGCGATCAAAGATAAGAACTTCAATACTACAGATCAAACTGAATTACATGAAGGAGGAAGGGTGGTGGATCAACAAACCAACCCACACCTTCAGAAAATATGCTTTGCCCATCATGCTAAATGATGGGCTGCAACGTTAGCCTGACGAGGAGAAAAGGCTATGCTACAAAGTGCAAAGGATCCACTTAACAAATTTATGTCCCCATAAACCGATCCTAGTTCAGAAAGATCCACAATCCCACCCTTAAGGTCATCAACAATTCTTTTGCAATCACTTTCTAGATCGATATGAGACCAACCCTGTAACGCAAACCTCTCTACTCAAGAACAACCACCCACCAACATTCAATAAACAAAGAAATAATTAAGAAGTGAATCATAAATATAAACAGAGGAAAATGCGAAGTACGTACATGAAACAAAGGACTCGTGTTTGATTCTCTTCTTTCTCTCAGCTAATAATACTTAATGTCTAACTTTCTAAGAACTACAAAAAGCAAAATCTATATTGATCCTATCATTGTATAAAGAACTGTATCAGAAAAAGAGTAAAGGAAAACGAAGGGCAAAGAGATTGTAGGGAGTCGTGTAACAGGAGGATGGCATTGGCTATGAGCCTATGACCAAAGGAAATATATATGAGAACTTGCATGCAGCACTGCCAGTGCCATCTCTCCTGCGACAAGACTTCCTCAACCCCTTTTATTTTCTCTCTTTCTTTGCCTTCTTTGGGCACCTCTTATGGCCAAGCAAATGTATATATACAGACACCAACACAGCTCTCTCCCTTTCTCAATTCCAACACCATTGAATTGCTGCCAAAGTTGACACGAATTTGGTGGGAATTAATGGAGAAACGGTCCTAATAAAGAAGTCAAGTTGAGAGGCTGACCTAAAACCTCGGCATTGTTTCATATAATTGTTCAAAAGTTATAAGCAATGCACAGTAGTGTTTGCTTGTTCAGTTTATGGTGTTAAAAGCGTGAGAAAAATCTTTAAACATTGTAACTTGATTTACTAATAGGTATTAGGTATGTGTGTGTGTGTATATTGACTAATTACATTTTAACTCATCAACTTTTTTTTATTTTTTCAAAAAATATTTAATATAAATATCAAATTCTTTTAATGTAAATCTAAACATACAAGTAGCTATAGTAAAACTATTAACTTTAAGTGAGAAGATAACAAAAGCTTGCAGAATTCTAGCACTACACTACAAGAATTCAGGAAAAAGAACACGTAATCCCAAATTAGAAGTTAATTTAAACTTTTGCTTCCATTGCTCTACTCTCATTTTAGTCCGTGTTAGTTTATTCTCATCATTAAAAAGTAATACTTTTCTTTCATAGTTATGTTGATAGGTAATGATTTTCAATTTCTAATTTCTCTTCTTTTCATGTCTCCTTCTCCCTATAATTCAAATTTTTTACTTTGTTCTCTTTTTCAATTGCTTGTTTATATTTGTTTTTTTAATATTAAGAATTATAAGTCTATTTGAAAAATGCTATGAATTATCAGAGAAGACATGAACTTTGTATTCAAGATTAATTAGGATAATTCATGGGTCACAAACGTTTAAGAAAAAAATATTGGACAAATTGTTATGATAATAAATTTAATTCAGAATATTAACTACGATTAATTTTCAAGTAAGAAGGAATATTCTATTTACAAAGTTAAATAAAAATTGGTCATTTGGATCAAATAAGGTAAAGTGTAGATTTAGGTAAAAATTTTGAGTTTAGTACTGTCATGTTAGAAAACAGGTGGAGTGTAATTTATCAAATAAATATACTATTATCTCAAAATATTAAACCAAAGTTTTTAGTGAGGCCGAATTGTTGAACGAAATCTTTTGGGCACAAACAGTGATTTGTTTTAGTTTTCTTGTTTGTATAGTAGAATATTATGAAGTCAGTTTTTACGTTAATTGAGATAATACTTTTTTTAAGTGATCTTAATACTTTACATTAACAGGATACATTTTAAACAAATTAATTTTTTTTATATTGACTCAAAATTTAAATCTAAATAATTAAGAGAAGAAATATATCTACTTAGTGTGTGTTTAGATTAGAGTCTGTAAATTTAATTTTGTATGAATTTAATTTTATAAATTTAATTTTAATCAAAAATAAATTTAAGTAAAGTAATTTATATTTAAAAAAATATCACGTTTAACTCAAAAATAAAAAATAATTATTTTAAATTAAATAAATTTTTAAAATTAAAATTATATTTTTAAAAATAATATAAATTTTAAAATAAATAAAATAAAAATAAATAAAAATTTATTTAAGCTTCTAGAAACTCATTTGAATGGAAGAAAGCCCACCAAGCTAATCAATGGAAGAGAACTGAGATTCGTTCGGAGACCGTTCTTACTCGGTCATTGGATGGGACAAAAATTATGTGTGCTTTTGTTACTATCATCAACTTTCAAACCATTAATGTGCTGAAAAAAAAGACCCATGGGCCCGCTGAAAAGTACGTGAATTTATTGTAAGATAATTACATTATTATATGATGTACAAACCCCAGCTTGACTAAATGCCAAGTCTATGTTTTTAATTTTGCGTTGTTACACAATAAAGACAAAGTACAAATAAATAGAAAAGTCATTTATAACTTGACACGCAATGTTACTCACATAATTTTAAACATAAATAACAGAAGATAATTAATTTTTCTATATATATATAATTAATGTGTGATTAACAAAATAAAAATTTTACTACATGTTTAATAAAACTTAAATTTTAAAAAAATTATTTTTGTAATGAATTTTTTAATAATATTTTAATTAATAAATTATTTTAAATATAAAATAAATTAATCTTTAATAAATGTTCAACAGAATAATTCAAACATACCGGACTTATCATAAAAAAAAAAGATTACCAGTAATTAGTTTTCAACTAAAGTATATAAGTAACATTATTTTACTAAAACTGCTGGAAAAGCAATTTTTTATAGTGTAACAAAAAAAATTAAGCTTTATGCATGGTCATTGGTAATTAACGTGTAAACTTTTGTAAAAATAATATTAATATAAATATGCACAAATGCAAAGATAAATTTAATAATTTGAAAATATGCAAAAATGTATTTCCTTTTTTTTTTGGGTGCTGATGTATTTCCTTAATTTGTGTTCACACATAAAATTACTCTTTCAAATTTAAATGCAAAAACTAAATAAGTTTATTTTTTTCTTGAAAGTTGAAAGAAGTTTGATGGGCATGGGTCATGGGTAAATGATTTTCTTTCTTTAATTGTGGGCTATTTGAAATTTTCAAAATCATATGAATTGGACGTTTTTGTTTTGGTTAACCACAAGAATTGGTCATGGAGAAGACAAAAATAATAAATAAAAAAACACAAAGAGAATTGGTCCCGGAGTGAGATAATAATTTAAGGATGTTGAAGAGTCAAACAAACTATGACCAATAGTACACTAATGACCTAGATTATGTGGGTCAATTTAATAGGGAGAGTTCTTCTATTTTTTTTTTTTTCAATGTATGACGCCAAGCTATTAGCGGAACCAATGTTTTAAAAAACAAAAATGAACGGCAATTCATGGTTTAACTAATACAATTGATATGAAGAGAGAGAGAGAGAGAGAGTTTGACTCTAGTCTTTAAATTTAAAAATAAAATATTAATTATGAATTATACAATATTGATATATTTATAAAAATTATGTATATGTGTGTGTGTGTGAGATTTAAAGTACATTTTAAAATTTTTTATTATTTTAGATAATTTTTGAGTCATATAACTTAAAATCAACATGGATCATCGAAAAAGTTGATAACTCAGTTTATGTTTAACACATTTAATTTGGAAAATTTTTGGTTTTTCATAAAATTTATTTTGGGTAGCTAAACCATTTTTTAGATGGTTGAGACAATTTTTGAATGGCTGAATTATTTTTTAGTGATACTGTTAGAGAAGTTAGTTTTACGGTTCAACCTAAATTGTGTCATGGGTTAGGTTAAGGATATTTTCAGTTTGGGTTGAGAAGAAAAATTCACCCAATAGAAAAATTTATCAAGAGGACCCTCAAAGTCATTCTAGGGAAGACCATACAAATTTTTATGAAGGTACTGTATTTAAGTGAAAAAGGAATTTCCATTATTACAGATTTAACAACTCTTTTGTAAAGATTATGTGTGTGTGTGTGTGTATATATATATATATATATTATGGATAAGGAATCTACGTTTATGAAGAAGATAGATGAAAATGCCTGGGAGAGAGATTGTAGTGATCATATTATGTGTTACTTTATCATACACTTCCACTAAATGTATGCCGCAAAGGCTTGTTTTCTGGCTCATAAGATTCTTCATGTTCTTCTATTTTAAGGACATTGAAAAATGTTTTTACCTTCGCCTTTTTCTCAATTACTGAACTTCTCAAGGCTCTCAAATGGATCTTGATATTTCTTGAATATCTCCTTTTCTTTGACTTTTATTTGACAAATAATCACTTGATTCATCTAGAATAAATACTCTTGGCTTGGAACCAACAGAAGTACAGATTACAAATTCGTTTTGAAGAGTAAGATTGTTAAGTTTATAGAAAAAATATGTTAACGACATAATTACTTGATCTTGATTGGTCTTAAAGGCTAGAAATGTTTGCCATTCATATATATTTGGTTTTGCGTTCATAATAATTTGGATTAAAGACTTTGAAAATATGGACAGGAAAAGCAGTAAAATTTTTTATTAAAAGAAGGATTTTTTTTTTTGTAATTTTTACAGATTTTTATTTTCAATTATGTTTTACAATTCTGTACGCCACCATTAATGGTGAGAACCATTCAAATACGGCCCATATAAGAGAACCATAATTTTGTGGATTATGAAAAGAACTCTCACATTTCTATAGTGGGAATTTATACTAATGCGCAATAGAGGATAGTAAGGCAATACAAAAACCATAATTCTTCTTGAACAAATGAAAAATTATAAATATAATAATTAATCTCTCTATAAATACTTTTATTATGTTTGTTACATAGAATAATAATTTTAGATTAAACTCCTAATTTGGTCTTTCAAAAATTGTGTCTATATCAATTTATTTCTTCAAAGAATGTCGATATCAATTTAGTCATTAAATTATAAAATGTGATATTATTTTAGTCTTCTAAAAAATATATTAATTTAATTTTTTAATTATAAAAAATATTATCAACTTACTCTTTTAATTATACATAATTAATATCAATTTAGTCTCTATCTATATACAAAATGACAATTTTAATATCACTTTATATGATTTAAAGACTAAATTGATGTCGATATTCTTTAGAAGATTAAAGTGATATCGACATAATATTTAGAAAACTAATTTTAGAGTTTAATCATAATTTTACTAGGGCAACGTCGATGGCTAGATGTTTATTATATAAACTAAGTCAACACATTCTTTCTTTGGTACATCAGCAAAAAAGTTGAAAGATAAATCAACACATTCTATTAGTGAAAAGATGAAATAAATTCATTTAAGGTGGATCATGTAAAAAAAAAAATTACTAGATGCTTCAATGATAAAATTAAATCAAATGAAAGATTGTGTGATAAAATAGTAGAAAAATACCAAAGAGAAAACTATTGGAAAAAAAACTTTATTCTTAATACGTTTATCAAAAATTTAATTTTGGATAAATTTAATGACATGGATTGATCTATATAACTTATGTGATAACACTTGCTTTTCAATAAATACTATAGTTGAGAGATTTTTAGGTACAATATTTTTACATCACACTATTTATCTCGGTCGTGCAATCATATGCACTCTCATTATTTCTTACTATCATTTTGAGAAGCACAAATCTCTATTTTTTATTTCAGTACATGTAATTATTTATTAACTAATTTATTATAATTATAAATTAATTATTCAAATAAAAATAACTAATTTTAAATTTATTGTAATTATAAATTAATTAGTTAAATAAAATTAATTTATAAAAGTGTTAAATATGTTTAAATGTTATTAATGCAAAAAGCAATGTGGTTCAAATTGGATTGGACAGTGAGCTGACAAACTTTGGATTCATGTTCAACCGATTAAAATTGATTAGTCAAACGAAATAATATTAATAAAATAATTCATTTACAATAATATAAAATTTATGAAAAATTTATAAAATATTAAAAATGTTGAATATTTTTAAAAAAAAAATTAATGATTGGCTATTTTAATCTATTTTAACTGATTTAATATAATCTAACTGTAAATTTAATTATAAAATTAAATTATAATTAATTGAGTGTTTAATTCATAGTTAAGCTGGCTAGACCAATCTTTTTTAAAAAATTAGCAAAAAGATAACTTTTATAAAACTAAAGAATATTTATTGAAAACAACAATTGTAACAGCATAATATAGGTATGAACATTTTATTTTTACAATGATATTCTTTTTTCTATTTGTGTTGAATTATTTAATTAGAGCTTTTTAAGAATAGAAAAATTAAATAATAAAGAAGAAAATCTACTTTTTACTATATGGATCCAAATTTTCTATCATATTTTTTTTTCTCCAACCATATTTCTTAAATTAAACGCTTATAAATTAATTAAAAAATATTTCTATCTTTTAATTAATATTAATTTTTTTAAATATAAATATTTGTTTATTAATTTATTAATATTTAATTAAAAAACAGAGTTGAAGATATGCAAAGTCTATGTTATTAATTTTGCGTTGTCAGACAATAAAGACTTAATACACATCAATAGACAAGTCATTTATAACTTGACAGGTGATGTTACTCACATGATTTTAAACATAAAAAATAATTAAAGATAATTAATTCTTTTAAACATATTAAGTTAATATGTAATTACAAGAATTAAAGTCTTAATTAATGTACAACAAAATAATCCAAAGATACCCTGGCGTTATCATAAAAAAAGATAAATTTTTTTTATTAATAAAACAATAAGAGAGTATTCTTTTATAAAAAGAAATATATTAAAAATTTTAAATATAAAAAGTGATATTTATGAATTTAGATTTTTCTGTGACCGGACTATCCTATTAGAGAGAGATAAATATAAATTATAATATATTGAAACCCACCAAGATGAGTTATAAATCTCACTTTTTATGTTTGAAACTTTTTATATTTTTCTCTCTCATAAGACACTCTCTTATTATTTCACTAATAGGAGAGGATCCTGATCCGATATTTATAACCCATCATATTATATTATAATATTTTTTGATATCATATCTATCTCTTTCCAACAAAATAGTCCTATCATTGGAAAGGATCCAAATTCTAAAAAAAAATCTATCAATAATTATTTTTCAACTACTAAAGTATATAAACAACATTTTTTTACGATAAGTGCTAGAAAACCAATTTCTTATAGTGTAACAAAAAAATTTCGCATGCATAGTCATTGGTAACGTGTAATTTTTTATAAAAACTAAGCATTAATATAATTATGCACAAATGCAAAGATATTTTTAATAATTTAATAAATATGTAAAATTGTATTTCCTTAATTTGTGTTCATATAAAATTACTCTTTCATATTTAAATGCAAAAATTAAATAAGTTTTTTTTTTGTAAAAGACAAAAGAAGTTTGATGGGCATGGGTCATGGGTCAACTATTTTTTTTTTCGGTAAAATGGGTCAACTATTTTATTTCATTAATTGTGAGCTACTGAAAATTTCAAAATCATATGAATTGGACGTTTTTGTTTTGGTTAACCACATGAATTGGTCATGGAGTGAGATAATAATTTAAGGATGTTGAAGAGTCAAATAAACTACGACGAGAATAAGCTAAAGACAGAGGTTAATTATGTGAGTCAGATATTTAGGGAGAGTTCTTCTATTTTATTTTTTTTTAATGTATTACACCAATCTATTAGCAGAACCAATGCCTTAAAAACAAAAAAGAACGGCAATTCATGGTTTAACTAATAAAATTAATAGTTATTAAACCGGATAATTGATATAATACATATATATATATATATATATAAAAGACTACTTTTAGATAATTTTTGAGTCATATAACTTATAATCAACATGGATCACCTAGATTGTGTCATGGGTTGGGTTAAGGATATTTTCAATATTTGGGTTGAGAAAAAAAAATTCTCCAATATGAACCAACACATCCGCACATATATGGGGATTAGATTGGGTTGGGTTTAGAGGTCGAACAAAAATAAAGCAGTGGATTAAACATTACAGAAATTCATCAAGAGGACCTTCAAAGTCATTCTGGGCAAGACTATGCAAACTTTTACAAAGTTACTTTATCTAAGCGAAGAAGGAATCTACATTATTGCAAATAAGATGTCACTCGGCACACACCACATTTAACAACCTTTTTGTAAAGATTACATATATATTATGTATAAGGAATCTACTTTTGTGATGATCATTGATGAAAATGATTGGGAGAGAGATTGTACTAACCATATTATGTATTACTGGATCTTACACTTCCACAATGTGTATGCCAAGGCTTGTTTTCTGGCTCTTCAATTCTTCATGATGTTCTATTTTGAGGTTACTAAAAAATGTTTGTTTTTTCTTCACCTTTTCCTTAATTACTGCACTTTCCAAGACTTTCAAACGGATCTTGATATTCCTTGAATATCTCCTTTTCTTTCATTTTTATTTGACAAATAATCACTTGATGCCTCTAGAATAAATTCTCTTGGTTTAATTTGGAAACAATAGACATACACATCACAAATTCTTCTTGGGGAGTAAAATTGTTAAGTTCACAGAGGAAATATGTTAAGGACAAGAATGTCTGATCCTAATTGGCCTTAATGTCTAGAAATGTTTACCATTCATATGCTTGATTTTGTGTTCATATTAATTTGGATTAAGGATTTTGAAAATATGGAAGGCAAATTGAAGACTCATGAGACTTTAGGAAGATTATTTTGCTATTTTTCACATATTATTATTTTTCAATGATGTTTTACAATGATGTACACTACCAGTGTAATGATGAGAACCATTCAAATACAGTCCATATAAGAGAACTGTAATTTTGTGGACTATGAAAAGAACTCTTACATTTCCATGGTAGGAAATTCTACTACCCCACAATAGAGGATGGTAAGACAATACAAAAACCATAATTCTTATCATCATTTCATAATGCTAGAATACATTTTTGCATAATCGTCATATTACAGATAATGTCTTAATCGCTTACGAGTTTATACATGCTCTGACGAGTAGACGTTGTAAAGAATTGCCATAAAGTTAAACATGAATAAGGCATATAACAAAGTTGAATGGCCTTTTCTTGAAATTATCATGAGAAAATTGGGCTTTGGAGAGAGGGATTTCATTGATCATGACTAGTGTTAGTTCAATCTCGTATTCAATTCTGCTTAGTGGAATACCTCAAGACAATTTCAAACCATAAAGGGGGGTTTACTGTACATTTGATATGATGAAAAAAAAATGAAATTAAATGGAATGAAATGTATAAAAGCTACATGATCAAAGCAAAAAAAATCTCATATTCTCATTTCATTTCATTCTTTTTTCTCTTATCAAACTAGGCCTTAAGACAAGGGGATTCCCATTCCCCTGACCATGTAAATAATTAAGAAGATTGCAGGGGATATTGCACTGGGAAACCAACTTGATTGTGGAATTCTTGATCATTCTCACTGTTATACTTAGTCAGATGTTTCTATAATAAATGGTCAACACTCCTGATTGAGTCCAAAGTATATGGTGCTAAATGCATAAGATGGTAGACGTAATAACATTTTAAGGCCTTCATGATTTTTCTCAACTTGTGAAATGAATCAAATTACACCTAATACATTATTTACTATGAGAAACATAATTAATCTTTCTCTGTTGCTTGTAAGGATTGGATTTTCATAATGTGCCTTGAAGTAGAGGAGTGCCAAATCTTTTTGTCTTGTCCTATTTGTTATTATCGTCCTGATTGCTGAAATTAAAATCTATATAGGTCCATTTTTAATACCAATTTCAATATATTGTAAGGGCCCAAGAGCAAAATGGTAATCCAGCTTAAAATAGTTACTACCTTTACTAAATCAAATAACTTAACCCTAAAGAGTAAACATATTAAGATAACTATAATAACGAAAACAAATATACGTATGACTCTAAGAGTAATAAATGTTGAATTTACTACAATTGGATTAAACCAGAATTTGGAACATTAATATATGTCAATTAGGTAATTAGATATTGAGTACTTTTTGAAGACAATTTTGCAAAATGATTGGTCTTAGGATCCCTGCAGATAGGCGGTACACAAATAGGTACTCCAAGAACTAAATCTTCCTTTCTAACTTCTTCTCTTAGCAGACATAGATGGGGTAGTATGCTATTAGAGTACGTTGGTTTCAAAAGTAAAGTCGGGATCCTAGCCTCACGATAATCTACATAAACATATGGCAGTAAACATAGTTTTCATACATCATAGAATTAGGTAACTAGACCCTACATCATAATCCAGCACATTTAGTTATTGTGCCCAAACCCAACATTCATGCTATTCTCAATCCATTGGATCACCTAATATTAATAATATAATTTATCCTCTTGTGATTTCAGCGAATTTCACATTTTATACATAATGTTTATTTTATAATACATAACCCCGTGACGTTTGATTAAAAGTGTAAAAATTAATTTTATTGTTAAACTAACCGTTTTGCATTTTGAACCAAATGTCAAGGGAGGTCATGTGTTATGAAATAAATGTTATGTAAACATAAAAAATGCCTCGCATGATGCACACATGATAACTAATGTTAAAACCAAGGTTCTGAAAACCGAACCGGTCACTGAACTGGTCGAGGTACTGATTCAAGGTTCAATGGTCGAACCGTGGTCGAACCGAAATATAATTAAATATATATATTTATATATAAATATAAGTATATTTAATCAACAATTAAGCAATTTAAGCTTGAACAAAATTTAAAAAAAATGATAAAATTAGAATGATTGTCCCTGTATAAAAAAGCAAACTGAAACATAATTATCAAGTTGAACAAGTTTTCAAAAATGGCTTAAACCCCAATATGAATCGGAATCCTTAGGTGTGCAGAGATCGCTTGGAAGGTTTCAAGGGTTATAGCCCTCTCAACCAACGCCACCATCTACGCCGTCGCTAGCCACACCCTTGACAAGGCTTCCAGGTTCGCTGCCGCCAACGGCTTCCCTCCTGACGCCAAAATCTATGCTCCTACGAGGCCTTTCTCAACGACCCCGACGTCGACGCTGTCTACGTCCCAGTTCCGACGAGCCTGCACCTCCACTGGGCGGTGCTCGCCACTGAGAAGAAGAAGCACCTGGCTGGCTGCGGTGAGCGACAAACGAACGCTGCGGTGCGCGACGAACGAACACTGCGGTACGTTTGTTCTGCTGAGGGCGCACTGGGGTAGGCAGACCGGGCCGAGGGTTTTCAACCCTGTCTGGCCCAAAACGACATCTTTTTTACTTTTTTTTTTTTGTGTAAAATCAAAGAGCAAAACGACGTCGTTTTGCCTAAAGAAATTTAAAAAGAAAAAAAAAGTCAGAACCTGTAATCGTACGGACCGGTACCGATTTGACACCGGTTTACCGGTTCTTGACCGGTTTTTGACCCCTCCGGTTCTAGGACATAGCCCGAACCGGGGAGGGAACCGGTTCCCGGTCCGACCGGTCGAACCGGCCGGTCCGGTCCGGTTTTCAGAACATTAGTTAAAACTAATGATAAACTTATTAACTTTTGCATTTTCAACTAAACGTGTGGAGGCTTAAACAATATAAACTTTATGTATGAAACGTAAAATTTTGCTAAAGTCACAGGGAGGTAATATGTATCCCTATTAATAGTATAGGCTTTTTAGAGATTATCTAGTTATAAATTCAACTAATTTTATTTGAACAAATTAATCAATCAATGGTATCCAAAAATAGAAAATTCTGACAACGAACATATCAAAATTGCTAAAAACTAATTGATTTTCCCTAGGACTCTGCATTATCAACCTTTTCCACAAGCTCCTTCTGTTTAACGTCTGCTGCCTCCTCCTCTTCTGGTTCCTCCGAAGAATCCTCTCCATGTGACCCTGCTTCATTTGCTTTAGACCCTTTTTATTTTCTCAGCCTTCATCTGTGCCACTTCCTTGGAGCTTCTGAGGGCTTGGATCAATTGATCTCTCTAAAGAAGTCTCAACATCTTCATTATTAGCTACCTTAGGCATTAAGTTCTCTGCAACATCTGCTGGGGGTTTGTCCAAGTTTTATTATTTAATTTTGTTAAAAAAAAATCTAAAAGGGAAATAAGAAAAAAAGACACCAAAAAAAAACACACACACACGCACACATACAAAAGAAAGAAGAGAGAAGTCGTCCATCTCAGCAACTCTAAGCCTACCAAATGAACAATTGTCCTTCCCTTTCCATTCTGGGATGTAAACAAATTGCCTTTCCCTCTCTTTCGTCCCATTTTCTTTTATTGTTAATTACAATTCTGCAGCATCATTGACAATGCACCAACCCAGCATTTTGACCCGCTACCCTTCTCTATCTTGCCTCAATGTTTTGTTTCGAAATCAACCACACACTGACTTGCTGACCCATTTACACGCTACTCAAAGACTTCTACAAGCAAAAAATGAAAAGAAACAAAAGGAGCAGGAAGGGTGGGGAGCGACAGAAGCTAATGGAGCAAAGAAAGGGAAAGTGGAAAGGGACGTATGCTAGCTTAGCTTCACTCTGTGGTCAACACTGCTATCCCTCTCCTTTTTGCACTGCATCACTGATTGGTTTAAATAAAAATAAAATTTGTCCCCACTCCACATTTCATCTTGGCGAGATTGGTGGAACTCAACAATAAAAGGAGCGTAGCTTCAAGGGCTCTGGGGGGAGAACAACGAAGAAGAGAGTGAGCATCTTCCATTGGTGAGAAGAGAGGAGGAGAACCAAGAAGAGTGAAAAAATCTTCCATTGAGGAGAATAGAGAGAGGCACACCAGGGAGAGGGAGTGGGGCGGGTCTGAAGAGAGAAAATGAGGGAAGCGAGGTTAATGTATTTTAGAAAAGAGAGAGTAAAATAGAGTATTCCCTTCATGTTTTCTTCAATCTTGCCCCAGCTCCCTCAACCCAACACCTTGCTATCCACCATACCTTCTTGAAACCCAGTTGCTGCACACTTTTTAGTCCGGAATCACAGGTTCTCTCTCATCTCAAGCTCTTTTTCTTTAATAGTCGGTATCTGTTTTCTTTTTTTTACTTTGGTGGTCAGTTATGACATTTGTTTAGTTTAAATCTCATAGAAAAAGTGGTAGTGGTAGGAGGAGTAGTTATGGTAGAGTAAGGAAGATCAAATAAGGTAAAAAAAAAAAACATAAAGAAAGGGAGAGGCATTACCGTAGCTTAGAGGAACGGATAATGGAGAAGATAAGAGAGGATGGAGGGGTTGGTGTAAGAAAAAAAAATAGTAAGAGAAGAGTGTTGACAGTGAGTTAGAGGGAATGAGAGAAGAGTTAAAAAAAAAGAAAAAAAAAAAAGCAAAGAGGAAGATGAGGAGAGATAAGGCTACGGCCAAATGCAGAAGAGAGAAATTAGGAAGAGTTATTATGTAATTAATAGGTGTTATAGGAGAGAGAAAAGTAACTCAAAAAAAAAAAAGAAAACAAGTAAAAAAGAAAGGGGTAAGGCCAGGTCTGGTGCAAAGGAGAGAAATTAGGGATGGAGATGTGGGTGGTAGCTGACTGCTAGTAAGGTTGAGAAACTGTCAAAGAGTTAAAAAAAAAAAAAAAAGGAGGGTTAGTGTGAAGGCTAGGCTTAGAGAAAGAGAAGGAATAGGAGAGAGAAAAAGTAGTAAAGAAAGTATGAAAAATAAAAAAAATTAAAAGAGAATAAAAATAAAAAAAAATGAAAAAAAATCAAAGTTGGTTTCATTAGAGAAGTGAATCAGCAGCTATTTTGTGTATTTTTTTAATTTTTGTGATGTCATTTTATAATAATGCATCACATCCTTAATCCTTATTGAAAAAAAAAATGTTTAGTCGGTTGTATCGATTACGTGATTTTGTGCCACCTCCGTTGAAGTTGGTGTTTTAAGGTTTATTACACGGCCTAATGCCATCTTAAATCTTATTAAGTAAACATAATTTTAACATCTTTTTCAAGAAGGATTTTCATTTAAAAAATTTAATGATTTTTTTAACTTAAAATTAATTAAACCATAAATAGTTTTTTAGACAAATTATGATATTTTAATTCTTTTTTATAAAGATACGTAGGTACGTAAAACAAACCAAATTTATAAATATTTTTATTATTTTTGTGATTATTTTTAATTTTATTTTTGATTAAAAGGGATATTTAAATATTTTAAGACTATTAATAATTTATACAATTAACTTAAGGTAAACTGTATTTGGGCATATGTATTAGAAGTACAGTAAGATTAAGTTCTTATCTTTCCCTATGTATAAATAGACTACAAACTTAACCTGATTCACAAATTAATTTTTCTTTTATTTTTGTCAAGAATTTTTTTAATAATTTCTTTATCAAAATAATTGTTGGTGGCGACTCAATTTCTTTAATTTTTCTTATCATTTTGTTGCAGTGGCCGTTCAACGACAGTCGTGACAGTTAGTGTCTTCCACCAAGCAAGGACTAGTGTCAAATGAGTGGTGGGACTACGGACTCGAATAATTCTTAGCCAACACTTTTGAATCCCTCAAAAAACATGTTCCATTCGTCCTCTGCGAATGAATGCCCTCAAAATAATTAATGGTGAATATGATCACTCTCGACCACTAGCTGATCAAATCCCATCGATAGAATTCAACAGCCTAGAAAGGGTGACCTTGCTGCTTTTATTTTCACCTGCATCTTCTACTTGTTTCTGCAGAGAAAGTAACTAGATTCTTTTCTGCTTTATCGTTGCCACTCTCAGTTTTTTGACTTCCTCTAGCCGCTATGATCAAGAGAGCAATCTATATCCTCAATCACAACAAACAACATGATTTTCTTCTAATTCCAATTAGAAGTTTCAGAAAGTTAGCAGTGGAGCAATTGATGTGGATTTTGCCTATCCCAAGAGGCTCACAAAGCAGATACCCTCTCTTCCAAGCTTCTCCAATTCTAGCATAATAGCAACGAGTAGTCTTTGCCCATCCTGCACGAAATAGGGGTCATCAATAATCTCTTTCTTTTTTGTCTGGAATCCATTGCTAGTGTTTCAAAAGAAGCTAGATGCTCAAAATCACATAGGAACAAAATCACCATAACCTGTGAAATTGGCGTAGAGCCTTTGCTGGCGCTTCCTGAATTGAATGGCCTCTCCCTCATGCAAAAAGAGTTTCAGGTAAGACCCGGCGTAGGCGACTGGGACATATTTCCAAGGAGAGAATGAAAAGGTTAATTAGGAAAAATATTTTGCATAATTTGAATTTCTTTGATTTCGATGCATGCATTGATTGCATTAAGGAAAAGCTTACTGCTACACCTAGAAAGAGTGGAGTTACTAGGAGTGAAGGAGTTTTACAGTTAATTCATACGAATATTTGTGGGTTCATTACTTCTACTGCTTTGGGTGGTTTGAAGTATTTCATCAGCTTCATTAACAAATTTCTCTAGATTCGGTTAGATTGATTTACTCCAGGAAAAAATCTAAATCTTTAGATGCTTTTAAAGTGTTCAAGGCAGCTGCTGAATTGAAATTTAGTAAACAAGTTAAATGTGTGAGATCTGATAAAGGTGGTAAATATTATGGCAGGTATGATGAAACTGGCAAAAATCCTAGACCTTTTGTTAGGTTCATGAAGGAGTGTGGGATTGAAGCACAATACACTGTGCCTAATACTCTTCAACAAAATGGGGTTGCTGAGAGGAGGAACCGTACTCTCGTGGATATGGTGAGATGCATGCTCAATCATTTTACATTACCAGAGTTCTTATGGGGAGATGCACCGAGGACTGCCACTTATATTCTGATTCAAGTGCCCAGTAAATCTGTGCCGAAGACTCCTTATGAACTAATGATTGGTAAAAAGCCTAATTTGAGGCACTTTCGTGTTTGGGGTTGTAAAGTAGAGGTAAGACCCTATAATCTACAATTAAGGAAACTTGATCCCAAGACCGATGGTGGTTATTTTTATTGGCTATTGTATTGGGTCAAGGGACTCAAGATTCTATCGTCCTATTCACTCCACTAGAGTTATTGAATCTAATTGGATAGTTTATTTTAAGGGTGAGTCAGAGCATGATACTAGTTTGGGACCACGTGTTATTGACTTTAGAGAGGAGAGAGTTGTTGCTTCTACACCTGTTATTCCTATTCAGGAGATAGTGACACCTCTTATGATCCATGATGAGGATATTAATCCAGTTATTAATGTTGATATTCCTCTATAAGTTGAAAATGATGAGCAGAATCAATATGTTATTTTGGCTCCGCCTAGATCAGAGAAAGTTGCTAAATCTACTGAGTCTACAAGATTCAGGGATTATTTTGTTTATTTGCAGGAATATGAATTTAATTCTATTGAGGGCTTTGATCCTATCTCTTTTCAAGAAGCAGTTTCCAGTCCGCATAATTCATAGTGGTTGGTTGCTATGAAAGATGAATTAGCTTCTATGAGAAAGAATAATGTTTGGGAGTTAGTGAAGTTACCTGCTAGTTGTAGAATAGTTGGTTGTAAATGGTTCTTTAAGACCAAACGTGATGCCAGAGGTGAAATAGAGAGATATAAAGCCAGACTTGTTACAAAGGGTTATAACCAGAGAGAAGGCATTGATTATAAGGAGACATTTTCTCCTATTTCCAATAAAGACTCCTTATGTGTTGTGATGGCATTGGTGGCTTATTTTGACTTCGCGCTTAACCAGATAGATGTCAAAATAGCGTTCTTGAATGGTGATCTGTATGAGAATGTGTACATGGATCAACCCGATGGTTTTGTTGAAATTGGTAAGGAACACATGGTGTGCAAATTGAAAAGATCTATTTATGGTTTGAAAACAAGCTTCCAGACGATGGTATCTAAAATTTAATGAGATTGTTTGCTCCCTTGGTTTCAAAGAAAATGTTGTTGATCAATGCATTTATCAGAAGAATAGTGGGAGTAAATTTATTATTTTTGTGTTGTATGTTGATGATATTCTTCTAGCTAATAATGATGTGAGGTTCTTATATAAGACTAAATAGATGCTGACATCACATTTTGATATGAACGATCTTGGTGATGCTTCTTTTATTTTGGGCATAGAGATTCATTGTGATAGATCTCACGGTATTCTTCGTTTGTTTCAGAAAGGTTATGTTAAAAGGATTTTGAACATGTTCAACATGAAATCCTATAATCTTTGTACAACACTCATTCAAAAGGGTGAGAAACTATCTAATACCTAGTGTCCTCAAAATGATAAGGAAAGAGCATATATGGAGAAGGTCCCGTATACTTCCACTGTTAGTAGTCTTATGTATGCTCAAGTTTGTGCATGTTCTGATATAGCTTATGCAATTAGTGTGCTTGGGAGATACTTGAGCAAACCTAGTGTCGATCATTGGCAAGCTGCAATGCAAGTTATGAGATATTTACAGGGTACTAAAGAGTATATGCTCACTTACAAGAGCTCAGATCACCTTGAGGCGATAGGCTATTCCGATTCTAATAATGGTGGGTGCCCTGATGCCATAAATCCACATTGGGATATATCTTTATGTTGGCAAGAAGAGCTGTTTCTTGGAAAAGTGCCAAACAGACACTTACAGCTACTTCAACTATAGAAGTAGAGTATATAGCGTGTTATGAGGCCACTAACCAAGCAATTTGGTTGAGAAATCTAATTTCAAAACTTGGTGTTATGAAGAGTATCTCCAGACCTCTTACCATTTATTGTGATAACTCTACTGTAGTAAACTTCTCTCAGAACAACAAGAATACTAAGCGCTCAAAGCATTTCGACACCAAATTTACGTTTATTAAAGAGAAGGTTTAAGAGTTTCAGACTCGTATTGAACATGCGCCTACGGAACAAATGATTGTAGATCTCCTAACCAAAGGTTTGATTGTTAAAAATTTTGTCATGTAACCCATATGGGTCTTGTGAGATCTTTTGATGCCTTGGGTTGTAGGAGTCTATTTTTGTTATAGCAACATTATATTTGGTTATTATATCTTGAGACCTAAAAAAAAATTATGTTGCTATTTATTATTCCCATGTGATATTGCTGCGCAGTCTTATTTGTGTATTTATTATGGCATATTATTGGAGACTTTTGGACCTAGTCTCATTTTATTATGCTGGGATATTTTGTTAAATCTTAGTTATCATATTGGGCAGATGTTAGGGCCATTTTGTTTGGAATTGCACAATTGATCACATTTTGTGTGTTTTTCCATATATTTTGTATTCTACATTTTGTTAGGTTGCCGAGATGTGAGTATCTTGCATACATGATATCAGTACTCCTATCAAGTATGATTTTTTGTATTGTTGAGGTACTTACAATCTCATTTTGGACTAATAATTGAGAGTGCTAGCTCAATTTTGACATCTTGTTGTGGCCACATATTGTTTAATTAATCTGGATAGTCTGACTTATACAGTCCAAGCGAGAGAATGAAAGTTTTTTTTTTTATATGGACTAGGATAAATTAGTATACATTTTGCAAAAACCAGATTAATTAGATATCAAAATATTAGAGCATATTATTAATTTCATTTAGCCCAAATAAGTGATCAAATTTATTGATGGGCTTTTTCTGTTAAGCACCTCATAGATGTAAATTATTTATTATTGAACTTTATTGTAGGCTAAGTTATAATGGGTAGGTTTAGCGAATTTGATAACTCAAGGGAGAGGCCTATACCTTTTTCTAGTCAGAGGTGTTGGTTGCCCCATTGATATCGACACTTTTGCAAACACTCTAACAAGACAAAGGTTAGTTCTCTCTCTCTCTCATCAGAACACACAATTCTTCTTCGTCTTTGAATCTTCACATGACGTCAATGAATTCGTCTTCCTCCTCTTATCCAGTAATCCTCTAACTCTAATTTAGAATTTCTTATTCAATTATACATTCCACAATGTTTAAGGTTAAGATCTGTGGCTTTTTTATATGTTGTTTGTCAATTGTTTTGATATGCAAAAATAACATGCCTTACTTCTTAAACACTTGAGAAATTTTTTTTTTTTGGTCTCTCACTCTTGTAAATAAATTTTTCTTGGGTTCCTAATACTAACATGGCTTTTCTTCCAACCTATTTTCAGCCTATTCTCCCTGGTGCGACGGCACCTACTGCCGTGTGCCACTTTTTTGTATCTGTGAAAACCTGACTGGGTCCTACAATTGGAAGGACTGAGAATAAAAACACAATCTTGGTCAGAATCTTTGCAAATTGATCATTAATCCTTGGATTCACGTGAAACACACTCAAGAAAGATCAGCAAAGTATGTGCTTACACAGTTGGGTTTTTCTTTTTTTATTAAATGAAGTCATCAATGTAAAATATCTTTAGCGAATAAAAAAACAAGCAGCCACTTGAAGTTCATTATATATAAGATTTCCTCATTTCATTGGCTCGCCAATAAACTATAGTTATAGCTTCTGAACATTGAACAAGATGATTGGATAAGGTTATACCTACATAACATTTCTAGCAACCCTTAATTAACAAAATTTTTGCAATGGAATATAATTTGGCACATCATCAAGATTTGTATTTAACTATAGTTGATGGTCAAATCTCGATTTTGATGCCACTAATTGAATCGAATTCTTATCACTAACAAATGATCATTTAAGGGAAAGGTAAATGATAAGAAAACAAATTGATCACTAACATGAATTCATATATGAACTGCATTCTCGAGAAAAGAGAGAAGGAAAGCTTCATATATAGACTGCAGCATAGAACTTGCATTTCATACGTTGGTTGATAACCCATTCCGGAGAATGAGTTTCTTAATTCAAAATAAAATGTCACTTCAATTCTACAAAATGGATCATTCTTACACCACTGCTTGTAATGAGTTATAGCTTGATTTATATTCAATATACACTCCCCAATCAATTTGTTAGCATCAGAACATGGAAAGAATTTTCTTCTAATTAGTTTCCCTTCCTTTATTTTGCTTCACGATGTCAAACTACACATGATATATGCGTTGGTATCAGAACAATCAAGTCTAATGAACACTTTATGAATGTGAATATATGGAAACATTATGTAACTTAAGAAGAAAAATCCGAAAAAGAAAGGAAGAGCAACGTGGATACACACATATATATTAACGTGGTTGAATCCATGAGAGAAATAATACAGAAATTTAATATGGAAAAACAATTGTACAACTTTTAAATCTTTCAACCCTAAAACCTAGTACATCATCCAAACCTCACAATAGGAAGACTCCGTTTCAGGAATTGACAAAGAGAACTCTCTTTGATTTTTATGTACGTTTGATTATCAGAAGGTGAACCCTTTTATAGACCAAAAATAATGAAAACCAGACATAAAGGTGTCTCTCAAAATTTAATGATCAAACATGCGTGATCCATCCTTTAATGTACAGCAGCGCCATGCCGAATGTTTTGCAGCATATGAGCAATTGAACGGCTGCCTAGTGAGTTGTTCTTTAATTAATGAGCAAATATAGGTAGGCCGCATAAGGACTTTCCGTTCAATTCCATCGCAATTTCTTTTTCTATTTGACTTTGTTGCTTTTATGTCTTCCATGTGCAGCATAAAAAAAAAAAAAAACAAAGCCACTTTGTTTGGGAACTGTTTCATTGTTGGTTGAAGTCCCACTGAAGCCACTTATCTAGCTTATCCTCCTCCTTACACCAAGTTGTAGACCTTCTTTGTAAACAAAAGGGAAAAAAAAAAGTTTGGAATTGGGCAGAAACTGCAGGCTTCAGCCGAGGAAGCATGAAAACTACTGCTAAAATTGGCTTCGCACCATCTCTCCTACGACCCGAGTCCCTGCACATTTCTTCTATATAGCTTTCTATGCTCCTTCTCATGCTTAGGTTCTTTGCTACAAAGAATTGCCATAATTATGTGGGGATCAGGTGTGTAATATATGATGAGACGAAGCGAGTAAAAAATCCTACATTGGATAAAATAACAGAATAAGTGTGGTATATATACAACTTAGATGGGCCAAAAACATAAGAATTAGCTTTTGAGTCAAAGTAATTTCATTTTCAAGCATGTATAAGGTGTAAGAATAATATTATTCAATTTCAAGCTACTGTAAAAGACAAGACATAAAACACGAGTTGTTAAATATATATAATATTTCCAGTGATTACATATATGATTTAATGAAGTTGTCGACGACGGCAAAAAGCCGAAAAGCAGCTGGAAAATGATGCAAGGAAAGCACTCGTATAAATCTCAGACTTAACGTTATTTTCTTAAAAAAACTAAAGAAAGATATTTTCTTAAAAAAAGAAATTAAAAAGTGACTCATTAAATTTACAATTCTTCTAGCCGTCTTAATGTTGTTAAACTGGAACATATACAAACATATCGTAACATACATTACTAATAATGAAAATACAAAATGAGGTTTTAGTCCGAAGTTGTAATAAGAATTTTGATTAAATAAGAAAATAATTAAAATATAAGAAGAAAAAACTAAAATAGCCTCAAAAAAGACTTAACGGCAAATTTAAATCTTAAAAACATCTCAAATTGAGTAAACTTGATTTGCTACGGTGATAGACTTTAAAAGAACTTTTAATTGATATATTATGAACCCTATTACTCTTCCAGGATCAAAAGATATATATGTTTCCTTTTCGTTTGTTTCAAGAGATATATCAATCAATTTCGATTCTTTTTCTATTGATTCTTTTTCGATCGAGATGTATGGATCCATGGGTCTATGTGTCTATAGAGATCCTGTTCATGGATCAACAAAAATGTGCAAAAGCTCTATTTGCCTCTGCATTCTATGAGTCTCTTCCTTTTTACATATGGCATCGCCACTCCCTTTGGCAACATCCACTAATTCGGAATTGAATTTGAAAGCCATATTTTGATCCCAGACGTTTTCGAGATGCCCCTAATAACCAACGAATGGCAAATGCTTTTTCTTACGTGGAAGTTTAAAGTTAAAGAATTTTTTTTTAAAAAAAAATCATAACTAATTGATTCATTAAAAATTAGTCAGTTTTCCCGATTATGACTAGTTTTGACTGAATCAATATGGTCTAACCACAAATATAATTATGGTATTAAATTATATGAAGAACGGTTTACGATCGGATTAATTGGACTGCCCAATTCGGTCTCGTTGTAATAACCATGATTCGTCTTTCAAATAACAAAGTAAGACATTGGAGTTTTACTTGAGCTTAAAAATGAAGAGAAAATGATAATGATTAGCAGGTGTGAATAATTTGAAATATTCACAAATTTTAATAGAGTTTTGTTGATAGATATCCATTTACTAAAAAAAATGTGAGAGAAGGGTGAGAGTTCCATTACTAGAAACAATATGATCATCTGATAAACATTTAGATATATGTGATCAAAATTATTTTGAAATTTTTGAGTAAGAAGTAAAGATAACAAATTATGTTGTTATCCTGTTTATTAACAACAGAGAGGCTGATAGAATGATAATACTATAAAACTTTTTGTATATATAATCGTAGAAATGGCTTTGTTGATGTGAGTTTATAGTCAAACAATAATGCTAATACACAATTCTTGCATTCACAACGGTTTAAAATTATAAAAGCACCTTTATCTTTTTTAAAACAAATAATTATTTCTTATAATTTCACTTAATTTAAATTTTAATTATTATAAATTTTTTTGAAATATTAATCCTATAATTTCATTAATTTAAATTTTAGTCTTTAAAAAACTAATACTTTAATAATTAAAAATTATATTAACTAATTCTTTACAGAAAATAAGGACCAATACCTTAATGAATAAAAGATATAGGAACTAAAATATAAATGAATAAAAAATATAAGTATGAGTACCTTAATAGTAAATATCAAAATCCAAATGAATGAAATTATAGAGTATGTTTAAAACCATAAATTTTAAGAATTGATTTGATTTAGAAATGAAATCTTTTGTTTTGAAGCTTATAAAATAAGAATTAATTTAATTTTATAATAATTTTTAAGCATGAAAATTAAATGATTTTTAAATTAAATTAAATCACTTTAACTTAAATCAAATCAAATTAATTTTATTTTTTAATAATTTCAAACATAATGATAGGGACCAAAAAGATAAATTATAGGAATCAAAATTCAAATCGAGTAAAATTATAGAAACTTATTATTTATTTTAACTTTTTTTTAATTAACTTTATCTTATTTGAACAAACAGAAATGAACAAGGGAAGCCACCTAAACTTAGACAGCGTACACTAGTTTTATTTTCTTTTTTGGCCAACAACAGCGTCCAGTTTTTAACTTCTCAACAAATCTCCAATGGAACTGACTTGAAAGTTGCGTTGATTTTTAAACGTGGGAATTGTAGAAGTTGCATGGTTTAGAAAACTCTTTTTTTTTTTTTCCTGATGGAACTGGTCTACAAAAACCTCCAAGAGTGTGTTTGTAATAATAAATTTTATGAATTAATTTTATTTTTAAATCAAATTATTTGTTTGAAAAATTATAAAATGAGAATTGATATAATTTAGAAATCCATAGAAATTTAATATATTTTAATTAGGTTAGTTTAAAAATTTTCTTAAAAATAAGAGAATTTGAATGGATTTTATATAAATTTATTATTATGCCCTTAATGAAGATATAATAATCATATCATTATAAATGTAAAGATATAAATTTTTTAAAATAAAATCAATTCAATTCCTTTTTGGTATATTTCAAATATAAAAATTAATTTTTAATTCAATTCAAATCATAATTTTTAAAATGAGTTTCAAATATAAAAATTAATTTTTAATTTAATTTAATTAAACTCAACTCAGTTAAATTCAATTCTAATTTTTATAATTTCAAACACATCCTAGTAACATAAAATTGATCTAAAGTCACAGAACAAAATTCATGACCTGTACCTTTTTCTTAGGTTATGTTTGGGAGTTTAAAAGGAATAGGAAGAAAAAGGATTTAAAGAAAATGAAGGAAAAGGAAACGAATGAGAATGGAAGGTTAATTAATAAATTATTCTTTTATTATTTGGATATTTTAAATCTTCTAAAACTTTCTAAATTAAGAGATTTTTAAAATATTCACAAAAATTATTATATGAGAGTTTTGGAGGATAATTTAAATATCTTCTTTTTCTTTCTTTCTTTTCTAAAACTTTCAAATAATAAAGAGACTTATAATAAATCTTTCCATTTCTTCATATTCTCTCCTTAATTCCTCGTGCAAACATAGCTTTAATGTTAAGATCCCTTGTTAGTGGGGTCATCAGACACTTAAAGAATGACAATACTCTCCAAGAGAAAATCAAGGATGGATAGGACTCAAAACTGCAGTATACAAGAAACCATTATCATAAAAACCAAAGAAGTTATTTTACGATTAAAAAAAATTATGAATAATTACAAAAATATTGTAAAATTTTTACAACAATAATATTGCTAGGTAATTTAAAATCATGAATCTCATATGAAAGCACAAACAGACCAAGGGTAAAGAGAGACATAAATAGAATATTTTATCTAGATTCAATTTTAAAATTCATATAACATATTCATTTGCCATTCATTGAAAGTTGTGTTATTTATTTATTTATTTATTTATTTATTTTTTTGCGATGAGAAAGTTGTGGTAACGCGGGAATTGTGAAAGTAGCATTTCTTTTTTTTTTTTTTGGGTACAAAAAGTAGCATTACTTTATGTCATGGCTCAGAAAACTTTTGTTTTCTTCTGGTGGAAATTGGAATTGTAAAAGAAGACTCTAATAGCAGAAAACCGTTCTAGAATGACAGAACAAAAATCATGACTGGTACCTTTTCCTTATTGTTGAGAAGAACAGCACCGTCCAAGAGAGAACCAAATAGGACTCAAATCTGCAGTCTACAAGAAACCAAGATCATAATTACCCAGAAAAAGAAACCAAGATGATAAGAACTTAAAAAGCTAGCAATCTCACATCAAGCACAAAAAGGTTGAGGGTGAAAAAAAGAGGTAGAAAATAGGGCATTTTGTCCCAGGGTGATCGCACCAGCTGCATGTGTGCCTTTGTCCACATGAAGCTGATGCGATCTCCCCTGCGACAAAACCCCCTAACCTCTTTGCTTGGAGCCTTTGAATGAGTGCCTTCCTGAAATTGAATTCCTCTTTATACCCACTACTAGGCTCCCAGACCCTGGTATATAACTATATATATGTGCATAAGATTGTACTTGGACTTGTCTCTCCTGTGCTTACTTAACTCAAAAGTTTTCAGTAATTATTATTATATAAGGTTATTCTCCGTCGTTCTTTCCTCGTTTCTTCATTTGTGTCTGGTTTAACGATATTTATTACTAATGCAGTTCTAAAATTCCAAGTTGGAAGCAGATTGGAACCCCATCAGAAACTCACCGGTAATTTACATGGCCTTCTTTTTTTTTTATATATAGTCAATCAATGTGTTGATTAGTATCATCAGACAATTGGACTTGCACGGCTTGATGATAACATGATCGTCACGGTAAGAAAAGGATCTTGCATGTTACATGAGTGGTGGGTGTGGCTTCTTTTATTTTTATTTTTATTTTTATTTTTGGTAAAAGCATGAATGTGTTATTGATTATTCTGTCTTATTTGTCTTCTCGTTTTTCTTTTTCTTGGATGTATCATCGTGTGATTAGGTACAGATGTGATCAGTGTTGTGAGATAAATGTTTGGTTTTCTTCCTAAGGCTTTGTGAATTTTGAAGAATAGTTAATTAGCTGCCATGGTTGGATTTGACGTAAATAGTAATTTAAGTTGAAAAAAAATCAATTCAGTCCCTTAATAAGACTGCTATTTTGAATTAACTTTATGATAAAATATTTGATTTTTTTTTTAACAATGGAGACACGCTACATATTATCCAAATTTCTTATCATTAGTTTACTTTTAAATTTTTTTTAACTAAAATTATACTTTATGAACATATCTTTCGTTCAAATCACAATCTTCCACTTTATCTATAAAATAGGCAGGTAACATTTTAGTCATTTTCACGTAAGTTCTATAATTAAATAATTAGATTTTATGATACAATTTGTTTAAAAAAGTGAGAGTGACTAAAATATCATGATTTTGACATAAACAAATAAAAATATTATAATCAATATTCTTAAATTATTACTCATATATTTCAATGCATACTAACTATTTATTTTAGAATATGTAATTCATACAAAATTATAAGAGAAGTTAGATTACGGTTACTTTTATAAATAATAGTTTTAGTTTAAATAAGTTCTACTACCTTTCTTCCAAATAATCATGAAAATATAATTTAATATTGATTAGCAAAATAAGTTTTGTGGAGTATTTAATTTATCAACAGAAATATATAAAATAAGTTGTTTGTGTAAAGCTTCAAACTCCATCATCACTAATGTATAAAGAACTGTTAGTAAAAGAAATCAAAATGTAACAGCAATTCTCCTATATTACTTGTAGTAAGCTGTCAGGTGACAGGTTATTGCGTAGAATCTTCCTCTTTTGGTGAATTACTTAGAATCTTCGTTTGTTAGATCAACATGTCTCTTTCAATCGCTTCTAAATGCAAGGATGAATTTTATTATGTATACTCCATTGTTAAAAAAATGGACATTCAAGCATGAATGGGTAATGCTTTTATTTGCCAACACAGGTTTTCTTTATTTTTTAATGAATCAGGAGTATTTCACATGATTCGATTTATTTAAATTTTTTTATAAATTTTATTTTTTAAAATTAAAAGAGATAATAATATAATTACATAGCAGCTGCATAGGAGAAAAAAGAAAACAAAAAGAAGAAAAACAGAAAAAAGAAATGGGAAGGAAAAAGTGGGGTAGACATTTGAAAATTGCAGCGCTGTGACGGTGATACACGAGGACATGCAGGGCATTCGAAGAATAACTGCGAAACTGTTATGGCATGATGTGAGATGCTCTTCTTTATCCTATGTTTAATCAGGCTTTTTGAAAGTGAACTATAGAGTGTTCAGTCCAACATGCTGTCTATGATTGTTACTGAAATTCATTTCTAATTTTTCTTGGGTTTGGATGATTGTTTAATATTAATTGTAATGTTTGGGAAGTGCACGTTAATGTATTAACATCCCTAATCATTTGAAGGTATGCAAACATACTATTGAATTTGTCTTTTCTACATAATCAAGAGTTACTAGACAGAATTAAATTATGAAAAGCTGGTTAAAGATGGATGCTATTAATTTACAATATAAACTTGAAGCCAAGAGTATGAATGAGTACAATTTCTTGCTGCACTGCTTTACCATGCGTACGTGCCTGATTAGGTGTTGACAATGTTAACATTTTGAACCTCATCAGCTACAAGAATTGACCTCGGGTCAATCTCTTTTTTTTTTTTTGGTTATTCTATTAATTGTTTTAATCATTGCACTTTAGTGTTATTATGAATCAATTACCTATTCAACTTTTCATACTAGGTGTGTCCTCCTTTGTAATAGTCCTTTTCCTTGGTGAAAAAAAAGAAAGAAAAGTATGTTACCAATATAAGATTAGTCTTTGACAGCCATAGTTTTTGTTGCCAAATCAATTACCTAGTCAACCTTTCATACTAGGTGTGTCCTCCTTTGTAATAGTCCTTTTCCTTGGTGAAAAAAAGAAAGAAAAATACGTTACCAATATAAGATTAGTCTTTGACAGCCATAGTTTGTTGGTTGCCAAATCAACATCCATTAATATCGGCAACCGTAGTCAATGTATAGAAGGAACGGAGGTTGGTGGCAAAATCACATCAGTGTTTATAATATTGACATATATTTAATGAGAGAAATATATAAATTTTTTATACATTGTTGTTAAAACTAAACCCGATGTTAAATCGACAAGACTTTTAATTCAGATTAAACTATTACACCAGACGATTGAATCGGATGACATAATAATTACATTATATATACATACACACAGAAAAAGTATCTTCTCATAAATTATAAAATTGTAACACATATTACTAATAAAAAAAAGTACACAAGCAGGTTTTTGTTTAAAATCCTAATAGAGATCTTAATTAAATAAAGAAATAATTAAAATATAAAAAAAAGATGAAAACAACTCAAAAAAAGCTTAAACGGCAAATTCAAGTCTTAAAAACATTTCCAATTGAATAAATTCATATTGTCACGGCAATGGGTATGAAAAGATCTTTCAATAGATATATTATGGATCACATAATTCTTCCAAGATCAAGAGATATGATCTTTTAAAGTTAGAGTATTTTTTTGAAAAAAATAATAACTGTCCAATTTATTAAAAATCAGTCAGATTTCCTGATTATAACTGGTTTTGATTGGCTTAATCAGGTTTAACCACAAATCTGATTATAATATTGAATCATAATCAAAATAAAAGGCAGTTTACGATCAAACCTATTGGATCAACCAATCCGATCCAAGTTTAACAATCATGCATAGACCAATTTATTAATTATGCCTAGAAATAATCCATCTTTCTTTCTTTTAACATGATATGTAATTGAAAAATAATAATTTTCACAAATAAACATAGCAGAAGGTGCCATAATTTCAAATCTTACTCATTTTATGGTATTAGCATTTATTATTTAGGAGAAGAAAATTTTAAACATATCCTTCAATTTTGAGGACTTTAAGGAATTAGCATTTATTATTTATGAGAAGAAAAATTTAAACATATTCTTTAATTTTGACGAAGAATCAAGATATAGTTATTTCTCAAATAACAATTTCCAATTACGTTAATATGACTAGTATTTGTGGAATGTTGAATAATTGACTTGAAGAGTCAAGCTCAAGCAGATGTCCAAGGCCTCCACGGCCTGCACAGTTGCCGACAAGTGACAACTCAAGGGCAGCTGGGACTTGCAACGCTGCCACTCCTAATATTACTTTTCTTTTCTCTGTGTTTAATATTTACACACTTTTTTTTATAACTTTGTTATTATATTTTAATTTATTTAAAAATTTATCTAACTCCTATAGATTTTTTTTACGTAAAGCATAATTCTTGTAAAACATGTAATATAAAAAGGTAGTATAAGAAAAATGATGTGAAAGTTATTTCTCTTCTTTGTATGATAACTAAATAAACAGTCTTCTTTCTAGTTATTCAAAGGGTCTTGTAGCTTTTCACAGACTCAAAAGAAATTTCCTAGTCACATCTTCAAGTAAGGAGACAAATTAAAGCATGCAGGGCGGAAAAAACTAATTAATATGTTCAGAAAGAAAAAAAAATTCACTAATTAAGAGCTTGGCAAAGAATTTAACCAATAATGAACTAGCTTTAGTAAGTGTTGTTACTTTGATGTCCTGTAGGTTTGGGATTCAAGGGGTCACTGCTTTAACAGTCCACTGCTTTGGTAACCAAGGATCAGACCACACCTTAGGAGTCAAGCCATTACCAATTCTCCATCTAAGCCCTCTGAGTAGCAATTTGCGTCCCTCCATAATGCTGCACCAAGTGAAGGAAGGGTTTTATTCCATATCAGCATCCAAGAAAGACTTTGATGGAAAATGTCTAGCTTTAAGCAATCTGCTACAGAGAAAATTAGGATTCTTCAGTATGTTTCAGCCTTGTTTTGCTAGAAGGGCCAAGTTAAAAGCTTCCAAGTCTTTGAATCCAAGCCCACCTCCAGCTTTTGGAGTGCACATTTTATCTCACTTCAACCAGTGAATCTTTTTATCATTTGTATTTAATCCCCACCAAAACCTACCTGTCATCATTGCCAATTCATGGCACAATCCAAACGGCAACTTGAAAACACTCATTAAGTAAGTAGGAATGGCTTGAGCTACAGCTTTCAGTAAAATCTCCTTTCCAACCCTAGATAGCAACTTCTCTTTCCAACTTTGAATTCTCTTCCATACACTGCTCTTGATGCTCTGAAAATAGTTATTTTTTGATCTCCCCACTCTGGTTGGTAAGCCAAGGTATGCTTCATTCATTGCTTGGGTTGTGATCCCAAATTTGGCCACAATGTTACCCCGGTTACGATGATCTACATTGGGGCTAAAAAATAGTGGATTTTTGGAAGTTTATTTGTTGCCTTGATGCAGTACAATATTTATAAACGATTCTGGCTAGCACGTTTGCCTCTCCATCTTTTGCCTTGGCAAACAGTAAGCTGCATATGTAAAAAAAAAAAAAATGAGAAACAGAAGGGCTTAGTCTGCAAATCTTCCCCCCATGGATGAGGGTGTTATTTTCTGCTCTTTGCATCATATTTGAAAGTGCTTCAGCAACCAGTATGAATAGATAGGGTGACAGAGGCTCACCCTACCAGATGCCTCTTTGTGGAGTTAAATTTCCATATTGTTTCCCATTAAGGATGATTGAGAATGATACCATGGATACACAATCCATGATTAGTTTTGACCATTGATCATCAAACCCCATTCTCCTCATCACAGCTTCAAGAAAACTCCACTCCACCTTATCGTATGCCTTGTTCATATCTAGTTTCACAGCCATCCAACCTTTCCTTCTGAGCCTCCTTCCTTTGAATGCATGTAAGATGTCATAAGCAACTAAGATATTGTCCGTGGTTAGTCTTCCTGAAATAAAAGCACTCTGATTGGGGGATATGATATTTGGTAGGATCAGTTTTAGCCTATTGGCCAGTACTTTAGAGATGATCTTGTATAACACATTACACAAACTAATTAGCCTAAATTGTGTCATGTCCACTGGGGTTTTGATCTTTGGAATTTGGACAATATATGTGTAATTGATGTCCTTAAGGAAGGCTCCTCCATTTAGGTATTGTAAAACACACGATGTGCTGTCTTCACCCACCACATGCCAATATTTCTGGTAAAACAATGGGGGCATCCCGTCTGGGTCAGGCGATTTGGTAGGAAACATTTGATTTATAGCTATTTTAACTTCGTCAGCCGTAAACTATTTCTTTAGATGAGCATTCATATCTTGATCAACTCTAGGAGTCATTGCTTCTATCACCTCGAGTGCAATATGTGGGAGTGAGGTCTTGAACAGATTTTCAAAATATTTAACAGCAATCCCTACAATTTCTACCTCCTCTTCACTCCGAACTCCATCCTCATTTTGGCATCTCTTTACTTATTTTACTCTTTCCTGGCTGCAGTTCTACTATGGAAAAATGTTATATTCTTATCCCCTTCTTGAAGCCAATGGACTTTCGACCTCTACTTCCACATCATCTCTTCCTTAATTAGAAGCTCATTAATGGCATCAGAAATGTGTTTGAGCAACAGAATTCTGGTCAAAAGGCTGTTTTTGCACCTCTTTTAGCTGGTCTTGTAGTCTCTTCAGCTCCTTAGACACATTGCCAATTTCCTTTTTGCTCCATCTCTAAAGTTTGCCACCAGTCTTTCCTACTTTGGTCTGGGCTATATATAGATTTGCAGGTCCTGTCCATGAGTTCCAACCCTCTTTAGTAATTGATTTGCAATTTGGATGATGAGTCCACATTTGCTCGAAGTGCCACCTTCTTTTTGGAGTAGGGGTTGCCCTATGAGCCTATCCGCAAGAGCAGCATATGAGTAATAGAGAATAGTCTGAAGTTGAAGAAACTAAGTGTCTGACCTCTTTTGCTTTCATCAAAAGCTTCCATTCTTGGTTTGCAATGGCTCTATCCTGCCAAGCTTGGATAATTGTTATGTTCGGGTTACTTTTAAACCAAGTAAATTTACTCCCAATAAATCCTAGGTCCTATAGCTAGCAAGCATCCAGTGCTGCTCTGAACTTATCCATCTGATGTTGCAGTCTGGCATTGCCTCCAGATTTCTCATCTTTAGTGAGAATTTCATTGAAATCTCCTGCTATAAGCCAAGGTAGGCTGAGTTGAGCATGAAGAAAGCAAAGAAGTTTCCAAGATTGATTCCTGAGATGTGTTTCAGGGTTGCCATAAAAACCTGTAAATCTCTAATTCTCCCCCCTCAAATTTTTCCACAACTAAATTCATATGACCCTTATAATAAGATTGCAAATTCATCATAATATCATCTCTCCCTAATATTGCCAGACCCCTTGCACGGTTTGGACCACAGTCCACTACTACTGCATTCCTTAGATCCCATTTATTCTTCAAAGCATCCACTTCACGAGAAAATAGCCTTGTCTCAGAGGAAAAAAAAGTTGGGAGCTTGCTGCCTTAATAAAAGGTCTAAACCATTAACTGACCGAGGGTTCCCAAGCCTCCGGTAGTTCCAACTCAAGAGTTTCATTGTTTCCAACGGGATTGGTAACCAGTCGCCGCCGATATTAGTAGGGAGTCATCATCCATTAGATCAGAACCTTTCATCTTTTTCCTTCCATATATCTTCACCTACCATATCCAACTCCAAGTCCTCTTCCCCTCTGCGTTTTGCACCTATTTGAGCTTGGGAAGACAGAGCCTCACCCAAAGATTTCACACTCTTGGCCCTCTTTTTCCATGTTCCAGTTTTGCCTTTTTAGTTTATGGGGAGAAGTTACTATACCCTGAGAAGAAGAATCCTTGGCCTCTGCACTGGTCCCTCCTGATTTTACTTTTGCGACCCTGGGTCTCTTTCCTTGACATAAATTGCTTGATTAATCCCCTCACTTGCCCCTTTTCCTTGTCTACAACTTCTTCTATTACAATCAGGTTTCTGTGGGATTCATCTGAAAATTCTTCAACTCTTCCTATTAGATGTTGAGAACGTAGTTCTGTAGGAACTGCTTGTTTTGGGTCACGTGCCGAGGAGGAGTTAAGAGAGTCTGAGTCTTGGCTTTGGCTGTAGAGTCGTATGGGATTCCCGTTATTCCTCATCTAGTCTCCGTTATGCTTCTTTCACTCTAAAACAAGTCCCTCACAGCTTCTTTCGCTATGTCCCAATCTTCCACAGTTGTAACAGAAGTTTGAATAGTCTCGTACTTGATCCAATACCATCTTTTCATTTCACCTTGATGTAATGCCAGAAAGACACCTCTTCTAAGGGGTTTGGATATGTCTACTTAAACCCTTATAAGCATAAAAGGGTCCCAGGCTTTTCCTTTGTCGTCTGTATCTGCCCTTATAAAACCCCCCATCAACTCACGTAACTTCTCTGCGACAACCTTTTTCATTCCCCCAATAGGTAAGTCATACATACTTATCCAGAAAGCTACAAATCAAAGATCAAGCTTAAACGGTCTGGCCGATGGATCATAATCTTAAAAGACAATAATATTCTTATAAAAAAACCAGGGAGATCCCTCCAAAATTTTCTTCTTATCCCTTGAAATAATGGTTTGATATCTAGGTCACCACTTAATCTTCAGATCTGTTTGAGAGTATTAGACATAGCTTCGGTGTTTATCAGTTTTGCTTGAATGATCTTCCCGACTAAGCATTTGGCCAAGTCTTCCTGGACATCTTCCACCACTATTCCACCTTCACACTCTTCTTCAGTCAATGATAACCTCTTCCACAAGTCCTCTAGTGAATTTGCCATCTACCTTCGATCACCAAAACAAGTCCCACAAGGAGAACTCAAACTCACAGATCGTGAGGTGATATTCGCATTGCCCTAGCAAAGCAAGGGAAAGCGAGACTTCAATATAATATTTTATAATTCTAGAATTTTTCTTAAACTATGGATATTTCTCATTATATATATATATATATATATATATATATATATACTATTTCAAAAGCTTACATATTGAAAACTTGTATGGTGAGATAATACGTGAAAGAAGAATAAAAGTACCATAGAGTTAAAGTTTGAATTATATTAAATATTTAGTTTTGATTTCTTTTTATTATAAAATTTTTCAAACTATTGTATAATACAATATAAATATATATGTTGACACATCATTTAAAAAATTTAACTTTTTAAGTAATTATTATCATAACTAAATTTTTTTATTTAATGATATATCAATGCGTTATTAAATGATAGTATAAATTTTTTTTCTCCCATAATAAATCATAACTAATTCCTAAATATATTAGTATCATAAATGAATAGTCTTTTTCTTATTGAAGCATAATAATAAGAATTCTCATTAGTGTTAGTTGTTGTTTCAACGTGGATCTATGGCAGCAACAGGGATGCATACCCAAACCACTAGGAAGTGAAGGACACCAATTCATGCACGACAAAGGAAATTATAACACCTAAAAAGGATAACTATTCAAGTGGCTAGATTGAATATAAGAGATTAAATAATAGAATTTAACTTAAATCTCAATCATTGAATATAGTATTCTGAGAGTACTTTAGTATTTTTTGTTGTCAAGACTCATGATAGGTTCAAAGCGCCTCGAGGTTTTTTTGGGTTGGACCAGTAGTTTGAATATCTCTTCTCTCCATCCTCCTTGAAAAGTCACAATCAAATCCATTAGCTCCTGATTTGGTAGGTGTGCTCAACACCTAACATGGTTGGGACCTGAATTAATCAAGTTGGGTAAAACCCAATTTCATTGAAAAGTCAGATCAAGTCTGCATTTAAAAAATTAGACTAGGTGCATTTTCGAGCTAGCTCTGAACCACATTTGGGTTGGCTCAACCTGACTTGAGATTATATAATATTTATTTTTTTAAAATATCATCTCCTATTTAGTTTTTAGATTCATGCAAACATTACCATATTATAACTTTAACATTGAAAAAAATTATTTTAAAGTTCTAACTTCTAAAGATCAAATTTTATGACTTAATTTACTAATTGAACATGTTAAAATAAAACTATATTCAAATTTCGAGCCAACTCAATCTTCACCTAGTTCAATTTGGGCCATATACATACTCGAGCATAATCGGGTTTAGCGTATAGTCTGGTTAAGATCCGAGTTTGGCAAGTCAAACCCAACCCAACCCGACCCATAAGCACTCCTAATTTTTAGGTAGGCATATGCCTACATAGGTATTTAAATCAACATTTGACATGTATAAAATTTTGTGAATATATTATAAATGAATAACTCTATATCCTCAAAACAATCCTCCTAACTACTACATAAAATAAGTATTGAATGTTTTTTATATTTTCAAGATACTCTCTTAAAATTATAAATGTCAAAATGTCAAAATTTAATTTTAATATCTATATAAGTACAGGCTTATCTAAAAATTTCTATTAATTCCCTTTAGTTTTCTCTCTGCCCCATAGACCCTATCAACTTTGATCTAGAGTCATAAACAAATTATTCTAAATCTTAAGCCCCATGAAGAAATCCCATGAAACCTAGGAAACCTAGATCCATCATTCTTCCTATAAATAAATATACTTATTCTCCAATTCCAATCATTACCCTTATTCTCTCAAAAGGCCACCTAAATAAATATCCTCTAAAACCTTAGAAAGACTCAGTAACTCGTTTAATCTTAAAACGGACAATTGCCTGAGAATTCTTCTTGGCTACAAGATAAAAATAACTCGTTTGTCATAAGTTAAAGGATCACTACCTTCATACAAGGCGCTTTGATCTTTCCTTCTTTAAAGACAAATTACTCCCCATGGGTCTCCGAAGTTGTCCTACATAGTATTGCTTGTTATCTCTACTATTCACCGACAACTAGATCCCTATTTGTATTTGATGGTAAAAGATGAATTGAATCAAGTCTAGTCTAAATTTAAAACTTTTCTGCAAAACTAAAACACAATATACCAGTGTAGAAATCATACAAATCACGTAGTTAATAAGTAAACTTATCACAGAACAAAATTCTGATAGCAGGAAACTTAAACTTGCAAGCAGAGCTCAGAATAAACATGCAGTAGAAAAAAAAAAAAAAAAAAAAGCAATCTGCCAGATAACTTAAAAGAGTAGGGAAAGAGAGAGCTTGCACACAATATTTATACTGGTTCAATTCCAACACAGAACCTACATCTAGTCCCTAGCTTAGCTGAAATTTTTTACTATTTACCAAGTAGTCTTTGATTTACCCTAACCTTTCTAAGGTAGAGAATAACAAGATACACACTCAACCTTGCTCAAACAAGTCACTCACAGGCGTAACACTAACTCGCTAGATAAAAATCTCACAGCCACGCAGGGCTGATACAAATGTGTATGAAATAGAACTCAAAACACAGAATATTTGCCAATATTTGCACAGTACCTTAACTCAAGTTGATTCTCACAAGAAAACCACAAAGTACTCTTGAATTCCTTCTTGCTTCTTGTATATTTTTGAGCTTTGGGTGATGGGTATACAAAGCCTTGAGGGATTTGAAAGCTGTAAGCCAGCAGTACCCATTTTTCGAAGCTTCTGGCAATATATACAGTTGGATGTCCTTTTTGCAGAGTTGAAGAACAACTAAATCTTTTGAGAGGTTGTCTCCATGTTCTGTGGCCCTTGCAAAGCATTATGAGACTGTTGAAACCAGTTTGGGATCATCGAAAAATAATTATGGAAAATGTGTAATGGATTCTGGTTTTTGCTTCACTACTCAGCTCATCTTCATTCATGAGATGACTCATTTTTGCTAGTTCAGAAAACGTTTTCTGCTGAATGCAAGCTGGCTTATCTTCTTTCATGAGCAAACTAACAGCTAGTGTCTTCTAAATATTTCCAAATCTGTTTTTTGTCTTGTACCCTTTCTTCTTCTTCTTCTTCTTCTTCGTAAAGAAAAGTCAACTTTACCTTTTAATTTTCAAGCCTTTTATCAGTACAGCAGTCTTCTTCTTTTATAAATGCAATTAAATTTGAATGTCCTTGAGACTTACTTGTAGTAGGCTAACAGCTTCAAATGTGTACACGAGACATCTTTTCTATGCTGATAATTGGCTACTTGTAGCTATTTCATGTAACTACACTTTGTATAACACTTATAATTAAACACTTCAATAAATATGCAAAATGGCCTCTTAACTAAGATCAAGTGGAACTGTGTAAGTAAAGCAGTGTTAAACAATTAAATAATATTTGTAACCATCATAAATCAATGCAAGTAAAAATACTTGGGCTAACAGTATCCATGTCTCGAAGGCGAACACTAAACCCACTCCAAAATAGCTGCTAACTTACTTAATATTTTATAAAGTGTGCACAAAAAATTTCCTGAGCTAATAGATAAAAATCTTTATAGGGGGGAAAAAGAACCTCAAAAACTTTGATACTATATTATAACAACGGGGAAGAGGAAGAGAACATACCTAGACACAGACACGGTACTTAAATATTTAAATTTTTACATACTAAACAATGAACATGGAAGTGAATGGTGAATTTTGAGTACGCAAATCTCTCTACTCAAGAACAACCACCCACCAACATTCAATAAACAAAGAAATAATTAAGAAGTGAATCATAAATATAAATAGATGAAAATGCGATGTAAATACATGAAACAAAGGACTCATGTTTGATTCTCTTCTTTGTCTCAACTAATAATACTTAATGTCTAACTTTCTAAGAACTACAAAAAGCAAAATCTATATAGATCCTATCATTGTATAAAGAACTGTATCAGAAAAAGAGTAAAGGAAACGAAGGGCAAAGAGATTGTAGGGAGTCGTGTAACAGGAGGATGGCATTGGCTATAAGCCTATGACCAAAGGAAATATATATGAGAACTTGCATGCAGCACTGCCAGTGCCATCTCTCCTGCGACCAGGCTTCCTCAACCCCTTTTATTTCTCTCTTTCTTTGCCTTCTTTGGGCACCTCTTATTGCCAAGCAAATGTACATATACAGACACCAGCATAGCTCTCTCCCTTTCTCAATTCTAACACCATTTAATTGCTGCCAAAGTTGACACGAATTTGGTGGGAACTAATGGAGAAACGGTCCTAATTAAGAAGTCAAGTTGAGAGGTTGACCTAAAACCTCGGCATTGTTTCATACAATTGTGCAAAAGTTATAAGCAATGCACAGTACTGTTTGCTTGTTCAGTTTATGGTGTTAAAAACGTGAGAAAAATCTTTAAACATTGTATCTTGATTTACCAATAGGTATTAGGTATGTGCGCGCGCGTGTCTATATATATCAATTCTATTATTTACATACTAAAAAACTCCGACCATTTTTACACTCAAGACTACCTTAACATTTTTCTTCTCATTGATCACGTGAGCGCACATTAAATTTGACTTTGAAAGTATATATATATATATAGAAGAAATTAATAATGATTTTTCTTGTAATGCAATTATTTAAAAATAAGGGTAAATACACTATTCTCTTATGTTTTCTAACATAATAATAAACTTAATTTTTGCCTAAAATCTACACTATACCTATTTGACCAAATTGACTAATTACTTTTTAACTCATTAACTTTTTTTTTATTTTTTCAAAAAATATTTAAGATAAATATCAAATTCTTTTAGTGTAAATCTAAACATACAAGTAGCTATAGTAAAACTATTAACTTTAAGTGAGAAGATAACGAAAGCTTGAAGAATTCTAGCACTACACTACAAGAATTCAGGAAAAAGAACACGTAATCCCAAATTTGAAGTTAATTTAAACTTTTGCTTCCATTGCTCTACTCTCATTTTAGTCCGTGTTAGTTTTATTCTCATCATTAAAAAGTAATACTTTTCTTTCATAGTTATGTTGATAGGTAATGATTTTCAATTTCTAATTTCTCTGCTTTTTCTTACATGTCTCCTTCTCCCCATAATTCAATTTTTTTTACTTTATTCTCTATCTTCAATTGCTTGTTTATATTTGTTTTTTTTATATTAAGAATTATAAGTCTATTTGAAAAATGCTATGAATTATCAGAGAAGACATGAACTTTGTATTCAAGATTAATTAGGATATAATTCATGGGTCACAAAAGTTTAAGAAAAAAATATATTGGACAAATTGTTATGATAATAAATTTAATTCAGAATATTAACTACGATTAATTTTCAAGTAAGAAGGAATATTCTATTTACAAAGTTAAATAAAAATTAGTCATTTTGATCAAATAAGGTAAAGTGTAGATTTAGGTAAAAATTTTGAGTTTAGTACTGTCATGTAAGAAAACAGGTGGAGTGTAATTTATCAAATAAATATACTATTATCTCAAAATATTAAACCAAAGTTTTTAGTGAGGCCGAATTGTTGAACGAAATCTTAGGGCACAAACAGTGATTTGTTTTAGTTTTTTTGTTTGTATAGTAGAATATTATGAAGTCAGCTTTACGTTAATTGAGATAATACTTTTTTAAAGTGATTTTAATACTTTACATTAACAGTATACATTTAAAAAAAATTAATTTTTTTATATTGACTCAAAATTTAAATTTAAATAATTAAAAGAGGAAAAATATCTACTTAGTATGTATTTAAATTAGAGTTTATAAACTTAATTTTGTATGAACTTAATTTTATAAATTTAATTTTGGTCAGAAGTAAATTTGAGTGAAATAATTTATATTTGATAAAATATCACGTTCAATTTAAAAATAAAAAATAATTATTTCAGACTAATTAAACTTTTAAAATTAAAATTATATTTAATAAAAATATAAATATTAAAATAAATAAAATGAAAAATAAACAAAAATTATGAATAGTTTGTTTCTCACAATGGAAGAGAACTGAGTTTCGTTCCGAGACCGTCATTACTCGGTCATTGGAAGGGACAAAAATTATGTGTGCTTTTGTTACTATCAAGGTTCTGAAAACTGAACCGGTCATTGAACCGGTCGAGGTACTGATTCAAGGTTCAATGGTCGAACCGGTGGTCGAACCGTGGTCGAACCGGAGTATAATAATTAATATATATTTATATATTATATATAAATATATATAATTATTTATATAATACTAAAATAAATAAAAATTATAAAAATACAATATAAATTAATAATAAAATTATTTGAAAAACACAAAAAAATAATATCATAGATCAAAAAAATATTACATTCATATAATCAACACAACAAAAAATGTCATAAAGTAAAAAATATTACATTCATATAAATAACATAAGTTCAACAATTTCGCTTACAAAGATTTCATGTAGGCAAAATCTAATATTGAACCAACCTAAAAATACCAACTGTCAACATCAATTTTGCAATTTTTAGTTGCAATGTCTTTGAAGCATTTTATCAAACACTACATGCACAACTAAACAATAATTATAGAAACAAAAATGCTACAACCCACACAGTGTACACGGCACAAACAATAATCAAAATCATCAACAAGATCAAATTAAACACAATCTTCCCCATTCTCGACATTCAGATTCCAAATACAAAAACAGAAAAATATCAGAAAATAAAAATAAAAATGTGCAGAGGTGTATCCGTGTATACCTTGAAGATCTCCGATAGTGAGGGTTTCTAACGGTAAGAAACCGGAGTCGATGACGCACCGACGCAGACGAACGCATCGACGCAGACGGACGCACCGATGCAGACGGACGCACCGACGCAGAGACGAACGCACGCGGGTTTCGGCTTCCGCTTCCGCAGCGAGCCAGCGAGGGTTTCGGTGAGAGACGACCGAACGGCGAGACGACGCAGAGCAGCGAGGGCGGGAGAGTTTCCGACTTTCTGCAGCGGCGAGGGTTTCCGCAGCGAGGGCGAGCGGCCGAGCGTTCGGTTTTGATTCAAACCGAAACGACGTCGTCCGGTTTTTTTTTTTTTTGAAAAATATATATCAAAACAACGTCGTTTTGACGTAAAAATTCAAAAAAAAAAAAAAAGAGCAGAACCGGGCAACCGTACGGACCGGCGCTGTTTTGCCCGGTTTTTTGACCGGTTCACCTGTTTTTGACCGGTTTTTGACCACAACGGTTTTCGAAGATAATCCGGACCAGTTAGGGAACCGGTTCCCGGTCCGACCGGTCGAACCGGCCGGTCCGGTCCGGTTTTCAGGACATTGGTTACTATCATCAAATTTCAAACCATTAATGTGCTGAAAAAAAAAGAAAAAAAAGACCCATGGGCCTGCTGAAAAGCACGTGAATTTATTGTCAGCATAATTACATTATTATATGATGTACAAACCCCAGCTTGACTAAATGCCAAGTCTATGTTTTTAATTTTGCGTTGTTACACAATAAAGACAAAGTGCAAATAAATAGAAAAGTCATTTATAACTTGACACGCAATGTTACTCACATAATTTTAAACATAAATAACAGAAGATAATTAATTTTTCTATATATATATATATATAATTAATGTGTGATTAATAAAAATAAAATTTTACTACATGTTTAATAAAACTTAAATTTTAAAAAAATTATTTTTGTCATGAATTTTTTAATAATATTTTAATTATAAATTATTTTAAACACAAAATAAATTAATCTTGAATAAATGTACAACAAAATAATTCAAATATACCGGACTTATCATAGACAAAAAAAGATTACCAATAATTAGTTTTCAACTAAAGTATATAAGTAACATTATTTTACTAAAACTGCTGGAAAAGCAATTTTTTATAGTGTAACAAAAAAAATCAAGCCGTATGCATGGTCATTGGTAATTAACATGTAAACTTTTGTAAAAATAATATTAATATAATTATGCACAAATGCAAAGATAAATTTAATAATTTGAAAATATGCAAAAATGTATTTCCTTAATTTGTGTTCACATAAAATTACTCTTTCAAATTTAAATGAAAAAACTAATAAGTTTATTTTTTTCGTGAAAGTTGAAAGAAGTTTGATGGGCATGGGTCATGGGTAAATGATTTTCTTTCTTTAATTGTGGGCTATTTGAAATTTTCAAAATCATATGAATTGGACGTTTTTGTTTTGGTTAACCACATGAATTTGTCATGGAGAAGACAAAAAACAAAAACAAAAACAAAAACAAAAAACAAAGAGAATTGGTCCCGGAGTGAGATAATAATTTAAGGATGTTGAAGAGTCAAACAAACTATGACCACAGTACACTAATGACCTAGGTTACGTGGGTCAGATATTTAATAGGGAGAGTTCTTCTATTTTTTTTTTTTCAATGTATGACGCCAAGCTATTAGCGGAACCAATGTTTTAAAAACAAAAATGAACGGCAATTCATGGTTTAACTAATACAATTGATAGTTATGAAACCGGATAACATATATACATATATATATATATATGGAGAGAGAGAGTTTGACTCTAGTCTTTAAATTTAAAAATAAAATATTAATTATGAATTATACAATATTGATATATTTATAAAAATTATGTATATGCGTGTGTGTGTGAGATTTAAAGTACATTTTAAAACTTTTTATTATTTTAGATAATTTTGAGTCATATAACTTAAAATCAACATGGATCATCGAAAAAGTTGACAACTGAATTTATGTTTAACACATTTAATTTGGAAAATTTTTGGTTTTTCATAAAATTGATTTTGGATAGCTAAACCATTTTTTAGATGGTTGAGATAATTTTTGAATGGCTGAATTATTTTTTGGGCGATTGATACTGTTAGAGAAGTTAGTTTTACGATTCAACCTAAATTGTGTCCTGGGTTGGGTTAAGGATATTTTCAGTTTGGGTTGAGAAGAAAAATTCACCAATATGTAATAAGTTTGGCATAGAACTTTGTTGGCTTTTACATTGCATGAAGCACGTCTTATATAGACGTAAGTAAGAAGATACAAAATTCAAACGTAGATAAAAGTTATCTATAGTATCCTAACTGTACAGCTAAGTGCTATCTATCCAAATCTATCCAAAACAAACAAACAAACCAACATGCAGAGCAGCAGCAACTAACATGCAGCAACAGAATTTATCCGTGTGCAGAGCACCGTGTGCATAGCAACAGCAACCAACATGCAGCAACAGAACTTATCCGTGTGCAGAACAACAAAACTTATCCTTTTGTTCTCTAATACTCCCCATCAAGTTGGAGCATGCAGAGACGAAATGCCCAAATTGCGAAGAAAGCTATGAAAGGTGGTTTTGCCTAAGGCCTTAGTGAAGATATCTGCTAGTGGAGATCTGATCGAACGTAGGCTGTGGTGATAGTGTTGTTGAGAATGTGATCCCGAATAAAATGACAATCGAGCTCAATGTGCTTGGTGCATTCATGGAAAACCGAGTTTGCAACAATGTGGAGAGCTGCTTGATTATTACAAAAAAGCTTCATTGGTTGATGGTGTGACACGCCAAGACAGGCCAAGAAGATTTGAGCCACAAAAGTTCAGATGTGGTAGCGGCCATGGACCTGTACTCTGCTTCAGCAAATGATCGAGATACGGTGGCTTTGCTTGGATCCAAGCATAATAAAATATCCCGTAAGAGATCGCCTAGTTAGAGGGCAACTAGCCCAATCAGAATCACAATAGGCGTATACTTGTAAGTCGTAATCCTAGCGTAAAACAAGTCCCTAACCAGGATTGAGTTTTAGATAATGTTGAACACGATGAACGGCGTCGAAGTGCTCCTGCTTAGGAGTCTGCATGAACTGGGATAGCACATGAACAGCATAACTGATGTCTGGTCGTGTGATAGTCAAGTAAACCAGGCGGCCTATGAGGCGGCGATATCGGGCTGGATCACTATAGTCTAGGCCAGAAGCGAGGGGCAACTTATGATTTTGTTCCATCGGAAAAGCCACGGGTTTGCACCCAAGAACGCCTGCTTCGGAAAGAATATCGAGAGTGTATTTTCTTTGTGAGAGAAACAAACCAGACTGTCAACAAGCCACTTCGATACCCAAAAAATATTTGAGGGGGCCTAAGTCCTTGATCTTAAAACAAGAATGAAGTTACCGTTTTACCTCTTGACAAGCAGTGGAGCCATTCCCAGCAAGGACGATATCGTCCAAGTAAACGAGCAAGGCCAGGAAAGTGTTTTCACGACGAAAAGTGAACAAAGTGTAATCAGCACGAGATTGAACAAAATCGAACGTCTGAAGTGATAACCGCAACTTTTCGAACTAGTTATGCGGTGATTGACGTAAATCATAAAGAGATTTTGGGAGACGGCAAACTTTTCCAACAGAGTTAGTAGAGAAACCTGGAGGAAGACACATATAAACTTCCTCATGTAGATCGCCATGAAGGAAGGTGTTATTGACGTCTAATTGGTGAAGCTCCCATTGTTTAGCAACTGCTACGGCAAGAAAAGTGTGTACACTCACCATCTTTGCAACCGGTGCAAAGGTTTCATTGAAATCCTCCCCTTCTACCTGATTATTTCCAGCGATGACAAGTCGTGCCTTGAATCGTTCCACAGATCCATCAAACTTATACTTTATGCGATAGACCCATTTGCTAGGTAGAGCCCGTTTGCCAGGGGGAAGATTTATAATACGCCATGTTTGATTGGACTCCAGAGCATCTATCTCTTTTTGCATGGCTTCTTTCCACCGAGGGTCAAGCATGGCCTCTTTAAAGTTCTCGGTTTGGTACCTGTATTCACTGCTGCAAGAAAGGCTCTGTGTTTTGGAGAGAAGTTAGAGTAGTCCACAAAATTTTTAATAGGGTAATCCGTACCTAAGGATCGATCGGCTAGGAGCACAGGACATGGTGGTGTATGTATACAAGCAGTGTTGCAATGATAATCTGTGAGGTAGGATGGGGGACGCCTGACGCGACGTTCACAACTACTATCGAGCACACTGCTGCGTTGTTGTGGTTTCACAACACTAACTGGAACGAGATCCAATGCACTCCCCCTATCAGTAGTTTCAGCACAAGGAGCAGAACTTGAGAGATCACTATTAAGAGTCGATACTTCATCATGGACTGCCCCCTCATATGGTTCGGGCGCAAGAGGATCATGGGAAAAAGACGAGACTGAGGTTGGCAACATAACAGGATGTGTATGATGGATTTCAGGACTGTGAGCTGCATAAGGGAACTCATGTTCATGGAAAATCACATCCCTAGAGACAAAAGTTGTATCAAATTCCAGGTTATACACCTTCCACCCTTTCTTGCCAAAAGGGTAGCCCAAGAATATACATTTGCGAGAGTGAGGAGCGAATTTGTCCGCAAGCTTTGGAGTATGGTGAGCATAACATAAACAACCAAATACACGTAGCTGAGAATAGTTTGGTACCAAACCAAATAGGAGCTCGTGTGGAGTTTTGCCACCCAGCATGGGGGTTGGTGTTTTATTTATGATATGGGTAGCGGTCAACATGCATTCACCCCAGAATTCAATAGGTAAGTTAGCTTGGAAGCGTAGGGCGCGCGCCACATTAAGGATGTGCATGTGCTTCCTCTCGACACGCCCGTTTTGTTGTGGCGTATAAGTGTACGAGGTCTGGTGTAATATGCCAAGGTCACTATATAATTGCAGCAGCGAGTTATGGCGAAATTCGGTCCCATTGTCCGTTCGAAGGACCTTTACAGTTCTGTCAAACTGGTTTTTGATCATAGCAAAGAAGTTACGAAGCAACACAGGGATTTTGCTCTTTCTTGCCATCAGATAAACCCACACAGCTCTACTACTAAAGTCATCAACCAAGGTTAAGAAATAATGGGCTCAGATAATGAAGCCATTTTATATGGCCCCCTAGATATCGCAGTGTAACAGGTCAAATGAAAAGGAGCTTTGATGATCACTCAACGAGAAAGGATTACGTGTTTGCTTAGCCTTATGACAAACATCACAAATAACATGTCCTTCATGTTTACAACGAAATTTAGAAAGTGCTGGAAGAAAACATAAACTCTGGCTTGATGCATGGCCAAGTCGTCGATGCCATAAGCTAACAGATTCCAAAGTGCGAACTGCAAGTGCCTTCTCTTCGCTTGCCTGGTACACATACACACCATTGCGTTGCTCACCCAGTCCAATCTCCATCCTCAAGGTTGGGTCCTTCAAATCACAATGTTGATCAATAAAGATGAGCTGCCATTGTCTTGAACGAATGAGTTCAGCAACCGAAATGAGGGTACAACATAAATCTGGCACATATAAAACATTAGAAATTGATAACTTTGGCACTAACATAACGTTTCCCTGCTTGACAGCAAAGGCTTTCGAGCCATCAGGTAACCCAATTGTATAGGGTTTAATATGGTGCACATCAATCAACAAATCAAGGTGGCCTGTCATGTGTTTAGATGCGCCACTGTCAACCAACCAAACAGGAGGGTGAGTGATATTACCGCTCAGTTTTTCATCGACTGGATGGGAAGGCTGCACCAGGGTCAGCAAACGTTCCACAACTTCGAGAGTTAATGCAGTCAGGGCTGAACCAGTATCATGAGAATCAGCAGTGCATGCTGCAATTGCTTGAACAAAACTCCCACGACCTCCACTAGATTGACCCTTGCCATGACCTCTATCGGGCTTGTTGGACCAAGGGTAACCGTGTAGCTCAACGCATCTACTGACGTCATGATTTGTCTTTCCGTAGTGGGAACATGGTGGTCGGTCCCCTTGTCTCTGCGTCTTTGGATTGGAGGACTGCACAGAATATTCAATTGCGTCCACTCGGTCAGTTTGCGTTTTGGCTATCGTGTGATGTGTTTCTTCTTGTGTCACCATGGCGTACACACGGTTGATGTTGGGAAGGGGCGTGGTGTTCAGAATCTGAGTTCGGAGGTTTCCAAAAACAGTATCATCCAATCCTAAAAGAAATTGATACACGCGGTCTCTATCCAGCTCCTCATTTCAAATGCTTAGTTACTGGGCAGTTACCTTCGCTGGGACAGACTTTCGCTTGTTTTTTGCATGTTCCAATTCATCCCAAACAGCTCGCAACCGAGTGTAATAGCTACCCACAGTTGTTCCTTGCTGCTTGATGGTCGACAGACTCTCTTTTAACCGATAAAGCTTTGGTACATTTGCAATGGAGTACCTTTCTTTGAGGTTCATCCCATAAGTCCTTTGCAGCATCAAAATACTGGATAAATGGCTGAAGTTGCAGATCAATTGTATTATGTATCCATCCATTGATCATGGAGTTGCAAACGATCCACGCATAACCTTTATCAGAGTTGTCATCCTTAGGTTTGGTAATAGCACCGGTCACAAACCCAAGTTTATTTTTGGCTCACAGTGCGTTTTTCATGACCTTGGCCCAGTTGTCGTAAATGGATTCTCCACGCAGCAACACGTTAGTGAGGAGGATTCCGGGATTATCCGACGTCGCCACATAGAATGGTGATCGTGGATCATTGGTTTTGAACTGCGCAGGTCCACCACCATTTTTCTCCATCTGGTTAAGGCTTCACACTGAGAGGAACACAACAGCGTGTTTTGGGAATAAAAGCACTATGGTTCCCAGATGTTTCGCGCTCTGATACCATGTCAAGAGGCGCCCATTGCTCTTCCCAAAAGCCGGCTCAAAGGATTAGGAGCATCCTCCAGCTTAAATATGGTCCCCAGGTCTTCCTCCTGTTCGATGTGGGCTTAGACTTCCAATACTCCCTTTCACATCGGAGGGAGGTACACCCTTCTCACGCTTAGACTTCCGAGCGCCACAGGTGGTTTTTAATTCCTACACGGAGCATGGGGTCATCGGAACAGGTAGTTACACCAGGACTCTGATACCATAATAAGTTTGGCATAGAACTTTGCTGGCTTATACATTGCATGAAGCACGTCTTATATAGACGTAAGAAGATACAAAATTCAAACGTAGATAAAAGTTATCTATAGTATCCTTAACTGTACAGCTAAGTGCTATCTATCCAAATCTATCCAAAACAAACAAACAAACCAACATGCAGAGCAGCAGCAACCAACATGCAGCAACAGAATTTATCCGTGTACAGAGCACCGTGTGCATAGCAACAGCAACCAACATGCAGCAACAGAACTTATCCGTGTGCAGAGCAACAAAACTTATCCGTTTGTTCTCTAATAATATGAACCAACACAATTCGCACATATATGTGGATTAGACTGGGTTGGATTTGCCGGTTGAAAAAAAAAAGCACTAGATTAAACATTAGAAAAATTTATCAAGAGGACCCTCAAAGTCATTCTAGGGAAGACCATACAAATTTTTACGAAGGTTACTGTATCTAAGTGAAAAAGGAATTTCCATTATTACAGATTTAACAACTCTTTGTAAAGATTACGCGAGCGTGTGTGTGTATATATATATATGGGAGAAGGAATCTACTTTTATGATGAAGATAGATGAAAATGCCTGAGAGAGAGATTGTAGTAATCATATTATGTAGTACTTTATCATACACTTCCACTAAATGTATGCCGCAAAGGCTTGTTTTCTGGCTCTTAATATTCTTCATGTTCTTCTATTTTAAGGACATTGAAAAATGTGTTTATCTTCGCCTTTTTCTCAATTACTGAACTTCTCAAGGCTCTCAAATGGATCTTGATATTTCTTGAATATCTCCTTTTCTTTGATTTTTATTTGACAAATAATCACTTGATTCATCTAGAATAAATACTCTTAGTTTGGAACCAACAGAAGTACAGATTACAAATTCGTTTTGAAGAGTAAGATTGTTAAGTTTATAGAGAAAATATTTTAAGGACATAATTACTTGATCTTGATTGGTCTTAAAAGCCTAGAAATGTTTGCCATTCATATATTTGGTTTTGCGTTCATAATAATTTGGATTAAAGACTTTGAAAAATATGAACATTAAATCGGTGAGACTTTATTAAAGGAAGGTTTTTTTTTTTTCTGTAATTTTTTACAGATTTTTTATTTTCAATTATGTTTTACAATTCTGTACGCCACCAGTCTAATGGTGAGAACCATTCAAATACGGCCCATATAAGAGAACCATAATTTTGTGGATTATGAAAAGAACTCTTACATTTCTACGGTAGGAATTTATACTACTCCGCAATAGAGGATAGTGAGGCAATACAAAAACCATAATTCTTCTTGAATAAATAAAAATTATAAATATAATAAATAATTTCTCTCTATAAATACTTATATTATGTTTGTTACATAAAATAATAATTTTAAATTAAACTCTTAATTTGGTCCTTCAAAAATTGTGTCTATATCAATTTGTTCTTCTAAAGAATGTCGATACCAATTTAGTCATTGAATTCTAGAATGTGATATCATTTTGATCTTCTAAAAAAGATACTAATTTAGTTCTTCAAAAATGACATTAATTTATTCTCTTAATTATACAAAATTGATGTCAATTTTGTCCTTCAATTATATAAATTATATCAATTTAATCCCTTTCTATACACAAAATGACAATTTTGATGTCACCTTATATAATTTAAAGATTAAATTAATGTCGACATTTTTTAGAAAATCAAAGTGATGTTGACATAATTTTTAGAAAACTAATTTAAGAGTTTAATTATAATTTTACTAAGACAATGTTGATGGCTAGAGGCTTATTATATAAACTAAGTCAACACATTCTTTTCTTGGTACATCAGCAAAAATACTGAAAGATAAGTCAACGCATTCTATTAGTGAAAAGATGAAATAAATTCATTTAAGGTGTATCATGTAAAAAAAAAAATAAAAACAATTACTAGACGCTTCAATGATAAAAGATTGTGTGATAAAATTGTAGAAAAATACCGAAGAGAAAACTATTTAAAAAAAACTTTATTCTTAATACTTTTATCGAAAATTTAATTTTTGATAAATTTAATGACATGAATTGATCTATATAACTTATGTGATAACACTTGCTTTTCAATAAATACTATATTTGAGAGATTTTTAGGTATAATATTTTTACATCACACTATTTATCTCGGTCGTGCAATCATATGCACTCTCATTATTTCTTATTATCATTTTGAGAAGCACAAATCTGTATTTTTTATTTCAGTACATGTAATTATTAATTAACTAATTTATTACAATTATAAATTAATTATTCAAATAAAAATAACTAATTTTAAATTTATTATAATTATAAATTAGTTAGTTAAATAAAATTAATTTATAAAAGGGTTAAATATGTTTAAATGTGATTAATGCGAAAAGCAATGTGGTTCAAATTAGATTGGACAATGAATTGACAAACTTTAGATTCAGATTCAAATAATTAGAATTGATTGGTCAAATCAGACAACATTGATAAAATAATTCATTCGTAATAATATAAAATTTATGAAAAAATTATAAAATATAAAAATTATTGAATCTTTTTAACAAAAATTAGTGACTGGATATTTTAATTAGTTTTAACTGATTCAAAGTGATCTAATCGTAAATTTAATTATAAAGTTAAATTATAATTAATTGAGTGTTTGATTCATAATTGAATCGATTAGACCAATCCGTTTTAAAAAATTGGCAAAAAGATAATTTCTATAAACTGAAGAATATTTATTGAAAACAACAATTGTAACTGCATAAAATAGGTATGAACATTTTATTTTTACAATGATGTTCTTTTTTCTATTTGTATTGAATTAATTAGTTAGAGCTTTTTAAGAATAGAAAAATTAAATAGTAAAGAAGAAAATCTGCTTTTTACTATAGGAATTTAAATTTTCTGTCATATTTTTTTCATCTTATTTTTGAAATTAAGTGTTAAAAAATTAATTAAAAATATATTTATTTCTTGAATAATATTAATTTTTGTAAATATAAATATTTTTTATTAATTTATCAATATTTAATTAAAAAACAGATTAATGTTGTTAACTATTTTAAAGTCATTTATAACTTGACAGGCAATGTTATTAACATGATTTTAAACATAAAAAATAATTAAAGATAATTAATTCTTTTAAATATATTAAGTTAATATGTAATTAGAAGAATTAAAGTCTTAATTAACGCACAACAAAATAATCCAAAGATACCCTGGTGTTATCATAAAAAAAGATAATTTTTTTATTAATAAAATAATAAGTAAGTATTCTGTTACAAAAAGAAATATATAAAAAAATTTAAATATGAAAAGTGATATTTATAAATTTTAGATTTTTTTCTATGACAGAATTATCCTATTAAAGATAGATAAATTCAAATTATAATATATTGAGACCTATCACGATGGGTTATAAATCTCACATTTTATATTTAAAAATTTTTATATCTTTCTCTCTCAGAAGACACTCTCTTATTATTTTACTAACAAGAAAAGATCCTAATCCGATATTTATAACCCATCATAATAGATTGTAATATTTTTTTATATTATATCTATTTCTTTCTAATAAAATGATCATATCATAAGAAATGATCTAAATTCTAAAAAAAATCTATCAATAATTATTTTTCAATTACTAAAGTATATAAGCAACATTTTTTACGATAAATACTAGAAAACCAATTTCCTATAGTGGAACAAAAAAAATTTATTTCGCATGCATAGTCATTGGTAACATGTAATTTTTTATAAAAACTAAACATTAATATAATTATGCACAAATGCAAAGATATTTTTAATAATTTAAAAAATATGTAAAATTGTATTTCCTTAATTTGTGTTCATATAAAATTGCTCTTTCAAATTTAAATGCCAAAATTAAATAAGTTTTTTTTTTTTTTGTAAAATACGAAAGAAGTTTGATGGGCATGGGTCATGGGTCAACTATTTTTTTTCCTTTGGTAAAATGGGTCAACTATTTTATTTCATTAATTGCGAGCTACTGAAGATTTCAAAATCATATGAATTGGACGTTTTTGTTTTGGTTAACCACATGAATTGGTCATGGAGTGAGATAATAATTTAAGGATGTTGAAGAGTCAAATAAACGACGACCAGAATAAGCTAAGACAAGAGGTTAATTATGTGGGTCAGATATTTAGGGAGAGTTCTTCTATTATTTTTTTTTCAATGAATTACACACCAATCTATTAGCAGAACCAATGCTTTAAAAACAAAAAAGAACGGCAATTCATGGTTTAACTAATAAAATTAATAGTTATTAAACCGGATAATTGATATACATACATATATATATATATAATATAAAAGACTACTTTTAGATAATTTTTGAGTCATATAACTTATAATCAACATGGATCACCTAGATTGTGTCATGGGTTGGGTTAAGGATATTTTTCAATATTGGGTTGAGAAAAAAAAATTCTCCAATATGAACCAACACATCCGCACATATATGGGGATTAGATTGGGTTGGGTTTAGAGGTCGAACAAAAATAAAGCAGTGGATTAAACATTACAGAAATTCATCAAGAGGACCTTCAAGTCATTCTGGGCAAGACTATGCAAACTTTTACAAAGTTACTTTATCTAAGCGAAGAAGGAATCTACATTATTGCAAATAAGATGTCACTCGGCACACACCACATTTAACAAACCTTTTGTAAAGATTACATATATATTATGTATAAGGAATCTACTTTTGTGATGATCATTGATGAAAATGATTGGGAGAGAGATTGTACTAACCATATTATGTATTACTGGATCTTACACTTCCACAATGTGTATGCCAAGGCTTGTTTTTCTGGCTCTTCAATTCTTCATGATGTTCTATTTTGAGGTTACTAAAAAATGTTGTTTTTTTCTTCACCTTTTCCTTGATTACTTCACTTTTCAAGACTTTCAAACGGATCTTGATATTCCTTGAATATCTCCTTTTCTTTCATTTTTATTTGACAAATAATCACTTGATGCCTCTAGAATAAATTCTCTTGGTTTAATTTGGAACCAATAGACATACACATCACAAATTCTTCTTGGGGAGTCAAATTGTTAAGTTCACAGAGGAGATATGTTAAGGACAAGAATGTCTGATCCTAATTGGCCTTAATGTCTAGAAATGTTTACCATTCATATGCTTGATTTTGTGGTCATATTAATTTGGATTAAGGATTTTGAAAATATGGAAGGCAAATTGAAGACTCATGAGACTTTAGGAAGATTATTTTGCTATTTTTCACATATTATTTATTTTTCAATGATGTTTTACAATGATGTACACTACCAGTATAATGATGAGAACCATTCAAATACAGTCCATATAAGAGAACCATAATTTTGTGGACTATGAAAAGAAACTCTTAACATTTCCATGGTAGGAAATTCTACTACTCCACAATAGAGGATGGTAAGACAATAAAAAACCATAAATTCTTATCATCATTTCATAATCGTAGAATACATTTTTGCATAATCGCCATATTACAGATAATTTCTTAATCGCTTACGAGTTTATACATGCTCTAAAGAGTAGACATTCTAAAGAATTGCCATAAAGTTAAACATGAATAAGGCATATAACAAAGCCGAATGGCCTTTTCTTGAAATTATCATGAGAAAATTGGGCTTTGGAGAGAGAGATTTCATTGATCATGACTAGTGTTAGTTCAGTCTCGTATTCAATTTTCCTTAGTGGAATACTTCAAGACAATTTCAAACCATAAAGGGGTTTACTGTACGTTTAATATGATGGAAAGAAACAAAATTAAATGGAATGAAACGTATAAAATCTACATGATCAAAGCAAAAAAAATCTCGTATTTTCATTTCATTTCATTATTTTTCCTCTTATCAAACTAGGCCTTAAGACAAGGGGATCTCCTTTCCCTGACCATGTAAATAATTAAGAAGATTTTCAGGGGATATTGCACTTGGAAACCAACTTGATTGTGGAATTCATGATCATTCTCACTGTTATACTTTGTCAGATGTTTCTATAATAAATGGTCAACACTCCTGATTGATTCCAAAGTATATGGTGCTAAGTGCATAAGATGGTAGACGTAATAACAATTTAAGGCCTTCATGATTTTTCTCAACTTGTGAAATGAAATCAAATTACACCTAATACATTATTTATTATGAGAAACATAATTAATCTTTCTCTGTTGCTTGTAAGGATTGGATTTTCAAAATGTGCCTTGAAGTAGAGGAGTGCCAAATCTTTTTGTCTTGTCCTGTTTGTTATTATCGTCCTCATTGCTGAAATTAAAATCTATATAGGTCTATTTTTAATACCAATTTCAATATATTGTAAGGGCCCAAGAGCAAAATGGTAATCCAGCTTAAAATAGTTACTACCTTTACTAAATCAAATGACTTAGCCCTAAAGAGTAAACATATTAAGATAACTATAATAACGAAAACAAATATACGTATGACTCTAAGAGTAATAAATGTTGAATTTACTACAATTGGACTAAACCAGAATTTGGAACATTAATATATGTCAATTAGGTAATTAGATATTGAGTACTTTTTGAAGACATTTTTGCAAAAATGATTGGTCTTAGGATCCCTGCAAGATAGGCGGTACACAAATAGGTACTCCACGAACTAAATCTTCCCTTCTAACTTCTTCTCTTAGCAGACATAGATGGGGTAGTATGCTATTAGAGTACGTTGGTTTCAAAAGTAAAGTCGGGATCGATAATCTACATAAACATATGGCAGTAAACATAGTTTTCATACATCATAGGATTAGGTAACTAGACCCTACATCATAATCCAGCACATTTAGTCATTGTGCCCAAACCCAACATTCATGCTATTTCTCAATCCATTGGATCACCTAATATTAATAATATAATTTATCCTCTTGTGATTTCAGTGAATTTCACATTTTATACATAATGTTTATTTTATAATACATAACCCCGTGACGTTTGATTAAAAGTGTAAAAATTAATTTTATTGTTAAACTAACGTTTTGCATTTTGAACCAAATGTCAAGGGAGGTCATGTGTTATGAAATAAATGTTATGTAAACATAAAAAATGCCTCGATGATGCACATGATAACTGATGTTAAAACCAAGGTTCTAAAAACTGAACCGGTCACTGAACTGGTCGAGGTACTGATTCAAGGTTCAATGGTCGACGTAGTCGAATCGGAATATAATTAAATATATATTTATATAAATATAAGTATATTAAATCAACATTAAGCAATTTAAGCTTGAACAAAAGTTAAAAAAATGATAAAATTAGAATGATTGTCCCTGTATAGAAAAGCAAACTGAAACATATTATCAAGTTGAAACAAGTTTTCAAAAATGGCTGAAACCCAAATATGAATCGGAATCCTTAGGTGTCAGAGATCGCTCGGAAGGTTTCAAGGGCTATAGGCTCTCAACCAACGCCACCATCTACGCCGTCATACCACACCCTCGACAAGGCTTCCAGGTTCACCGCCGCACGCTTCCTCCTTGAACCCAAAATCTATGCTCCTACGAGGCCTTTCTCAACGACCCCGACGTTGACGCGTCTACGTCCCAGTTCCGACGACTGCACCTCCATTGGGCGGTGCTCGCCGCTGAGAAGAAGAAGCACCTGGCTGGCTGCGGTGCGCGACGAACGAACGCTGCGATGCGTGACGAACGAACGCTGCGGCGCGTTCGTTCTGCTGAGGGCGCACTGGCGCAGGCAGACTGGACCGAGGGTTTTCAACCCTGTCTGGCCCAAAACGACGCCTTTTTACTTTTTTTTTTTTGTAAAATCAAGAGCAAAACGACGTCGTTTTGCCTAAAGAAATTTTTTAAAAAAAAAGTCAGAACCTGTAACCGTACGGACCGGTACCGGTTTGACCGGTTCACTCGATTTGACACCGGTTTACCGGTTTTTGACCCCTCCAGTTCTAGGACATAGCCCGAACCGGAGAGGGAACCGGTTCCTAGTCCGACCAGTCGAACCAGTCGGTCCGGTTCGGTTTTCAGAACATTGGTTAAAACTAATGGTAAACTTATTAACTTTTGCATTTTCAACTAAACGTGTGGAGGCTTAAACAATATAAACTTTATGTATGAAAACGTAAAATTTGCTAAAGTCACAGGGAGGTAATATGTATCCCTATTAATAGTATAGGCTTTTTAGATTATCTAGTTATAAATTCAACTAATTTTATTTGAACAAATTAATCAATCAATGGTATCCAAAAATAGAAAATTCTGACAACGAACATATCAAAATTGCTAAAAACTAATTGATTTTCGCTAGGACTCTGCATTATCAACCTTTTCCACAAGCTCCTTCTGTTTAACGTCTGCTGCCTCCTCCTCTTCTGGTTCCTCCGAAGAATCCTCTCCATGTGACCCTGCTTCATTTGCTTTAGACCCTTTTATTTTCTCAGCCTTCATCTGTGCCACTTCCTTGGAGCTTCTGAGGGCTTGGATCAATTGATCTCTCTAAAGAAGTCTCAACATCTTCATTATAGCTACCTTAGGCATTAAGTTCTCTGCAACATCTTGCTGGGGGTTTGTCCAAGTTTTATTATTTAATTTTGTTAAAAAAAAATCTAAAAGGGAAATAAGAAAAAAAGACACAAAAAAAAAACACACACACACGCACACATACAAAAAGAAGAAGAGAGAAGTCGTCCATCTCAGCAACTCTAAGCCTACCAAATGAACAATTGTCCTTCCCTTCCATTCTGGGATGTAAACAAATTGCCTTTCCCTCTCTTTTGTCCCATTTTCTTTATTGTTAATTACAATCTGCAGCATCATTGACAATGCACCAACCCGAGCATTTTGACCCGCTACCCTTCTCTATCTTGCCTCAATGTTTTGTTTTCGAAATCAACCACACACTGACTTGCTGACCCATTTACACGCTACTCAAAGACTTCTACAAGCAAAAAATGAAAAGAAACAAAAGGAGCAGGAAGGGTGGGGAGCGACAGAAGCTAATGGAGCAAAGAAAGGGAAAGTGGAAAGGGACGTATGCTAGCTTCACTCTGTGGTCAACACTGCTATCCCTCTCCTTTTTGCACTGCATCACTGATTGGTTTAAATAAAAATTTTGTCCCCACTCCACATTTCATCTTGGCGAGATTGGTGGAACTCAACAATAAAAGGAGCGTAGCTTCAAGGGCTCTGGGGGGAGAACAACGAAGAAGAGTGAGCATCTTCCATTGGCTGAGAAGAGAGGAGGAGAACCAAGAAGAGTGAAAAAATCTTCCATTGAGGAGAATAAGAGAGGGCACACCAGGGAGGGAGTGGGGCGGGTCTGAAGAGAGAAAATGAGGGAAGCGAGGTTAATGTATTTTAGAAAAGAGAGAGTAAAATAGAGTATTCCCTTCATGTTTTCTTCAATCTTGCCCAGCTCCCTCAACCCAACACCTTGCTATCCACCATACCTTCTTGAAACCCAGTTGCTGCACACTTTTTAGTCCGGAATCACAGGTTCTCTCTCATCTCAAGCTCTTTTTCTTTAATAGTCGGTATCTGTTTTCTTTTTTTTTTACTTTGGTGGTCAGTTATGACATTTGTTTAGTTTAAATCTCATAGAAAAAGTGGTAGTGGTAGGAGGAGTAGTTATGGTAGAGTAAGGAAGATCAATAAGGTAAAAAAAAAAACATAAAGAAAGGGAGAGGCATTACCGTAGCATAGAGGAACGGATATGGAGAAGATAAGAGAGGATGGAGGGGTTGGTGTAAGAAAAAAAAAATAGTAAGAGAAGAGTGTTGACAGTGAGTTAGAGGGAATGAGAGAAGAGTTTAAAAAAAAAGAAAAAAAAAAGCAAAGAGGAAGATGAGGAGAGATAAGGCTACGGCCAAATGCAGAAGAGAGAAATTAGGAAGAGTTATTATGTAATTAATAGGTGTTATAGGAGAGAGAAAAGTAACTCAAAAAAAAAAAAAGAAAACAAGTAAAAAAGAAAGGGGTAAGGCCAGGTCTGGTGCAAAGGAGAGAAATTAGGGATGGAGATGTGGGTGGTAGCTGACTGCTAGTAAGGTTGAAGAAACTGTCAAAGATTTAAAAAAAAAAATAGGAGGGTTAGTGTGAAGGCTAGGCTTAGAGAAAGAGAAGGAATAGGAGAGAGAAAAAGTAGTAAAGAAAGTATGAAAAAAAAAAAAATTAAAAGAGAATAAAATAAAAAAAATGAAAAAAAAAAATCAAAGTTGGTTTCATTAGAGAAGTGAATCAGTAGCTATTTTGTGTATTTTTTTAATTTTTGTGATGTCATTTTATAATAATGCATCACATCCTTAATCCTTATTGAAAAAAAAAATGTTTAGTCGGTTGTATCGATTGCGTGATTTTGTGCCACCTCCGTTGAAGTTGGTGTTTTAAGTTTTATTACACGGCCGAATGCCATCTTAAATCTTATTAAGTAAACTGAATTTTAACATCTTTTTCAAGAAGTATTTTCATTTAAAAAATTTAATGATTTTTTTAACTTAAAATTAATTAACCCATAAATATTTTTTTAGACAAGTTATGAGATTTTAATTTTTTTTTATAAAGATATGTAGATACGCAAAACAAATCAAATTTATAAATATTTTTATTATTTTTGTGATTATTTTAATTTTATTTTTGATTAAAAGGGATATTTAAATATTTTAAGATGATTAATAATTTATACAATTAACTTAAGGTAAATTGTATTTTGACGGATATATTAAAAGTATAATAAAATTAAGTTCTTATCTTTCCTTATGTATAAATAGACTTCAAACTTGACTTGATTCGCAAATCAATTTTTTTTTATTTTTGTTAAAAAAATTTTTTTAATAATTTCTTTATCAAAATAATTATTGGTGACGATTCTATTTCTTTAATTTTTCTTATCATTTTGTTGCGGTGGCCGTTCAACAACAGTCGTGACAGTTAGTGTCTTCCACCAAGCAAGGACTAGTGTCAAATGAGTGGTGGGACTCCGGACTCGAATAATTCTTAGCCAACACTTTGAATCCCTCAAAAAACATGTTCCATTCGTCCTCTGCGAATGAATGCCCTCGAAATAATTAATGGTGAATATGATCACTCTCGACTACTAGCTGATCAAATCCCATCGATAGAATTCAACAGCCTAGAAAGGGTGACCTTGCTGCTTTTATTTTCACCTGCATCTTCTACTTGTTTCTGCAGAGAAAGTAACTAGATTCTTTTCTGCTTTATAGTTGCCACTCTCAGTTTTTTGACTTCCTCTAGCCGCTATGATCAAGAGAGCAATCTATATCCTCAATCACAACAAACAACATGATTTTCTTCTAATTCCAAATAGAAGTTTCAGAAAGTTAGCAGTGGAGCAATTGATGTAGATTTTGCCTATCCCAAGAGGCTCACAAAGCAGATACCCTCTCTTCCAAGCTTCTCCAATTCTAGCATAATAGCAACGAGTAGTCTTTGCCCATCCTGCAACGAAATAGGGGTCATCAATAATCTCTTTCTTTTTTGTCTGGAATCCATTGCTAGTGTTTCAAAAGAAGCTAGATGCTCGAAATCACATAGGAACAAAATCACCATAACCTGTGAAATTGGCGTAGAGCCTTTGCTGGCGCTTCCTGAATTGAATGGCCTCTCCCTCATGCAAAAAGAGTTTCAGGTAAGACCCGGTAACGAAATTCTGGTACCTGCTGTGAAACTGGAGAAGGTAATATGTTTTCTCACTAGCAAGATAAAATGACATTGACTTATGATTGGGGACTATCTTCTGAAGACTCCATTGAAACTTCATGCCTTCAAGTTCATCAGAAAACTTCCACTTGTTCGTCCATATTTAGGACAAGACAATGTCTCACAAAATCACCTTTAAGCTTTCTTGCCTATCCTAAGCATTTGGAGTTCTGATAGTCAAAGAAACCGACCTCAACAAGTGAGCAAAACAAGTTGGTCAGTTTCTTCGAGAATCTCTCAATGGGGTATCAAGCTGCTGAGGGAAATACCTTTTGAATCATAGCCCAAATAGCTTTGAGCCAACTAAAGCCCAAAATTCGCCCATAGTTTGCTTTCTCTGCTTCTTTCCTTGTGTTTTATTCAATAGCATTTCTTTCCAGAAGTACTTCATTTCTTACATTCTCACTCACCATTCATTTGTTCCTCGAACCCTTTGTTGTTGGTACCAACAAAGTTCACATGTTCCAAATTTCATAAGATGCTCACTGTTGAAACTGCTTGTCTTATCATAGCTTTCAATCACAAACGTGCAATAACGTAGCTTAGTCTTTTACCAAATGGAAAGCCCCGGACACAACTGACAAGTACCTATAGCCCCATTGAATTTATTTTCAATTTGGAACCAAAGTTGGGTGCCCTAGCATTTGACCATAATTATGAATGTATGTCCTCAAATTACAATCATAGTATTATATATATATAATCTAAATTGTTAAGTACAATACTTTGCTAGTATATAAAATTTTTTTAAATATTGAGATTTGTGAATGATTTGAGCCAAGTTTGATATGGATTATAGACATAGAACCACTTGTTGACCCAGAAAGTTTATACATGGATTGTGCTCGCATTTGGGAAGAATTCAAGCGAACTTCTTATTTAATTTGCTCTAAGTTTCATAAGAATGCTCCCTGATCATTTCTGTCTATTAATTATGAATTTTTTTTTTAGTTAACTTTTTACAAATTATATTTATACATACTATGCTAAATATGTGTTATAATATTACAGAATGTGTTGACTGTTGAGCACTATCTAATAATTTACAGAAGCATATACGAGGACTGTGGAAGGATGTGTTTGATAACATTAAAAATTTTAAAATTTTTGTTCTGAAAATTATCAATTGTCACTTAATTTTAAATGCGAAATTCTCAGGCACTGAGTATAATTAAATATAGATAAATCGAATATTAAATTCTTCTCATTATTACAATAGTATCCTTAATTATAACTTTAGCAAAATACTTGCTAAAGTTATATTTCTCCTTTTATATAGCCGTAATAAATTAAAAAATATGTAGATATAAAATAATTACCAAATTTCTAGATTATGATAAATACTCAAGAAAGTACATATACACTTAATTTGATGAACTATATGAAAAATCCATTCAATTCATTGCATGTCAGCAATTATTAAAATCTCAAACATAACATATTTTAAATAGTTCATTAACAACATATTGCTGTAAATTAATCATATAAACTTAATCTTGTGAATTTTAATTATTGTTCCTAACCTAATTCAGTAAAAAGTTCTATCTTGTAAAAATTAAAAGTTCACAAAAAGATCTATGAATAAAATATATTAATAATATGAAAGTTTTATGATTAAGGGTTAGTGTGATATTTACATAAAATCTGAATTGAAAAATGACAAGGGATCAATTGGCACCATAATATAAAACTTGACACACTTATATCATCTAATAACTTTTTATAAAATGTAATTTTTATTTATCAAACTGTTGAGTTATAAATATCTATTATATTGATCATTCATATCAAATTTTAAAACAAAAAAGTATCGTCAATAAGAATGTAATCAAATAATTTATAATTTTATATATTTGAAAAACATATGCTACGTTTATTTTTAAACATATCATTTAAGTTGAAAACAATTTTGGATTATTATAAAATTTTATGTATATAATTTACATGATAAAAACTTTGAATTCAACAATTAATTTTGTAAAAGAATCCTCTAATAAAAAAATTATTCAATATTATAAGATTAAGTTTGACTTATCACCTTAGTCAGTTAATCCCTCCTGTTGAAAAATATATTTGGAAGTTTTCATATGCTTTTTTTTTTTATAAAATTCACACAATTTTTCACGCACGTTTTTAAAATATATCAAACTCACGTAAAGAGTAGAAAGATACTTCAAAATGACATATGTGACTTGGGAGTCAATGGTTGCTCCACTTGCTTCAAAATGATGCCGATATATATATATATATATATATACGTGTTATAAAATTTATATGTTATTGTCTTTAATTATATATTACGTCTTTCCCACATCAAAGTCGAGGGTGTTGAAAAAAGTAAAAGGTCTCTTCCGATTAACGATGATTCATGAATATGATACTTCAATTTGCACTGAAAGGCTCTTGAATTGTGTACATCAAGTAGTATGATTAGACTTCTCATTTGTCAACAACGAGATCGATGAACCAAGGGAAAATTATATATATATTTTTGGTACAGTAAGAAAAAATTATAGTTGAGGGTTAGTAGAATGAGTAATTTATGTTCCAAGACCAATATAATTAATTGGTTATTGAAACAAAAAGTTTCATCGTTGTGTTAGCAATGAAATTATTTTTTAACTTTATAAGGAATATGATTCTTTCAATGAACATAATTCTACCATGAACCAGGCTGCGATGCTGTTTCAAAATGCCACAAATCATGAAATGGAATGATAAGAACGGATGAATGAAAACGATCTATCGAAGTTGTTACGTACAGAAACATTGGAACGACAACGAGAACACAAATTGAACAACACAAAGATGATTGTTATTTAACACTAACAGAGAAGATAAAGTGGGCAAATTGGTACATATTCCCAAATCCTAATAATGTAGCTGAGTAGATGTTCTAACAAGGAAATCTAACCATCTCAATCATAGAGTGATATCCCTTTCCCACTCAATGAATAAAACCATTTTCCATCACATCTTCCCCAGTTCTTCCATTATTTTTCTTCTGCTGAGTAGATTCTTCCTTGTCTTCTTCTTCCTTCACCCTTGCTGCTGCTGCTGCTTCTTCTGCTTTTTTCCACGCTTCCTCCTCTTTCTTTTTCTTTGCATCCTCCATGGCCATCTCAAGAGCCTGAATCAAATTCTGCAAGCAAGTCTCCAGATCTTCATTCACCGACTTGGGCATCAGATTCTCAGCAACATCAGCAGGCGTGACATCGATCACCTCCAACAAATTCCCAATTCTTTCAAACAAACGGTGTGACTCAATGTCCAAGTAGTTCTTGGCAAGCACCTTGAACGCTTCGTAGCGACAATAGGACAACTCAATGCGCTTATCCATCCTCCCTGTCCTAATGAGTGCAGGATCAAGCTTGTCCACAAAGTTGGTCGTGAAAACGATGATCCTCTCTCCTCCACACGCTGACCAAATCCCATCAATAAAATTCAGCAACCCAGACAGAGTCACCTTGCTGCTTTTGTTATTCTCTTCTTCATCTCTTTTAGCAAGATCCCTTGCTGCTTCTTCTACCCCATCATCTTTTTCCTTCTTGTTCTTATTCCTCTGGCAAGTAAGATCAAGCGAGCAATCAATGTCTTCGATCACTATAATAGCTTTGCTCGGCGTTTCGATCAGTAGCTTTCTCAGCTCGGTGTTGTCCTTCACTGCAGTCAACTCAAGATCGTAGAGATCATAGTTCATGAAATTAGCCATGGCAGCTATCATGGTGGACTTACCAGTTCCGGGAGGACCATAAAGTAAATACCCACGCTTCCAAGCCTTGCCAATCTTGGCATAGTACTCCTTCCCATTCCTGAACTTAACAAGGTCCCTGATGATCTCGTCCTTCTTGTTCTGCTCCATTGCCAGCGTCTTAAACGTGGCAGGGTGCTCAAAGACTATGTGGCTCCACTTTGACTGCTTGTAACCGTACCAACCGCTGCTGGGGTTGTTGGTGTAGAGCTTCCTCTGCCTGTTTCTGGTGGCGATTGCCTTGCCCTCTTCCAAGACGTGTTTGATGTAAGACATAGTGACGAGGTCTCGGTGTTTCTTGTGGAAGGTGAGCTTGTAGTATCTCTTCCCATCTGGGGGAGGGTAATAGGAGAAGGAATATGGCTGTGCGTTGGTGGCGGTTTTGGTCGCTGCCCACCACAGCTTGGCCCCTCGGAACTCGTCGGTGACCTCTTCGTCGTCGTCCATGCTGAGCACCAATGGGGTCTGGCTGTCTTTCACCACGTCTGCTTTGAGCCTCTTGGCGCGCTGGGAAGAGTTCTCGCTGAGGTAGGTCTGGATGGCGGTGTAAGCTTCGCTGCGCTTGAGGCGCTCGCCGGAGAATTCGGGGAAGGTGATTTGGACGTAGGGGCAAAAGAGGTTCATCATTTTCTGAGTGTATGTCTGAAGACGGTCGCGAAGAGCTGGAGGGAAAAAGCGATCAGCCATGGCGTACACGAACATAATGGTCGCCATGAATGAACCCATTTGTGCCCATAGCTCCCCCATCTCTGCGTATATCCTCCACACACTACTCTTGTGTATTTTGTGTTTGGTTTGGTGCCGATGCAGGGTGTATATAAGGAGCAGAAAAGGGATTTTCTGGGTGTTTTCTGACACAAGAATCTGAGTTGAAGTGCTACAAGTCGCTGGCTCTAGTTAAAGTTTCCTAAAAGAATCCATTTGACAAGGAGTGAAGCTAGCATGCACGGTACAAATTGCTTTCCACACAGCTCGATCTGAGATTTTGGACCCCCCTTACCCGCTACTTTGTCATATGCGGTAGCAGCCTGGCCACACATGAATATTGGACGGCTTGGACCACTCGTCTAAGTAAAAACCTAATCACTCGTCTTTTTAGGTACCATACCTGCTTAGTTATTAAATGTGGTCTTGAGCAATATCACTTTGTCATTTTCCTATTTCATTACTACATATCTAAGAGCTCTTTGTGTGTGTCTTTTTTTTTTTAATAAATTTTACCAATAAAGAAATTACTTATATATGTTTTAATCTATTAAACGAATAAATTTACACATAAAGATGTGACATAAGTTTAACTTTTGTAGTTAATATTTCATCTTGCTCAACAAACTTACTTATTACCTTTACACCAAATTTTCAAATCATTTTTTTTTACATTTGTCTACTTGTCCTAGGCAATATGTTGTATGTTAATATGTATTTTTATGAAATTAAAGAATTAGAGAAATCATAATTACATCACTTAAAATGGATGAATTTATAATCTAAATTATTGAAATGAAATCAAACGAGAGTAAAATCACTAAAATGTTAAACTAACCAAGCCCATAGGGATAAAGTAACAAAAGTCGAGATCACATGATGATAAAGTAATTTCATTCCAAATCATAAGAAGATAAATTGAATTTACCTATTATTAAATATTTATTAATTATTAATTAGTTTTTTTTCCAAACTTTAAATATTTAATGTATAAAAATAATAATTAATAAATATTTAATAAATAGTTGAGATATTGTTATCCTAAAATAAAATTAGAGTAACAAAGCAGCACCTCTATTCTTCAGCTCCTGTTTACCGAGTCAACAGTGCTCTGATGGTATGTATCTTAATCCATGTTTCTCTTTTCTTTTCTTTTCTTTTCTTTTTTATGATTTCATGAAACGAATCAACCTTACATGCAGGCGTGATGTGGCAAATTTGACTGACAACACTTTCCGAAAGACAGAGAATGCACTTTTTGCAAAATGGGAACACATTTTAAGTGGTTATCCTACGTTTGCCATGTCTCAATCATCGGTGTATCAGTAAGACAACAACAAATACAACACGTAGCATGTTTGCAAAAGAAGTTGACAAGCCATCGGTTGCCACTGTAGATTGTGCACAATAATGCTTTGAGAATTGTGCTTTTTCTGTTCGGCTACTTTCAGAAAAAGTGATTTTTCTTTCTGCAAGTTGGGATTGCATGTGCGAAAAAAATATTATGATAGAAACACCGTTTTAGATAAGGGATAATGGGGTAGAGTGGTAATTTTGCTGGTTTTTCATTAGCGTTTATAATTTTAAATATTTTTAACTCATATAATAACTTGAAATTAGTGTAGTCGATGTAAAAGTTGACAAACCAATAGAAAATTATAACTTGATTTTTCAAACATTGATTGAACTTATATTTTTTTAACATAAATATTTTGAGTAATTCGATATGGTATATATTATTATTCTTTAATAATATTTAACTTATAATTTTTGTAACTATTTTAAAAATTATTTTATACAACAATTAAATAAATTTGAAATTACGTTTTGCATTAAATTTTGCTTAATATTTAACCAGCAAGTATTTTTGTTGTTGACTTTGACCTATATTGAATTTATGGAAACCTTATTGTTCATTTGGGTGTTTTTGTCACAAAATCCCTCTTCTTAGGTGCGGTTTAAGCTTGGCCTGCACACTGCTCCGAGACGCATACATAGTGAGACATCCATCGTCCATGTATATGGAGTGACGTTGCAACACTACTTATATGTGATAGAGTAAAAAGACTCGGTTGCACGTTAATTTTTCTTTTTATGAATTAAGAATATCTTCCCTTAATTTGAGTCTTTTAAATTATCTTATATATTTAATCTTCTTAAATTAAGAGTGATAATAATATAACTCTTTTTATAAAATTTAAATTCTAAAATTGCATGTTTTAGTGTGTGTCTATCTTCGCTCCATCAATTATAGAATACAAACCCTCTTCTCATGAAAGTCATGAACCCTGTTAATTTGGGCTTAGGAATGATTGAGTTTGCTTCAAGTACTCTTTCCTTCCTTCCTTCCTTCCTTTTATATGTTATTTATATAAAAAACAAACTTTGTTTGATTTTATCTGATTTTTTTTATAAAATATTAATTATCTTTTCTAATTTTAATCTTGATATAAAAAGTAGTAAAAAGTAAGTTAATGGAATAAATATTAAATATTTTAATAAAAAATAATTTAGTTAAAAATAATTATATTTTAGATAAAACCATTTAATAACTTTTAAAAGAAATGGACAGACTTTTTTTCCTGTCAAGAAAGGAAAAGTGTAATTGAATGAGTCTTTTTTTGGGTACAAAATTGAATGAGTCTTTTTTTTGGTACAAAATTGAACGAGTTTGAATGCATAGAGTTTTTTTTTTTTAAAATAACATAAGAAGTCTAAGTGTAAGAAAAGGAACAACAAATTAAAAGTGAAAGCGATCTAAGTAAGTTTTAAAATCAAAATCAAAATATTTTGAAGAATAAAAACTCATTTTTGATCCTCTAAAAATATAAGTATTATTATTTTAATTTTTTTATAAAATTTGAACATTAATTTAATGTTTAAATTATAAAAAATAATATTATTTTAGTACTTTAAATAAATTGATATCAATTTAATTTTTTAATTATAAAAAAATTAAATTAATTTAATTTTTTAATAATATAAAATTAACATCAATTTAATTTTTTAATAATAAAAATTATATTTATTTAATTTCTATCCATACGTAAAAGAATAATTTTAATATTATTTTTATAATTTAAAAACTAAATTAAAGTTAAAATTATTTAAAAAACTAAACTAACAATACTTATATATTTGAAAGGTTAAACCAAGGTTTACTCTATTTTTAAAGATAGTGTCACTTGAACATAATAGTATTGTTGATATTAAAAACGTTGAGTAGTCATAGGTGGGTCTCAATGAAGAAAGAAAAAAAGGAAATATAGCCTTGGTCTCTTATTGCCCCAGCCTATATCATGGGTCTCGGTCTTTCCCAAGTCGCTGTAACTTTGTCCTGAAGCTATTGTCTGCCTGTTTGCCAATTGATAAAGGCTATATAGATGGCTTTGATGGTGACTTTTCAAGGAGGATGGGAAGTAGACATATTCGTTCTGATACGGTCCTCTAAAAATTCTCAGGACTTGGTTTTATATTGTGGATCACGTTACCTGATACAACTATAACATTCGTGCTTATCTCAATAATGAGCTTGGGTCTTCCTTCGTTCGTGCATGAAGTGGTGTCCTTCTCTTCATGCATCTCTCAAGTCGGAGCACTTTAGGGCACTGTTATAAAAATTGAATCGGATTGGATAATAAGGCTGATTCGATCATAAATCAAACACTCAATTAATTATGATTTAGTTTTATAATTAAATTTATGATATTGAATTGTTTAAAAAATTACTTGAATCATTCGGTCATTATTTTTTATTTTAAAAAATTTAATATTTTATATTTTATAATTTTTTTATAAATTTTATATTATTACATATAAATTATTTTTATAACATTATCTAATTCGATTACATAATTTAAATAGTTAAATTAATTAAATTTAAAACGAAAATTTTGCCTGTTCATTGTACAACCGAATTTTAACAACATTAGTCTAAGGTATTATGGTATGCACTGTGTTGCTGCCGTAGGTCCATGTAGAAACAACAACTGACACTAACGGCAATTCTTATAATTGTTATGGTTCAATAAAAGTAGAATATTCATTAGTTTATGATACTTATATATTTTGAATTTAATTTTAATTTATTATTATAGTAAAATTTTTGTAAATTATATACCATACAATAATGTATTGATATATTATTAAAAAAATTTACTTATAACAATAACTACTTAAAAAATTAAATTTTTTAAATGATGTGTCAACATATAATTATATGTTACATTAAGAATAAATTAAAATTAAACTCATTTAATAAAATTCAAAGTTTAACGGTTTAGTACTTTTAATCTTTTTATGTATCATCTCACTATACATGTTTTTAATATGTAAGCTTTTAAAAATAATAATAAAAATAAAGTGTCAATTATATATAATGAAAAAAAAATTTAGTGTAAGAAGAATTCATTATTGATTAAATTCTTTTTCGAGCACTTAATTAGTATCTTCTTTTCTTTTTGGATTCCGTCCTGCATGCTCTTGTCTCCTTACTTGAAGATGTAACCACAAAATTTCTTTCCATCCTGTGAAATGCAATAATAAGGCCCTTTCAACAACTAGAAATAAGACTATTTATTTATTTATCATCATACAAATAAAGAGATATAATCTTCGCATCATTTTTCTTGTACTACCTCTTTATATTACATGTTGGACCATACTGGTAATGGCCTAGGTCCACTTGGAGGTCCAGAAGAGCCTTGAATTGCATTGGCAGCCGGGCCATGGGTTAGATCCAAACATTCGTATTTGGTGGTCCTTGTTTACAAAAAACAAAATATTTGGTGTTCCTTAAGAATTAAGTAATTGGTTGCTGGACCAAAAGATTGGCTGACTTAGTAACAGAATAGGGGCTGCCTTCGTGAGCACGCCAGCATTGTGCATAAGGTGTTGTTTGAATATTTATATTAGAACAAGATAGAGTGAAATAAAATAAAATAAAGTAAAATAAAATAAAATATTTATATTATTATTTAGATATTTAATAATAAAATAAAAAAATTTATTTTATTATTTGAAAATTATAATAAAAATAAATAAAATAATAAAATTTGTTAGTTAATTTTATTTTTTATTCTCTAATTTGAAAAAAAAAACAAAAATAGAGATATAAAATAGAATGAAATAAAATAGAATGTCCTCTTCTATTAATTATTTAATTATTTATTTAAAATTTAATTTATAAAAAATTCAAATTAAAACTACTCACATTCTATTATAGTTATAATTTCATATATAGTATAATTGCTTGTTTGCCTTCTTTATTTTTGTTTAAAATTTTAATATTTTAAATATTTTAAAATATTTTATTTTCATTTTTATATAAGATAATTATTTTAGAGATTTAAAATTTTTTTATTTTTGAAATAAAAAATATTTAAAAAATTAAAAAATTAAAAATTATTTAATACCCATCAATGTGCTCGTAAGAATTAAGTTTTATGTAAAAAAATTTATATGAGTTAGATAAATTTATAAATAAATTAAAATATAATAAGAAAGTTATAAAAAGAAATAGTGTATAAATATTTAATTCTTCGTCAAATAACTTGATTCTTCGCCAAAAGTGAATGATCATGTTTAAGAATGTTTCTAAATTAATTTATTTTATATTTAAAATAATTTATAATTAAAATATTATAAAAAAAATTTAAAAAAATATTTTTTATTAAAAATTAATTAAAACCAAACTCATGCAAAATCATTCTTCTCTTGAATAATTAATTCTAACTCTTTAAAATAAATATGATTTGAAGTTATGGCACCTGCTAATAGGTTTATTTGTGAAAATTAAATTTTTTTTTTATTTTACATTACATATCATGTTAACAGAAAGAAAAATAGATTATTTCTACACACAATTAATTATTCATTTGTGTATAAGAAAGTTTATATATTTCTCTCTCACTATATATATATATATATATATATATATATATATATATATATATATATATATATATAGTGATTTTGCCACCACACTGCGTCCCTTCTACACATTGATTACCGTTGCCAGTATTAGTATATGTTTGTATTAGATTTTATAAATTTAATTTTAGATGAATTTAATTTTATAAATTTAATTTTAGTTAGAAGAGGATTTGAGTAAAGTAATTTATTTTTAGTAAAAAATTATATTCAATTCAAAAGTAAAAAATAATTACTTTAGATAAAATTAACTTTTAAAATCAGAATTACATATAAAAAATGATACAAATATCAAAATAAATAAGATAGAAAATTAACAAAAAGCTTATTTGAACACCCAAATATACCTTTAATGTGTGTTAGATTTGGCAAGTGGCAACCAAAAAATCTATCGCTGCTAAAGATTGATTTTATATTGATAACATTTTTTTTTAATTTTTTTTTAACTTAAGACACATTTTGAAAAATAAAAATAATAATAATTATTATTTGTTAAATAATCTTAATTATTTAAAAATGAAACTTGCTGAAAATGTAAAAAATGAATGACAAATTATGTATATATGTCTTTATTTGGTCTGAGTTGCGTATCCTTCGAACGACTATATAATTAGCCTCCTTTATAATCCTAGATGACAAGTAATTGTAATTGTTCAGGGTGTATCTTAGACACTTGGTCACTTTGATATCAGAAAAGGAAAATAAATAAAATAAAAATAAAAAAAAATTATACTTTAATTTTAAACGTTTTATAATATCTGTTCAATTCAATTCTTTTTCTTTACATCATACCAAACATATTTTCAATAACTTCTCCCTAGATTTTAGTTTTGGGCATGTTCTCTTATTATTTAGCTTTTTCAATTGTGCCTCAACTATCATGCTTGTACTTAATTAGCCATAACTTCCTATGCCCTTTTTTTTTTGTCTATAACTTCCTACTTCCTTGAACTTGTGCTTCTGAAACTTGACTTAGTGTTCATTTGGATAAATTTTTAAAAAAATATTTTTTATATATTTTATTTTAATAGAATTTTTTTAAAAAATAATTTTATATTTAGAAATAATATTTAAAAAATACTGTTAAATAATAAAAAAAATTTTAAATTTATTTAGATAAAAAAAAATAGAAACATTTTATTTAAATTAAAATTATTAAAAAAAATATTTAAATATAAAATATGATGAGTTATGATATTTTAAAGTTATATTATTTAAAATATAATTTACATAACTATTTAAGGATGTTTATATAAATAAAATTTATAAAAAAAATGATATAAAATATAATTTTTAATAAAAGTAATAGGTATTTTTATTATAAAATTATATTAATTTTTTTTTATAAAATAAAGATCATTAACTTAAAAAAATAAATTATTTTTTTTAATTTTTATTTTTTTAAAAAAATTACTTTTAAATGTACTTTAAAATATATTAAAATATTTATTTAAAAAAAATGTATCCAAACATATTCTTAATCTTGCCCAGCTGATGGTCCACTTTTTCTCTGCTTGGGCCCTTTTCTTCTTTCATTAGTCTGCCAATCTCTTCAACTAATGTAAAGTTCATTCGACAAATTACCTGTTGACAAAAATAGCCTCCAACACACAGATAATTCTTTTTCCTTTTTTTCTATTGATAAAAATTTGTAAAAAATGAATAAGCTCTTCCCCTAACTAAAACAGAGTGCTGGCTAATGAAGGATCACCCTTAAAAAACGAAACTAAAACCTTTTGCATTTGACACAAGTTTCATGATTCCTTTCTGATTCTGTGCAACATACTACCTAATCTTTTTATTTTTATTTTTATTTGTATTTATCTATTGAATTATTATATTCATTTCAGCTCTTAAAAAATATAATTGAAATTAATTAATTTTTATATAATAAAAAATGATATTAATTTAATCTTTTAAAAAAAATTATATTAATTTAATTTCTAATATTTGACTTCACATTAATTACGAATTAGCTACTGTTTTAAATTGAACAAAATAGTTGCAACTTAACTATGGAATTAGTCATAAAAATTTCCTATCTAAATTGCTAGGGAATTAAAAGTCTTTTTTAACAAAAATTAGCTGTGGTTTTGCTACGGATATGCTACAAAAAAATTTATTTTAGCTCTTTGTCACAAATTAACAATTTGATTTATGTTATAGAAAATTTCGTAGCTAATTGTAACTCGTTTGTAAAATTCTTGGAGTTTACAATTATTAGATACAGTATTCTAACTGAAAAAAATTTCAAGAAAATAATTTATAAAAATAATACAATAACATATTCTAAAAGAAAATAAATTTTCAAATGAAAATAAGAATTTTAATCTATTTCATAAAGAATATTTACTGACATCAAAAAACTCACTCAAAAAAATTTAGATATATATTTTTTATAAGCAACCAATTTCTTTACAATTATTAGTATTGTGCAAAACCATATTTAAAAACAATTACCATTAGAAGTCCAAAAACTATTATATGTAACGATAATCATCATTGGCTCAAAATTAATATATAAAACAATTATTATAATTATTCTAAAGTCATAATATATTTTCTAATATATCATTCAATCAACAATTTATTATAATTATGCTCAAAAGTCAATAGTAAATTTTTTAAAATTTTACTAATCTTAAGATTACTTGAGATTCTAACATAATTAAATAGAAATTTTAAAATATGTCTGAAACTTAAAAATTACAAATAGACATATACCAAGTAATAATCACTCATTAAAAGGTTCTTTATATCATTCAATAACTATAAAAAATACTAATAATCCATATATTAATTATAGTCAATTGATTTTTTCAATTAAATCTTTAAATTTTAAATAATTTTAGATACCAAAACTTAATTTCAATATCTAAAATTTTTCAAATCTAAAATTTGGGCACTAGAAAAATTAAATAATCAAAGGGATGTGGTGTGTGAAAATAGAGAAGAGAGGACGACGTTTGAGATAAAATAGAGGAGAGGAGAGACTGAGAATAACAGAGATGTAGATGGGGGCTGTATGTAAATTGAAAGGAAAATAAAAGAAGAGGGAAGGGGTTATGTATGGCAGATTGGGGAGATGGGCTTTGGGCAATCTAAAATAGAATTAACATTATTGTCCTTAACAAAGAAAAAAAAAAGTGAAGCTTATCCCCTTTATTGTTTTACGTAGGCATTACATCATCTGGAAGATCAAAGGTTCTGAGAAAATCAGAACCCTTTATTTGGTTAGTTTTAGGAGGCATAGATAGTTTCAGGCCAATCCCAGTTGTCATAGATGTTTCAATCATTAATAAAACAATCCTCCTTGTTCTTAGAGATTATCCCATAGCTTCTAATATTTGGACTCATCTAGTTAGTTCTGATAAAAGAATGAGTTTCTATTCTCTTCAACACAATGACTAGAATTCTGCAAATCTGAAAAATCATTTTGGTCATTAGAAACCAAAATAAGCAATCTTTGTGGGCTATTACTTTTCGGCTTTTGTGGTAGTTGAGGAACAAGATCATTTGTTTATCAGACCTAGGCATCACTCAAAGATCATTCTAACCTGTTATAACAAGTTTACTAGTGAGGGCAATTATATTTCTTCCTTGCCAAATCAACAATTTCATCACCTTAACATAAGATGAGCACCTCGTGGAGCTAATGTCATTAAACTCAGCACTAATGGAACCTGCAGAACTACTCAGGAAAGAGCTCTTGCTTGTTGTGGAAGAGTTTTACACAATGAGTTGAGACAGTGGTTGGTTGGGATGTTCAATAGGTCGATTTAATCAGTTTGACCCATAACTCGATCAAATCGATCTAAACTAAACAAGAGATTGGATAATTGGATCTAGTTTGATAAAATCCAACCAAAACTGACTTTAATTAGTTTAGGTAGAGGGTTGGCTAAATATTAACTTGATGACCCTATTACTTAATTACTCGTTAATCCTACCTTATTGTTTTGTTTTATTTTTTGTAATAACCTCCTCAAAAATGAACATCCCTCTTTTTGGCCTTAATTTTCTTCATTTTCGTTCCTCCAATGTAAGACTTCTCCTTTGTTTATGATTTTTCTTTTTTAAATTGTAATTGATTCTAAATTTTTTCATTTACATTTTATTAAAAATAAGAAAAAAAATTCAATGATGACTCAATAATCCAAACCCAAACCCTGACAGTTGGTTCAGGTTATTTAAAAAATAATTGTAAAACCAAACTAATCTAACCCAGCCTTAATTGGTTGGTTTGAACTTTTTTTATTTTTAAATCCAATTCATGAACAGCTCTAGTAGTTAGTGGGCTTTTCAGGGAAGTGGGCTTTGTAACTGCTATAGTAGCTGAAGCTTGGGGAGTGATAGAAGGCTTGTGGTTAGCTTGGCAATGAGGTTACAAATTAAACACGTCCAATTGGAGGTTGATTCTCAAGTTCTCATCATTCATTTAATCAAAGGAGAAGAAGGGGGAGGCTTTGACACAAAGAAACTTAATCAAAAGGATTAGATCTATGCGCCTCTGAAACTGGTCTGTCGTAGTTAATCACACTTATAGAGAAGGAGATCAAGTAGCATATAAATTGACCAACTGATGAAGCTTCTCACAGGATCATATTTAAATATGTTGGGATAGATGACCTCCAAGCTTTGTAGGAGGTTTATTATTTGTTGATGCTTCTAGCCTAGCTGTTATAGCCAAAAAAAAAAACATGTTAACAAATTTGTATTGTGCCAGCAATAGAAAAAACGAGTTTGCATTTTTCCTCTGGTATACTTCTATAAACTGATTAGGCACATGATATCTTATTTAACTAATCACTAATGCATATTATCATGTTAAGGTTATTGGTGTCCTCAGTCACGAAGCTTAATAACAAAACTAAAAAAAACATATAATGGAAGCTGGGTCTGTACCACAAGGTTGAACTACTTTTTCAGTGTGTACTATTTGCATGAATGAAAAGCAAAGTTAGGATTGTTGGTTGCGTGGCGGGGAGCTTTTCGAGATCATGGCTTGTGCGAGGTTTCATGGAAATGGCTTCTCTTGGCTCGGTGAAGAAAAAAGAACTTCTACCTATAGAACTTCTCTTGGCTTCTCGCTCCCTATTTTTCCTTTCAAGACTACACCTTTCTCTCTCTCTTTTTGTCAAAGTACTTTTACCTTTTCCTTCCTCTCTCTTTTCAGAATCATGCCTATCCTTTGTCTGTGTCCTCTGTTTTGAATCTCTTAGGTCTCCTATAAGAGCTGATGGCATTGATGGAGTGATTATAGTGATTTGTCAAATGCAGAATATCAAGGTGGAAAAGTTGGGATTTCAAATTAATCAGAATAAAGTCACATGCTTTTTGTTTTTTAATTAGGCTAAAGAGGTTAGGTGCTAGGCCCCGAGAGGATTCATTGTAGACATTGAGCCACTCATCATTTTATTTATTTATTTATTTATTTTGTTTTTTCTTTTTATTAGAGAAAAAATATTAACATAATTTTATTTTCAAACAAAATATGATGTTAACAATTGCTTTACTTGTTTTATGGAAGAGGGTAATGTAGTACTCATACCCTTTATTTTCTTGATAAGAAATAAGTAAAAGAAAAAATCATGTATTTTGTCCATACAATTATAAATCTTAATTATTAATTGCAAACAAGGGATTTAATACACGTCATTGGTTCTGCACTTTACAGGAATGAACGGAGCTATGCAGACCTACCTATCTTGGGTTTAAGGTTTTAGTGCCAATTGAATAACTGAATGAATTTAAGGATATGATACAAATTTAAGTAAACACGACTTAAAATTAAGGATATTATAAGAAATTAAATATATACCATTAAATTAAGTATATATCGAAAGATGTGATGAATTTAAGAATAAGATAAGAAATTAAGGATATTGTCAAAAAAAATTAAGTACAGGCATGTAATTAAGAATACGACATAAAAACCTGGCTTTTGGCTAGGTGGCAAAACACTCGATTTGGCCAAACATGAAATTAACGATAAGACATATAATGAAAATCTAACTTCAAGAGAAAGCGTCAAAATGCTATAAAATAAGAAGAAATAAAAGTTCACAAATATCAAGTTTTGTCATTTTATATTCATTCCTGATTTACTGTGTATCTATGCATATGAATGGCACATGCAATTTTCATTTGACAAATTATGATTGCTTGCATACGTCGTTAATAAGTGAGTTTTTTCTTCTCATTATGAGGAAAATTTAGTAGATAAGTTACTTCATAACTAAAGTAAAGCACACTGTGATTGGTGAATGCCTACAACATAAAAAATTACCAACAAGAATCAAATTAATTCAAGACTATTGGGTCGATGTAACTCGATCCTTTCAATTGAACTAAGTTTATTAGCTTTTAGAAAATATTTTTATATACAACTTAGGCAAACACACATTGATTACTCAACAGTTGATTTGTGCACCTAGTTGAGAAAAAGGAGAAATTCTCAATAATTGATTCGTGTGCCTAGTTGAGAAAAAGGAGAAATTCTTAGGTAGGCTCTACTAACAAATAGTTAGGTACTTCATTCAATAATTACGTGTGTTAATTGATGACATACATTTTTAAAATGCAAACGTAACACTAAGTTATACAAGTTGTATGAATTTAATGATAATTTAAAATGTGGGCCATTAATTGACGATGTTAAGTATTGAATGAAGTATTTAAAATTAATATAATAGGTAGCATTTATTTAAGAATTTCTTAACTCAAAGTGGTGTTGCATATCCAAAGCAAATATCTTGCATATTTTAAGAGTTTTACACCGCATAGTTACTCAAACAAATGCAATTAATACTAATTAGTTGTGCAAAATGTTTTACATTTTTTCCCTTAATTCCTATCTATATATGGTGATAAATATATGTTGTACAAAAGTAGAAGGTCTTAATTTAAGTTAATTTAGAGAAAAGGACTATGGCCAATGAGGGTTGGCCCAACTAGGCGAATTGAACTATGTTGACCCAAAGGTCAGGCTCAATTCTTGCTAGTGATCTCTCATTGAGTTGGCAATCTTTAAGTACTATTATAAGATTTTGCTAAATTTTATGACATGCTCTAGTTTTGAAATGCGACAACCTTCATCCTCTCCCTTGAACTTTTTCTCAATTAAAAAAAGAAAAGAAGAGAAAATTGGCATACGCTTGCTTAGATTTAATATGACATAGATAGAGTATATGACATAGATAGAGTGTGTTTGGTTGAGTAAGTGAAAAATGGAAAGTTCAAGTATTTAGAATAAAATCGCATAACACTGGGTGAAAACAAACATCAAATACAATATAAAAATGTTGCTTTTACACTGGTTTCTACACTTCCCCCGTTATACCTTCCTTTTAGGGTAAAAAAGAAAAAAAGAGAAACTCCTTTTTAATTTTTTCACTTTTTTTCTTTCTCTCTCCCCCTTTTTCCCATTAAAGATAGGTATAAAGGAGACTTATATAAAAAAAAATTGTATGAATAAGGTTACTCTATCTAATTTAAAATAAAACATGCTTCATTTTTATGGCACTAATGTGACTTTTGGTACTGGCTGGTACAATTTGTAGTAGTTATAAACGTTCACATCAAGCAGTTTAACAAGAATCATCAATTTGTTACTTGAAAATTGAAAGAAGGGCAATGAAAACAATATTTGAGCAGCATAACACAATTATTATTTTACAGAGAATATACAAATCATGCATATTGAAATCTTAAGAGAATATACAAAGCATGCATATTGAAATCCTAACAGAATATACAAAGCATGCATATTAATTGAAATCCTAACACAATATACAAGGCATACATATTGAAATCCTAACACAATATAAAAAGCATACACATTGAAATCCTAATAATATATACAAATCACACAGCGAATGCATGGAATCCTTATTTGTTCGTTTGCCTTTCCAGATCAATGGATGAAACCATTCTCTTTCACCCCTTCCCCAGACTTTTCATCAGTTTTCACCACTTCCTGTGTTGATTGTTCCTTTTCTTTCTCTTCCTTCAACCTTGCTTCTTCTTCCTCGGCCTTTTTCTTTGCTTCCTCCTCTGCCTTCTTCGCCTCCTCCTTGGCCGTTTCAAGAGATTTAATCAAATTCCGCAAGCAAGTCTCCAAATCTTCAGTAACTGACTTTGGCATCAGATTCTCAGCAACATCAGCAGGTGTCATATTGGTCTCTTTCAACAAGCCTTCAATGACAGGAAACAAGTGGTGGGAGTCAATATCCAAGTAGTTCTTGGCAAGCACCTTGAAAGCTTCAAAGCAACAATAGGACAACTCTATGTGCTTATCCATCCTTCCTCTTCTCACCAGAGCAGGATCAAGTTTGTCCACAAAGTTGGTTGTGAAAATGATGAGCCTCTCTCCTCCACAAGCTGACCAAATCCCATCAATAACATTCAACAGCCCTGAAAGAGTTACCTTACTGGCCTTATTTTCTTCTTCCTCAGCCTTTTTAATAGGATCCTTGGACTCATCATCCTCGTCTTTTTCCTTCTTCTTCTTCCTTTGGCCAGTAAGATCAAGGGAACAATCAATGTCTTCTATCACAATAATAGACTTGCCCGATGTGTCGATCAACAGCTTTTTCAGCTCTGTGTTATCCTTGACTGCTGTAAGCTCAAGATCATAGATATCATAGTTCATGAAATTAGCCATGGCAGCTATCATGGTAGACTTACCAGTTCCTGGGGGGCCATACAGCAGATACCCACGCTTCCAAGGCTTCCCAACTTTGGCATAGTAGTCTTTTCCTGTTTTGAACTTAACAAGGTCATTTAGAATCTCCTCCTTCATCTTGGGCTCCATGGCCAGGGTTTCAAACCTTGCTGGGTGCTCAAACGCTACGTGGCTCCACTTAGTCCGTTTGTATCCATACCAACCAGTGCCAGGATTGTTGGTGTGCAGCTTCAGGGTCCTGTTCTTGGTTTGAATCGCCCTACCTTCCTCCATGACGTGCTGGATGTAAGAGAGAGCAATTAGATCTCTGTAACGCTTGTGAAAGGAGAGAGTGAAATACCTCCTGTCATCCGAAGCAGGGTAAACCGAAAACGACTGTGTTCTGGGGGTGATTTTGTTCGAAGCCCACCAAAGCTTGACCCCTTGGAAATCATCAGTGATCACTTCATTGTCGTCCATGGTGAGCACTAATGGGGTCTGGCTATCCTTGACCACTTCAGCTTTAAGCCTTTTGGCTCGTTGAGAAGAATTCTCACTGAGGTAGGCTTGGATGGCAGTGAAAGCTTCACTGCGCTTGAGACGTTCACCTGTGAATTCACTGAAGGTGATTTGGATATAAGGGTACACAAGGCCTGTTAATTTGTGAGTGTATGTTGTAACACAGGAACGAAGATGAGGTGGGAAATACTGCTCAAACATGGCATACAGAAACATGACACTAGCGGTGATTGTGCCTAATTGTGACCACATTTGCCCCAAAATCCCCATCGCTCTCACTCACACTCTGCAATATTTGCTCAGAAATATTACTGGGTTCTTACTCTTTTTCTATTCACTGGACTTCAAATGGGACGGTATTTATAAGGAGTAAAATGGAGAAGTGGTATTCTTGCACAGCACGCTAAGCGCAGTTCCTAGTGGTCACTGCTCATTTTCGTGCCAGTTTCCTACTATGTTGTATTAGGTTAGACTTTTTTTTTCGGACTTTTTGGCATTTTCTTGGGCAGCCATTTTTGACCATAGAAATGTTTAGTGACCGTTGGATCCATTCAAATATGCACTCTCATTTGACCCAGTTGACTGGTTTCTATAAAATAATAAGAAATAAAGATTTAACCGAGATTCGAGTATTGTCCTTTTCTTCTTTTGTATTCGTTCCTGTGTGCATCAGTGGCACTTGAAAGTCCTCAGGAAGTTTCGTTTGCAAATTATCTAACGATTAATGTGGTTGCGTGCCTCTTTAGAATGTCTTTTTATATACAACTTAGGCACACATTAAATATTCACACTTGCATGGTGTGACTGTGATTGAATGCACAATTTTGAGGACTGTGCGGCATGGTTAGTAAAACAGACGTCAGAGGATACAAATATTCTGGCCGAAGAATATCAAAGAGGGAGAAAAAGAACACTCTTTCTTACAGTTCTTCACACAAATGCAACAAATGCGATTAATACTAATTAATAATTATAAGTGCAAATTGTTTTACATTTGTCCCCTTAATTCCTATCTATATATGGTGTCCAGTTGTTGTTATAATTATTACAAAGAACACAGACTGAGAGAATATACAATTCAAACTACATAACTTGTAATCTCTAGTTACCAAGTTAGCCAACAGCACACATCGCTCTACAAAACCTAGCCAACACAACGGGTTTATTTAGAATTTTAGTAGAGAGTATATAAACGGAAATGCTTAATCAAGATTATTATACTGTCAGTATAAAATTTTTTTATATTATTATCTAATTATATATTATCTTAATTAAAAATTTTAATAATTTAATAATTTATAATTAAATAATAATATAAAATTTTTTACAGCAACTCACAAAATTAAAATCTATTATAAAAGTTGAGATCTTAAAAGTTCTACTCATCCTTTAGGGAATCAAATTTCAAGTATTGAATATAAATCACTAGATTCATAATACTTATATTGTATTAATTACATTAAACTTATTTATAATTGCTTTTAAATAAAACATGAACACAAATTAAATAATTTTATAAAAGATATCAAATAAATAAATGAAAATGTAAAAATCAAGTTTCTACTTAATTCTCTCAACCTTATAAATGTTAACATGGTGAAAGGTTAGCTTATTGCGTTGGAGATATATTTCTAATGGATTAGAATAATATCACCTTTTTGGGCTTATTCCTTTTTCAATCCAACATATTACTAATCTTTTGTTCTTTTTTAAATCTGTATTTATATCATAATGCGAAAAAAAAAAAATAGACATTCATATCATTAATTATTTGGCCGCCTTCTTTTCTTGTTAAAATAATAATCGTCCAAGGTGACGTAGAAAGACATGCAAAAAGTGATGTATACATTATGTAGATAGTTCAAAATTTATGCTATCACATTTTGAGGTTTCTATCTTTTCTTTTTATAAGAGCATGGGCATTGGTGTCCTTTTTATATATTATTATATTATTAATTAATTTTTTTATACGTATTAATTATTTGGCCGCCTTCTTTTCTTGTTAAAAAAAGAAACCGTCCAAGGTGACATAGAAAGACATGCAAAAAGTGATGTATACATTGCGTAGACAGTACAAAATTTACGCGTATCATATTTTGGAGTTTCTTTGGTATCTTTTTTTTTTTTTATATAAGGATACTGGAACTTTTATTTTTTTTTTATATGTTACCTGATTACTTCATTTTTATAAGAATACTACTACCCTTTTCACGTATCAAAATATGATAAATTAGTTAATAATTTTTTTAATCATTACTAGTATACTTATTTATCTAATAAATAATATTTATTTTTTAGTATTTCTTATTCATATTTTAAATCTATTCTATTTATAACACAATTCAAATCTCAAACCATATCTCATTGTCAAAAAAAAAAAATATTTTACTAAATATTTGACAATAAAACTTTAAATTTCAACAACCTTTTTTATAAAAAAAATTATGAAAAGTTAGAGAGACTATTAGATAAAGTTATCGAATGTTAGAGAAAGAAATTGTGAATTTATACTCTTAAAAATTTTTTCAAGCTCAAATTTATGTAATTTAATTTTAGATGAAGTGAAATAATATTGGGTTCTTCTTCATTTTATATCTTCTTAATGGATTTTTAGGTTTTGAATTATTTTTGAAATTCTTTGAAATATCAATTTTTTGTTCAAAGAGATGATTACTTACTTGATTTTTTTTAAATAAAAGAACATTTTGTATGTAAAATTATAAATATTGATAACAAGATTTATTTTTTATTATTAAAAAATTAAATAAAAAATAAATCAATAATATTAGGACATGTCATAAGGGTACCAGTATAAATTAGGTACTGTAAAAATCTCCTCACATTTTTTTAAAAATTATTTTCACAATTAACTAATTGAGGTCATTAGACCTAATAGTGAATATAAATATTAAAATTCAATGAGAATCGAAACCAAACAGCTGTCAATCAGAAATTAATTCTTTTCGTATAGTGCATATTTAAATGAATTTTTTGAATCTTAGAATATATTATAATTAAAATGTTTAAGAGAAAAATTTTTTATTCAAAAATTTTATAAAAGTAAGTCTATTGTCTATATCATTTATGTTTGGAGAGTATCTATTATCATTCTTATTCATCTGTTGCTACTGCTTTCTTTTGATAAACTTTTATGGTTAAAATAAATAAATAATTTTTATTGTTTCATTTGATTTAAATTTAAATTTTTATAATTTTTTTTAAATATTAGTCTCTATAATTTTTGTATAATTACTTTAATTAAAAAATATCTTAAAAAATAAATAAAAACTAATTTGAGTGAAGTATAAATAAAGAGGAATTTCAATATTACAATCAAATAAATGTATTCGTTTACATATATCTTAAATATTAAAAATAACGTACGTCTTAGCCATGCTTAAACATCTTGTACTACCAAACTTAGGAGGGAATAGTCCTCGGAAGTTTGATGCAATCTTTCTAAATTTATAATAAAGTAAATGGTCATTTTGGTTTTTTCAACCAATATCATATTGATCTCTTATTTATATGAAATATTAAATTAATTTTTTTATATTAAAATTTTTTTATTCTATTAAATTAATTCTTAAAAAGACAAAATTAATAAAAATTAATTCAATATTATATATAAATAAAAGATTAATATAAAATTATTTATATTTATGAAAAATTAAAATAAACATTTACTCTTGATAATATAATGCGCACAACTAACGAAAAATAGTTGCAACAAAAAACTAAAAAAGGAATTTCATTAACTTGAAAAGCAATAAACAATATGAAAAGTAAATATGCAATAATGTAAAGGGCAAAAGGGTAACTAGAAAGCAATATACGACTGAAAAATAAATGAGAAAGCAATAAAGAAAAGCGGGTAAAGGAATAAAAAAGACTAAAGGCGATAAAACATTCTGGAAAGTAAAAATAAAAGATAAATTTTGGATAGGTGTTCTTGGTCTGAGTTGTGTGTCCTTTAAACTGTGGAATTGGCATCCTTTTATAGTCCTAGAGCACAACAAGTAATTGTCCAGGCTACGTTTCAGTCACTCAGACTCAGCCACTTCCCCCAAGATTTTAGGCATGTTCTCTTGTTGTTTAGCTCTTTCAATTGTGTCTCAGCTACCATGCTTGGACTTGATCAGTCATAACTTCTCACTTCTTGCAAAGTTCATTAGGCAATTTAGTTGTCGACAAAAATAACCTCCAACACAAAGTTAATTTTTTTTCTTTTTTTTTTATGAAAATTTTTAATAATGAATAAGTTATGCCTCATCTAAAACAAATTAATTCCTAAAGAAAGATCACCCTTAAATGAACCAAACTATAACTTTTTGTATTTGACACAAGTCTCCTGATTCCTTTTCAATTCTGTGCAACACGCTACCTAATCTCTTGTTTATTATTTTTATTTGTATTTATCTCTTTAATTATTTGGCGGCCTTCTTTCCTTGTTCTTGAACTGAACAAGGTGACATAGAAAGACAATAAGAGAGTGACGTATATATAACAGAATGCAAAACAGTATGAGTATCCTATTCTTTCTTCTTTTTTTTTTAAGTAGTGCTACAAATACAGTCATGACCTAACAAGCGAATAAGAAAAATATATTTTGAATGAATGTGACTTATAAAGTTATTTAGAATTTGAATTCACGTTATTAAATTTTTAGTTTTTTTTATATCGCACTTGTTAGGTAAGAATGAATCTCTTCCATGAATCTACATATTCGTACAAAATTTATTATATTATAAATTTATAATAAAAAAAGCTATCTTCAATATCACATGAAAGTTTCCAATTTTAATTCATTAAAATTATTTTTGTTCAAATTTTATTTATAACTTGATGTTTTCATTTCAATTCGTCCACTTTTCTCTTGCAAGTAGATTCACATCGCTTTCAGATCATGTCTAATGCGTCATCTACATGCACTTAGATAGTCATGGATGACTTATTCACGCATGGCCTTTCTCGAATCTCTTTTATAGGTATACATGAAATCAAGGAATAAAACTGAAAATAGATCTATGATATAGTAGTTTCTCAAAGCAAAATCACTAGTACATACCTAGACTGAGGAGCTAAACAATCAAGAGAAGCAAACTGTTACACAAAGAGAAGAACATTTAGATCCTGACATAAATGATGTTAGCTCAGTAGACAAAACTAAACATATCATCTAGAGGCTCACATCATCATTTACAAAGATGATAGATATTATCTGCTGTCTGAGATGAACTTACTCAACAATAAAATTGCAACCAATAATTAAGTTTCCAGAATGAAGGAATTAGTAAAGTATTTTTGAATTTCTGTATTAACTTATGCAAATATAGGGAAATATGCTCAGAGATCTATAGTAATAGAAGTAACATAAATTGAGATGAAGTAGAGAGGAGAACTATCAAAGAAGAAGCTCTGATCCAAGAGAGAGAGGAGAGACCCAACTAATTTCTCCCTGCCATCTTCCTACTTGTTCCTCCCCTTCAACCCACTCACCATTCTTCACATAACCAACGCTTCACCTTCCTCATTCTCTCACTCCCATATGGCTTGAATGATGGCACCCAATCCCATGAGTTGTTTAGGTCCTTTTTCTCCAATTCTGAGCCTTTACCCATGTGCTTTTCTCCTTTTATTTCTTATGTAACACTGTCTATCCTCAGGAATTGATATTTGAAAATCCCAAAGAAGGGATAAGGATCATATCCTCCTACAAGAACACCAACAACTTGATAGTCATGTCTTAACTTGAACCAAAGTTCATAAATGAAACTTTGAATAATTAAGCTTGGATTTAAGCAATGGAAGAAACACCGCTACAATTTGAAAAGAACAAGGTCTAAAAGCTTGTACCTCAACCTAGTGAAATCACAATCATTGGAAAGAAAACACTTTGCAATGAAAATGGAAAGGTTGTGAGAAATAAAACTAGACTTGTAGCCTATGGCTGCAAACAACAAGAGAAAATTGATTTCAATGAGATTTTTGCTCTTGTTGCAATAATTGAAGCTAAATGTATGTTATTTGCATTTACATCTCAAAAAGGTTATAAACTTCACAAAATGAATGTGAAAAGTGCATTTTGAATGTTTTGTAAATGAGTGAGCGTTTGTAAAACAATCCCCTAATTTGGAAAATGTTTCATTTCTAAATCACATGTTTAAGCTTTCAAAAGTCCTTTGTGATTTAAAGCAACTCCTAAAATTTTCTTGTTGAAATTTATTTTGAAGAGAAAAATTTGACATTACACTTTAAATTAAAACTCTTTAGCATTACACATTATTAGTTTAAAGTTAAAATATAATTTTGATCCTTATAGTTAATATTTATTTTTAATTTAATCTTTAAATTATTTTTTTAAATGAATTTTTATACTTGCAAATATTATCAAAATAGTCCCTTCTGTCAAGCAATGTCATCACACTATTAATTATAAGTTTGATGTGGATAATAGACGCAGAGTTAACTTTATTTTTTGGATGTCACCGACAAACTAATGACAGCTGGCAAAAAGAAAGCTGTTATTTTTTCCCTCCATTTAAGTGCCTCACCACAGTCTTAGCAAAATGCTCTTCACGGCAACAGGAAATAGAACTCCTTGTGGGAACTTAAAGCAAATCCTGGGAATCGAGCTGGATGGGTGGGTTTCCAGGATGGTGAAGCACGCTTTCAGAGAAATTAATGCATGCTTCATAAACATAATAAATATATATTTTAAAAAATATCTTTATTATTAATTTTAAATTATGAATATAAAATCAGGATGAACATCTAAGATCATACAATAATTTTTTCACGCTTTTAACGAGGGAGCCGATCTTGTTGAGGACCTCGAGGACAAAGCGGCGGGGTAAAAGATGCAGGCATGGTGGCGGGAGATGTTAGTCCGGCCGCCGAGGCTGGAGAGGTTGATGTTAATGGTGAATATCTTGGAGTTGCAGCCAAGGACAATGGAAAAGGTCTGCACGTGTGCCCAAAGTTGCTAATGTTTATATTTATATTACTCAGATGTGGAAGGCAAAAAGAAACTAATGGCCCTTGACTCTAATTCTCCTAAAACTCATCTAGTGTTAGTTTAGATGTGTTTTTTTTTTATAATTTTTTAAAAAAAATACTTTTTATCATGTTTTAGTATGTTTGAATAAATTTTTTATAAAAATTAAAATATTAAAAAAAACACATTTTGTATTTTTTAAAAGTTAAATTTGTGTACTTTAAAAAAAATCATTTTTATAACATAAAAAATTATTCAAACTTAAAAAAAAATATTTTCAAATATCATATCCAAAACATAAAATAACTTCTACTTTTTTTAAAAAGATTTTTTTAAAAAAAATTTCATGAAATTTATTTTTTTAAAGTTTATCCAAATGAACCCTTAACAATATTGAATTCATATTCTCCTGTCGTTTCCTCATTAATTGGTGCCCTTGTCACAATCCAAAATTCTTGCCGTTTATTTGCATCTGATTATTCTTAATCTGTTCGATCAAGTGTAATTTCATGGCTCTAAATCTTTATACCTCAAAGATGAGGTGTCGTTGGCATGAATCCCTTCCCTATCTTGATATGTTTACGACTTCTGATATGAATTGGGTAAGCACAAGGGTAGATTATCTCTCAAGTATTTCTTAGATTTTTTTTAGAAAGATCAATGATAATATCTTTCTTATATCTGAAAAAGGCACAGAACGTGAGTCTACAACTACTTTTTAATGTAATTAGGAGTACATCTAGTCTTTCATATAATTACGAATACTTACACTCTTTCTGCTTCTAAGGATAACGAGAATAACTTCTTTAAAAAATACTTTAACCTCATTTTGAGAAAAGTTTCTAATCTTCTCTGACGTATTCGTAAACGCACGAATACGACTTGAAAAATTAATTTGAAAGGCACATTGAAAGGGAGGGTAATGCCTCCACAGGTTGGCTTACCTATAGCTACTTTCCCCTTTCGCTGTGTAATTTATGGTGTTTGCTACGGGACCTTAAAAGTTGGGTAGGTTTTTAAAACTTATCTTAAATGGCCCAATTAAAAATTGACAACTAGTTTAGTTTTGCTGAATTAAAGAGATGATGTGTAAAGTTGATTTGAGAAATAAAATTGTTTTTCCAAGTTAACCCTCCTCTGTTCTCCCGACACCTACAAGTTCCCAGGGAGGCAGCCCATTGGAACAGCAGCTCAGAGCCAAGATGATGCCAAGGAGTACTAAGAGCCCCCACCGACACAGATCTTTGAACCCCCGAGTTTACATCTTAGTCTTTCTACAGAGCCGGTATAGCCGAGTTCGTGGTCACTTTTCCGTTTCCCTACAACACCATCTTGACTGTTATGGGCGTCAACAGGTCCGATTTCAAGTGCAAATCCGTTGGTATTCAATGCATTGCTTGGGCTTTTGGTGGCATGATTTTCGCCCTCGTCTACTACACCACTGGCATCTCAAGTTCATCTCTTCTATTACTCTGACAAAAACAAAATAGAATTTGAAAGTAATGTTTGGTAACAATGGTACTTTACTGCACGTGGGATGCAAGGGGGGTCACATGAACCCGGTGGGGTTATTCAGGTGCTGAAATTGTTGGCACCTTCATTCTTGTCTACAACGTCTCCTCTGCCACCGATGCCAAACGTGGTGCTAGAGACTCCCACAGCCCCACTCCTCCCACTTTCTCGTCTTCTTCTCAAATTGCCAGAAAAAGTACAACTTTCATGAAATATTTATCTCCTGCAGTTTTAATTTGATATGGGATTGCTTGAATATACAGATTAAGAGTGTGAGAACAGGGGACGGCCCTTGCACACAAAATCATGGATTCTTCATTAACAGAGAGGTCCTCATTCGTTTCTTTTTCCTCAAGAGTGATTCTACGTCGTAGTTTTCAGCAGTAGAGCCGCTTCTTAGTCAGCCGTGTCGGTTCCTTTGGAAAACAGAAAAGTGATGAGGTTAAGGAAGGCTGCCAAGTTTCCTGTGGCGGCTATCAGTGTGGATTTGGCTAAGGCTTTCAAAAAGACCATTGCGAAGCATTGGCACCCTTGCCAATTGGGTTCGCTGTGTTCTTGGTGCACTTGGCCACCATCCCAATCAATGGAACCGAGTGCTTCCATAACCTACAACAAGGACCTTGGCTGGGATGAACACATAAGTTAATAATTCATCTGTCTATACATGAGAAATGTAAAGGATTGCACACTGTTGGCATCAATGGTAAAGAGATCAGGGAGTAGTTAGGTGGGAAAACTAAGTTTTATTTTACACGTCAGTTTTATACATATTTTTTCAATTCAACAAAACTAAACCAGTTGTCAAGAGCCGCAAAAGATGGGTTTTAGAACCCACTCTACTTGTTGGGTACTGTAGAAAGTACCGTAATTTATATATATTATCTCTCTGTCTGCTGAGGCCGCCTCATTATAAGAAAAATATATTAATCCTAGCTTACATCGTTTTCTTTCTCGACTTCTCCTTAATACCACGAAATACTCATTGCTAAAGCATCAGAAACACCCAAAAAAATCGATCACTTGAAACTGAAACCCCTCACCTCTTTCAAGATAGGACAAATTCACAAAAATTTCTGCCACTGTATAAAAGTAACGAATGAAGGACCTTCATAAAAAGAGTAAAATGCTAAAAAAAAACATCTTTTAATTTAATTTTGGCTTATGTTAAAAAAAACTCCCCTGTCAAAATACTCTAATCTATCAAAAAAGGATAAACTAAAATACAAAAATCTCTTCAGACTTTCATTCAAAACATGTAAAAATTTCAAAACATGAAATATTTCATTCTTATGTTTTGATCGTTTGCAAAACTCAAGAAGTGAATTGCTAATAAATAGAAGATTTAATAAAATCTAAAGGTTTTTAAACATTTAATAAAGTTTAAGAATTTTTTTTAAACCTCTAAAATAAATAGCAAAGTTCAAAATTATTTCACATTTTAACCTAATAAAAAAGTTCATAAAAAAAATCTAATTGTGACATTTGCAAATTACACCACGCGTTGACATCAATTACATTTCACCAAGCATAGGCAAGAAGACAAAGCCAAAATCTTATAGTACTTATTTTCATCAAATAATTTCGTAATTGAGTTAGCTTACTTCGAGAAAAGTTTATGATAAAAAGGATGCTTTTATGTGTATAATCCAATCGTGTGTTTCACGCAAATCATTTGCAAAAGAATGAAACAAATGACAAAATGCTAAACACTCTTTAAAGTGAAGTTCATAGGAAAAATAAAAAAAAAATTAAAATGTATGTCTCATGGCCAGTCCCAAATGGTAAAGGCGGCGACGCCGCTCCACAAGGCGATGGAATATGAGACAGCTACAGGCGGAGGAGCTCACCCGTGAGGGGAGCACCGTCGACGCCGACGAGCGTTGATTTCTGACGGTTACTTGAGACCTATACGAACATCAATTGGTTCGTTCTCTTGCAAGTATGAGATTCCTTCTCAGAAAATCTCCCGTCAAAATTACTTTCAAATCTTAAAACTTTTTTCCACAAACAAAAAATTCATAGTTCTGCTCAGTGAAAGTAGAATTGTCATTCTCATTGATTTCGAAAATCTCTGAAGTCTGACATGTGAATTTTTTTCTCTTAATTCATCACAGCAGAAGATAAAAAGCAAATCACAACAAAAACAGGTAATTTCTGAGTAAAAAAGTAGAGAAAATTCGTTTTAAATTGCCGAAAATTCAAAATAAAAACAATAAAATAAGCGGTAACTCTCATCTTACAATGAAATTGCTGCTCACCTTTTGAATCAGAATAGCGTATACTGCAAAGAATGCAGAAAATCACAGAGCCACCGTTACTGAAAAATCAGATTAAAAAAAAGATGAAATGAAAATTTGTTCGCAAGCAGGGATCAGAAATTGGAAAGGAGTTGTCGGTCACGGTGATTCAGAAACACGGACCAATGTAGAACTCGTCATGTCTCTTCGCTTACAATTTTGAAGCAAATTATTGAAAGCAAAAAAGAAAAAGAGAATTACAAAAAGAAAAGAAATCATCAGAGAATTAAATACAGATAATCATTGGAATGGATCCAATCATATTGTTGCAGTTTTTTCTCATCAGATGATTTCGCTTGAATCTGAGGAAACAGAGAGAAAACGAAGAGCGAAACGAGAGAGGATAGAATTCAAAGATTGGTTTCAGCTCAGAAGAGAACCCGGTTATTAAACGAGGACGCCGGCGATGCAGGGGATTGACACTTAGCGTGAGGGTTTGTTTGAAGCCCCCAATTTATAGAGACGGTTTAGTCGGCGAAGGAGAAACCCTAAATTGAAAGAATGTGGCTGTGCTGTGATGTGAGGACGGTGTGTTGGTAATGGCGCTGGGAGGATCAGGAAATTGGATGTGGGCTTCATTCATACCAGTTTGGGCCCCAACAGTGAACTGTCTACTCATCGCCATTTTCCGTTTTGTTTGGCCCATCTTTCCTTTGCTGTCCAAAAGAAAATACTGATTTTTTTCTTAGTAATTTTAAAAGAAAATATTTTGTTGACAAAAAATGGAAAATATTTTGATGAACTGGCAAAAGTGTGAAGTCTTGATACAACGATTCGATCCTGAATGAGGAGGAAACCCAACCCCTCTACCGCAGACTAAAAAAATATATATTTTGATGAGTATAAACTGGACAGTAGACACTTTCAAAGAGAAAAAAATAAAAACAAGAATTATTATTAAAATGTGAAAAAAAGAAAAAAAATAACGATCACAAAATAAATAAATAAATAAATAAATAAATAAATTATTTACTATTTCGCTGAAGATTTGTAGAGATAGAAATTGGATTAAAAGCTAGTGGGTACTTTCAAAATTTGTCCACTTGAATTTAAGTCTGGGCATTTTTTATGGTGGGTTAATCCGATTGGTTTAATTTAAAATTAAAAAAATAAATATAAAAATAAATATAAATTTGTATAATTATAACTAATAATTATTAGATTTAATTCTTAATTGTCATAAATATTATTAAAGTATGACTAAAAATTTTAATTAAATCAATTTTCAATTATCAAACAATATCATTACAATTAGATTAAAGGTTCATAAATAAAAATTTTTAATTAATTTAATTTTTAAAGTAAAACAACCCAACTAATCGGCATTGACTCATCATGGGTTGGGGAAATTTGGCACGGGTTAAAAATTTTGCAATCCAACCCATCATTTTAGTGGGTTGAGCACAGTTGACTCGTGAGTTTATGATTCACTTTGATAATTCTAGTGACAACTCCATCTCTTGCATACATATACATTTATCATATAATCTCATCATTCCATAAAAAATCATTCATTTTCCTTTTTTTTAAAGGAAAAGTTTCATCATTTTGCGTCGTGCTACTACGAGAGATGTATCGAAAATGGGTGTGAGTGAACCAATTAAAGGACTAGTGCTTGATTCAACAGAAGTTCATGTTTTATAACATTATGCAACATTTTAGTGGTATTATTTTTCTTTGAAATCAATTAAAAAAAAGGTAAATTATAAGAAAACTCTTCCAATTATGAGTTAGATGTAGAAAAGTATCCTACACTTTGAAATTCACTAACAAAATTATCTAAATTTACCAAATCGTGTATATTGACTTCTTATAAAGAAATTTTATGCATATGCATATAAGGGTCAATATGCACTGATTAGCATGTTTTAATAAATTTAGAGAGTTGTGTCATTAAATTTTAAAATTAAGAAATTTTTTTTACATATAAACCCTAATTGGAGAGGATTTATTATAATTTAGCCCAAAAAATAAGGAGAAATAATTATTGAAAACAGTTTTCACTAAACGTATTCTTTTGGTTTGATTAATATTAAATAATAAAACAAAAAATATCACAAAAAAAAAAAATGGTCCAAATACAACTTATGCTTTTTGTTGACCTGGGGCAAGTTTAGGAAAAAAAAAAAAAAACAAGTGCGTGTTGATTTGATATGAACTGAAAGAAGGATTAAAGCAAGGAAGCTTCGATAAATGGGCGTTGGGGCTAACATGTGAAACTATCAACATATTCTCATAGAAAGTCAGAAGATGCCAAAAATGCTGTGGGCGCATTGTTGAATATTATGAAACTATGGACGCGAAAACACAGTCACACTGTTGAATTGAATTGCATTGCTGAACCCCGTTCTCTACCAGCCTTGTGAAAAGCCACCAATCTCTTCGCATTCATTCTCCTCATGGATTCTCGGCATTTTCTGGCACTTTCTCTCTGTTTCCTCTGTTTTCTTGCTGATCTCTCTGTTTCGTCAATTCGATTGCCTGGGTTGGTTGAGGACGAAAGCGCGTAATCCTGCGCGCCCTCGTCTCTCTTTCTCTGTCTGTATATGTAAACGCCATTGAAAAATAAAAAGAGTTTTAATTTTGTTTGAATTTCTTTTCAGGCATGGATCGATGCTTAGATTAAACAAAGATGCCTCTTCGGTGATGTTTGATCCCACCCGGGTCACTCAACTCTCGTGGCGTCCCAGGTTTGTGCCCTTTCCAAGGTTTTTCTGCATTAGATTAAAGGGCTGTTTTGATTTTTGCTTTTTTTTTTTGGAATTATGGTATGCAGGGCTTTTCTATACAAGAAATTTTTATCTGAGGAAGAATGTGATCATTTGATCAATCTGGTTAGAGTTTTTTTTTCTTTTTTAAATTGGGTTTGGTTTTTCTTCAATATGTTGAAATTTTTAGAACTTTAGGAGAAGAAAAAATATGGTAAATAATAGTTTATATATGTTCATTGCCTGAGTTTTTGTGGTGTTAGGCTAAGGATAAGCTGGAGAAATCTATGGTGGCGGATAATGAGTCGGGTAAAAGTATAATGAGTGAAGTCAGAACAAGCTCTGGGATGTTTCTTTCCAAGGCACAGGTATAATCAATTGAAAAGCTTCTCTTTATAATGCTGCACCTTATTTGGTTGATGATGAGGTTTAGTTTGGACTTTGGATATGATGTTGGAGGCACAAATTTTTTTCTCTGTCTTTATGTTGTGTTATTAGCAAGATAATTAATTTCAGACTATGTGAAAACTCTCAGGTTGTTTATGTAATCATAATATCTAGCAGCATAAAGAGAAATATGTTTGACAAAAGTAGAGTTTTTGCTTGTGCTTACATGGTTCTTGTTATCTTCCAAGGGAAAGCATCTTTATAAACGGTGCTTAATGATGAGAAATGTATTAGACATTAGTTTGGTGTCTCTATCATTTCGTGAGTTTGATCAAGGGACAAGTCAAGATAGATGTGTCTAAATGTATAAGAAACTGTGGATTGAATTATCATGACACCTATATTGGAGCTAGCAATAAAGTGAAGGCACCACACATTCAAATTTATAGGTGAACTTGGGGATGTTCATAGACTTTTCTTTCATCTGTAGAACAATCTCAGCTTTTTGATATATTATCGTATCTGAGGAGCAGTTCCTTAATGTAATACCCCAACTTGATAAGAAAGGTGACAAATTCAACATAGTGCATATAATATGGGTCCTGTTGGTCCTCTAGATCTCTTTCTTGTAAGCTTGTCTCATCGCCTCCCTTTCCTAAGTGAAGAGTTGCATTTTTGGATGAACAAAATGGTGACAAGATATTGTTTAATTATGTCAAGGGTAATCTTGTAAACTGCCATTCTTCTCCTCTTTCACTCTACAACGTTTTTTTATTGTTGTTATTATAAATAAATTTATTAGGTTGTCGTTAAGTAATACAAACCTGGTTATATGTGCTTAGTAATCAATGAGAGCCATTACACGCATTCTGATTTAAACCAAATTTGCTCTGAATTACTTGGTTCCATACAGAAGTCTCTAAAGGAAAGTGCCATAGCCATTTAGCAGCTGGATCATTGAACTTCTTAAATGGTTAGGATTTGTGAAACCAGAAGAGTTGCATCCACACACTATTATTCATTCCAACTACAGTGCGCTGCCATTAAAAGGTGAATGATATGCATAGTCAGGGCACAAGATAGAAGAGAGTATTATTCCTCTTGTGTCCAAAGAATTTCTTTTAAATTATTGAGCGCAAAGCATGAGATTGACAGTGAGATCGTAGAAGAGACTGCCAAGAAGAGAGTGCAGAACACGTGTATTGCATGAGAGAGAAAGAGAGAGAGTAGCACTTGAATTATGTGGACATGGGTCACTTGTTTTTTATTGTAGTGTTTTTAAATAATGTTCACTAATAATTCTTCTCTCCTCTTACAATAAACTACTTTGCACACTAGGTTGGGAAAACTTGGGCAAAATTTCGCTACAAGATTCTTGTAACAAAGTAGCTATACTTCCTAGTTCCTTCCATGAGCTTAAGTTTTACTCTATCAAAGCTGTTTGACATGTGTGTTTTGAATTATTGAACTTCAATTTTAATTCCTGGTCCTTTTCTGTTTTATCTTTAGGACGAAATTGTTGCTAATGTTGAAGCCAGAATTGCTGCATGGACATTCCTTCCTATAGGTAAGTAGAAAATATCATTCTTAGGTTCATTTAATATTTTTTTCCATTTTTTTTTTCTCTTTAATTTAATTTTATCTGTCTCTAATGCCAATTATCTCATTAGAGAATGGTGAGTCTATTCAAATATTGCACTATGAGCATGGTCAGAAGTACGAACCACATTTTGATTACTTCCATGACAAGGCTAATCAAGAACTGGGTGGCCATCGGATTGCCACTGTGTTGATGTATTTGTCAAATGTTGAGAAGGGTGGAGAAACAGTTTTTCCCAATTCTGAGGTAAAGAATTATTGTGAATTTGTTTCTTCAATGGTTCCTTTTCAATGAACACTGCCCCCCCTCCCCCCCGCCCCAAAAGAAAAAAGAAAAAATGAAATTTTGATTAATTTATTTGCTTCTTCAGGTACGGTTGTCCCAGCCAAAGGATGAGAACTGGTCTGAATGCGCTAAAAAAGGCTATGCAGGTATAAATTTTAGGATGCTTTACAAATTATTAACACAGTTTTTGACATAATGGCTTGAGATTGTGCTTTATTTTGAATCACTTCAAACAGACATACCTTCAAGCTCCTTGTGCTTAATTTTGGGGTGTAAATATTTCTTTCCTTACTCTTTTCAGTCAGGGAGGATTTTACAAGGCCATCTACAGTCCAAATATCATAATTTCCTACTGAAAATTCTTACTTAAAGAAGAAAAAAAATTAGGATTTGTAGTCAGACTACTTTTGTTGGTCGATTTTCTTTTGGGTCATTGATTCTGTTGTTATAATGTGACTGATGCTTGCTGGCTTCCATTCTTACCTCTTTGCGGGAGATGCCACTTAGCCAGATCCACTACAACTTTTGTTTACTGTTGAATAGTTCTAGACTATATATTTAAAAACTCATTTGGGTTCGTTCTTGCCCAAAATTGAAATGGCAGGGAGAAAAAAGATTAATTCTCCATTTATTGCAACTTGGCTTTGTTCAATAGCAGCTTCATTGCAATTACAATGTTGATTAAAATCATCTTGGTTACGAAGTGGGTTGCTTTGTTGAGCACCTTTCTTTTTTTCAAAAGGTTTTTGTAATGTTATTGTAAATATTATCGTATGACGCACCAAGCATTCAATGTTTTGTCTTGTATCAGTTGAAAGAAACTGATCTCGTCTTTGCTGCCTTGCTGTTATAATTATTTTAATCTTTTGGCTGTTGATTTTGTCTTGCCTGCTTATATCATCTAACAACCAGCTTTCCTGTCTTACGTTTTTGGCTTGGGATCTAACGCTGACAGTGTTTATCATTCCAGTGAAACCTGAGAAAGGTGATGCCTTACTGTTCTTCAGTCTTCATCTAGATGCAACTACGGATCCGAGGAGCTTGCATGGAAGCTGCCCGGTCATTGAGGGAGAGAAGTGGTCTGCAACTAAGTGGATTCACGTGAGGGACTTTGACAAACCAGTCAAGCGAGTAGATAGTGGGGACTGTGTTGATCAGAATGAGAATTGCCCTGGGTGGGCTAAAGTAGGTGAGTGTGAGAAGAACCCTCTTTACATGGTTGGTAATAATGGAGTTAAAGGATACTGTATGAAGAGTTGCAATGTCTGCTCGTCTTAGGGAGGCTATTATACTTTCTCTGCTTTCAAATGCATGTAGAGTCATGATAAAGTCTCAAATTAAGAGTATATATATAATTCAATTTTGCTGAACTAAAGCATGGAACTTGGGCAGTAGTAACTTATTTAGCTGTTTCGGGTACTTATTTATTGATCAAGCTACTTGTGTAGAGAAAAAAGAAAAATGGAGTTTTGACCATACCCCATAGGTCAAAGATTGGGAAAAAGGAGACCCATATACAGGGAATTGGGCAAAGTCCAGTGATGACACTTCTTTGGAATGGAATGAGTTGTTTATGTATCATTGAGATTTGCCCCTAGGAACTTTAGGGGTCATGTAAATGAAAAGCCCCTTTAGTCCCTTCTAAATAATTTTCTTCCATTATTAACCTTGTCGCAGATCGCATTTTGGGTGCTTCTGGCTTTTCAAGCTTAACCCTATTGTATATATTTGGGCTACAAGTTTGCAAGATAAGCCCTAGATTTGACTTTTTTGTTAGAGTGAGCAAAAAACTATTGTAAATCATATCAAATTGCAAACTAACTTGAACCACACCATAAAAATTTAAATCATCTAAACTTATTATAACAACTGTCCTTTGGCATTACATTTCATTAATCATGTACCATCTAGTCTAACAATATTACCAATTTTGGTGTAGCATATTGGGGAAAAGTATTGGGTTGAACGTCATCCATAGACACAACAATGGACTTAGTACAAGATGACTGCACTTTGTATTATTCCATCACCCTTATATCAGCTATATAGATCCCCTAACACATAGACTAAGAAATCCCCGAAGTACTCTCAAATCATAAAATTTAAAGTCATAGTTAAAATCATTAGGCAAAGGCATATCATAAAACTCATTTCCATTAAATTAATGGCAAAACTAACTTCCACCGACAGTACAAAAAACATGTTAATTTTCGGCGGTTTTTGACCTCCGCAAATTAAATTGTGGCATTTTTTCACATTTATGTTCACTAGTACTTCAATTTGAGACGGTTTTATTGCAGCGGTTTTTGACCTTCTCTAGTTGCGGCAGCTTTTATTTCAAATTGCAGGGGTTTTAACCTCCGTTATTTTATGCTTGAATTATTAAAAAAAAAATTAAATTGCGAGGGTTTAAAACCATCGCAAATTGAATGCTGATTTTCTTATTTTCAATTTGCTGGGGTTTAAAACTGCCATAATTTTTTTTTGTGAAAATTATTTTTTTTAATTTACACCATATTCCTAATAACACAAACATCCATAATTTACACCAAATTCCTGATAATTCAAACAATAATTCATATAATATGGAGTCAAATTTCATTACAAATATCCATAATAACTCAAACATCACAATTTCAAATTCATAATATACTAACATAATATAATTCATATCCATGGTAACTTAAACATTACAACTTCAAAAACAAATAATAACCTAACATAGTCCCACAATCAATAAACACAAAAATAGTCCTAATCATTCGTTTGTTGATTCGTGTTATTGCCACCTGATGATCTTGCATCCACTGTCATAGTAGGCTCACTTGCAGCATCACTTGGCTAAAATAATAGAAGAAAAACATTTGGTAAGTACTAGTACAAAGAATATTAAGGATAAATAAAAAAAAGTTAGGGATCTAGACTTTCTAATAAAGCTATGTGAGCAAATTTCATACTGCAGATCAATTCGATAGTGACAAATTGTTGAGAAGGATAATTGATATGTCATCAACTAAACTAAATAGGGCAAGCTTTAAAACTAAAAACAACACAAGCCATTGCAGCGATAATAGAGTGACTATAGATAGCTTAATGACATACTCTAAAGTTGGCAAATATAAGAAAATAATTCACAGATTGTCAAGTTGCTACTAGATAGCAATCAAGTTCACTTAACCTTGAAACTAGAAAACTACAAGAGAGAAGATAAGATATAAAGATTCCAAGAAAAACATTTCTTTTCATGAAACTACAAGGAAACTTTTTATCTCATCTCATGAAACATTTCTTTTAAGTTGTCCTACAAGAAATATAAACTACAAGCAACATTATGCTATATTCAGAAATTATTGCTCAGGCAGGTTTCTTTTCACAAGCTAGAGTGGTTCAGGCCGCAAGAATATCCTAAAAGCCATCAGATTATCTAAATATTAAAATATTTTACCTATGGTTGAGGAGTAAATAAGCCAGTAAATTCCTCATGAATCTTTCCTTCCTTCGTTATCATGTAAGCCTTAAGTGCATTCAAGGTGCCTTGTAATTGAGACTCCAAATAGACAACCTTCTCTTGCAGTTGGGTAGATGATGATGATGTAGTAGCACTGGATGAAGAAAGGCTCAAATCACTTAGTCGCAGTCTAGTGTTCATGAATGAATTAGTAAGAGCTGCTCCCAAACCCACACGTCGTACTCACTCAGAGTGCTCTGACCCTAACACTCTACCAACAGCATCATTAGGGGATTCATATTCATTAGTAGTGCTTTGAATCATAGTCAGTTCAATTTTTTCCTACAAGCATGCAACATTATTAATTAGTAGTTACAAAATTGTCAATACCGAAATGCAAAATTTAGAAAACAAGGTAATTAAGTTAATGTTAGAAAGACACCTAAGCTAAACTTATCCCTACATCTCTTGCCTCATCAGTAACAAATGATCCATCCTTTCTCTTATGAGTTTCAAGACACATTGCTTCTCGACCAAACTTGTTATCTAGTTGCCAAAAACTAAGAAAGAAAGCAGTTAAATAAATCAAATAGGCTTTTAACTTTGCAAAATAGTAAAAATTATCATGTTTGTGTGACTACCATCTTTTGCCTTCTTCTTGAATTAGGTTTAGAACCGCTAATGTGTTGAAGTGTTTGCTTGCTTCGAATTTCTTTGTTTTTTTCTACAAAGTTCCTAGCAACAAAAAAATTATAACTTCAAACAGTAATCAAATATTTAATTCTAACAACAAACAAACCAATTAAAGTAAACAAATTCTTACCAGAGTTGATGGTTTCAAACAGTAATCAACCATAGCAGCCTACTGATCCTTCCCTGTACCTGTTGGCACATTAATTATGATTTCATTTCTACTCGTTGCTGGGTCATAGAACTCGTTCCACAATTTTTACCTACTTGTAGCCACTTCTTCCCAGTACTCATTTTGCAATATCGTTTTGTAATGGCTTCAGTAGTCCTAAAGGAAAATTTAGGCTTCAAATAAAAAACAAAGTTAGTTTGTTATGCATTTACATGCAAATATGAAATCCAATAGCAATAAAGAGTATATATATAACAACACTTCTACCTTTAAGATTGTTTCAAAGCATTCCTCAAATTATTCTTTAGGAATGTTGGACGGCCCTGACCACCTTTCAAAGTTAATCAGGAACAAACTACAATTAGTTGCCAATGTTCCACAATGTCCAATAAGCAGGCCTTGTGCATCACCATATGCTGAGCCCTGGTCATCAAAGTTCACAATAATGTCTTCCCTGCTAGGTAAGTTGTTGACTTCCCTAATCTTAACCTTAATCTTCTTGATAGCTACTTCAGAGCTTTAACAAGAAAACAAGTTACTCAACCAAAAAAAAAAAAAGAATTGAAAATGAGATAGTTAAGTAGAAATACACATAATGTATATATACCTATTGCCTCTACACTCCAATATTGTGTAGACTCACATCCAACACATTGTCTAGATGTGGTACTTGAATCACAAGGCTGAGTTGGAGCTTGTTGTGGGATTTTTGATGCTGATGAGGAATCAACTGTACCATGTGGGGAGGTTTAAACTGATGGGGAAGGATTTATTGGAGCATGTGGTGGGGCTTGAACTGATGGCGAAGGAAGTATTGATGGGGAAAAGTGTACTGGAGCTTGTATTGGAAGATGAGCATCGCATTGTGGTTGTGGTGCTGATTTCTGTGGATTCTAGAAACGTTTAACCTTTGGCATGTCTGTATATTCATGAGAAAATAAAAAGAATAGAGGTGAAACGATTAGAAATTAAATATTATAAAATTAAATATGCATTAAAAACAAACGAATGAAATAACTACAGCTTTAATTATGTGAAATAATTACCTTTACAAAAAGCACCATATTAACTATATTTACTTTTCAGACATATGTGCATTTGTAGCTAAGTTAGTAGCAACATTTTCCTCAACTGCATCATCATTTAGATGATTTGTAGCCAATTGCAAATACTGATCATCGAGGCCAAAAAATTGCTCAAGCTCTTGTTCTTGGTAAGGCTCATTCTCATATATTTCCTCTTCTACTTCTTCTCCCATTTCATACAAATCTCTTGGCTTTAAATGTACAACAACACTCCATCCTTTATTGACCACATCACTTACATAATGTACCATCTGTGCTTGAGATGCTTCGATATAAGGTTCATGTTCTTCACATCCTTCAGTATGAATTAATCTATCAAAATTAACACAATTAAAATTCCAAGGATCCTTTTTATACCATCTATCTCGAGTTGTATCAATCCATTTACATTTGAAAAGAATAACCATGAACCGACAATAATAGTTAATCTCAATGATATCTTCCAATTTCCCATAATATGGTAAGTCTGCTTGCCTTAAGTTCCCATTAACACTACTCGCATCACGAGATGTGTTAGAGATTGAGAAAATTCCACTATTCTGTGTTTTCAATCTTTCTTCTTGAGGCAAAGTTCAAAATTTGAAGCCATTGATGTTATAAGCAGTAAATCTTCTCGCATTTATCAATGGACCTCGAGCTAGAAACTTGGATCAGTAGACATTGTATCCATTGTGTCTAGATTCATAATCTAAATTAAAACAATTTTCTTAGTAAAGTTTCTAAATCCAAAGGAAATATGACAAATTAAAAGGCAACTAATGATTGGTTACTCACCCACCTTTGAAACCATTCAACAAACTCTCTATTAACTCTCTTCTTTATCTCTGTAGCTAAAGGTCTTCATCCCTTTGAACTCCTCTTTATGTACTCTCTACATTCACTACATGAAATAATTAAATTAATATCAATGGACATGACTAGTCTATTTCAAAAAGCATCAAGTTTATCTCATTTACTTACTCCACAAATGGTGTGACTATTGCACAATTTAGAAGCACATATCGGTGAGCTTGTAATTTCTGCATTTGAGTTAAAGTGAACATCGAGGAAGCTCCTATTGGTTTACCTAATCGAGGGAAGATAAAAGACATTTTAGAAGGCTCATTGTCATTTAGGTCATCAAGTACACGTCTAGGTCTGTTGAACTTTGTCTCTATATCCTCAATATATTGAGAACAAAGAGTAAGAGGCTCTTCCTAAGTAGTCCTCCGCTATAGAACCTTCTGGTTGTGCCCTATTCCATACAAAGGATTTTAGATGACCTAATTCCCTACAAAAATGATGGATAATTAGTATAAGTGTCTATTTTAATGACCTAAATACATATGACTTTAAATTAAAAGTAGCAATATTTTTACCTCTCCACAGGATACATATACCGATAATGCACTGGACCTCCTAGCTTTGCTTCCTCCGCTAGATGGGCAGTTAAATGAACCATGACTGTAAAGAATGATAGAGGAAATAACATTTATAGGTGGCAAAGCGTAATGACAATCCGATCTTGGAGCTTGTCAAGGTCTGAAGCATTCAGGCTTTTAACACAAAGGACTCTAAAATATAAGCAAAACTCCACCAAGACTGCAGTCACATGGTTTGGCAACACATTGTGAATTACTAATGGTAGCAATTGCTCCATAATAATATGGCAATCATGACTTTTCAACCCAAAGATCTTTTTTTGTACCTTATCAACACATCTTTTTTGTACCTTATCAACACATCTAGAAATGTTACTTGAGTAGCCATCTGGTACTATTACATTCTTCAAAGTTGTAAGAAACAACTTTTTGGTATCACGTGTTAGTGAAAACAAAGCAAGGTGATATGTTCCATTATCATTCGGCCAAAGATCACGCCTTATACCCATTTCTCTTAGATCCTTTCTGACATTGAGATTATCTTTTGACTTAGGTTTCTCATGGAGAAGAGTATATATGACATTGTCACGTATATTTTTTTCAATGTGCATAAAATTTAGAGTGTGACGCAACAAGTTAGATTTCCAATATGGAAGTTCAAAAAATATACTTCTTTTATTCCATTGCCTAGTTGCTCGTCTACATCTTTTCCTTCGGCCATCCAACTCTGCTCTTCTCCCAAATGTAACATTAAGATTTTTCACTTGCCTCAAAATGTCAAATCCTAATAAATTTACTGGTGCATTTCATTCCTCTGTGCTTCCATCAAAGTGAACCCGATTCAATCTGAATCTATGATTTCTTCTCAAAAAATGCTGATGAACAATAAAGCACCACTTCTTACTATGAGGAAGACGACAAGGTTCCATGTCAAAGTTACAAGTTGGGCAAGCCAAACCAGTATGCGTGTTCTAGCCAGATAGGATACCTAGCCCAAGAAAGTCACTATTTATTCACATAAGAGTTGCTCGCATTCTAAATGTTTCATTCAATGATGAATCAAAGGTTTCCACACCATCATTCCATAACTCATTTAACTCCTTCACAAGGGGTTGTAATTACACGTCTATATTATTCCCTGGCATCTGCTTGCCTGGAATGATTATCGATAGCATGAAGTTAGTGTGCTTCATACACATTCAAGGGGAAAAATTATATGGAATCAAAAACACTGGCCAAATGCTATAGGCAGAACTTATGGTTTCAAAAGGATTGAAACCATCAGTAGCTAGGCCTATGCGAACATTTCGAGGATCTAAAGCAAATTTAGGATGTGTTAGGTCAAATGTCTTCCATGCCTCACCATCCGTTGGATGCCTTATCGTTCCATCTCTGTTACTCTCCAAAACATGCCATTTCATATGCTCAAAGTCTTACGACACATAAACAATTGCTATAACCTTGGTTTCAATGGAAAGTAACGCAAAACCTTCACAGCTTGCTTCTTTTTCTTCTTAGGGTTTCATCTAGATGTATCAAAATGCTTGCATGTTTCCAATTTCAAATCATCATCTCCCCAATATAACATACAATCATTTGGATATGCATCTATATTGGTATAATCAAGACCAAGTTTGTTAATGGTTTTCTTGGCCTCATAAAAAGAAAGAAGAAACTTTGCTTCTTCAAAAGCATCTCTCAACAAATCTAGTATCATAGTCATTGCCTTGTCACTTAATCCACATAAAACCTTTATATGATATAATTTTATAGCAAATTCTAGCTTTGTGTACTTGCTCCCTTCATACAATGTTTGATTTTCATCTTTGAGAAACTCATAAAAGTCACTACAATCCTTCCTAGGCCCTCATTTAATATTTCATCCACACCCAACAGTTATGATACACCTACGTCAGTGTCTTGGTGCCTACAGTGCCCTAGAGCATCATTAATCATCATTTTAGTTGGTTTGAGAAACCTCCGCAATATAACTGCTCAATATAACCGCCACAATTTAGCATTTTTTTGTAGTGCGATACATCCTCACGCATAGCTGACCAATAAATAGCCCCATTCAAAAGTGTCCAACATTGGGTTTTACTGACTTACTAATATTGGGACCTTCAATTCTTTTCCAGGAATTAGGTTTCACGGAGAAACACTTGAATTCAGTTCTAGATGCTTGAACTATCATGTAGTCATATATTGGTGTGTTGTACCCAAAAGCATAAGAAATGGGATATAGATTTCACTGTCATTCAACTCAAGAGGAGAGGAAGGTAATTGTTTTTAGACACTGATTGATGGACTAATTTTTAGAAAACACACAAAAGTAGAAACCCTATGTAGGAACCCCAAATTTCAGAATGAAAAATTTTGGGAGCCAGAAAATTAAGCCTTACTGCAGCATGAAAAGACTAATAGCTGCTAAGTACATAACTCTATGGGTGTGAGCGGCAGCTAGTACATAATGCGATTTTGCAAAGTGGAGATTGGAATTCAAAGAAAGCCATGACTTAGACACACACCTGAAACGTAGTAAAGACTTGATCGGCAACCTCAACAGGTTTTCAACTATCAATTCCTCAAGTATAGACGGTTTCTTTTCCTCTTCTTCCTTCGTCTCCTCCTTCTTTTCCATGCTTAATAGTAAAATGAATGTTAACCTTACAGAGCAATTGGGCAAAGTCTAGTGACGACAGTTTTCTTGGATTGGAATGAGTTGTTTATGTATCGTTGAGATTTACCCCTAGGAACCTTAGGAGTCATGTAAATGGAAAGTTCATTTAGTCCCTACTGAGTAGTTTTCGTTCATTGTTAACCATATCGTAAATTGTGTTTTGGGTGCTTTCGGCTTTTCAAGCTCAACCCAATTATTTATATTTGGGCTAAAAGTTTGCAAGATAAGATCAAGATCTCACTTTTATGTAAAGGTGAGCAAAAAACTATTGTAAACCATGTCACAACGTACCCAAAGGGTGCCGTGATGAGAGGTAACTGAATTTAGAGAAAAAAAAATCTAAAATTTAGGAAGTCACCTCCAGTTTTTATTCTAATGGAAAAATAATTAGAAAACCTTTTTTATTAAGAAATTAGTTTTTGAAAAGAGATTAGATTCGGGAGTCTAATTATGTATAAGGAAGGGTAAAAACTTAACCTTACTGTATCCCTAATACATTCATTATAAGACAGTTACCCTAAAGCTAATAGTGCAAAAATCATTATGACTTCAAAATATATTTAATTTACCCTAAAAGCAAAAATAAAAAATAACAAATAATGATAGAAAAAAGAAAGCAAGCAAAGAATTAAATAAAAATATTTATAATTTTAGCTTATCTTGTATGCCTACATATCCCACGTGTAATGAGAAGTCAAAGTCATGTAGTTCTGGTAGAATATACCTGTGTGTTGAAGGATTTTAATTAAAAATTAAGGATTGATTAAATGCAAAATGATTTGTGTATTAATTAATGTAAAAAGCTTGTGTGTTGAAAAATTAAAATTAAAGATTGATTAAATTAAAAATGCTTTGACGATGATTTATTAATTTTAAGAAAATCATCAATAGCTATATCACTTTTGAATCAAAAGCTATCACGCCAACATTGACCGTTAGTGAATCTAAATTATTTTCGAAACAGGAGAGCTATTACAGCAATGTTGTCCCTAGTTGATTAATTAAGGATTTTAAATGATGAAAAGACTTTGATGATTAATTAAAAAAATCTATATGTTAGCGATTCTAAATTATTTTCAGAATAAAAGAACTGACATAGCAATGTTGTCCCTAGATTATTAAAGATCGATTAAGTGAAAGCTAACGATTTCTAAAAAAGGTGATTAATGATTAATTAAAATCTATATTACTTTCAAGTCAAATAATCATCGTGATAATAATGATCATTGGTGATCCTAAAATATTTTTGAGATGGAAGAATCGTCTCGATAACATCGTCCCTAGTTGAATTAAGGATTGATCAATTAAAATTAATGATAACAAAATTAATAGTTAATTAAAAATTATAATTTGAAATAATCTTTTAATTTAATTTCAGAACCAAAACGTCGTCACGACATAGGATCCTAATTAGATTATTTTTTAATTCAATGAGTTGACCTAATTTTAATAATTCGAACTAATTATTTAAGTTTCGTGAATAAATAAATAAATAAATGATGAAACATAATATAAGGATAATTAAAATGATTCAATTGAAGCTAAGGTACAAACACACTAAATAAAATAAAACAAACATGATAAATTATGACACAAGCAAAATGAACCTTGCAGATATTAAAAAATAATGTAAATAAAATAAAATAAAATGTACACCACAATCAAATAAAACTAACTAAAAACATTATTACACAAAATAACCCATTTACAATGATCCAAATAGAAATATCAACCCGGCCCAATGAAAATAATGAAACCCAAAAATTTGACCCAGTTCTTGCACGTGGCCTAGTGGACCTTGGTGAAGTTCTGGTACCCTTTAGAGGTGCAAAAGTGCCGTGTTGCAAGTGCTGGGCTATGAGTGCTATGCTGAGCTGAAAATGTAGGTGCAGGGTGTATGGCGGCTTGAGTGAAGTGCTGTGTCCGTTCAATGCTGCGGTGCAGAGGAGGTGAGTGTGTGCTGCGATGCTGGAGCGAGTGTGAAGGTGATGCACTGTTCTAGGTGTGTGGGGCGGCTTGGTGTAGAGTGAGCTCGGTGATGGTGAAAGTGGGTGCAGGTTGTGCCGTGGAGGTTCAGATGAGGGAGTGGGCTGTCCTGTGAGAGAAGTACGGAGGTCCGATGGTGCTTGGGTGGTGGTGTCTTGTGCAGGTGGGGTGAAGGTGAAGTGGAAGGCTGTGTAATCGCGGGTAAGTGAAGGAAGCGTGAGTGTGTGAGGCGTGAAATGGGCCAGTGCAGAGAGTGAGTTTGTGTGGTGCTAGGTGTTGGCTGTGATTTTGGGAGTAAGTGAGCTGTGAGAGGTGCTGGTGTGCGTGAGTGTGGAAGGTGCCGAAACAGGGGAGGCTTGGGTGCTGTAGTGGTGTGTGCTCTGTTTCGGCGAGGGTGGTGGAATGTGAAACCGTGAAGTGTGATGATGCTTGCTGGTGGGAATGGGTGAGCAGCTCGTGAGGTTCTGTGTGGGTGTTGCCGTGACTGAAATGTGCAGTGGGTGAGGAAGATGATTTGTGTGTGCCGTGAGAAGTGTAGAAACAGAGGTGATTGGTGCTGTGATTTGAAGAAGTGAGGTGCGTGTGGTGACTTGTGGACGGTGAAGGAGTGCAGTAGGTGAGGGAGCTTGTGGACCGCGTGAATCCGTGAATGAGGGGCTGTGACTTTGAGTGTATGCAGGACGTGGTATGGAGGTGCAGGGGTGGATGAATCTCAATGAAACCAAACAAACAGATGCCAAAATCCAGAAAAAACACATAGCACAGCGTTATAGTAGGAAAAAGCAAGAAAAAGAAACCAAAGACGAAGAACAAACTCAGTGTTAGCCCCTGCTCTCTGCTTTTTAATTTTTAGATTCTACTCTTTCACGCTGCTTTATTCCTTCTCCCACTTGCTCTCTCTTTCTGATGCTTTCCCCCTCTTCTTTCTTTCTGCCTGGGTCCTTATGTAAGAGAATTCTCCCCAGCTTCTGCTCTCTTCCTGCTCAGGTGCTGCCTCCAAAGTCTTTTTTTCTCATGAGATGATGATGAGTAAAATATCCTCTCCTTCCCCTCTTTTCGTGTTCCCCTTTCATCTTTTATAACAGAAAGATTCCCTTTTCTGTGTGAGCTAGCTCTATCAGGCTCTAAAAAATGTGCACATCAAAGAATATTCTAGATTTTTACAAATATTATGGTGAGAAGGAGAAATTTCAAGCACAAAAATATGGGTTTTGGGCTAGAAGATATTGGGGTTTCTAAAAAAGAAATGGACCAAAATATTAGATAAGAGATAGAGTCAAAGCAATTTGTTCTTTGGGATTTTATTATTATTATTATTTTTTCTATTTTTTTTAATTTTTTGGCATTTTCTTGTATATAATTATTTTCATTAAAACCTGATTATTGAAAAAATTAGCTTAAAATAGCTATAAATTTGACTTTGGAATTGACTTATTTTCTTTATTTTTATTTTCATGAATTTTATCATTTTTAAAAAATTTATTTTAGCCAGGACAAAATAAAGTATTTACAAATCATATCAAATTGCAAATTGAATTGAACCACACCATAAAAACTCAAATCATCCAAGCTTATTCTAACAGCTATCCTTTGCAATTATATTTCACTAGCTAACCTGCACTACCATCTATTCTAACAACATTACTTTTGTAGCAGCATATTGGGGAAAAGTATTGGATAGGAATGTCATCAATAGACACAACAATGTACTAGATCCAAAATGGCTGCACTTTGTATTTTTCCATCACCCATATATCAGCTGTATGGATCCCCTAACACATAGATTGAGAAATCCTCCAAGTACCTACAAATCACAAAATTTAAAATCAAAGTTAAAATCATCAGGCAGGGGCATATCAGAAAAAATTCATTTCCATTAAATCAAAGGCAAAAATAACTATCACCCATACATTCTAACGCAAAGCCAACCAATGAATTGGGTCTTACCAAATCCCTAATATTGGTACCTTCAATTATTTTCCATGAATTAGCTCTGACGGAGAAGCTTGCCATCCCAGATGAACTTCATTGTAAGTGCTTCATAATCAATGAGGATTGAATCCAATTGTTTGAGCCATTGAACACTAAAGACAACATCTGTATCATTCAACGGAAGAACATATAAGTTAACCATAAAGGAATGAGACCGGAGCTGTAGGGATACCTTCTGACAAATAGATTGGCAAGTGATCTCTTCATTGTTGATAACAAGAAGGCAGAATTCCTGGGTCGGGGCCAATAGTAGGTCCAAGAATTTGGCTGGCCACCCCATCTTCGATGAAGTTGTGGATGCTCCCACCATAAATAAGGACCTGAACTGGGGTGGAGTGGATTTGTCCTTTGACACGTAAAGTCTGTGGAGCTGAATGGCCTACCAGAGCGTGTAAGTTGATTTGTGCTGAGTGGTCAACCTACAAGCAGTGTGCTACTTGTAGGGATAGTGATTCTTTGTCATCCACCTCAGGGACTGAGGGAAGAGAAAGGCAGTCATCATCAGCCAAGAGTAGAAAGAAACAAGATTTGCATATGTGACCTTGGTGGAATTTTTCATCGCAATTATATCAAAGCCCTTATCACGACGAGCTTACATCTGGGCAGCTGTGAGCCGCTTGATTGGAAGAGCAGGGGAAGCTGATTGGGTGGAAAGTCAGTTAGGAGGGGATGTAGTGATGGAGTATAGTGGTCTAACAGGGGCATTGTTTTTCAGTGATGTATAGGAATTAGCTTGGTAGCATTTGCAAAATGAAGGAGATAGGTCATTAAGTTTGTCTTCCTGGATTTTAGTAGGGCTGATAGCTTAGGAAAGTGATGATGGAAGAAGGACCTAGACTTCTAGCCTAATTTCGGGTTTGAAACAGGAGATGAAGCAGTTAAGAACGAAGTGTGGTGGCAAGCCAATAACGCGGTTTGCAAGATACTTAAATTAGGCTTAATAGTCTCGGGCTGAAGCTGTCTGATGCAACTTAAAGAGAGCTCCTCCAGGGTATTCATATAATGAGGGTGCAAAATGAGCTTCCAAGAGCTATGATAAATGCCAACCAAGACAAAATTTGTTGGTTCACATGCATCCATTGAAACCATGCAAGAGCTTCCCCATCTAGATAAAAAGAGGCAATTGTCACACGCTGGTCCATCGGTGTTTAATGGAAATTAAAGAATTGGGAAACCTTGAAAACCCATTCCAAAGGATCAGTACCATCAAATCTAGGGACATGTAATTTGAAGGAAAATTTGGGTAGAGAGATGGAGTTTGTGTTTGGGCAAGGAGAACATGTGGAATCAGAAGGGGTTTCTGGGATGGGGGTGGGAAGTTTCTTTTCCATAATGGCTAACTTCGAGACTACATCATCTAGTCGTTTATGGATGAAAGCCTAGGAAAGGGCAACTTTGGCTATGGCTTTTTCTAACCTATTGTGTGAAGGTTGGGCAGAAGGGTGGGATTTGGAATCTGACATGGTCGAGCATGAAATGAAAGCATCAAGATGACAGGTGCAAAAGAAAAAAAAAAAGAGTCCCTATTCAAGGCAAGGTACCTCCCAACAAACAAAAAGCTTTAGTGAAATTATTCTCCACCTTTTCATTCCTTTATCATGCTCATATATAGAGAGTACAAATTATTCTCGAGCCTCTGTAGATTCAGAGAGCTAACTGACATTTTACAATGCTTACTAACTTCCACTTCCTGAGTACACTTCACTCTAACCACTCTCATACACACCTCACTTGGTCACTTATCATGTACGCACTCATCCCATCCTATAGGCCTTCTGATGGTGAGTTTGGGTCTGAGCTCCTCTGCTTTGGGCTCATCTGCTCTGGACTCATCTCCTTGTGCTGCCTCAATGTTTGGGCCATGATTGTTTGGGCTATCATAACGGAATTTGATAGTTGGGAGAGTTCGTTTGCTTTCGTTAATTTTTTTCTACTTTTCTTTTTAAATTCTATCTTCCTGAACATTGCATGGCTTCATTACTAATTTACCATTAATAACTATAATATACAATAACAGAAAATATATATTTTTATTATATTCACAAATCTCTTCATTTTATTTTTTTTTTTAAATAGAAACATGTGAATTGACCCACTTAACCAATAACCCATAGCGAGGCAGAGTAAGGTGGGTTGAGAGAATTTTAACTCACAACTTAAGTAAGTTGCCCACTTTAACCCATGTAAGTATGGGTTATTGCGGGTTGGGGCGGACCAACTTGCCTTGACAATTCTATTTCTTAATCTTGCATACCCGCCAACATATTCCAATAAATGGAAGTATGTCAATTAGCCCTGAGGATTCAATTGGAGGAGGTCTTGTATATGGAGATTTGATTTTATTTTTGCTTCAACTTTCAGAAGCACTTATACCCGCTAACACATTCCTAGAAAGGGGAGTAGGTCAATAGGTCGTGGTAGTGATGGCAATTTTATGGGTCCTGACCCATTCCAAATACATACAGTAGACTTGGAGCCCCGATCTAAATCTGAACCCAACTAGGTTGTCAATGGATCGTGTCAACCCATGATTAACTAAAAACTGATGAAAGTTAATCATAGTTGATACCTGTAGCTATTCTAAAACCTAAAATTGATAAAGTGATATTGCATAAATGGCACTATATGTACTAGTGGGAATATGTCATTATCTTTTATACATCAGTAGGTCATGGAAAATCTGAAATGAAGGAAATTAAAAATCCTAATTGATCAAAAGCCTATGCATTGATCAAACGGTGAGTAAAATATGTAAGAGGAAGAGAAATGGTGGCCGCTAGGGGAATTGAGAGAGAGAGAGAGAGAGATTGATTTAGTGTTTGTGAAAGGGGAATTGTGAGAGGAAGCTAATGCGTGTGTGTAAAAAACTGGGTCTACATCGATACACAAGAATTCACTATATTTTTTAATATCCCATTCGATCCAATCCACATTTAAATTTGGATAAAGAGAAAAAATCTTTTGGGTTAAGATGGGTCGAATCTGGTTGAGTACCCAATTCGTTGCCATACCTAGGTTCTGAGGATTCAATTAGAGGAGGTTTTGGCTATTACGCCACTGAATATAGTTGTCATTGCGTCTTCCTCTTATATTGTAGTTCCATTTAATTCATAAGCCCAGCCCTGCCTAAGCTGAAATGGAAGACGCTTGTGCAACAATGAAATTGTACCTGATGAAATTTATTATAATATTTAAAAGAATAATAGTGGTTTGATTTTGCTATGTGGAGTTTGATTTTGTCATGTAAAAAAAAAATTAACATTTGCCTCCGATAAACAAGAGTTATGTGCTAAATAATAATAATATGAAACTTACGTGTTGTAATGTATTTATTATCTTAAAGTACTTGATAGGTTATGATTTTAAATTTTCAATAAGAGAAAATCTATAAGTTAAACCTTTTAATTGGTAAAAAAAATCTAATCTTTATTATAATTTAAAAATAATCTCCAATGTCTATATTTTATAAACACCAAAATTTATAATAAATAATTTAAAAAATGGTCCTTAAAATAATTTTTAAAATTTATTTACTTGATGGTATTCCAAATGCTTTAAATAATATTTTATTATAAAAATAAAAAACTTTTTAATGTGCGAACTTAAAAAAATTCTAATAAATATTTTCATAATTAAAAGATACTACCATTTAAGTTATAGTCAAATAAATATTATCATATCTTATTTTAAAACAAAAAAATATAATACATTATAAAGTAAATTAAAATAAAAGAGTGTGAATAAATTACACAAAAAGAGAGCATAGAAAAAAGCTTGACATCTTAAAATGAAATTGCTTAAGAGTAACAAAAAAAAAAGGTAAGAAATACTAAAAGGGAGTGTGGATAGATAAATAAAAGTGTCAATATTTATACTCTTTTTTAAAATACAAAATGTGTTTCTAGAAATAAAATAAATCATAGAAAAGATTGGCTTAATATATCAACATATTAATAAAAAAAATTATACTACTAAGGAATTAAAGTATTAATACTTAAAGTATCTTTTGATATATTTTTTGAGTTTAATTTTTATTTAAGATTAGTGTAAAATATTTTATACTATCATCAAATTTTGAGTTGCCAAATTATTACAAAAGTTTAACTAAAGTAATAATTACTTAAAAAGTCAAATAATAGCTAACATATGATTGGATGATAATGTAAAAAAAATTATACACTAATAGTGAATCAAAAATTAAATTCATATTTTTTATGAATTAAATTTAAAATTTTCAATTCTCTTACCTAAATTTTCTTAAATAAAGAAAATACCAAAATAATATTAAAAATATTAAGAAAATATTAAAATAGGCTCAAAATAAACAATAGATATGTAATTTTAAATTTAGGTAAATAAAAGATATGTCCTTTTTTCATTTTTATAGAATATAATATTATGAATTTCAAATATATAATTCTTAAATAATATTGTTTCTTCTTTTTAAATTTTCATCACTGTAATACCAAATGTGTTATTAAGGCGTGTCTATTTAGTACTTATTTGGACATGCTTCTTTTGATAATTAAAAAAACTTAAAAGTATTTTTTTAATATATTTAGATGAGTTTTTTTAATAGAAAAAAGCTAAAGAACTAAGAAAAGCACATTTTGTGCTTTTGTTAGAAGTTCAATTTTTTTACTCCTAAAAAAAGAGTTTTTTATAACATAAAAAGCTGTTCAAATTTAAAAATAAGTACTTATCAAATATTACATTTTAACATAAATTTAGCCCATAATTACTATCTATTATGTCATTTTATTCTTGACTAAAAGTAACTTGTGAGAGTAAGCTTCTTTCTCTCTAAACTTTCTACATGAACCTTTTGTTAGTTTCTTTTTATTTCTGAGTTATTAATGCTCTAGGTTTATAACTTAGAATATTTTATTCTTTTAGGAAGTTACTTAACTTTTTTCTTCTTATCGTTAAATGCTTAACTTATTTGTATTGGATAGCTTGCATGTATCTTCCTAGAAGCTTCTTAGCCCAAAACTCTAAGCTATTTACGTGAACTTCATATGCTTGTAAGATTAACTTTTGTCTTATTACACTAACAAATCTAACTTATCTCTTAAATGTAGTCTTGTATTTTTATTCTATTAACAAATGATAATTTAGTTTATTTTATTTAATTATTCTAACTAAATTAATTAATAGGTTTTAGGTGTAATTTTTTTTTTGAAATCCATTATTAACTTTGACTCCAAATATCTTAACTAATTACTTTAACTTAAATTGACTAATATGAAAAGAATCAAATTAGCATATAGTCTAATGTGTAGAAAAATTTAGTTTAATATGAAAAGAATCTAATTATAATCTTACTGAATGTGAAAAGAATATACTCTAATTATATCTAATTATTAAATTTCTCTTATTATTCTAAACTCTATTACTTTCAAAGTTAGCACACAACATTCAAGAATTGCACCATAGTTTAGTAAGCAGTCTGCATCCTTAATCAGGACCAGAAGCAAAAAACTGATCAGAAGTCATGTAACCTTCCTACAAAGCAATGATCTTCCCTTACACCTATGTGTCCCTGTATTTCCCCCTCTTTGTTAAAGCATCAACAATTGTTACATCTTCTCAACAAATTAAAACAACACAGCTGATGAACACAAGTCCCAAAATGTCTCACTTTGAAAGATCATTGTGAAAATTTGATGATGATGATAATCGAAAATTAAACACTAGGCAGGGCCAAACCAAACCAAAGGTACTGTACAATTTCTATTAGAATACCACTCTCAACAATATCCTCGGGTAAGTTAATGGTCTCGTGTACCATAGAAAGCTCCAAATTCCACTAGTCATTGACTTTAACACTCTCCAAACGATAAATTCCAGTGTCAAATGCAAACTCAAACACAGTGTCAATTCAGGTTAAGAACAACAAGTTAAAGATTTCACAAACAAGTACCTTAGGTCGCGAATCAGTGAGGAACTCCAACAAGGCATCAAACAACTGAGACACATCAGACCAGTTGACATTGTCTCTGTTGATCAACAAATGCGAAAGGCACTTCAATCCGGAAATAACTGCACCCTCCGCCACCGCCGACGGAGACCGGAGAACTCGCACCACGGGCTTCGACAGGAACTCTCTGTTAGAAATGTGTCTCATGTTTAATAAGGAACTAATGATGATTTAATTAAAAACATATTAAATGGCTAAAAGGTAAATTAGTTTATAAGGGGAGATAATTAAGTAATTGCTTGATGGAAGCAATTATCTGATGATTGTAGGATGTTATCCTAAAGTGATAACTGATGGTTTTGAAATTCGAAAGAAACCGATAACTGATGATACTATCTTATGGGTTTGAATTTCAAATTAAACCCCTATATATTCAGTCTCTACCCATAAGGATGTACCAAGAAGAGATTATCTTCCATCAGAAAGTGAAAGGTGTAAGTACGAAAGGGGAAGGGACCGATAAAGACTAAAGATTCAAGAAGGCTTTCAGATCTAAAGTTTATTCCGCATCATGAATAAAAGGTTAGTACCATTTATTGATTTGATTTTAATGTATGTGAAAATCATGAATTCCTAATATCCTAATTGTGTTCTAGTATAATGATCCATAATGTAAAGGACACAAATTTATGTTTACATGTGGTATCAGAGCAAGGTTTGAAAATTCATGTTTTTCCATGTATGATAAATTTTTTTAAATCGTTCTTACAAAATGAACATGAAAAGAGAAAGATTTGAGAAAGCCAGATCTGAGAAAACGTTCAAAAAAAAAAAAAAATCTCAAAATCTTCCATCAATGGCAAAATACCTCTTTTCCCTTCTCGGTCCTCCGATCAGAAAAAAGTGATTCTCATCCTTGACCATTGCCGCTTCGGATAAAGCTCCAGTCTCCCCGTCTCAGCCACAATCACCGGTCCAACCACGACACCTGGCTTGATTCCTGCGACCCCTTCCGGTTCTTTGGGTGCGAGGATGAGTTGGGCCGTGCCTCTGCCGACCACCGTGGATCCCTTCCGCAATAATACCCCAGCGTGGACGGGGCCTCTGAGGTGGCTTCATTGGGCCTTCGCCGATGGCAGTTTTTGCCTCTAAGGTAGTGCGCGCTGGAAACTGGGAATTGCAGAGATCGTTGTTGCAGAAATTTCGCGTTACTATTCCCAACTGTAGCTGCGATTTTGGATTTTCTGGCGGTGGCAGTTCTCTCGTTGAAAAGATTTGCGGAAGATGGTCAGTAAGGGAGGACGCGTGAAGGAATCTGCTCCATGATCGGGGTCTGGTATGGTGGAGAGACGACCGGAGATGATGGTTCGCGTCTCTGGGGCTGGCGTTCCGGGTGGGAGTCGGGATTTGTTTGGGTCCTGGCTCGGAGGGGTGGACCGGACTATGAAGGCTCTGGCGCCGCAAAGAATGGAGCGGACTGTGAAGGTTTTGGCGCCGCCGAAGAAGACGACCGGACATGAACGCCGCCGGAGAAGAGACGACCGGAGTTCGCGCCGGAGACGGTGGGTTCGGTTGCTAATAAGATTCAAAAAAAAAAAAGGGAAAGGAGGAAATTTGAATGTGAAATTTTAATCCTATAATTGTTTAGAAAAATATTTCTGTTTGGAATTAAGTATGATGGATTTTTGTTAGTCACCAAAGTGGCCAAATTCTTATGAATTGTTTTAATTCTGAACATTATGATTGTGTTTCAATTACTCATAATTTTTGATGTTATAAATAACATGAAAAATTATTGTTTTTATTATGGGTAAATTGAAGTTCATTATTATAAGGCAGTTAAGGATCAACCCAAAGGTTGATTGCTTGTCTTTATAATAAATGAGCATGAATATTGGTGATGTGAATATATTATTAGTTATATTTATATATCCAAAGATAATAAATATTTCTAATTAGTGTATACATCATTGCCAAATTATGTGAAATTTTTTTTTATTAGTATCATTATGTTGAATGTTGTATATTGATGGATTGCCCAAAGGTGAACATCAATATGCATTGTATGAAATGTATCTGAATCTGTGAAGCATGTTGATGTGTATGTATGTATAACTCAAAGTATTAATGTTTTAAAATTTTATTCCTTGCAGTACCAGTTGCTACACATTCACTGTTCTCAACTGTTGCAGTTTTTAATGGACTCAACTTCTCTAAATGGTGTGAGCAAATTCAATTTTACCTTGGGGTAATGGATCTGGATTTAGCTCTTAGAGAAGAAAAACCTAGTGCTATTACTGTTACAAGCACTGAAGAGGAAAGGGTCCATTATAAAAACTGGGAAAGATCCAACAGGTTGAGTCTAATGTATATACGAATGAGCATTGCTAGCAACATCAAGTCAGCTCTTCCACAAACTGAAAGTGCCAAAGAAATGATGAAGCTTGTGGAAGAACGCTCTCAAACTGCTGATAAGTCTCTTGCTGGGACACTAATGAGTACATTGACCACCATGAAATTTTGATGGTTATCGTACAATGCATGAGCATGTTATTGAGATGACGAATATTGCAGCAAGACTGAAGTCATTGGGGATGGATGTGCATGAAAATTTCCTGGTGCAGTTCATCCTGAACTCATTACCGGCTGAGTATGGTCCTTTCCAGATGAACTATAACACCATGAAGGATAAATGGAATGTGCATGAATTGCACAGTATGTTGTTGGTTCAGGAAGAGACCAGACTCAAGAACCAGGGAATTCATTCCATCAATTATGTGAAAGGTCAAGGAGCTGAAAAAGAAAAGTTTCAAGAAACATGAGAAGAAGGGAGGAGGACCTCTGAAGGTTAATGAGGCTTCTTCTTCTAAAATTCACAAGAAGGAACATAATGGAAAACAGATGTCATTTCTGTAAGAAGGCTGGACACTTCCAAAAGGATTGTCCGAAACGTAAGGCTTGGTTCGAAAAGAAAGGTAAGCCCAGTGCTTATGTCTGTTATGAATCAAACCTAGCTGAAGTTCCTTATAACACTTGGTAGATTGATTCTGAATGTACTACTCATGTTTCTAATATGTTGCAGGGATTCCTTACAACCCAGGCCACAAAGCCAAATGAAAAGTTTGTCTTCATGGGCAATGGAATGAAAGCTCCAGTGGAAGCTGTTTGGGACTTATCGTTTAATCCTTGACACTGGATATCATTTAGATTTATATTAGAAACTTTGTATGTATCTAGTATAACTAGGAATTTAGTTTCAATTTCTAAACTTGATAAGGCTGGATATTCCTTTAGAGTTGGTAGTGGTTGTTTCAGTTTGTACAAAGCACACAATCATTTGATTGGCAATGGTATCTTATGTGATGGATTATATAAATTATGTCTTGATAATCTATATGCTGAAACACTTATGACCTTGTATCATAACGTTGGCACTAAACGTGCCTTAATAAATGAATGTTCTGCTTACTTGTGGCATAAACGTTTGGGACATATTTCCAAAGAAAGAATGGAAAGATTGGTAAGGAATGAAATCATTCCGGATTTAGATTTTACTGATCTAAATGTATGTGTGGATTGTATTAAAGGTAAACAAACAAAACACACAAAAAAAGGAGCCACAAGAAGCAGTCAGCTTCTTCTTGAAATTATACACACTGATGTATGTGGGCCCTTTGATGTTAACACTTTCAATAAAGAAAAATACTTTATCACCTTCATTGATGATTATTCACGTTATGGTTATGTCTATTTGCTGCATGATAAATCTCAGGCTGTAAATGCCTTGGAGATTTACATTAATGAAGTTGAAAGGCAATTAGACAGAAAGGTGAAAATTGTCAGATCTAATAGGGGTGGAGAGTATTATGGAAGGTATGGTGAAAGCAGACAACATCCGGGTCCATTTTGCTAAATTCCTTGAAAGGAGAGGCATATGTGCTCAATACACAATGCCAAGTACACCCACAACAAAATGGTGTGTCAGAAAGGCGTAATAGAACTTGTTAGATATGGTTAGGAGTATGTTAAGTAATTCATCTTTACCCATTTCGTTGTGGACTTATGCTCTTAAAACTGTCATGTATCTGTTGAATAGGGTTCCTAGTAAGGCAGTTCCAAAGACTCCTTTTTGAACTGTGGACTGGAAGGAAACCTAGTCTAAGGCACCTGCATGTTTGGGGTTGCCAGGCAGAAATTAGATACTATAATCCATAAGAAAAGAAACTGGATGCAAGAACAATCAGTGGATATTTCATTGGTTATCCAGAAAAATCGAAAGGTATAAGATTTTATTATCCTAATCATACTACAAGGATTATTGAAACTGGAAATGCCAGGTTCATTGAGAATGGTGAAGTTAGTGGGAGTGAAACTTCACGTAAAGTGGAGATTCAAGAATTGAGAATACAAGTTTCCTTGACTTGTGTCTCTAATAAAGTTATTGTTCCTCATGTTGTTGTTGTACCGATTAATAATAATGAAGAATAACAAATAAATGATCCCACTACTCACAATGAAATTATAGTAAATGAACCGAATGAGCCCATAGTAGAAGAACCACAACAAATAGTATTAAGAAGATCTCAAAGAGATAGGAGATCCGCTATTTCTAATGACTATGTGGTATATCTACAAGAGTCTGATTTTGACTTGGGAATGGAAGATGGTCCAGTTACATTTTCACAAGCCATGAATTAGTAACAATGGTGAAAAATGGTTTTAAACGCCATGAAAGAAGAGTTGAAATCTATGGAACAGAATGATGTTTGTGACCTTGTTGAGTTACCAGAAGGTTGTAAGAGAGTTGGATGTAAATGGGTCTTTAAGACCAAACGTGACTCTCATGGTAACTTAGAACGTCACAAGGCCAGACTAGTTGCAAAAGGATTCACTCAGAAAGATGGCATCAACTATAAGGAGACCTTTTAACCGGTATCTAAGAAGGATTCTTTAAGAATCATTATGGCATTGGTGGCTCATTATGATTTAGAGTTACACCAAATGGATGTGAAAACTGCCTTTCTAAATGGGAATTTAGATGAAGATGTGTACATGGACCAACCAATGGGGTTCATAGAAAAAGGAAAAGAGCACATGGTGTGTGCAAACTTAAGAAATCAATATACGGACTTAAACAAACTTCACGACAATGGTACCTTAAGTTTAACGATACCGTTGTTTCCTTTGGATTTAAAGAAAATACCGTCGATCGGTGTATATATCTAAAGGTCAGTGGGAGCAAGTTTATATTTTTGATTCTGTATGTTGATGACATCTTGCTTGCAACTAATAATCTTGGTCTTCTGAGTAAGACTAAGATATTTCTCTCTCTAGTAAACTTTGAAATGAAAGATATGGGTGAGGCAACCTATGTGATTGGGATAGAGATATTCCGTGACAGATCACAAGGATTGTTAGGCTTGTCTCAGAAAACATATATTAATAAAGTTTTAGAGAGATTTGGAATGGAAAAGTGCTCATCATCTCCGGTTCCAATTCAGAAAGGAGACAAATTTAGTCTCATGCAATGTCCAAAGAATGATTTGGAACGGAAAGAAATGGAAGCAATTCCATATGCATCGCTTGTTTGGGAGCTTAATGTATACTCAGACTTGTACGAGACCAGATATCAGCTTTGCAGTTGGAATGTTAGGAAGATATCAGAGTAATCCTGGTATGGATCATTGGAAAGCTGCAAAGAAAATTCTGAGATATTTGTAAGGAACAAAGAATCACATGCTTACTTATAGGAAATCCAACAACCTTGAGGTCATTGGATATTCAGATTCAGACTTTGCCGGATGTGTGGACACAAGAAAATCCACTTTTTGGCTATTTGTATCTTTTAGCTGGAGGAGCTATATCATGGAAAAGTGCGAAGCAGTCTGTAATTTCTGCATCCACTATGGAAGCTGAATTTGTGGCATGCTTTGAGGCCATGGTTCAGGCTAAATGGCTATGGAACTTTATTTCAGGGCTTGAATTGGTCGACAGTATTGATAGGTCGCTGAAGATTTATTGTGACAATTCCGCAGCAGTCTTCTTTTTTCTAAAAACGACAAATATTCCAAAGGTGCTAAGTACATGGAGTTGAAATACTTTGCCGTTAAAAAAGAGGTTTAGAAACATAGAGTGTCTATAGAGCATGTTAGCACCGATCTTATGATAGCTGATCCCTTGACGAAGGGATTACCGCCCAAAATATTTACTGGTCATTTGTATATAGTATGGGCATTATGTCAGCTAATGACTGTTGATCATTATTGTAAATTATTGACTATTGACGCTCTGAGCTCATTAATATATAAGTTTTTGAAATTTTCCTGTTTTTCAAATTTATGTATACATGCATGTATGAATAAATGATGTTGAATTACGGGATTTGTCCCTAATGAAGACATTATTGTTTGTGGACATGATGTGTACTTCCATTAAAGTATCATATTAGGGAGAAGAGCTAATATAGTGGTACATGGAAGGAACTATGCCAATTTGATAGTATAGAACCGCCATGACTCTTATTAGTTTTATTCCTAATTATGAATTATGATGCAACTAATGTATGAAACCTTTAGCCGAATTTATACGCACTAAAGTTGATGTTTTATTAAATCATGAAATGACATTTACCACATGAGCCAAGTGAGAGAATGTTAGAAATGTGTCTCATGTTTAATAGAAACTAATGATGATTTAATTAAAACATATTAAATGGCTAAAAGGTAAATTAGTTATAAGGGAGGATAATTAAAGTAATTGCTTGATGGGAGCAATTATCTGATGATTGTAGGATGTTATCCTAAGTGATAACTGATGGTTTTGAAATTCGAAAGAAACCAATAACTGATGATACTATCTTATGGGTTTGAATTTCAAATTAAACCCCTATATATTCAGTCTCTACCCATAAGGATGCACCAAGAGAGATTATCTTCCATCAGAAAGTGAAAGGTGTAAGTACGAAAGGGGAAGGGACCGATAAAGACTAAAGATTCAAGAAGGCTTTCAGATCTAAAGTTTATTCCGCATCATGGATAAAGGTTAGTACCATTTATTGATTTGATTTTAATGTATGTGAAAATCATGAATTCCTAAGATTCTAATTGTGTTCTAGTATAATGATCCATAATGTAAAGAACACAAATTTATGTTTACACTCTCTTCTTCTTCAATGCCGTAACGGGTACTCTGGCGATGATGAGGGAGAGGATGGTGAGAAGTGCGTCGACGAAGTGGTCGGGTTTGGATGAAAGGCGGTCCAGGGAAGAGCATGTGGCTGCGGAGTAGCCCACTGGGGACGAGGAGGGGAGGTTGTGGTCCTTGAACTCCTAGGACATGGAGGCGATGACGGGGCATAGGTGCCGGTGATTCTCGTTGGTGGAGTTGCCGAAAGCGAGAGAGAATTGCATTGCAAAAATCTTCATTTGGTTCGTCTATGGAGAATGCGGGTTCCTCCATTTCGATGCCTTGCATGGAATCGCGGAGAGGGAACATGCAGGGAAACCCTGGCTTCTTGTCACGCCGAGACATTACGTGCTCATGGGGTTCTAGAGTTACTAGTGGGGGGAAGTAGGTTGTTATGATCTTTCTTTCTTCTTTAAAAAATTAAATATTTTGTAATCAAATAAATATGTAATTACTTAAAATTCAGTTTTTTATTTATATAGAAAACAAAAAGTGGATTGACATGCCCCTAATAGCGTTCCAGATTGTTTAAAATAAAAAAATATAATGTATTAGACTTTATAAATAATAAATAAAATAATAGTTTTAATTCGATCAAAAAAATAATTGATTTAAAAATCTTATATTTTAATTAAAGGATAAGTAATTTGAATCCTATGATATATTTTTGAAAAAAAATACAAACTTCCTAAATTTGAAGTAAATAAAAGAGTTGATTTGTGTAATTAATTAATTATTATAATTTAAATATTAATTAAGATAATTTTAAAATTCAGAAATTATTTATAAATAACTTAAAATTTAGAAAGTTTATATACTCTTTTTTCTATACTTTTATGTATAAGAGCTTTCTATATTATAATAAAATAATAAAAAAAACTAATATGAATTTTATAATTTTTAAGTGAAAGTAATTACATTTGACTACATTAGTTAAAAATTTTTCTTGTACAAATAAGATAATATATTATTGTAGTTTTAACGAATGACATAATGGATAGAATAAATAATAAAATTTAATATATTTAATAATCATTATTGAAATCGAATATAGTTAATTAAAGTCTAAAACAACAATTGGTTTAACAATATAAGATTTTGTGTATATTTAGATAAGTTTATTTTGTGACAAAAATAGCTTATAATTAATCAAAATTTTGTCAAGAGAGCTTTTAAAAAAATTAGTTTTTTAAAAAAATTAATCAAAACTAAACATGCACTTAATATTCTTAATCACATGCCGATACAACATTATGATAGCCATAGAAAAAACATCACAAGACAAGCAAAATGATACTGCTTTAGTATTGCTGGATGTCATAAAATAGAAGCTGTAAGCTAATTCTTCATATTATTGTCATTCATTCGAATTTTTATTATTTGAAGCTACAGCTGTAAAATGATACTGCTATAAAATGAAAAATAAAAATACAATAAGGTATAAAGAACTTGGAGTGATCTTCAATGTAGAATATGGCAATGATAGAACTTTTGAGAAACAATGAAATATATGTGAAGAAAAAAGAGAACGTAGGAAAAGGTTAAAACCATGGAGATGAGCAAAAGGGTAAGAAGAATAAGAAAGGAATATCCTACTGCATTACTAGCTACTTTCATTTTTTCCAAAATTAAATTTGTTGTACTTGTCATCATTCCTTTTCTGTAATCAGCCCCTTTGTATTGCAATTATTCTATAATATATTAGCTAATACCATTAAATTCATGGGAAAATTTTCCTTTTCTCAATTCCTGTGCCTCTGTGATTCCCTTGTTACTAGTTGAATATGTATTTATAAGTAATTTCTTTGATTTTGCAATCCTTTCATTTTTCAATTATTCTAGGATATTTATAGATTAGCATTAATGATACAAAACACAAAAACATATGCAATAAAAGGAAATAATATTGTATTTAAAGGAATATATTCTTTCTAAATATCATATAAATAATGACTCAAACAGATACAAATGAAATTAAGCATCGCATATTTCAAATGTATAATGTGCTGAGTGTCATTATTTCACAATGAATAACGCTTTCAAAATGCAATAAATTCTTTCTTTCAAATTTGCATAATAATTCAATAAATTTTTATTAAATTCAAAATGCAATAAATTGAATTAATTCATATGATAATGACAAATGAATTCCTTGGTCATATATTATTTTTTTAGATGGATTTATAACTGTTGCAAACTGAATTTCAAATGTATTAAATGACATTTATTTATTTGAATTTAGTTTAAATGCATTTCTAATTGATGATTTTTTTAATTGATACAATTTGGAATTCAATCTTTTTTATTGTCAATGAAAATTATTTAGAAAAATGAATTAAATAAATTTATATAATTTTATCTTCATGATCTAAATAATATAATATTAAATGTATTTACATGATTTTAAAGTCATTTTCAACTTATAAGACAATCAATTCTCTTTATATATGCAAATTGAAATAATAGTGACTAATAGTTAGGGTCTTAAATTAATAAATTTTTTTATTGTCTTCATAAATATATTAATTTAAATATGCAGTAACAATTATTTTAATTCAATTTTTTAAAAAACATTTTTAGCAAACGAACTGACACACACAATACGAATGAATTTTTGAAAACTAGTGTTTATCTCATGCTAATATTTTCACTATATATATTTTTTTGGTAACATATTTTCACTATATATACATACACTTTTGGTAGGTATAGATTTCAAATTTTTAGATTCTAAGAAAAAAATTAAACATTTATTCATTTACTACACAAATGAATTATCAATAATATATTATCATTTTCACCACATTTTATAAATCTTATTTTTAATAAATCTTATTTTAATCTTCAAATTAAAAATTAAAATATCTGAATCTAATGCTTATGATTTAAATTCATTACTTACTTACATGTATGTTAAGTTTTTACTATGAATTTAATGTTGATCCATTGTTTTTGAAGTTTTCTTTTTACAATATTATCCAATCATATTTTATCAAATGTTTGACTTTTTATATAATTGTTATTTGAGTCAAATTTTTTAATGATTTGAAAACTTACAATTAGATAATAGTATAAAATATTTTATACTGGCATTGAATCAAAATTAAACTCTTTTACTATTTTACCTATATTTGATAGTTCTAAATTTTTAAGTTCAAACTATGATTAAGGTATTAACTGTATATAAGATTTAAAAAAAAAAAGATTTCAGGGCTTATGTCATTGAATACTTGTTATTTCTCATTACGATTTTTTAAACATTTGTATGAAATGTTTGAAATAATATTAAAGGAAAGAACGAAGAAATGTACTTTTTCTTTCACATTTTTCTTGTTTAGTTCTACCTTATAATTATATTAATTGAAAATAATGAAATTTTATATGTTAAAAGACTTTAAAAATTTATGATAAGTCATTTTTTTGTTCAATTTTAAAATTTAGACTTTATAAATAAACTAAATTACCAAATTAATACTTGAAAAATTTTATCGACTTCACATTAGTTCCTGAAAGATTTAAATCTTATTGTAGTCCCTAACAGATGATTTTGTCATTTAAATTAAATTTTATATTAAAAATTAATATGACTAACTTTTAAATTTTTTAAGGATTAACTTGAATAACGGAATCATCTGTCAAGAATCACGGATAGAATTAAAATTTCAAAGACTAATGTAAAGTTAGTGAAATCTTTTCGCTAATCAATATGGTGATTTAGTCTTATAATTATGTAAAAGTAAGTTTGATCCAAGTTATTTTGTAATTTATTTGTGGAAATAAATTTGATTTTATACGTTTTTTGAATGATTTGAAATTATGAATTCAACAAAATTTGTTTATATAAGTATTTCATGACCCGATATTTTAAACTATTATACTATAAACCATTGTATTTTGACTCATATGCCAGCAATACTTTAGTTATCTTTTATAATAATTCTATCAACAATCTATTTTCAATACCGTTTCTTCATTTATTAATAATTATCAGAAATAATTAAAAATTTTAAAAATATATTAATGATTTATTTTTGTGATTATATTAGCATAGAGGTATTTATTGGGTTGGTTTGTCTCGATAACCCGACAAAACTAACCTAAACCAATCAAGAAAAACCAACTACCTAAAACATGACCCGATAAACTTAAGCCTTATTGAGCGTTGTCTTTTTACTTCAAATCTTCGCTTCAAAAACTCCCAATCCCTTATGCCCTGCAAATTTCATTCCATCCACACTCAAGAGACATTTAAAGTCCCCTAAGGCCACCTAGAAAGGAGAAGGATCACAGCAATGAAGCATTTTAATTTTTGAGAACGTAACTTGATCTGTCAATGCCTTGATGCAATTTTGCTTCATTTCTTTGGTTTTGGTGTGATTTGGTTTCGTGGGTAAGTGGGAATGCTTCCTATTTTTTTTTCCTTTTTGTTGTTACCTTTTATTTTTGTCATCTATATTTATGTTTTGCTCTTGAATTGTTGGACTTTTTCTCTCTTCTATGGGTAGAAATTTTTTTTTAATATTTGTTTGATGAAGAGAAAATAAAGGTGACGACCTAATGACCTAGTTAGGTTGATTTTGTCCGGGTTGCAAATTTTTTTTATAAAACCGATCTAACCCAACTTAATAAAAGCTATTTGGCTTGGATTTTTTTTTCAACCTGAAACCAACTCAATCTGTGAAAACTTCTATTTTTTCTTAGACTATTACATTGAAAGTATTAAAGAATTTAAACTTATATTATTACGTCAAGAGGTTGAAAATTTTAAGAATTGTGTTTATAATGAAGATTCAACCTCCATGTACTGTGCAACCGATAATTATATCGACGGAAACTTACAAGACCAACATATTTATATAGAGATTAAAAATATGATAGTTCAGTTTAAAATGAATGATATGTTGATTCCCTTCTTCCTATGTTTAAGATCCCTTCTATCTAAGAGGCCGTGTGGCACAAGGAATGAGACGTGTGCTTTCTAAAACTATACCACAACAAATTAATTTAAAAAAAAAAAGTTATAGACCTGCACAGTCTCAAACCGCTTAAATGAGAATATAAAAAGTGCATGAGATTTACTTACCCAAAAAAAAAAACGATACCTATTTATGGAAAAATATATATATATATATAAATAAACTATCATGTATCTTGGAACCTTTTCATTGCTAGCTTCTTCACTTTGAAATTTTAATGATGTCTTTGGTAATGTAACTTACTTAATTCACATTTGTAAGTAACGTGGTTAAAATTAGACTAGATTTAGGTTTAATCAGTTAGTCAAATAAAATGACATCATAAAAATAATTTACATATAATAATATAAAATTTATAAAAAAAATAATAAAATGTGAAATATATTGAATTTTTTTAAATAAAAAAATAATAATGAATCAATTTAAACAATTCAATTGATCAGTTTAAATAATTTTAACTTATTCAAATTGATCTAACTATAAATCTAATTATCAAGTTAATTCATAACTAGCTAAATGTTAAGTTCACAATCAAACCGATCAAACCGTCTAATCTGATTCGGCTTTGACAACACTATTTCATAGAGGTTAAATTTAGTTGCTGAGCAAAGCCTGTGAACAATGTTGGCAAAACTTCAAGAAGACAAATACTCATCGATTATTTCCAATTTAATTATTTTCATCACTTTACATTCTACAACTTTTCTATCAATGAATCAAGAAATCCAAATATACATCGCAGTTAGCTACAAAATTTCATTTTCAAAACAACCTACGAGTAACTGACTCATAATTTTTATGAAACACATTGAAGTTCATCATGGGCAAATTTTCCATAAACTGTCGTGCCTATATTTTAGTCTATCCTACCAATTTCCCAAATACAGCTTTGTCCGTATTTTAATCTAATTTCTTCCTCCTCACTAGGTCTTAAAAACCTCATTGTACACAAAAAAGAATCGAGGTTGAGACTTCTTATGTTAAGCTTTGACTTAAAAGCTGATGTACTTGTAATTGCTGTAGTCAATTTTATTCAGCCTTATTGCGCATAATATATGCTCTGGCAAGTCTTCTGCCTTGTTTCCCTGTGTCAAGAAAGCAATAGAAAGTATGTCATGTACCTGGACTTGAATCTTTCCTAAAATAAATTAAATATTATATTAAATAATTAGTCCCTATAGTTTCACTCAATTTGAATTTTGGTCCCTGTATTTTATTTTTTTTTATATCGTCCTTATAGTTTCACTCATTTAGATTTTGGTCCCTTTTCACTCATTTGAGTTTTAGTTTCTATAGTTTTTGTTTATTAAGATATTCGTCCTTAATTTTCATGAATGATTGATTTATATAGATTTCAATTATTAAGGTAAAATCCAAATAAATAAACTATAGGGACCGATATCTTAAAAAAAAAAAAATTATAGGGACCAAAATCCAAATTGTATAAAACTATAAGAAGTAACTGTTTATTTTAACCTAAATTAAATGGTAAGAGAGAAATAGAGAATATACATGGACCTGAATCTTGCATAGAAGAAACTGTGTTGCCAAAAACTTTGCAAAAGAATATTACCTGAATTGTCAGACCAAAATCCAGGTTACATAGCTTCAGTCTTTCAATGAAGCCTTCAAATCCTTTTCTTGCAATGTAACTAAATCTGTGCACATCCAAATCAATCTCTATGTAGTTTTCTCCCTGTGAAGGAAATAGCATCAGAAAATAATACCAATGTCTAAATGGACTTCTAAAAATGGCTAAAGAAGCATCAATAACTAAAATGAGATTTAAATTTATTAGTCTCAATAATAATATTTACTGAAACAGAAATGTTAGCTATGGTTGCTTCAATGCAAGATTAACCGGCTAATGGAAAATTCTATTCAAGCATTAATTCAGTAACTAACATTATTAATCAATAAAAGTACATATATTGCCATTACAGAAGACATCTTTAACACTGGATCCATAAACCTATTTCCTCCTTCCATTTAAAGATCCCAACAGGATCCACATGATAAAAATGCAATAGTGCATGTGACATGATCCTTCTAACTTGTATATGTAGAAGGCTTTTCTTGGCACATTCAATTGTTAAGTTCATTTCTGTTCACGGCAATGACAGCACATCCCCTTTCATCAAAGGAAAGGTACAACAGAATTTTACTATCAATTGGCATCGTTTATCATAACAAATAGCCACATGACCAATGATAACCAACACTGTAAAACATTTTTTTGAATGTTATTATCAAACTTAACTACAGAAAGTTCAAACGGTGAAAATTTATTTACCAGGTAAAATTCATGTTGAGGACGTGATAGAACAGGTTTTTCATTGTAAGCATTCATAAGCTTCTTCTCAGCTGTGCTTAAAGAAAGATTGTCCATATTTGCAACTCGACCTAAAATTTTTAACCTCTCCCTAAAAGGTGCAATTGTATCTAGGGGGAAGCTTTTAACTCTCTCCACTTCGTCATTGATCAATTTCTGTCAAGGTAAAAAAGAACAGGCACACAACTTGTTAAGGAAGTGTCGAAAGACCACAAACATACCATGTTACAAGAAAATATGCTCTGAAACATGAGACAGATGAATGAAAAAGGCAAGAACATATCCCCTTACACTGATATTTTCTTGGAATTGGTGTGGAAGGTCTTTAGAATATTTTTCAGATAATTTAAAGTACAAAACCACATTCATTCCTTCACCGTCATTTTCACTTTGGAAGATAGCGGGAGGATATAACGGTATCTGCATGTCAAACAGCAAAAGAATGTCACAAAAGGTTCACATTGTGATGGATGTGTATTCCATCTTAACATTTTTCAGTGCATATGAGATTATCAATAAATTTGCCACCCATATGCAGAATGTGAAGAAAGGGTATACTTTGGGGTGTCCAACATAAATTTTGCAGCTCAGTTATAAGGATGAGAAACAGTCAGCTCAAATTCAAGCTAAACAAGGAAATGTACAGCTACCTGAACATTTACAACAAGAATAGAGGGGACATCGCCATCTATATTCACTGCAGGAATTTCTACAAAACGAGTGATATGATCAATTTTCTGTTGAGACAAGAAGATGTCAACACCAAAAGGATAGAAAGCAGCATTGCTTGGAGCAAAATCTTTCTTCTTATCCCTGCCAATCATGGAACAATGAATTAAAGAAATATACAAAATGGAACAATGCTTGATGTCTACTGATAATGCCCTCTACATGAGGGTCATCCTAACAAAGGTCTAATCACTGAGAGAAAGTCTAGTGCAAAATAAATATTTGGTGCCCACCTGAAGTAGTTTTTTCCTCTGATTTTGAAGGAACTTGGCTCAATAGGTGACCAAGAACCGGCCATTTGCTTCTCTATTGGACAAAATGGAATCGATGAACCGGCTAATGGTTTTTGTTTCATTGCCTTAGGTGAAACTAAAAACAAAAGATAAGCATAAATGAGTAACATGAAAAACTATAAAAAAGAACAAGCAGCAAACGTCTAAAAAACTGGAAAGGGCACAATGCAGCAAGCTCAACAAGAAGAGCCAATAAAAGAAATAAGCTATTAGCCTTTCATCTCTTCCTTCGATTCACTTCAGTCTCAGCACAGCCAGAGATACCCAAGAAACTCAAGTATGAGTGAACATGGTATCCTCTCACTTTGCAGTCATTCCCTCTCTTCCACTTGCATAGAAATGGAAAGTTCAAAACAAACCGAAAATAAACTCATTCTGATGAAAAACATTGAGAACACTCACGTAATGTCATATCAGCATATCCTTCCCTCCACTTGAAGGAGAGTTTAGAAAGTGACTTTCTCCGCGAACTTGGCATATCTGGACTTGATGGTCTTCTTTTTTCAATAGACACAGCATTAGATGAAAGACAAGGCAAGCAGGTGTTTGGCAGAAGCCCACAATGATCTGGGGTCAGCTTTCTGCCCTCCCCAATTTCATCTACATGACTTGCACACACTTCCCCTGCTGCTGGAACTGATGTTATCTCAGCTCGAGGCCCATCCAATTTAAATGAACAATCTTTTGATCGCGCTTCATTCTTAGCAATCTTCAAAGAAGAATTGCAAAGACAAATATTATGAGGGTGCACTCTCAGCTTCTGTTGGTGTTGGTCAGCAAACATAGAACCACACTTGCTATCACTAGAGTCCACAACTTTCGGAGATGAATCGCTTGGTCTTGAAGCGATTTCAGACCCTTCAAAGAAAAACCCATGTATCAAACATTAACATAAGAAACATATGACCATGTTGGTAAAAAAAATCGACTTGAAAGAAGTCACGTACCGTCGTAGACACTATAAAATTCCTCATCACATTCAGAATCCAACGCTGAAATAGAATCAAACCAAGCAACATCTAGAAACAGAAAAAAAGAAAAAGAAAAAAAGAAGGAGCTTCAAACAACTGGGAATTCAATTACAAATTTCCAATGTGCGTTCAGAAAAGCACAAGCCAATAATAGTGAAGCAGTACTCATTAAACAGGGGTGTTGATAAAAAACAAAAGGGCATAATTAACAAAACAAACAATGCAAAAACTGAAAAGGGTACCATCTAGAGCACAGGGAGCAACTACCTGAAGCGCGATTCGAAGCTTGAACTGCAGAACTGGAGTGAGAGATCCTGGCTTCGACCTTGCGAGACCAAACCCGTCTCCGGAGAATCCTTCTTCGCCTGTGATTCTTCTTCGACAACCCCATTGGAGTCTCTTCAGAGACCTTTGGCCTCGAGCCGCAAGCTCCCATTATCGGTGAACCACTTCTCGTATCGGCTTCTTAAAAAAACATAAGAGGTTAAGGGATTAGCAGAGTGTGAATAGCTAATTACCGACCCGCACGCAATCGAAGAGATTATGGTTGCTTTGGAATTTTTTTTTTTTTCATACTTTGGGATTTCTCATTCTGAATCACCAAATTATTTTTACAAGGATTTCACGGGCTCATGCTAATCTTCAATAATCTTTCGCTTTTAAATTATTATCTATCCAAAAATTAATTTAAATAACAAAATTATCAATAAAATTAAAATAAAAAAATTATATAATCAAAATTTTATTTTAAAATTTTTATAATATTTTAATATATTATTAATTTTTAAATAAATACGTGATATTTATTATTTAATTTTATTTAATAATTTTTTTAAATTTTAATTAAATTTTATAAAAAAATTAATTGTTTTTAAAATACATTACTTATTAAAATATCTCACAATTAAGAAAAAATAATATATATATATATATATATATATTTTAAATTTTAAATTATTTATAAATAATTTATAATTTTTGTATTATTTTAATTAATATTTAAAGTATAATAATTATATAAATTAATTTTATTTATTTATTTTTATTTATTTTAACAAATAAATAAAAATTTTAATTTATTTAATTATTATAATTTAAATATTAATTAAGATAATTTTTAAAATTTTAAATTATTTTAAAATAAACCAAAATTTAAGATTGATCTATTCTTTTTTTCTTGAATAATATAAAATTAATGAAATTTTTAAGAGATTAATCTAGTTTAAGAAGTGTGTGGTGGGACCCAATATGTTGTCAGATGAATCCTCTTTCGTCACGGTCTACTAAGGGAGCACGTGTTTCGCAAGAGCTGCACGCACTCCCAGGTCAGCATTCATTAAGCATTTAATGTTTTGTGGAAAACGAGGTCGTCTGCCTGTTGCTTTGCGGCAACACTAGACGAAGGCCCCTTTTCGATGGTATCTCATCTGAGCAACCACATCACATGATGCTCGCTTGCTTCATTTTTAGTTCATTTCACTATTCATTCTTTCACTGTTCAACTCATGCTCAAATTTCACGACTAAAAAAAAAAAAAAATTCATGCACAAATTTTGAAGTATGGCCCCAATTTTAAAATTAAGTACATGAGTAGTATTCCCGTGCGATATACCATTATAAACATATTTTAAATTGAGAATAATTTTTAAGTTTTTTTTACTAAAAATATTTTTATAAAAATTTTTTATTTTGATAAAATTTTTAAAAAAATTTAAATGAGTAAAATATTACAATAATAATTTTATTTAAATCGTAATGTAATTATCAATTTAAGAGAATTAGTTAGACGTAATAATAATAATTTTATTTTGATTAGAATAACGTTCAATGACATAAAAATTAAAAATGTTCAATGATCATTCTCGATAGTTATTTAATTCGGGTTTATTATAATTTAATCAATTTTAGAATTTAAAAATTTGATATATTATGATATATTAGTTGACTAAAATTTTTGTAAATAAAAGTCCTATTACTCTATTATATTTTGAACCTTCAAGGTAATGGTTAAATTAGCAAATTAAAGAATCCAAGATAATTCGTACCTGAATAGGTATTGTTGTATGTTGTTGCAAGTTCCTTTGCGACGTTTGTTAACTAATTAGCCATTATTATAAAAAAAAAAAAAAGAACTATTAAACGCGCTGCTGCATGTATCATAAATGTAGTGAATTTCAAAATTTTTTATTTATAAAAAAATAATATAAAATTAATTAAAGTAAATGATTTTTAAAAATAAATATTTTCACTAGTTTTCAAAATGTCATGAATAAATAAGAAAAAGCTCAATTACCCGACTCAAAATTAACCCAAATAAAATCAGTCCAATAACTAACCAATTTAAACTTCTAAAAAAATAATGAAAACATGTACACAATTTATTAATTATGATGGCTAAATGTGAGATGATAAATGATTAAAAACAAAATTAATACATGGATTTAGACTTTATTAAAAGTTATCTAAAGCCCTACCAGATCCTCACTTCAGGAAAAATCAAAATATTATTATTATTGCTAGTTAATTTTGATTCTTAGTCGTCATCCACAATTAAAAAAGATATAAAAATCATATATGAATCAAAAGAGACAAAGCATGATCACAAATATTATCATTATCAAATTATTTCCGCACAAAAAATAATAACAATTAAAATCATAAACTAAACACCCTTATTTTATCATTATGTCGCAACCCATCATGAGTTAAATTATATCCACAATTTACACTAATTATTGTATCAAAACTATACATATCCATCTATCAATTAATTAAATAATAAGACCATGGATCTTTATTTGGTTACGAGCATTTGGGATAATAAGTGGATCAGGCTTGAATTGTTTCGTTCTTTGGGAAAACAGCAATGATACTTATTTGCATTCAAATAAACAGTTAAAACATTACAAATTTATACTTTAATTAAAGAGAGATCGTCAACGGAACCAGCCACCATTATTGTACCCGAAAATTTATTATACATGGCCATGGGTGTTCTAATTGTGTGGAGATAGCTTGAGATCTTTCATGGTAATTTGGGTTCACAAGGCTCAACTAATAAGAGTTAAATGAATCAAGTGAAAACAAATCAAACGCTAAAAAAATTATCATGCAACATGGGTTATTGGACCATACCGTGGAATAGAATTCAAGAAAAGAGAAAACTTCCTCTCAGTCTCCCTTACTTCTCCTTTTCTCTCTTTTATTGTAGGTACTTTGATGCTTCGGTAATTGTATTGTGATTGTATTGTGTCTAATATCCTGATCTTCCTTCTTTAAATAGACCCAGTTATGTAGATAGACTCAAATCTTATTTAAAATTCAACTTTTTTATTTGAATTACCTAAAATCTTAATCTCTAATTAACACTTATCTTGACAGGATGTTGGATTTAAATTGGGCTTTATCTATTCTTTTATTCTTATTATCTTTAAGAATTTAGAACATTATATTTTCTTAATTCCTACTAATTATCATGACAAAAATTAAGATTGTGAAAAAAATCTACACCTACTCCCTAAGCTTTTCACAAATTTTTTGTGGGAACAATATCTATTTCATCATTTTATTACTTAACTGTGTAAACACCATTTCTTAATTCTTTTTTAATTTATCCAATGTAATTGAATTGTTAATATAGGATTTTAATTTATTTATAAGCATATGTTTATGTCATATAAAAATATCATTCCTAATCAGCTCCCTATATGTCTATGAGAATTAGATTGTAAAATGACTCATTAAGAGTAAGCCTTAATCTGCTTACATATGATTCATAGACATATGTTTATCCTATAACATTATTAGAAATTCTCGCATTATCAATGGAATTTTTCGTCGGCAATCATTAAAAATCTGTTGGTAATAAATAACATCGACAGAACAATGACAAGAATAAAAACAATAGGTAAAACACGCGTCTATGAATATTGCCAACAGAAAAATTTTACCATCAGCATCATGCCAACAAATAATGCTGCGAGAAAGAAAAAAAATATTCACCTGTAAAGGACGTCAGGTGAAAAAAAAATTACTTGTAACAACAGCTTTTGCCGACTGTACGATCCATCGACAATTAGCGAAGGTATTTTTGTTGTTAAATTCATTAGCAACTATACTAGCATTTAATTAATAAATTGTTGGTAATTTGAAGATACAATTCAGCGAAGGAAAATACCTTAAGTAAGTCCTTCGACAATTAGATCAGTATAATTATAAATATCCGTCGGTAGTCCTTTGGTATTTTATTTTATTTTATTTTTGTTATTTGAATCCTAAAAAATTGTCTAGCACAGATTTTTATATTAAACATCATAAATGATAATTTAAGAAATAAATTTATATATTATTAATTGTAATATATGTATAGAAAATATAAATATAAATATCAAATCATATTCAAAAAATGAATACAATGTAAATGAAAATAATGTCTATGGAGCATCTACATCATCCCTAACATCATCATGCCCCAAATCAGCAGAGTGGGGTCGTCACCAAGATCAAGAGGTGGAGGTGGCTAAGGATTAGGAGACGACGACCAGATCTGAGAGCTGAGTTATGCAATGGTCTCATTAAGACGCTGGTTCTCCTGCTGCAGAAATTTCTCGTTGAACTTAGCTGCCATTGAGCAACAGTCTAATGGAGCATGTCCTAAAAATACGATGGTGTCATGATACCAGTAGCCACCGATGAAGTTAACTGATATGACGACGAGGCGCTAGCATCCAAGAGAAAAGGCACCTGGGAACCCAAACCATATATTTGTCCCTTCTTCGGCCCCACTATTGGCATGATCCATGGGTGTGTCTTGTCAATAGGCTCGTAGATCTCTTAGTTCCCCGATTCGCTTTTCTGCTCAGCCTTCTTCTTTTAAAACTTCTTCTGCAACTGGAAAAAGATATATATAAATATAATTAATGTTAGAAATATACACATTTATATGAAAAACATATATATTTGAAAGCTGCAGTAATTATGATATTTACATATTCAGTTTTTGTGTAAATACTGTATTTTATTTTAACTTATTTTTTTATTTTATTTTATTGGATTAATAAAGGATAAGTTCAATCTAATCTCTTAGGTCTTATAAATATTCAAGTTCATTTTAAGTCTATTTTGTTGATATATTCCTTTTTGTAAGGCTAAGCTCAAGTTCACATTATGATAGGATAATTTAGTTCAAGAGGAAAAATTAATTTAAAAATAATTTAAAATTTGATTTTGTAAGTTAATTTTGAATAAAAAAAAATAATTATTAATTATATTGACTGATTCTAAGGATCATTGAAAATAAATGAATGAAATTAAATAGGATAGGTCTGTGAGAAAAACCTAGAATCTAGGGAACTAGAAGAGAAGACGGCAGAAAAGAAAAAAGAGAAGAGGGAGAGGAGCACACGGTAGAAAAGGAAAAGAGAGAGCAAAAAGAGAAAGGAGGTAGAGAGAAAGAAAGTGGAACGACAGAGAAAGAGGAGGCACTTTTTGTAATATTCTTGTATAGTGGAGAGGCAAAAGTCTCTTTCTTTGTGTTTGGATGTGTGCTTTGAGAAATATATCAAAATATGATTTTAATTTGATGCAAGTATCTCATTTGAGCAAAAGTCCTAAATGGTTATTTTTGCATTAAACTCAATAGGCTTTGCAAGTAATAATAACGATTTCAATAGTCATTTTTCTCACTTTAAGACTAAGCTTCTATATATTTTCACAATTTAAATGTATTTATTATGTAATAATTAATTAGATATTGATATATAGTAATTATGATAATTTTATACATTTTATTGCTCTAAATAAAATGTTTCATTAAGAGTGTGAATTTTTGAAAATCAGTACCAAAAGTAAAAAAAAAAATTATAACGACATTTATATCATTTGTCAAAGTACAGTTCAAAAACATTGAAAAATGAAATGAAATAAAAGGACAATATGAATATAAGGTGAAAGGAAACTCATATCTTTTATGATAATTAGATCACTAAAAGTGATTTTTATCAATGCTATACAAACAATATTAATTATGTTCAAATCACTTTTCAAATAAAGGGTTCTAAATATATTAACTTTACTATAAACTCACTTTTCAACAAAATTAAATTTACAAATTTAAGTTTATTTAAAATTAAGTTTATAAATCTGATTCAATACACATACTTAGACTTATTTTTATTTTGGGAGGGGGGCCAAAGTTAAATTTTTCAAAAAAAAATAATACAAGAAAAGTAGTTCAAACAATTTTAGGGGGAGTCCATGGCCCCTGTCAAGGTACACAACCAGCCGCCCCTATCCGTCTTCATCATTTTTTTTCGATTCCATTCTTTACTTTTCTATTTTAACTTCAATCATATGTTTTATTTATTCTTTAATTCTTGTATTGTATTGCAACTATGACAGGTTAGATTCATTGTTCTAGGATAAGCATGTAACCTTTCTATGAATGTTATGTTTGGAACTTTATTTCTTTCTTAGATAATGATAATTATTATTTTTAATTTAATTTTAGTTTTATTAATACTTATTACATGAATGGCCCCATGTTTGCATTGATTTAAGATATTCGAATGAAAAATTGAAAGATGAAGTTCAATATTAAAAATCTAACAATTGAACCAAGGAGTTGAGTGCTAGAGATAAACTTTTATATTTTATTATCAATAATTTAAAATTCTAATTTTATTATCCATAAATATATTAATATTTTAATATGTATTTTTTTTATTTAATGATAATGTTAATATTAATATTTATGAAAAGAGCTTCATAATCATTAAGTAGAATATGACATAGTGAAATCTATACTTCTATATCAATATTATTGTTGATTTTTGTTTATGTCTCTGATATGTAAATTCTGCCAATTTTACCTTTCAGAGTTATTGGAATTATGTCCATTTTCTTTCAAACAAGAAGAAACATGTGGTCATTCTTAAAAGTTTAGTGAAATTGAAAAACCTCGTTGATGAGAGGACAAAATTGGGTGGAATCTCATAAAGCTCAAACCTTGTTATCCAAGTCTTATTCGTCACTATTGCATTTTTCAGGACGACATTGCTTTTGGATTCTTCGAGTTTGGAAAAACCACAGTGTAGACAGCTATTTTCTTTTTAGAGACGCAATATTATTGATTAAAGGAACACATAAACATTATCATAGTTCGTAGAGCATGGGCAGAACAATCCTTAACCCTATAAAACATTGCCTAGATCTCATATGGCTTACAGGAGGTATGATAAACAGACAGCGAAAACTAAAGTTCTAAGTTACAATTCAGAATTAAACCCCATACACCACAGATTCTACATATATAGCGGACCATGGTTTTAAATTGCCTGTAATTTTCATAATCACAGCATAGCTGGATCTGTAACTGTAATTTAAAATCACATAACAAACTAAAACAAGACAAAGCATGGACAGCTTTATTTCAAGAATTAATCTCTATAACAAGGAAGGCTTCAAATTAAACCCTAACAGTAACCTGAGCATTCATGTGGTTGGATAGTATCTCTTCACTCTGAGATGTGAGTATCAATTTGCAGCCTTGGTGATCCACACCAAACGGAATTCCTAGCTCAACCAAATCAAGTCTGGTCTGAAGATCACGTAAGATGATAAGAATTTTCGGCTCCGTCTGGATTCGATCAAATAGTTGTCTAGCATTTTTAGTTGCAGCCTTCTTGTTACTCTTAGGAAAGAAACAAGATGCAGTCTTCTCTTCTTCTCCTTGTCCTTGAAAGCTGAAACCTAACTCATCAGCAATTTTTTCTTGAACTCTTATCAAATTGGGCATCTCCCTGATGCTTACCATCACAATCACACCAAACAAATTGTCCCTCTTAGCTCTCCTCATAACTACCTCTATTAGAGAAGCCACATGATTATCATCCTGTCCGCACAATCCCATCATATAGATATTGGGATCTATTAACGCCTCCATAATTCCCTTCAAGGCTAACATTCTTGGTTCCGAGGCCTCATACTTTATAGCATTGGCGGAGACGGCTAAACCTCTTGGTTTGCGGAAAGCATGCCTGATAGGTGGTGGTAACTCTGGGTTGCCCTTGCTTTGTTCCTCTTGTCCGGTTATATTTCTGTCCATGTTGCTATGGTTGGAGAAATGCTGATACTGATCAACTGGCCTTGCTATAAAACTCGTGAAACCAAAGGGAGAAGCAAAATGGGAAAGTGAAAGTGAAGAGTATGACGCAAGTGATTTTTAAATTGATAAATCAAAGGTTGCAGTGCAAATTTTTCAACGCGACCGAGTGGCGGCACTTTCGTGGAAGGCTCCATGACATGACGGTCATTATGAGGTGAGCTTGTTGCACTTCCACCACCCACCAAACAACGCGGCTGTCTAAAATTTGATTTATATAAAATTACTACTTTTACAAGTAATAATTTTCAAAATTGGACCGAACCAGTCGATTGGCTTGGTCAGGCCAAGAACTGGTCACTTATCGGATCCGGTCAAGTTATCATAACCGCGTAGTAGAAGAACTAGTCGACCCAAAGCCTTTATTGTTTGCTCCTATCACCAGTCAGGACAGAGAAAGGAAGAAGAATGAGTAACAACTCGCAAAAGAAAGAAGAGAAAGTAAAAAAAGAAGAGGGAGCACGGAAGGGGCTAGAGAGACATGAAGAAAAAAAAGAAAAATGAATCTTGGAAATGAGTGAGTAAAAGTAGATAATGTAACTTTGTCTTGGAAATGAATAAATAAAAGTAGCTAACGACCTTATCCTTACCATGAAGTGTCAAGCAACTATTTGTCCTTTTATATTTCCTAGGCCCAACCACATCCATTAAATTAATTTTTTAAAATTCACAAGGCCGGTGACTCATCTAATAAGCTTATTGTAGGTGTCCAATATGTTATTTATGCGCTTATAACTGTCTAAAATTTGATTTATATAAAATTACTACTTTTAAAAATAATAATTTTAAAAATTAGATCGGACCAGTCGATTGACTTGGTCAGACAGGAACTGGTCACTTATCGGATCCGGTCAAGTTATCATAACCGTTTAGTGGAGGAAGTCGACCCTAGACCTTTATTGTTTGCTCCTATCACCAGTCAGGATAGAGAAAAGAAGAAGAACGAGTAACAATTAATGTTCTGAAAATCAGACCAGACTGATCGGTTCAACCGATCAAATCAGAAATCGGTCCCCTCACCGGTTCGGACGGCTCCCCAAAACCGATGAGGTCAAAAACCAGTGAACCGATCTTAAACTGGCTAAATCGGTTAAATCGGTATCGGTCCGTACGGTTACTGGTTTTGATTTTTTTTTTAAATTTCTTTAAGCAAAACGATGTCGTTTTGCTCTTAATTTTACAAAAAAAAAAAAAAATAAACGGCGTCGTTTCCGGAGTGGGTTGAAAACCCCCGTCTGCCTTCGCAAAAACCCTCGTCACGGGTCGTTTCCAGAGCCGTCTGCCTCCGTGAAAACCCTCTTCGCGCGTCGTTTCCGGAGCCGTCTACCTCCTTGTCGCAGAACGGAGAAAACCCTCGTTCGAGCGTCGTTTCTAGGAGGGGGTTGAAAACCCCTCGGCCCGTGTCTGCCTCCTCCTCGCGGAACGTATGCATCGCAGCCGCAGGCGGCTCCGTCCCGCAACCCCCTTCGGCCCGATCTGTCTGCCTCCGCAGAACAAACGCACCGCAGCCGCCTCCCGGTCTCCGTCTCACGTCACGCACAGCAGCCGCCTCCATCCCTCATCGCGAACCCCAGCCGCCTCCGTCCGGTGTCGCGCTGTCCAATCCGCCTCCGCAGTCCCCACCGCAGCGTCCACCACTCCGTCTCTGCACCGCACCTCCAGGTTGAAGCCTTGCAGTTTTGTTGTTATTCTAGGTAGAGACTATTAATTTTTGCATCTGTTACTCATTTCTGCTAATGTGTGTGTGTGTGTTATTGTGTCTTTGCCAGTTGTCAGAGACATTATATAAAACGGAAGTGAAAGTGAGATCACATTATGATTCTGTGAACATGTATTAGGCATAAAATTTGTGAAAACTGATACAGGTTATCAAAATTGACAAGTTTTGAAATTGACGCAAATAATTAGTATATAAATAATTATATATATATATAAAAATATATATTTATATTTATATATAAATATAAATATATATTTAATTATACTCTGGTTTAACCACGATTTGACCACGATTCGACCATTGAACCTTGAATCAGTATCTTGACTGGTTCAGTAAACGGTTTAGTTTTCAGAACTTTGGTAACAACTCGAAAAAGAAAAAGGAGAAAGTAAAAATGAAGAGGGAGGTAACTCATCTAATAAGCTTATTGTAAGTGTCCAATACGTCCTTTATGCGTTTATAACTATTTTAAATGCGAATAAAAATTAATCAAATATGTTACCTATTTTTTTAAGTGTATATAATAATTTTTATATTTATTTCTCCTTAAAATTACATATAATTATATATACATATCAAAAATATATAATTAATTATATTTCAATTAAATCATGAATTAACAATGAATAAATTATTGAATTATAAATCAGTCTCTTATTAATTCAATGACTAGTTCAATTTTTAAAATTTTACTATAATGATAAAAAAAATTTAAAAATTTAAAAATAAATTTTATATAAAAAATTTATATAAAGAACTCATCCACAAAATTTTTAACTCCACTTTTAGAAATATATCAAAATCACTATCAAAATAAAAATTAATTTTAAATTTTTTGTAATTATAATTTTGATATATTTAGTTTAAATTTTGAGTCAATTGATAGGAATAATTTAGCCAAAGGTAACAGAGGGTTAAATTTTGTAGTAAAAAAAAAAATTGATTTAGAGATGGAGTTTTAGGATTTTCTAAAAATATCTCTACAATTAATATTAATAGAGGAGGAAATTTTTCAAAAAATAATTTCACAATTACACTTACAAGTGATTCTAACTTACAATATTAAAAAAAATTCAAAATAATTTTTTTAACAGATCCTTCACAATCAATTCTTTTACAATATAACCGAAACAAACTCCAAGTCACTTGAAATCTCGGATTTTGAGTGCTTATCCTTATGCATAACATTATTTCCAAACATTCCTTATTACCAAATTCTTTGATGGTGTCAGGTAACCAAAATAGGCTTAGATAATTTTTTGGTAAGTCTCTTTTTTAGTTTTCTAAATATATATGTGTCATTATTTTGATTCTTCAAAAAATTTTATCATCAATTTAATCCATGAATCTAAAATGTGACAGCAAAATTATTTTTTTTATATGAATAGAGACTAAATTGATATAATTATAATGATTAAGGGATTAAACGTATAATAATTTTATATAATTAAAAGATTAAATTGATGATATTTTTTGATAATTGAGAGACTAAATTGATGTTAATTTTTTTGAAGGACAAAAATGATGCCACTTTCTAGATTTAGAGATTAAATTAATAACAAAATTTTTTAAAAAATTAAAGTGATGATACTTATATTTTTGAAAGATTGAAAAAAAAAATTATACTCAATAATTTTTATGCAATAGAGTTGTTTGATCAACTAGTATAAACTGATAAGTTCGCAAACAACTTACATATATACATGTAAAATAGAAGCAAATCACAAAACAAATTAGAAAATCCAATGAGAGTATGCTACGAAAAATAGCATGGGATTTGTCATTGAAAAAAATCATTGAACTAAAAATGTTTACTTCCATATTGAGAAAGATCTGTAGATTATGATTCCTAGCAAATTACTACTGCTGCTATTGTAAATTTGAAATTTTTTTACCTTGTAGGGAATGATGGCCCATTTGATTACATTAGTGTTGCGGTGTATAAACAAGTGAATTATAAGGTGCTAATGTGGCAAATTTCGAAATCAACCTTGGTTGGAGAAAATAAATTTTTTTATTTTCTTATTCATGGTCAAAATAGTCTCTTGCTTACTAATTTCATATTAAACACTCCAGATTTAGGTGGTTGAATTTTCTTTGAGAAATGGCATGTTTGGATTCTTGCGGATGCCTTGTGAAGGTGATTCAAGTAATTAATAGTAGTGAGTATGCATAACATATGTAAAGTTAAGGATTCCTTTTCCATATACAAAGGTTACACAATTTATATGCTAATTTTCAGACTTGTTTACCCTTAAAAAGCATTCATTTTTTTTTCTTGAAATTATTTTATTCTGATTGTGCAAGAAGCACATTTATGATTCATTACACTGTAGATATGAATCTTATTAATGATATGGTCACAATTTGAGTTGTTTAGTGATTGCATGGAACCACATATAACTGGGATCAAAATCAACTGTCCCCATTCCCTATCCCTTTCTCTGTCCTCCCAATAAAATTTTGCCACTTCAAAATAATTGACACGTCATTCAATTAATATTCTGTCAAACACTTAACGGGGTTGTGGACTCCGTTATTCTGTTAACCGATCAAATTGCACTCTGTTATTAGCGATTCCCGCTCACCCTATTCTCGTTTTATTCCCCACTCTTATGCTACAGCTTTTGATGCTTGACGGCAGACAAGGATTGTCCTCACTTTGGCTACGCTTTCTTTCACTTTGGCTGCGCTTTTCGGTTATCAAGGAATTCAGTATTCAATTTCTCTGCAGGCTTTGATTTGATTTTTTTTTATTTTCAATTTTGACCAAACAATTATCACGTACTGCATCTCTCTTCTTCTTTTGTTTACGTATGTATCTCAAATTTTTTTTTTAATTGGATTCAATTTATTATTATATTCATAAGCAGCCAAATTCTTTTATTAATTCAACGTGAACGTAAATGTGAATGTGTTATATTATAGATAGAGGCTTCAATTCTTACAAGTTTTTTTTTTCTTTTCATATTGTATATAATTACAGTTTCATTAAAAATTTTATAAAAAAAATAAGTATTGTATAATTGAATTAAATCATGTTTTAGTATGATAGTTCTTATTATAATATAATATTCTGATTGAAGTTATTGAATTTTACTTGAATTGAAGGTATAGCGAAGAGGAACTATGATAGAAGGTAAATATTGTAGTGATGTATTTACTTTAAACATTGAAAAAAGTAAAATTGATGAAATACATGCTAGGATTCCTAGTGAGTTCATATCAAAAGTTGAGATGGAATTTGAAAGAGAAGATGTTGCCTATGTCTTTTATAATTCTTATACTTATAAAGTGGGTTTCAATGTAAGAATTAGTAAAGGGCATAAAAGAATTGATGGTAAGATTACAAATAGAATATTTTGTTGCTCACGTGAAGGTTATTATCGGAAAGATAAAAGAGAGTTTAATGTAAAAAAATCCTTGTACTCAAACAAGATTTGATTGTTTGGCAAATATAAAAGTTAATAGTTGCTTAATTAGAAAATATTGTGTTACTGAATTTATTACTGATCATGCACATGAAATTATAAGCCTCAATAAAAGTCATTTGCATAGATCTCAAAAAAAAATAATTCATTCTCGAGCAGCTGAGGTTGATTTAGCGGATAGCTCTGGAATTACTCTAAAAGTAAGTTGTGAATTAATGGCTAGATGAATTGGTAGACGTGAAAATCTTAGATTCATATCAAAAGACTATAGAAATTACTTATGTTCCCAGAGAACAATTTAAATGAGGTCAGGAGATACAAGTGGTGTACACTTGAGTATTTACAACAAATGCAATTAGAAGATAGTAATTTTTTCTATGCAATACAAGTTGATGAAGAACTAATATCTTTTAGGCAGATGCAAAAATGATGGAAGACTATTCATATTTTGGTGATGTAGTCTGTTTTGATACTACTTATAGAAAAAATGAAGAAGGTTGTCCATTCGCAATGTTTGTTGGAGTGAATCATCACAAGCTTAGCATTTTTTTTGGTGCAGCATTACTATATGATGAGACGGCTGAAAGTTTTATTTGGTTTTTTATTACTTTTTGCTAGAGCTATATAAGGAAAAAAAACCATAGACTATTCTCACTGACCAAGATGCAGCAATGGCAAAAGCTTTAGCTTTGGTGTGGCCAAAAACATGTCATCGCCTTTGTATTTGGCACTTGTATCAAAATGCATTAAAGAATCTCAATGTTGTATTTGGGAAGTTTCCAGATTTTAATAAGGATTTTAATAATTGCATCTATGAGTATGAGGATGAAGAAGAATTTATTGAAGCTTGGAACAATATGCTTGAGAAGTATGATCTTAAAGATAATAGCTAGCTGAAGCAAACATTCGCTTTGAAGGAAAAGTGGGCTTTACACGACAACCACACAACATAATGAGAGCATAAACAATGTAATCAAAAAATATGAGTTACCAGCATGATTTATTAAGATTTTTTCATCATTTTCAAAGATTGGTTGAGGATCGTCGTTATGAGGAATCTAAGGCATATTTTAAAGCAACTCAAAGAAGTTTAACTTTTTTATTTGAAGTGGAAGTTTTAAAGCATGCATCAACAATTTATACCCCTGCGGTATTCCAGACGATACAATCTGAGTTATCAATAGCTTTTGATAGTTGTCTGCCTATTTCTTCTGAGAATGGGATAGTTGCTAAATGCAAAGTTATCTCTTACAAGAAACATTTTCAACATACAGTCAAATATGACTCATCTAATGGTGCAATGATGTGTAGCTGTAAGAGGTTTGAATTTTTAGGAATTTTATGCTCACATGCTCTCAAAGTTCTTTCATCGAGAAATATAATGAAAATTCCTTCAATGTGTATACTAAAGAGATGGACAAAGCATGCAAAAATTGGAGATGATAGAGCTACTAGCCATTCTATAATCCATGAGGACCCTAAGGCAAGAATGGGAAACCGCTACAAGGATTTATGTAGATTGCAAACTCAGTTAGCAACTAAAGGTGTAGAAATAGAAGAAGCATATAAACTAGCTCTAAATGGTCTTAATAAGACTTTGAAAGATACAGAAGCATGCCTTGGAGGTAGAGACATGGAGATAATCACTCATGAAATTTCACATATTAATTCTGAAAGGGTTTTGTGTTCTGAGATTAATAGTAATGTAAGAGGAATGAAAACCAAAGAAAGATTTCGTGGAAAATCTATAGGCCAAAAGGTCTTCTTGAGAGAAAAAGAAAAAAGAAGAAACTTATTCAACATGATGAACCTTCTTTACAAAACTCTAATTGTAAATTGCCTTCATTTCAATCCAGTCAGGTAATTTTTTATTTAATTGACTTGTATATTATGTTTTGCATGTTAATTTCTTAATGAATATAATTTATTTACATACTAACTTTTTGGTTCTGGTGAAAATTTTTATTAGTTGCACACAAATGTTGCCAATACCTCCAAGAAGTCAAATAGCAACATAAGCATGATGGAGTTTTTGCAGGTAATAACTGATTATAGTATTCATTTATTAATGTCTTAGTCTAAAATATTTATTTATGTACAGGCGCAATTATCAGGCATTAGACATGGAACAATGGACATCATCCGTTCTCAAAGCAAAAGTCAAAAAGGCCAATCATGATACAACTTAGCATGCTGCTATTATTGGATATTAATGATCCACCCAAATTGTCAATGCAATGCTTTTTGGACAATTATTTTGATTCTAGTTTTATTTTTAATCCTTAGTACATGATTTTTTTTTTTTGTCTTGTGCTACAAATATTCTGGCATATGACATAAGATTTTTTTTTTTCTTTGGGCTTGTGCTGCAGTTATTTTAGTCTTTTACTTTTCAAATTTTGTTGCAATTTGATGCTCATTATCAACGTGTTGCTACTAGTGGCAAACTTTGCTATAAATTGCAAATTTTTTATTATTATTGAAAAGCAATAAATACAACAATAGAATCATCTCTTCCAGCCTTTGTATTGTTATTGAAAAGCTATAAATACTAGATTGTAGGCTGCCTTTTAACAGGCTTTACAAAACAGGTTCATAATTGGTTCAGACTTCAGCAACTTCAGTAATGCCTGCAATAACAATATTAATCACATCAGTACAGAGAACAGATATACTACATATGGTCTTCAGTATAAGGCATATGAGCAGTATTATTTCAACATCATTTGGTCCCCTCCAATTGTAAATTAACATCTTAGGCTCCTTTCCAAAGTCTCCTTTTAATATGTTTAAAGCCCTTTCCAGCTCTGGAGTATGCTATTTGAGCCTAAAACTAGAGATATGTTCATCATCTTGTTGACGATTTGAAAGTAGATTCATATTTGCAAGAGTGGGCCAAAGGGAAGAATCCTAATTCACATAAGTACTATAAAGCTGTTTTGTTTAGTAGGACAGTGGACAAATTAGAAATTTTTTTATCATAAACAATATTTGAGGGTACTTCAACAAACTCCCAAGTCTTAGAAACCCACAGTTGAAAGTTTGATATTCCATAAATGTTCTTACTAGAAAATATGCAGGATTTTACTAACCTCAAGATCAGTTGCACCACTCCCTACCATGGCTAATGCTTTATATCCGTGAGCCCGAAAATGAGCTTGATCAGCTCTACAAGCAATGCATTTAGCACAAATTAACAAGCAGAAGCAAGATTAACCTTCCTGATTTTTTGCACTGCAGTAGCCTTTTGTAGGCTCACTTTTATCAAACTCCAGAGACTCTCCAAAGCTTCCAAAAAGCAGTTGATTGGCAAATATGTTCTCTTGTGGAATCCCAAGTATTGATGCAACAGGCTTCATAAGAAGTGTCTTATTAGTTAGAAAGAAAATAAAGCATCTCATTCATTATCATGTATAAATAGAGCCAATATGCTTATCCAATATCAAAGATGATATTAGACTATATGAAGTATTTGAATGGAAACAGCATTTGGAAGATATAGACACTGGCTGCTAACTTTGATCATTGCCTCTCAGAATACTTTGAACATGCATGAAGGCCTGAAAGAGTAATGGAGGAGGCCTTGTTCGAAATTTCAATATCATATTTTTTTCCTTCTTGGTAAGCAATCTAAAATTCTAAATTCATCAAGCCTCCTCCACATTCTAAAGTAAAATGAAGATTCAGTCCCTATTATGCAAGAGATATGCTTGGCTATAACATTGGGCTAATCTTAATAATATTACAAACTGTGAACAACATCTTCTGCTGAAGGCTCAGAGCATGCAAGGTCTGTATGTCCTAGTTTTCAAATCTTTTCATGTGCAGTATCAAGTTAAAGAAAGTCTATCCAAATTCACACTTTGTTATAGAACTAATGATTGCCTCCTCTTAAGTCCAAAATCAAACAAATAGAAACACCATTAATTACAGCTAATTTCCATACATTGATCATTTGATCTATCCAAACATTGTTTCAAATCTTTCAGAACTAGTTCAGGAAACTTGTTAGAGAAATAGAGAGCAGAAGGTGGACAAAAGAAGATAGGAAGTAGTGGAATATCATTTCCTTGCACTATTATCAACATAACAAATGTGGATTGTCGATTTTTTTTTTTCATCATTAAATTCTCATTTAATAATTAAAATATGATTTGAATATAAAAGATTTGGCTCTAGACACGATGCAGCATTTCTTGTTAGGGGTCAAAAGCAAATATATCTGAAACATGCATCAGGTGACCAAATAAGCATTAGGCATGGGAAAGGATATAGCATTTCTCTGAAATTTGGGTACTGCAAGTGAGGGACTACAAATTGATTTATATTAAGGAGCAAGTTAAATTACAATTTGTAATCAAGATATTCCCTCAGAAGCCTTGACTATAATAACTATCCTTTCGCCCTTAAAATCAAAAGATTCAACCGTTGAAGTCAAAAAGCCAAAAAGCTGCGAGTCAGAAACCACACTTAAAACAACCAAATTCTAGTTACAGGAATCCAAACAGGAAAAAATCATTTGAGATATAAAAACTTAACCTTGGTCTGCGACTCACAGCTCCCTAACCTTTTTGAAAAATAAAAATTTAAAGGGCGGAAATTCACCTTGTAGCCTCCTCATCAAATTGCGCCATTGCCGCACACTGCCCAGAACCAGAATCCTGTCGTCAAACCCGAGCTCAAGTCCCCGCTACTGCCAACCCTGCACAGCGTTGAAGGAAGGGGAAAATTGGGGCCGCTGAACCGCCTATGCCTCCTATACTCAGTGTGAACACGGACCATGTGAATCGACGAAAACCTCAGAGGAAGGGTTCGGTGACCTCGTCGTCGCCATGTCCTCTCTCATTTTTTCCTATAGAATTGTGATAGTTTAAAAATTGTGACTCCTCGATTCAGGACGTAGAAATGGCAAAGTCATTTCTGACGGTCTCTGAAACAAGAACAAAGTGTAAAAAATTGAAGGAAGAAAGAAAAAGTTGAAGAATGGGGACAGCGCACAACCTCGTTACGTGTTTGACGGAATATTAATTGAATGATGTGTCAATTCTTTTCATGCGGCAAAATTTTATTGGGAAGACAGGGAAGGGGATAGGAAATGGGGACATGTGATTTTGATTCTATGTAACTGATAGATGATTTGGCTGGACACACTTGGCAGTTCATGGACCAATGTGGGCCCAAAAGAAAAGAACTACATATAACTTGATAGATGGTTTAATTTTTCACTTTTAGTTCACAAAATTTTGGTAAGAATCATTTGGAGCTTGAAAAGGATTTTTTTTTTAATTTTTTACTTGAGATTATCAATTTTCTATGCCTTTTTTTCTTGAGGGTTCTAAGGCAGGGATTATCGAGGACACAGAGGAGGCATGGGTAGCTTGAAGCCATATGGAACATGGCGGGTGACACTCTTTCAACTTGCTTTTGAGAATGAATCGTATCCATTACATTGAAGTTGTGGCAAACTTCAGATCCAAAGAACGCAAAAGTTAGTACGAAGGAACTCCAAGAGTTAAGTTAGGCATTGGGACATGTATTGTATGCTATTTTAGGCCTAATAAGCCATTCATTATGTGACCTAGCATTTAAAAAGTTTCCATTAATATCAATTCTTATTAGGATCTAGTTTTTACCAGAGTCCTCATCTGATATCAATTCTAATCCTACTAAAAGACCTCTCTACAAGATATAGTTACCAAATACAATTAGGGAATCTCTCTCTAGCTTATTAATAGGGGCCTAGCCCTCTAGGTATGATAATATAATTTACAATTATCTATTACTCAGTTTTGAGTTAGCTTTATTATGATTTGAGTGTTGAAATCTTTTTCTTCTTTTGTTTTGTAAGTTCTTAGCCTCAAGTCTATCTTGGTTAATTTGAAATGGAACAATATATAAATATTAATAATGGTAAGGAACTCTACTTGCATGCTTCTACAGTCTAAAACCCACTAATTTTGCATGGTAAGAATGCTATACTTATACTAATAATAGAGTAAAATGATATTTTAGTTCCTTAAAATATAGCTCACTTGCAATTTAATTCCTAATTCAAATTAAGTGTACAATTAAGCATTTGAATTATTTAAACTTATTTCAAGTTAATTTTTTAAGGTGGTTAACTAAATATAGCAAAAGGATAAAAGTAACACGAGTTTAAATAATTTAATGATTAAATTATACATTTATTAAAATCATTGCGAGAAAGATACATTTTCAAAGAGGAAAACGCCACTCTACTCATTGATAATGCTTTTAATTGCTCATTACATATATGCCTTCATCGTTAGGACAACTCATGTTTTTCTACCTTTTCTTTTTCTTTTGGGTTTTCCCACACAAAAACCCAAGAATGAACCATTTTTAATTGTCGGCACGAAGATAAACATGGGATACAAAAGGCTAAATGAGATAGTATTTTCTATTTCTTTGGCAAACAAAAGTTAAGGGAGGGGTGTTTAGCTATTTCTAAAGTCAAAATATATTATAAGTCTCAATAAAAATTTATATAATATTTATGTATTGCCTATGAACGAAGAATCACTAATAAAAATCAAACTCAACATATTTAGGGTGTTTTTGTATTTGTATTTGAGACAGTCAAACGTGAGATTATAAGGGCAAACGGACTTCCATGCTCACAGAATGATGTCTGGCAAAATTTGAGTTGAAGTTTGTCTAACGGGGTTTTAATCTCAAACTAAGGTTTGACTTGAAGTGAAATGGAGTAGCTTCTGCTTTGGGATAAACATGTAGCTAGAAACTTTTAGTACTCTGACAAAAATGACCTTTATACCACTATGTGAGAAGTTAACTTGATTTGTTTCTTTCTCAAATGCAAAGGAAAGGTTTGACCATTTATTTCAATTTAATAATATCACAAAAATAAAAAAATAAAAAATTAATTGTTATAACAACATTTATGTTATTTATTAAGGTAATCACAAAAATAATGAAATAAAATAAAAATGGCAATATGGACAAAGCAATATAAAACTTATGCCCTTGTGGTAATTATAAATTTAAAAATAATTTCTATCAGTATAATCTAAATAATATTTATTTTACTAAAATTACTTTTTATATAAAAATTTTTAAATATAAATCACTTTACTGTAAATTCATTTTTAAATAAAATTAAGTTTATGAATTAAATTCACCTAAAATTAAATTTATAAAATTTAATTCAAATACATGCTTAACGTAACTCGATCAAGCGAACTGAACTAACCCTCATTAGTTATTAACAATTGGATAATAATTTAATATCAACATTTAACTACTTGTAGATGTTTAAGTGGCTTGAATAAAAAGAAAAAGAAAATAGTATTGGGCTCTGATGTCTATTACGTTTGGGATTGACACTGCTCCTTCTTCGGTTTGATAAATTTCCATTTAGCAATTGTTTTAAAGAAAAATATTGAAAAAAGTGTGCCAATCAGCTATCAACATCAACTTTATTCAGAGTTGTTCACTGTTCACTTGCTGATGATAGTGCTCGTTATATAAGCCTGGAGTATGTTACATTGACAAGTTTTGTTTTTTTCAAGGAAAGTGGTGTCTTACAAATCATTAGTGGTATTATTACTAATTACATTTGTTTAATTAATCAAATATTACTCTATTTTAATTTGTTAAATTAAATAATTTAATTAATAAATATCTAACAAAACAATTTCACAATAATCAAATTAATATTAACTATCTATCAATCCAGTTAATTACTACTACTTCGTGTAAATCACCTTTACTTTACGATAAAATCATAAAAATGCACGATAACTTTTACAAATTATATCCTAGAACCCAACCCCTAGCTCAAAGTTTTGGAATGATCTCAAACGGTGCGAGAGTTCGAAACCCTTATCATCAAGTTAATTTGAAGACTAGTTCAAGATCCATGTAAGCTGTGGCTCATTGGCAGTTCTTAATAATTTGAGACTTGTCAGTTTGTAGGGAAAAAGGACAATTTTACGCACAAAAATGTTATTTTTATACATTTTCTCATACACTTACTTAAATAGTAAATAAAATTAATTTCTTTTCACATTTTTTTCTCTCTCTCTTTCTTTCTATCATAAAAGTTAAGTGTATAAAAAAGTGTAACATTAAAGTACACAAATAACATAGTTGTTTTATGTATACGTGTCACGGATATTTATAATCACCCTTTTCTCTTCCTTGCATGGTAGGAAGACAATGATTCCATGAAGTACTTTACAAAGCACAGTCAGTGTCATTGAGTTGTAATCATGCAAGACGTATCCCTTAATGAGATCTTCAGAGACATCAGCAAACCACCAATTTCTTCTATCCAATCTTGAAGGCTGAAACACAACCTGGCAATGAACTCGTCCCTTGACAAGGGCAAGACTACTTTCTTCCAAACTCAAGTTTACTCGTTCTCAACCTCTTCTGTCTCAAACCACCAAGAAACAGGGCCCAGCCCATCATGATCTAATGATCCCTATAAAATAGACAGGATAAGGCACGCTTTCAATAATGAATGACAGTGTGAGAAGGCAATCTTCCAATAATGGGTAATGCTAGCAACCACAATTTTATTTTGAAAAATGCTTGTTTATTAGGATTTTAACCTGTCTTCTTCACAAAACTCTGTCTATGCAAAGAAGTTTAAGCATTGTTGATTTAATTGAATCCAACGACAGCAATTTGTTTTTGTTGCAATTTATGAGATTTTGATCCTTAATCATGAGATATGTGATGCAGAATAAAAAGAATTAGGACTACTGTGAAGAATATGGCAGAGTTAAAGAATGGAGAAGAGGGGGAGGGAGGAGATAGAAACAAAGGGAGAATAGAGGAAATGAGGTGAGTGAAATGAAATATGTGTACACGGAAGATCTCAACAATTCAATATCAATTATTCATCAAGGAACAAAACTAGCAATGCATTATAATAACAATCCCTTCTTATATGTGAAGCCACAAAAGCCCTCTAAATTAAATGATTAAAATTACATATGAAACATACAATCCTAAATAAAACCTCAAAACAAAAACTGATTATACCAAAATTATAATTATAATAAATCCCATAACTGAAAAATCAAAAAATGAACATTACTAAGTCAATATTAAAACCTAGCACCTAATTTCAAAATAACTTCAAATTCCCTTGTCTATATATTTATAACATTACTATAATTAACATAAATACTTTCAGTAGGTACAATTCAAAAAGCCATATATCTAATGCAGTTTAAAGTGTTCAAAGAAATGTGTGAACCAAGGTAATGAAGAAAGTAGAGACAAAGAATAGCAAACAACAAAATACTTACAGTAACCAACATGGGGGCAAATGGCTTTGAGTCTTTTGGCTGCTCAACTGGAATCGGAGGGTAACTCACACTCTGAACTCGGAACTTGATCTGGCACATTGGTAACCAAAATTTAGCATATTCTTTGTTTTCCAAGCATACCGTTAACACAAAAGGCAAAAGAGGTTAACCTCATCAGTGTCTTCAATAGGATATGGCTGTTCGTTATAATCCCAAAACCATGTGCCTTTTTTGCTGTAATTTTAATACCAACGTATAAGCATGGTGTTGAAAGTACAAATGTAAGGATGCATTATGTCTGAAAAAATAAAAGATTATATGCGGATATGCTGTAGTATAAGTTGAAAGGTCATCCCAAAAGTAAGACTAGATAGATAGGCAACATCACCTATTTATTGGTTCAGCCTCAAAGTGGGATGGATTGGGCAGGTGATGTGCAGGTACATAAATGTCTTCAAAGAATCCAAGTGATACTGCAAACACAGATTCAACATTAATAAGCAGGGATTATCTTGAATGAATTGATCATTTGACAATTGAAAGAACTGAGCATTTCACAATCAGTGAATTTTTCAGAGGATGCAAAATTGCAAACATTGGATGGAATTGTTACATAATGCAATTAATAGGTTGCTGTCACAATATGGTACAAAATTTGGAACATTACTTTAAGCTAAAATAAAACTTAACTCTAACAATTCCATGGTGTCAGAACATACTAGGATTAACTTTGATAACAATTCAACATGCAGGGTCACATTACTCTTGTCTTGACACTTTCTAAGCTTCAGCTAAATTAACATTGACTCCTATTAAGTTCGGAATCCTCATATTCCAGGACAAGAAATACAAAGGACTAGCAAAGACATCAGATTAGAGCAGTAATATGATGGACCCCCCGTAACTAAGGTGTATTCTGGGAAGAATAAGCAGAGAAGTAGAGGAGCAAGGCTTGGGTGCAGTGGGGGAAACCATGTGGGGACAAGGGGGAACATCAGCAGAGGGATTTGGAGAGTAACAGAATGCGAACGTGGCAGGAAGGAAATGGAGCAGAGGAGGATTCGGTTGGAGAAAATGATTAAGAGGAAGTGGAGGCTGAGGGGAAGGGACACGTGAGGATTGAGTAAGGCCTTGGGTAGAAGGAAGCAGGGACCCTCGAAGTTCCTGCACTGTCTCTGTTTTTCTTTCTTGTATTTCCTTGTTTCTTCTTCTGAATAGTACTCTTTTTGGACCCATTTCACCTTGATATCAGTTCCAGAATTTTGCTTTTGAGAGTAAAACAGTAATAAAACAGACGAGGATTTCAGATACCCATCATAATCACAAATTTTATTTTGCTAGAGTAGCAAAATTCGCAAGGTACCACTCACAAGAAAATACAAAACGAACTATAGATTAAGAACAAGGGAATGCCTAATGGAGTAACAGCATGAAAGACAACTCCATATTTTGTGCCTACAGGATGAGTTGACATGACCTGTATTAGGAACTTATCAACAAGAACAACCCAAAAAACTACTTTTATGTAACAGATCTATGAAAAGGAAGTATGCACGTAAACATGATTTTTATGAAGAAATAACATACACCACAAAACAGAAGAAATAGATGGAACTAAACCACACATATCAAGTGAAAATTACAATCAAGGAAGCAGTGGAAAATTTAAAGCATACAGCGTAAGCCATCAGCATCAGATGAAAGAAGTTTTGCAGTAATAATCTCCCCCACAAATGGACGAAACATAATCAAATTGAACACCACCTGCCAGAAATATCAGCACAAAGTTATAGCATTGACATGAATAATTTCAGCAAATAATCACATACAAAATCACCATCGCTTCTGACATCAAACCACAAAAATTTAATTAATATATCCGAAAATTGTGAAAGGGGAGCTAAGAAAGCAGAAAACTTTTATAGGTTTCAAAGATACAGAAAAGAACTCATTGTAACACAATGACATATCAGCATTTTTGTGCTCGGCTATCAAAATTTAAGGATTCACTTCTGAACAGGAGTTTCTCACTCCTGATAAAGTTTAAATTAAAGCTAAACTATTCAGGATAGAGGCAGTAATAGCAATTTATTAAACTTAAAAGCCTGCAACTAACTTCAGGGTGTTGACTATGGTAGTCTGGTTTTTTTCTAGGGTACTAGTACCTTAGATGATTTATCAATTTGATTGTTGTTTCTAACAATAAATACTAGAATTCTAAAATGTAAAATAGCATCCAATAAATGTTCATCAAATAATCAAGGTAACAGTACCCAAGAAAAAAAATATAGGTAATCCCCCTAACTTTGTAGCCCTATCATGTAAAGCTATTCATATGTGTAAGAACTATACCGTATAGGTTGGAGCACCATCACCGGGGAAGATGAATCCACCCTCAATGGATCTGATATCATAGACAGATATGCAAAGGCCCAAGTTTGCAATAACCTGTCATTATTTCAGAAACCCATCATCAAGCCTCGTGAATTAAGTCAAATAGAGTGCACAAACAAGGGTCACAATGAAACTGAAAATAATAGCAACAGAAAACCTTATCCAAGAAAAGCTTCTCCAGCTCCATGTGCGTAGCTTCTCGAATCGGAAGGGTAAGAAGAGGAGGAGGCAAGGGCAACGTATGCTCGATTCTGCTTAGGTAGAACATTATCTGAGAACCAAATTACAGAGTGGAAAGGTCAAGAGGAAATAGATTTGAGACTGAACCAAATAACAATGCTTATAAAGAGTTATAATCTTCACTGCCAAGTTCCCCCCCTTTTGTTAGGTGAGCGACAGCGTGTCACATACTGTAGCAAAGGGATGTTGTATTGGAGAGAGAAAGACACAATTAGGTTTAAATTATAACTAGTGGATCCTAAAAGCTACAACCTATCAGGATAGGTCCTTGCATAATAAATTTTGTCCCTATCTCTCTCCAATAGGATGATCCTATGCTAAGAAAGGATCCAAATCCATAGCAAAGGGCATAGATGGACTTAGCTCAAACTGAGGCTCATGGGAGACGGGCCAAATGGCCCATTGATATTTTGCATGGAAACTACTCCATACCCATATTTTGCATGAAGATAATAGAATTGGACCAATAGCAAAAGAAAAGAAATGGCGAGATTGCAGCATTATTTTCCTTACCCACTCTGCAATACAGAGTAGAGGGACCAAAATTCAATTACAATGGCTCTGAAAAATTCGAGAGGTTCAGAATTCTCTCCTCACTCTATTTCCTGTCTCTCTCTGACTCCCTCTCTTCTATTTATACAAGCTAAAAGTCAAATACTAGTGACTGACAATTCCAGTCACCTATCCACTTCTATTCTAATTTTCTATTCTCTCATATTCCTTATTTCTCCTAACATACACCCATTTTTTACTAACGGGGGGCTATCAATACTCCCCCCCCCCCAAAAAAAAAAAGCTTTCACCTTGTCCTCAAGGTGAAAATGAGGGAATAGCTCTTGAATGGAGGTCAGTAGCTCGCAAAAATTCACACAATCAGGTAGATCCGCTCATTTGACTAGCACATCAGCATCTCCTGCAGAATTATATCTCAATCTGATGAGATCAGCTGGCTGCACCCTGCAATTCAAGGTCCTCGGACAGCATAGGAGGCAAGGGTTGCGGTTCCTGGGCAGCTGCAACTGCTCTCATTAGTAATGACACATGGAAAACCAGATGAATTTTACAGTTATCCGGGAGCTGCAATTTGTAAGCCACCTCACCAATTTTCTGCAGTATTTGATAAGGCCCATAAAACCTTGGACTTAACTTCTCATTAACTTTCTTAGCTAGAGATTTAAGATGATAGGGTTGCATTTTCAAATAGACCCAATCTCCCACCTGAAAAACAACCTCCCTTCTGTGCTTATTAGCTTGTACTCGCATTCTGTTTTGTGCTTTGGCTATGTTGTCTTTCAATTCTTCTAGCATACTGTCCCTTTCTTTGGTTAATTGATTAACCTCCTCCACTGCTGAAGGAAAAGTTGTGCCTTTAAACAAAAGTGGAGGATCTCTGCCATATAAGGATCTGAAAGGGGTGAAGTTAGTGGAGCTGTGATAGTTGGTGTTGTACCAAAAATTCAGCCGAACTCAACCACCTAGGCTATTGTTTGGGTTTAGTGCCCATAAAACATCTAAGATAGGTCTCTAAACATCGATTGACCACTTCAGTTTGGCCATCGGATTGTGGGTGATACGCTGAACTATACTTCAGTCTGGTGCCCGCTTGTTTGAACAATTCTGTCCAAAAATGACTAAGGAAGATTTTATCTCTATCGGACACAATAGAAGTAGGAAAACCATGCAACCGAACCACTTCATTAATGAATACATCAGCCACATCCTTGGCTGTAAAAGGACGAGAAAGAGCCATGAAATGGGCATATTTAGTGAGCCGATCAACAACCGCATAATGTTATCTTTCTCAAGAGGCTTAGGTAAGCCTCCAATAAAATCCATAGAGATGTCAGACCATATTTGGGTAGGAATGGGTAAGGGCTGTAAGAGCCCTGCGGGTGAAAGAGTTTGATACTTGTTCCGCTGACACACTTCACAAGCTGCAACATACTGCTGTATAGCAGCCTTCATACCCTCCCAATACACCAAACTAACAACTCTCTTGTAGGTGCGAAATAAACCCAAATGGCCACCCAAAGGAGAGTAATGGAACTCAGCTAAAAGAAGAGGTATTCGGGATCAATTGCTAGGTAGAACCAATCTGCCCTTGAAGAATAAGGTTCCTCCTTTCAGCTGATAACCTGGATGAGAATCGGGATCTTTAATAAGATCTTGTAAGAGGGACCGGAGTTTGGGATCAGCATGCACTTCCTCAGTTCAAGAATCAACAGCAGAAAGATTGACAGTGGAAATAGCTGAATAAGTCATTTGTAAAATACAATTTACACCCTTAAAGTTTATCGCAATATCAAATTACCCCCTTGAAGTTTTTTTTGTCTCACTAAACTCCCTTGAACTTTGGTTTGATTTGAAAACATTAATTTTGCAATTAAATAAAACAGATATTACCCCCACGTGCACACCATGTGACCTAAGTGCACACCACGTGATGATTTAATTAAAAAACTTTATGGGATAAAATATAATTTATACCACTAAAGTTCATCTCTGTATCAAATTACCCCCCTGAAATTTTCTTTTTTTTGGTTTCATTAAATCCCCCTGAAGTTTGGTGTAACTTGAAATTACATGTTAACTTCCGTTTAATTTAACGAAAAAACTAATGTTTTCAAATTAGACCAAAGTTCAGGAGGGTTTAGTGAGACAAGAAAAAAAACTTCAAGGAGGTAATTTGATATTTGGGTAAACTTTAGGGGTGTAAATTATATTTTACCCTAAGTCGTTTGTCTTGACAAGGCATCAGCTACCTTGTTATCTGCACTTGGCTTATAACGAATATCAAAGTCAAATCCCATGAGTTTAGATGTCCATTTATATTGGTCTTCTCCCATTAAACGCTGTTCCGAAAGGAACTTAAGGCTCCTTTGGTCAGTATGGATCATAAAGTGCCTCCCCATCAAATAGTGTTGCCACTTTTGGACTGCCATGACAATAGCCATAAATTCTCTTTCATAAACTGACTTCAATTGAGCTCTTTCAGACAGCCCTTGAATTAGATATGCAATTGGTCGGCCCCCTTGTAACAAAACTGCACCTAAGCCTTTGTTTGAGGCATCAGTCTCGAGAATAAAAGTCTTGGAGAAGTCTGGGACTGCTAGCATAGGAAGAGTGGTCATAGCTGTCCTCAAAGTAACAAATGCTTCTTGAGCCTCTTGCCCCCAATGGAAATTGTCCTTCTTTAACAGCTGCATAAGAGGTTTGGCTATTTTCCATACCCTCTAACAAACCTCCTATAATACCCTGTGAGGCCAAGAAACCCCCGTAACCCCTTGACATCTTTAGGGACAGGCCACTGCAACATGGCTGCAATTTTCTTTGGGTTGGCTGCCACACTTTCTGCTGAAATCACACGACCCAAGTACTCTATTTGAGGCTGTCCAAAGCTACATTTTTTCTTGTTGACAAACAAGTGATGCTCTCTCAACAACTGCAGAACTACTCTTATATGACCAAGATGTGACACTAAATTTTTACCAAACACCAAAATATAATCAAAGAAGACCAAAGCAAACCTCCTCAAAAAACGGTTTAAGCATTTCATTCATCAAGGATTGAAATGTAGATGGAGCATTCGTCAAACCGAAAGGCATAATCAAAAATTCATAGTGACCCTCATGGGTATGGAAAGCCGTCTTTGGTATATCCTCCTCCTTCATACTAATTTGATGGTACCCCGATTTTAAATCCAATTTAGAGAAGATAGAAGATAGCAGGCCCTCCTAACTCATCAAGCAATTCATCTATCACCGGTATTGAAAATTTATCCGGAATTGTAATCTTGTTGAGAGCCCTATAGTCCACACAAAACCTCCATGAACCATCTTTTTTCTTGACTAAAATGATAGGACTAGCGTAAGGACTCACACTAGGCCTTATAATACCCGTAACTAGCATTTCATCAACTAGTCGTCAATTTCAGCCTTTTGATAATGGGGGTACCTGTACGGCCTACTATTAGGAATGGTAGAACCCTCCTTCAATGGAATGGCGTGGTCATGCCTTCTAGATGGGAGCAGGCCCTTGGGTTCCCAAAAAAATCCTCAAAATCTTGCAATACAGCATCAATATCTGCAGGTATAGCAACTTCTGCTGCAGTCATGCTTGTTAAAGCCTTATACTCAATATAGAACCCTTGGCCCTCATCATGCAGAGCTTTGAGCATTGACTTTAAGGAAGCCGCAGACTTTGACAAGGATGGCTCCCCTCGAATGGTCATCTATTTCCCTTCAACTCTCATTTTCATAGTAAGGTCCTTAAAGTTAGCCCTTATCTCTCCTAACCCCTCAACCAATCCATCCCTAAAACAACATGGGCACCACCTAACCCAAACAGAAAAAAAATATTGCTGAATTTTCATGTCTTGGAGTTGCAATATCACTCCTTGGCAAGCTCCTTTGCACTTAACCTTGTGGCCATCCCCCACTTCCACAAAATAAGATGATGTGTCCACCACCGGCAGGCTTATGTCCTCTACTAATTCCGTATAAATAAAGTTGTGAGATGCTCCACAGTCTATTAGCACAATGACCCTCCTCCCTTCAACTTCTCCCCACAGTTTTAAATATCTTTTTGAAGTGAGACCCATGATACTGTGAATAGATAGCAGGCCTTGTCTTCCATCTCTATTTCCTCTGAAGTTTCCATCTCTTCATTCTCCCCCATGTTTACAGCTTCTTCTCCTAGCCACATAATTTGATAATTTTTGAATTTACACACATGTTCAGGGCTGTATTTTTCCTCACAATGAAAACACAATCCCTTTTTAATTTTCTCTTGCAGTTCAGCCTCCGACAGCCTCTTGAATCCCCCTCCCCTGATACTATTACCACTAACTACAGAGATCCTGCCTTCGTTACTACCTGTAGAATTCAAATTGGGCCTATTATTAGTTGAACCCACCACTGAGTCTCCTCCCACAGTGCTGAACCGAGTGTTGGGCTTGGGCCCAAGGTCCACCGAAGCTGACTTGGTGGAAGGGAACACCCGTGAATTTGTCCCTGTTCTCGTACTACCACATGTTCCACTTTTACTCTAAATTCGGTTCCTTTCATCTATCAGCTGTGCAGCGTCCATCAATTCTGACAGAGTACCTGTCGAATGAAGCTTTAGTTCCACCCTCACTTCTTCCTTCAACCCATTTAAAAAAATTCCTTTGAGGTATTCCGGATCAGTGCTGCGCAGAGGTCTCGCATACAACTCGAAACTTTATCGATACTCCTCCACTGACTCATCCTATTTCAGACCTAAAAGAACCTCGTATGGGTTTTGTATCATAGACGGTTGAAACCGTCGAAGCACGGCGGTGCAAAAAGCCTCCCAGGTTGCATGCAGAGTGCAAGATTCCCACCATTGATACCAACTAAGTCCTCGACTTTCCATGGCTACCATTGCCGCTTGTAATCGTTCTCCTCCGCTACCCCTTTCGCCTGAAAATACCTTTCCACCCTATTCACCCACCCATAGGTGTCTTCCCCTAAAAACAGGGGAATCTTGAGCTTTCTCCATCGTTCTTCCATCCCTTCGACCCTCCTTGAGCCCTCTATAAATCTTTCCTCTATTCCTTCATTTTCTTAGTTGGTTTCATGTGCTCTCTGTGATGGTCCCCCATGAAGCCCACGAGTCAAACACAACAATTCTTCAAGAATGTCCTCTGTCTTCTTCATTCGTGCTTCTTGCAAATCTCTCCTGTTCTCCTGAAGTTCTCTTCCCTCCTCCAATTGATGCCTCAGAGTTTCAAACCCCCTCCCCAAAGATTCCAGCCTAGCTTCCAGCCTTGTGTGTACCATGACATGCTCCCTGGATGGGAGCTCTGATACCAATTAATAGAACTGGATCAGTAGCAAAAGAAAAGAAATGGCAAGATTGCAGTATTATTCTCCTTACCCACTCTGCAATACACAGAGCAGAGGGACCAAAATTCAATTACAATGGCTCTGAACAATTCGAGAGATTCAGAATTCTCTCCTCATTCTATTTCCTGTCCAAACTCTTTCCTGTCTCTCTCTGACTCCCTCTCTTGTATTTATACAAGCTGAAAGTCCAATACTAGTGACTGACAATTCCAATCACCTGTCCACTTCTATTCTAATTTTCTATTCTTTCCGGTGGCTATTAGAAGATTACTCCATACTAGGGGTGGAAACAGGCCAAGATTTGCCTTAAATAGGCCAGGCTTGCTTTGTTAAAATATGACTTGAGCATGACCTATTACATGTCATAGGCCTTTTTTTGGGCTTGGCCTGACCTGTTTGTAAAAAAATAAAAGTCTGACCTGACTTGAAAGACTATATAAAGCCTGTTTTGTATTAAGGTTTTCAAATAAGCCAACAAGCCAGGCCAGCAAACTTAGGCCTTTAAACAAAATTATGTACTTGTAAATGCAACTTCATATATAAATTTATAATTCCCATTTTCCAATACAGTCATACATAAGACCACCAAAAGTATAAATGAGCCACATTCAACAATGCTATATCCAAATTATCCAGAATACAATAACAACTCAATCCTTAAAGTCTCCACAATCACTCTTTTGTTTGGAGGGGACGCAAAGAGTAAGGCAAATGCATTTGAAATATAATTCCAAGGCTTACTAAGAATGATAAACCACACTCCTGTGAAATATTAAACAATTCATTTTTTCAAGTGTCCCACAAAGTCTCAACCAGAACCCTGCTAACAATATTAACCCATCTTTCAAATGTAATGAATCATCAACGAAATTTGAAAGTCAGGCTCAGGTCCAGTTGCAGACCACCCATATATATATATATATATGTAAATGGTGGCTAAGCTTGTCAGTTCTGACAAAATTATGCTGAGAGCCTTAAACACAAAAGATAACCATAATTGCAAGATTTCTTCCAATCATTTGAATGATATTCCAGTGCAATCAAGCTTATCACCAACATATAACAATAGTCACACCAACATTAATCTCCCATCCAAAACATTAATGAGTAACAACAGTAGAATACCTTATAATTTTAAAATAATAGCTTGTTATAAACTGCTGTTAAGATACTTACGCATGGCTTCCATGATGCAGTATGTAAAAAATTCCTATTGAAACTTGCTGGATTATTAAACCCAATCATGCATTTTGTTTAAAAACACCAACTATTTTCCGGAAGTCCAGTCTTCAAAGCTGGCAATCCTAACTGGAGAAAAGGACAATCTTTGTCCAATATCTTCTAATTTCTGACAATTTTTTTTCCAATATCTTCTAATTTCTACCTTCCTCCCTGGTCATGAAGTTGGGGAAAGAGGAATCATGAAATGCAAAAACTAGTTATTCATGATCAAGCCGCCCATACAAATATTTGGCCTTGAACCAAAACTACAGATAGCTTGGTTTTGGTAAAAGCAGAGCCGCATCGCTTATTTTTTTATGGCCAGGCACTAAATTGAGAATTCGAAATAAAAAAATTTGGTAGTTAAGATTATGAAATCATATCATCAATTTGACAAACAAACTAATTAGCACTCAGAGGTCACACATAATGGGAGTTTAAGCCCAAACCCCACACAAAATGGGAGTTGGAAATCTGGAACTTACCTTCAAACAAAATGGAAGTCTGGAACTGACGGTCACCGATGAGCACAGTCCGGAAGTTGGGAGTTGGAGTTGGGACGGGCACGGACGGCGACGAGCACAAACTGGACGGCCGCGGACGAGCGCGCAGACAGCGCCGCAGCACGCAGACAAGGAGCCAGGGATGACGAGGAGCCACGGCCAACGACGAGGAGCAGGCAGACGGCGATGAGAGGGATACGGGGCAGACCAGAGGGCGGGAACGAAAATACTAGGGTATGTGTTCGACTGTTTCAGATTTTATTTTTTAAAACTGTAAACCCTTATTTTGTTATTCTAAAAATATAATTGTTATTATTTTAATTTATTAAAAAAAATTATTATTACTTTAATTTTAAAATTTAAAAAATAATATTAAAATTATTTTTAAGTATATAAACAGAGATTAAGTTAATAAAATTTTAATAATTAAATAATTAAATTAATAATAATTTTTTATAATTAAAAATAAAATTAATAATATTTTTTTATTATTAAAAGACTAAATTAAAATTAATTTTTTAAAAATAAAAATAATATCAATTTATTTAAGAATTAAATTAATGATAAAATTATTTAAAAAATTAAAATTATTATACTTATATCTTTGTAAAAATAAAAAAGAAATTTATTCTTTTTTTAATTATACTGTTTTAGTATTTTTGACATATTTTATTATATTATATTATAAAATTAATATACTTTTCTTAATAAATAAAAGAATAAGAAGAAGTTATTATTCTTTCGAATTCAAAACACAACGATTAAAGTTTTTTTTAAACGACAACTTTAGTATTTAAACTTTGTCTATATTTTTAAAATCACAATGCTCTAAATAAGTATATTATATTATGAAATTAACATATTATAAAAAATTAAATATTTAATTATATATAAATATATAATATAATTTTAAAAAATTTAAATAGGACAACTTGTTTTGAAAGACCTTTTACAATATTTATGATTTGACTTTTTTTAACTAAATAGACTTTTTTAAAAGTCTTAACTCGACTTAAATAATAAATAGGTCAAACCTACTATAAGTTAGAGTGTAGACTCTTAGATAAATTGCTTGACGCTACTCCATACTCATATTTATTTCTTATTTTCACCATATCCTTCGCAAAAGTTTAAAAATAAGAAACAAAATAAAAATAATGTAGTATTTAAATAATTTTAATTGAAAACATGTCAACTGAAAATAAAAATAAAAAATAAATAAAAAATCTCCTTATTTTGTGTGAGGAGCCAAACTCTTTTTTAGGGTATTAATTGCTTGATTAATGTCAAGTATATTGATTATTTGTTATATTTTATGAAAAGTAAGTATTTTTGTGAAAATCAATAATTAATAAATCTTGTAACTCATTAAAGGTATTGATTCTTTAAAAAAATTTAAAAGCTATTTAACTTATTATATTAAAAAATAAGATTTAATTGTGATCTCTTTTTTACCCTATAGTTCAATTATTTGCTTTCATATTAATACAAGTATTTATTTTCTAAATAAGTATTATCATACTCAAACTTTTTTAAAGATATGATAATACATAATTAAATGGATATAAATTTTAATATTAATAATAAATCAAAATTAAATTCTAAACAATAAGACTATCAAACATTTTAGCCTAACTCATTTCAGTCAAACTCGTTTTACTTGTGAGTTAAAAGAGTTGGCCAAAAAATATCTCAATTTAAACAAGCTAGTAAAATATTAGTTTAATTCATTTAAAAATAAATTCGCAAGTATAAATGAGTCATTTGCTAAAATGATAAATTTTTTAATTAATTAAAATAACATATTTTTGTAATAAACCCAAACATTGAAGTTAATCATTATATTACATAGTCTAAATCTAAACTATACAAACTTCAAATGTCAATAATCATACTCAAAACCTATATAAAATAAACAAAAGGTACATAGTCCTAATTGGTGCAATAGAAAGAATGAAGAAACAATTTATTATGTGTAAATGGGCTGGCCCATGAATAAACGTGGTTAGATTGTTTAACCGGCCGCAAGCTCAACAAGTCAAGAAAAAAATACCCACTTTTATATAAATCACTAAAATAAACGGTCCAACTCATATAATTTATATGATTAAAGGAGTTGGTTCAACGGATTCCACTTGTTTTGACAACTTTACTAAAAAATAATAATACATAAATAACCATTTATTAATAATTAAGATCTAACTCAAAATATATAATGCTAACATGAGATGAGATTGATCAATGATTACAAGAGAAAGAGAGAAACTAGGGAGTTGTTGTAATATCTTAATTTTTTTTATACCCTTGATGAATTGTCGAACTTATTAGTTGTTGATTCTGACAACAATAAAGTTCACAAAATACAAGTAGTAATTAATAAATATTTAATAATTAATCAAATATATATTAGATATGTATTAGAGTAATTCCTAAAAAAAAACTGAGATACAAAGACTTAAGGTTACATTTAAAATAATCCACCATGCCATTTGTCTTTGTCATCACCTCTATCACTCACGAAAAAATCTTACATACATGCAGTGTATCATTAAGTGAGTATTACATTTGTCACGTGAGTTATTATTATATTTTATTATAAAAGATAAGAATGACTACATATTTAATATGACACGTGATGAATAGTATGATGTAAATATATTTTCTTACACTTAGTATATTTAAGAATAATTATGTTATTTGTACACCAAAAAGCTCCCACCATTTTTGCACTCAAAGCCTTCTCTTCTTGTTAGTCACATGGGTATATGTTAGATTTGACTTTGAAGGTCACGTTACCAAATTTCTTTCCTCTCTCTTCCCATTGATTCATTTAACTATTTTTTTATACTAAATTAACCACTTTTTTATCCATTATTAACTACTTATATTACATCTTTAACACTTAGTATTTTTAAACTTTCTGGAGGTTATTTAATTACTTGTTACATTAAATTAATAATTTTTTTATACATTATTAACCACTTACACCGCACCTTCAACACACGGTATTTCATAATATAATAAAGATTATTTAATTACTTTTCACACTAAATTAATTATTTTTTTGACACATTATTAATTACTTAACTTACACCTTCAACACTTAGCATATCTAAACTTTCTAAAGGTTATTTAAGCACTTTTCACATTAAATTAATTACTTTTTTACGCACATTGTTAACTACTTAACATGCACCTTTAATACTTAACATTTTCAAATCTCCTAAAAATTATTTAACTATTTTCACACTAAATTCATCATTTATTTACACATTGTTAACTACTTAATTTGCATCTTTAACACTTGGTATATCCAAACTTCCTAAAAGTTATTTAACTATTTTTCACATTAAATTAATCACTTTTTTTTATATTATTAGTCACTTAACTTGTACTTTCAATACTTACATTTCCTAACTTCTTGAAGTTATTTAATTAACTTTTATATTAAATTAACTACTTTTTTTATACATTATTAACCACTTGAATTATATCTTCAAAATTTCACTTTTGTTCACTAAATTTCAAAGATTAAGTTATTTAACCATTTATCATACTAAATTAATCACATATTTATATATTATTTATCATTTATACTGTGTCTTCAAAATCTCGCTTGCCATGCACTTTTAAATTGGTGGCATTGTTCATTGGTGTAAAAATAATGAAGACACAAGAAACATTATTCATTTAAGAATTTCTCATCACTTGTTACTTTATTACTCTCGTCACTGCCGCCACCTGCACCACTGCTTTTGTCATCGCCATCATCGTTAAATTGCTACAGCTATCATTACCATAATCCTTCCTTTGGCTACCGTTGTCATCACTGATGATCAACTGTATCACTTTTATCACAGTGTTTTAATTGCCAATTTTTTAAAAAATTGGTATTTTTCTTTAAGTAAATATTTATTTTTGCTAGTAATCATGCATTAAACAATGGACAGTGCAGAAATTTATCAATTTTTTTTTCTTTATCCATTGTGCCAAATACGCAGTCCAAGGAAACCTTATGCTTATTGTCATCATTATTCTATTATAGTTATGCTTTCATAAAATTAATGAAGGCACTTGAATTCCAGTTTGAGCTATTACTCATTGGAAATTTTGTTCCGTTTTACATATGTTGCTCTTGTATTTTTGTTTTTTTTTTTTGTCTTTCATGTATCTCTGCAGATATTGTTGTAAGATTAACTCTTCAAGTACTGTGGGACTAGTAAATTCTTTAATGTCTCTTTTAAGATTTAAACTTTCATCTTTTCTTTAATAGTATAGTTCGCTTACGATTATATCCAACACTTGTTAGTTGTACTTTTGTGTTTCTTGTTTGATGGAAGGGTAAGAAAATTGCAATATGTGCATCTTTAGGCTCAAATTTCATTTTCATCAATGCTTTACACAATTTGCCAATATTTTCATTCCATCAAGTACAATCAGAGTATGTTGGATTATTGTGAAAATGCACAAGCCCAGTCAAACAGAGCTCAAGTGGAGCCTACTTTTACACCTAAAGAGGCTCAAATAACTTACTTTTCTGATTCATTGGCCTTTTATGTTCGTTCATGCTCTCTTCAGTTTTCACCCAAGCTGCAGGCCCCCTCCTTCTGTCTCTCTCTCTCTCTCCTTCTTCACACACACACACACTCCCAGACCCCATTGAGAACAGCTTCTGCCATCTGCCTTTAAATAGATCCAGCCACTCCTTGCGCGCCAAGTTAGGAACCAGTTCATTAATTTGTCCCTTCCTTTTGTAACCTCTTTGTTTTGTTCTCTCCCTGCTTCCTATATTAAGTATCAATGCCAAAATGCTGTTGTTGAAGTAGTCTCATATCTTCACCTTCAATTCCCAGCCACTGTCACTAGGTGGAAACTCATAAGAGAAATTAAGATATGGATTTTGGTGGTGTTAGGGGTAGAAGGCTTCTTCTTGGAGCTTTGGTATTGGGAGTCATCTGGTTCATTATGTTCTTTGCTATATTAGTGAACCATCAAACCGAAAGGATAATACTAGTTCCATCCAATGTAATCTCCAAGCATTTAAAGCTTGTTGGCATTAGGCATGCCTTGCATTCCAATTCTGCACTGATCTATGTGAGCAAGAGAAGAGTACCCAATGGACCTGATCCCATTCACAACAGGTACACTCCTCTTAAAATACTCACTGATACCTTTCTCCATATAATTGGCATGGCTTACTAGTTACTACACACAATGAGAAAGGGAATTGTGGGTGATCAAGAGTTTTATATGGTACAGTTGCAGGATCATTATTAGAGTGATTAGGGGATCAAACTTTCTTCTTCTTTTTTTTTTTTTTTCAAGCATTGTTTCCTGAAAAAAAGATACAAAGAAAAATCTACTGCAAGTTGCCATAATCTCTGTTTCAGTTTAAATTTTGTTTTATAGCTGATGTTTTGGCAAGCCTGGATTTACTGTGTTCAAGAAAGGTTAAATGAAGAATAGAAAACCGAGTCTTGAAGTCCATTTCATTCTATCCATTAGGCCTAGGGTTGTATAGTTTCTTTTGTTAGACTTAGACAAGTAGATAACTAAAGGGGAGCATAGTGAACTCATATTTGAGACACTGGAGAGTGATAATTTTTATTCTTTATCAAAAGCTTCTTTAACTAACAATCTTTCTCTTATTTTCATGATGAGAGACAAAAAGAAGACATTGGGTGAGGAACTGTAACACTTTAGTTATTGGAGGGGACAAACATAATAGGTTGCTCTTTTCCCTTTCTATGGAAAGCTTGATTAATTTATTGGGGGATCATGAACCACTTTTAGACCCCATTTGAATTCAACAATTACCCAATACAAAGACTCGGTTCAAAGCAGAACTTGCTACCTGTTGCTGTTTGTACTCAAAATTTGAGGTCCCAGTATGATGACCCCCTTTATTGCGGCACAAGAAACTGAGCACTGCACATTTTGTCGTGCCATGGACTTTTATGTCATTACGATTCACATTATTTAACTCATCTCTCTCTCTCTCTCTCTCTCTCTCATATTCTGAATATATTTGTTGTAATCAATGACTTCAGGAGAGCAGTGAAAGCTAGACAGCCTCCTACGCGAGCCTGAGCACTGTGAAGCTCCACAACTAGTGTGAAGAAAGAGGATTTAGAAAAAATTCTGGATTTTCGCTATTCTCTTGTGGAAGAATTCGGCATGTGAATTATAAGATATTGTTATTCCATAGTTATGTGAGTGTTTGAAGGCCCTAAGTGTGATCCTAATGTTCACGCTCTTTCTCTCTTTTTTTCTTTATTTTTTTGGAATTTACCTTTGATCGTGTGTAAATCAAGGCCCTGAACAATGAAATAACCAAAATTCTGGGTGTAATTTATTTCCTCAGATTTTTTAAGTAGGGAATGACTATCATACGACATTGATTATAGGTTAAAATAAATAATTAGTCTTTATAATTTTATTTGATTTAAAATTTATTTTTTATAATTTTTTTAGATATTAATTAATATATTTTTACTCATTTAGATTTTAATCATATCATTAAAGTATCAGTTATTATATTTTTTATTCATTTAAGTTTTAATCATAATTTTTATTCATTAAGTTATTAATACTTATTTTTTATTAAAGTTAGTTTTTATAATTTTTAATTATTAAAATTTATTCTTTAAGAGATTAAAATTTAAATGATGAAATTATAAAAATTAATATTTAAAAAAATTATAAATACTAAAATTTAAATTAAATAAAATTGTAAAATTAATTAATTATTTTAACAATGATTATAATTAAAACAGTAGATGTTTATAATTATATCATCATCCTGATGTTACAAATCACACGTGTGAGAACCTTGATAAAGGCTGCACTTTTGAATGCAACACAGTATTTACTTTTTCCCACTCAAATCTAGAGGGGGAGATTTTATATTTATGCATAGAAATATACTATGCATGGAAAAGAACAACACCAAAACCATACCTAAATGGATTACTAGAGCGGCACCCAAGAAAAAGGCTTCAGTCCACATGCATGACATAATTAGGCTTTAGTTTTTTAGTTATCTTTGGGCATTTCTTTTATGGTGGCACCCTCTTTATGTGCCTTTGTGTTCAACCAAAGCAGTTTCCTTAATTTAAAGGTTACACAGTTAACTATCTCTTTTCCTTTCCATTTTCTGCCTTGGTCGCTGCATCAAAATAACATGGATTCTCTTTGCTATGAACCTAGAGTGATGCCACTTAGCTAAGCAGGCAAAAGAACTACATAAACAGAGAATATGGTTCACTGATAAATAAATTGAAACTTCATTAAAACAAGCTTTATTTGTAATGTAAGAAGTTCAATCTTATTAAAGAAAGAGACAGCATCAATACTTAAAAGTAAAAATTAATCTCATAACCAAAGCTACAATAAGAGTTTGAAAAAAAAAAAGACACAGAACATATAGCATAACTGCTTATTCAATTGTTAGTACTTAATGATAAAAATAGATGCTATTAAATAACGAAAAATACTAGAATTTTTTGGTTAAAATTTTTGATAGAATAATTTGTCATATTTTTTGACCATTAAATTTATAAGTAGTCTTTACTACTTAATTTTATTTAATAATTTTTTTTATTCTGTCTGAATTCTGTAAAAAATTTTGATTAGTTTTTCTTACTATATAGCATTCCTCTTAAATAACCTCAAAGGCATAAAAGTTCCTACTTTCTTAAGCTTATCTGAATCACTCTTTTTATTATTTTATTTATTATTCTGTAAGACCTGAAGTTGCATCTGATTTTTCTTCTGTCTTAGTAAGCTTTTGTTAGTTAAACCATATCTTTCACAAAACCTAAACAAATGATTATAGGTTTATTAAGGAGAGGTTGCAAATTTAGATCTATTATATATTACTAATTACTAATGAGACTGACTTAATGTCAGATATGTAACTTTTATTTTTGTAAAATTACTCTCTATATGTGCCTTTTTCAAGTTGCAGGCTATTATTTCTCTCTTTTTAATTTATGTTTATTTTTGTTTAAAATTTATTAAAAGTATAGATAAGCAATATATTATATCATTGGTGACATTTATTATTCAAAAGCAAAAACATACAAATTTTGTAAATACTTATTTAGTGAAAATATTATTTATCTTGAATTAAATAGAATAATATTGTCTAAATTATAAAAAATAATATAAAAAAACATGTAATAGAAAATATTAACCATAAAAAAATAAAAAAAATTCATAAATTTTGCCGAGGCAGAAGTTATATAGTATCCCACTAAAGCAAAACCAAACCAGCAAGGGAGCGATCTCTGCCTGATGATGCTTTTTTCTTTATCTTTCTCTTTGCTTTTTCTTTCTGGTCTGATTTCTATAGATTCGAGAAGGAAGTGACTCGGTCCAAAGCAAGTGAGATTCAAATTACAAACCCTTTTTTTCTTGTTGCATGGGAGACAGCTTCTCACCCCGTGCAGTTTCTGTTTCTCTTTTTTGAATATAGTGGAAGATGCAAAACTAGATGACTCTGCTCAAAGTTGCCTTGCCTTTGATCACAATTTTCCTACATGCCCGTGTTTACTATTCCCAAAGCATAATGATCTCACTGAAGGTCCCACATCCTAGCTTGTCTAGCAACTATTTCTTGTAATTCAGAAATTTTTAAGTAAAGTATGGCGTGTGTTTTTATATTAATTTATTTTATAATTAGAATAATTTATAATTAAAATATTATTAAAAAATTTTTTGAAAAATAAATAATTTTTTTAAAAATTAATGTATGTTTGATAGTTGATTATTTTTAAAAAAAATTATTTTTTTTTCAAAATTTTTTTAATAAAATTTTAATTTTAAACTATTTTAAGTATAAAATATACTAATTTAAATATATACTTAATCTACTCCCAAACATGTATTGCCTATCTTAAAAATTTTATTCAATATTTGACATATATATTTATAACATAACTAATTAAATTTACATATATTAATTATTAAATAAAATATTTAAAATAAATAATATCTATCTAAATTTTTTTTCGTGTAATGAATAGCAGAGAGCAGACAGCATAAAGCACTTAAACAATATACTTTTATTATAAAATAGAATAAAATGAGGACTATACATTTTTTTAATTCAAATGAAGTTTTCCATACTCCCCGTAATACGCAACCTAAGGATCAAAGTCATTGATTTATCTTATTTAGTGAAGTCATCGTTCAGCCTGATAGGAATGGCCCACATAAGTTGCTTTCTTCCTTTACTCTCCTTATAGCTAATTCTTCTACATTGACTGTTTAATTTCCATGGGAGATTTTCAACAAACGACTGCCTTCCACACGAAGTATGACTTTGAATTTATGCAGAAAACGTGACAGGTATGCAAGAAAATAAATAAATAAATAAATAAACACTAATTTTGTTCCTCAAGAAATATATGCTATATTAGATCGTCCTTTTTTAATAGGCAACATCAAAATAATCCTTGAATGATGATTTCATCTATCAGATTGATTCAAATTATGATTTCATCTATCATATTGATCTAAATTAAAGGACCAATAATATGTCGAACTATGAGGTTTTAGTCCATTTTGATAGATAAAATTATCATTTAGAGATTATCTTAGTGTTGTTTATAAATAAAAGATCAATATAATGCCACTTGTATTTTTTAAAGACCAAAACGAACATATGCTTACCCAAAAAAAAAGAGGAGTATTTTACTAGGCTCTGGAAATACATCTATGCTTGCGTAATGAGCTAAATCCGCAACATGTGTAGCACCTTTTATTTCCTGCACTTGTACATAAGAACAATCTTTACTAGGGCATTCCTTCATTCTCAGCAACCGGCACAATACCATAACTTCCTTTTGATCTGCTCTAGACATGTTTCTTTTTCTTCTTTTTTTTTTGGGTTGATTGAGGTATATTTGGAAAAAAGAATTTAGAAAGAAAGGAAAGGAATGCTTGATTTTTCATTTATAAATTGAGAAAATTATAAAATTTATAAAATTTAATAAAGAGAAGATACAAATATTACATGATAATCTTTCATTTTAAATAATTCTCAAATAAAGATAATTTTCTATCCAAATAAAAAATTTACACTTACTTTCTTTTCTCTTCAAACTCCTCTATTAAACATACCCTAAGACTTCCCTAAACTTTTCAATAGCGACAGTTACATTCTGAGTTATCAATTATTTGGAGTTGCAGGTTTGTAACACTACAAAGACCAAGCCGGTGTGAGTTTGAACTTCTATATACCTATAGCTTCAATCAACTCATTGTTCTTGAACATCCACACAGAATTTTGCTTTCGGCATAGTCATCTGATTTTCTCTTAACAGGATAGACAAATAAAATTTCCAGTCGTATAATAAATTTGATTTTGGTTCTTGAAGCACGGCTTACTAGTGACTTCTCAGTTGGAAGCTAAGAAGCATGATACAACAGGTGACGCGGAAACAATACAATATGGATATGAAAATACGGCAAATTCTAAAATTTATAAAACATGACCCGGCTAAAATATAAAAATATAAGATTAATATAAGATTAACATAAAAACACAACTACTCAAGATATATGTAAAATGAAAACACAACTCTAAATACAAATCTTATAGACAAAATAACATAGTCAGCATTAGTTATTGTAAACGTAATAGAAGACTATAATTGACCCAATTTTCATGATATCACACTTATATTAACACAAATTCAAAAAACCAAAGTAAAAAAAATTGCATAATACAGACTATAAGTATCCGACACAGATACGCGTCTGACATCAATACAACAATCATTTTAAAGTTTCCGTACTTCCATGGTTGCAATGAGCCTTTCGATCAGAAGAGGTACTCGAGAAACACGGCAAATGATGTTGTAAACCTATATACAGCTTGGTAAACTTGAAAACTAAGGCTTCTTTTATTTATACAGAAAGTAATTGCTTCAAATTTTCAATCAATTAGATCGATGAATGAATCATCTTGATGAAATATCTTAATAGAAGACAAGTAGAGTTCCATTTTTGGTCTGCAGATTTATATTTTGAGGATTCAAATGTGAAGCATATTACCTCCCTTGAGGTTGCCTTTTCAACTTTTCATACAACAACAAACATTGAAACAAATAGATTTCATGAGACTCAGGAACCTAAGCTACCAGAAAGAAGTTTATTGTATCATACAAGTACAAGTATACCTGATTGGGGCCAACCGTGGAAATGATCAAACCATAAACATTAGGAATTTAGCAACATCCTGAGAACTCTCCACTATAAATAGCTATTTGGTGTGGAAAAGTTCACATCTTTTTCTCATGCTGCCATACTTGCTCCACTGGTTCATTTTCTGGCTTACCAAAGATCAATGGAAATTCATCATCATGTTCAGAGAAACTGTGGTCTTTGGCCATACCCTTTAACGAATGATAAACCTGGTACATAGACCACCTATCCTTGGGGCGAGAAACCACACAATTAGATACAATTTTCAGAAACTGCAGTATCTCCTCATCATGTCCCCTTCCACGTATGGATTTATCAATGCAATCCTTGATTCGACCTGAACTAGAATGCATGTTTACCCAATCCACTAAGCTACCCTTAAATTCTTCCTCTCCATTGCTGACCTCAAGAGGTTTGCACCCAGTGACCAACTCCAAAAGCACAACCCCCAATCCATACACGTCCCCTTTTAATGAAGCAACCAGGGTACTCGGATATTCTGGAGCAATATAGCCAAGTTCCCCCAAATCACCATTCACATAACTACTCCCATTGGAGTCAGATGTCATCAGCCTAGCAAGTCCAAAGTCCATTAATCTAGCATCAAAATCTTCATCAACAAGAATCACATTGGAACAGATGTTTTGGTGTATGATGGGTGGATGGCACCCATGATGCAGCCAAGCAAGACCCCTAACTGCGCCCAAGCCTATCCTGAATCTCATTGACCAATCCAATGCACTGCTATTTCTATGCAGCAAGGAATACAGAGTCCCATTTGACATGACATGTGCTTATAAACCAGAAGCTTTTCCTCTTCTACTACACAGAAACCTAAAAGGGGTGCCAAATTTGGGTGCCTGACTTGGCCTAGCCTATTCATCTCCACGCGAAACTGCTTCTCCCCAATCTTACAGGTGTTGAGACGCTTCACTGCAAGTGCTGACCCATCAGGAAGATCTGCTTTATAAGTAGTCCCTGTTCTTGTGGCAATAAGAATATTCTCAGCACTGAAATTATTGGTGGCCGCCATCAAATCGCCTAGCTTAACCTTCACAAGGGGTTTCTGAAACAGAGAAACTTGAACAAGCTTGTAACCCCTCAATCTCACAGCCCAGTCACCATCTGTTCCAACCCCATATCCTCTCTTCTTCCTACTCAGCCTCAAATGATACCACCACCACAACCCAAAAGCCAGTAACAAAGAAGCAGCTGCACCAAACACCCCAGCAGCAATAATAATGGCAAGATTCTTCTTACTCAACCCGCCACACTTGGATCCAAGAGGACCCTCACACAGGCCACTATTCCCAGCAAAGTCTTCCTTGTCAAACCCATTGAAAAACGCAGGAATTGTACCAGTAAGATGGTTGTTAGCAACAGAAAACTTCTTAAGCCTACCCAAGCTCCCAAATTCATAAGGAATGGTACCCGAAAGCTGATTATTTGAGAGCTCTAAATCGTTCAAATAAGTGCAATTCTCAAGGGTAGAGGGTATAGGCCCAGAGAGATCATTGAACGACAAGTCCAGTGTCACCAGAAACGGCAACCATTGACAGATCTCGGAAGGGATCGAACCCGAGAGGGCGTTGGACCCAAGATCCAATCTTTGCAGGCTCTTACCGCAGTACTTCAGCGACTCCGGAACCTGGCCCGAGAACTGCATGTCCCGGAGCTCCAGACTAATGACCCGATTCTCCTGGGGGTTCCAGCACGACACGCCGACGAAATCGCAGACGAATCCATTGGTGGAGTTGTCGAATCGCCACGAGGCAAGCCTCCCCTGAGGGTCACCGAGAGACTCTTTGATGCCTCTGAGGCAGCTAATGCCGTCTTCAACCTGCGAGGCACCAAAACCCCAGAAACCCATCAAGCTGCAGAGCAGCAAAAAGCCGTGCCTGAGATCCAGCGAAGCTTTTCCCATATTGAACCGTCTCCTCTGGGCGATAAAGTTTTGGTTTTTACGGTGAATTTGTCGTTAAAAACAGCGTGGAAATCGACCCAAGAGAGGCTGAGATGCCATTGACTTTTTGCGCGTTTGGGGGCTGATAAAATACCAGATAAGTGCTGAGAAAATGGATGGCAAATTGGCAATGGCTAGATGTGGAAGTGGTGGCTGTTTTCAGCTTTGTGCTCTTTTTTCTTCTTTTTTGATGTGTGTAGAGTATGGTTTGGTTTGGTTTGATAATTACAACTCTTTTTGACTAAAGTTGCTTATTGGGAGTGTTTGACCAAGGTTATGTTATCCTAGTCCTCAGTCCACCATGAACGGCTGGGTGGTTGGACAGTGGGGCAGACAGAATAATAGTATGGCATGATGCATTAGATTAACACGCTTGCTAGGCAGAAGTCATAAACAAAAAGATAAATTTAAATTTATAAAATAATATATAGTAAAATTATTTTTTTAAACATCGTATTATATTTATAAAAATATATTTATTTGTAAAATATACAAAGATAAAAAAGAAAGTTAATTAAATTATTACTGTATTTAATTTTTTTCTGAATTAAGAGTAAATTTAATTATATTGATTATAATAAGAATATATATCAGCATATTAGAATTTCACATGATATTATCTCCTTCTAATTTTATTATTATTATTATTATTAACACTTTAAGAGTTACAGTTGTATTTTTTAATTTTAATATTTTAATTTTACTTATATAATTATTTAATAAATTAATTAATAATAATTTTATTATAAATAAAATTAGTTAAATAAAAATAATTTTATAAAAAAGTAAAAATATATTTAAAATAAGTTATAATAGTATATATAAAAAGAAGATAACTCTATATTTCAAAACAGTTATAATAGTAGAATGTAATTATAGAAAAAGTTTATGTTTACAATTTTATCTTTTTTTTTATTTATGCTCAATTAATTAGCAATGATATTTTAAGAAGTTAAAAATTTAAAACCAACTAAAAGAAATCCCTTTATAATAGTATAGATTATTATTATTATTATTATTATTATTATTATTATTATTATTATTAAATTTAATTTCTGTTATATTAAAAGCTATCTCATTACATCAATCATATTTAATAAATTTTTTCTATGTTAAGAATAATTTCTTATTACAATGGACATATAATGGCACCTCAAAGTATTACATGATATCATCTCATTCTAGTATTCTTTTATTAGACTATTTCTTTATATATTACTAGCGTATTGAGTTTCTTTTTATTTTTATTTATATAATTATTTGATAAATTAATTACATCCTAGTTGCAGGATTCTCTGGTCAATTAAAAGGCTGGTGGGATAACTATCTCACTGAAGAAGATAAACAGAACATCTTCTCTGCCATTAAAACAGAAACAGATGAAACTCCAATCTTAAGCAACGGTGAAACAATTCCCGATGCAGTAAACACTTTGATTGTCACAATTACCCAACATTTCATTGGAGATCCTTCCTTATGGAAAGATAAATCTGGTTAATTGTTATCAAATCTTAAATGTAAAACTTTAGCTGATTTTAGGTGGTATAGAGATACCTTCCTAACTAGAGTTTACACTAGAGAAGATAGTCAGCAGGCTTTCTGGAAAGAAAAATTCTTAGCCGGTCTTCCTGAGTCATTAGGAATGGATCTACTGGGAATGGATCATCCAATAGTTCTATTTTTTCGGAAAAGATTGAGAGACCCTCAAAAATATTTGGAGGAAGAATCTCAATGTTTGGTCCAAAGAAATCCCACCATTTAGAAAACCATTGAGGGAATTTGTATTGGACATTTTGTTTAAAATAAATTAACCAAGAGTGATGATTAATTTTATTTTGATACCAGAACATATGAGTCCAGGCATCGACATAGTCCCAATAATTATAACCAGTGGGGTCAAATAATCGGGAGAATTTTTTGGATTTATTCAAATCCTGTCCGAATTCTTTAGGATTAATTATCTTAAGAATTTGGATGGTTGAATGTGTAAATTGATCCTGGTCTTTTGGGTCAGGATAATGTTTGATTGAAACGGAGTCAGAATCCACAAGGATGAATTCATAAAACCGTCTTGTTTTGTTTAAGGCTTTCGGTTGGAAATGAAAGTCTTTTGAAAAGATTTTTCAATCTTTTTCAAACACAGATTCGCTTCCTTGGTCATAATATTCATCAGGGAACAATCATTCCAATCAAAAGAGTAATTCAATTTGCTGATAAATTTCCCAATCAAATAATTGATAAAAATCAATTACAAAGATTTTTAGGTTGTCTAAACTACTTTCAAATGTTCAATTTTTTATTTATCAATAACATTTTTAATAGCATGATTTTAGAGATTTATTTGTTTTTACTTTGAGAAGTTCTCACTTAACATTCAAATAATTGTAAGAATATTCCTTACACATGTTATCATTACTGGTTGCCATCATATATTTTTTCAGCATTTCATAAGTGGACTACTTCGTTATATATTATTAACAAAATGAAAGGTACTAAAGTACCTCTCAATTTACACTTTCTTTAATTAATTTTTTTAAATTAATAAATTAATAATTTTTTATATTTATAAATTAATCATTTAACTGAAAATAGAAATAACTTCTACTAACTTCTTATAACTGTTTGAGATGCATTTAAATTTTAAAAATAACTTCCTTTATTATTTTAGTTGACATTTTTGTCCTTATTTTAATATGTAAAAAATTAAATAATAATGACATTTTAGGAAGATATAAAATTCGAGACCAAATAGAAAAATCTCCATTATATGTAATATAAATAAATTAGAGCTGTCAATGTGGGACAGCCCACTGGCCCTGACCCTGAAAGCCATAACCTATGTGGACTAAGGCCTAAAAGCTCACATTTTAAATAGGCTAAAATTTATAGCCAACCCACATGGGTCAAGGTCAGCCTATGTGCCATTCCACTAGTAATTAAATGATTTTTAACATTTACAATTAAATGAAATTTAGTCTATTGCAGTATTTAGAGAGAGAAATTTTTTTCAGAAAAATGAAGTTTAGTCTCTTGCTATATTTAAAGTTGAAAAAGTTCAAATACAACATAAGTTAAAGTTGAGAAGGTTCAACTTTCTCCACTTTATCAAATAATCTTAAATATGAAGTATTTTTGCATATCAGTTCTATATATCTTCCAAAACAAGTTTTGAAACTTATAAAATAAATTTAACACCTTAAAAATAATTTATATCAAATTTAAACTCGCATAAGCTTAAGTTTCAAATATTTGAGTTGGTTGAGTTGATTTTAAAGAAATATATAAACTTTGGTCCAAACAAAACCACTAAATGAACATGAAATAAGCTCAAAGTTGAAATCAAAGTAAGAGATAAGGGAGAGAAAAGCTTAACACCAGGATTTATACTGGTTCATCCCAAACCACGTGGGTTACATCCAGTCCCCAGCTTTTCACTGAGATTTTCACTAAGCAACTGAGTATTATTTTCTTCCCAGTCTCTCTAGGCTTATACACGAGTATTTTTTCTTCAACACTAGCCTCTCCAGGCTAGAAAACGAGTAGTCTTTCTTCAACACTAGCCTCTCCAAACTAGACAAATATTATAGTGACTAGCACAATTCGCTTGCTCACTTTTGATCTCATAAGATTAGGCATTACAGTAAGTGTTTTGTACTGAGTTGCTCTCGAAAACACTCAAGGAGTGGATTTACACAAGTTACAGAGCAATGTATTTACCTACACAATGATTTTAGCTAAGCCAAGCTCTCTTAGGTAGGTTCAGGATAGATAAGAAGAGTGATTTTCGAGGTTCACTAAGATATTTTTCACTTTAAGCCTTGTAAATCTTCTAACCTTTGAAAGTTTGAGTTTGAAGCTTTATATAGTCTTCAAAAACTAGCCGTTGGAGTTTTGGAGTAGTCTGTTATCCTCTGGATAAATACTAGCTATTACAATAGTTACATTTGGATGACTTAGCATTCTGGTACACTTGTCCATTAGTAACTTGAGAAGGTTTAGCGTGACTCTTTTTAATTCCATCTTTCTTAACTTTCTCAACTATCTTCCTCAAGTCTTGACTCTTCTCTGATTGATTTCTTTTGGCTTGTTTGTTATTGTCTTGTCACAATATGTAGAGAAATCTTACTCTTTGAATGTCTTTTAGACTTCTAATCTTGTCTTTATATGATCTTCAATATTTATCATGTTCTGTCTTAACCTTTCTCAAATTTTGGATGCTGGCTCCGGAGATCAACTTTCTCAAGTCTTCCTTGAGTCTTCTCATTAATTTTTGGTGATCTTCCAACCATCTAATGATCTTCTTCATCAATAGTCTTGAGGTCTACACATTAAAGCTTTAAAAGAAATCTCACAATAACACATTAATCCACTTAAGAATGTTAGAGCAATGAATAAGCATTTCAATATAGTTTGTTAATCATCAAAACAAATAGAAAGGATTAACTTAAAAGGGCTTTAGAGCTTTCAAACTCCCTTATAACCTCTCCCTTTTTGATGATGACAAATTATTTGAAAATTTAGCTAAATTGTATAGGTTGAGAAGGTTTACCATTCTTGCTTTGCAGGATGAGAAAGGTCAGAGCATAACATTTGAGAAGGTTCAGTATCTCCCACTTAACTTATGACTCATTTAATATCATTAGCAAAAACAGTAATCTCAATATGCATCAAATAGCTTAGTAGTTTGTATAAGAGCTAATTTGAATTAGAGCATTGATAAGATTGAATAGGCATTAGAGCATTGATATATGTTAAATAAATAGGCTTCTCAGAACAAGAGATATATAATTACAAAAGCACACATAACTTTGAGCAATAAAGTTTATTAGTTCCCCCTCAAAATGATTATACACAAAATAAAAATATTTAAGATACTCCCTCTTTGTCATTACAAAAACTTAGAAATTTTCAAACTTTACTACTCCTTCTTTTGTCATCAATCAAACAACCAAAAAAAAAAAATTGGGGATGAGAGAAGTATCATCCATCACAGAACAGTTAAGATGTAGGAGGTTCATGAGAGGTTGATTTATCCGAGGATGAGAGAGATGGAGAAACAGTGGGAATAGGTTTGCAAGCAGGATAAAGGAAATGTGGTCTTCTGACAGTGTCAGGCTACATCTCATTTCCATACTTCCCTTGCCACCATTCTTCAAACAGTAAGAATCTATCCATGAACTCATGAATGGTTAAGTGTATCTCCTTCAGACCTTCATGCATTTATTTCTTTAGTGCTTTTTAACCTTTTTGTAGCTTCTTAACTTGAATGTTAAGCTTTTTCAGCTCATCCTTTGTGGAGTGGTAGGCCTTCATGACTGGTTTTGAGGGAGTTGGCTCAAAATGAGTGGAACCATGATGAGTTTCACTTCCTTCCATCCTTGTAGCTTTGCCCATTTCTTGATTTGCTCCTCCTCAAATTGATTCGGAAAATAACCAATAAAAAATTATTTTTTTGGAAATATAGGAGGCTTATCTTGAATGCCTTCATGCATAACAATGCGGGTACTGCTATCAAATTGATCTTTCTGAGTAGCTCCAGGGGTAGTCACATCAAAGATTGGAGACTCCAAGTGAGGGGTTTCAGGTCTTGGGCTCAACAGTGGTGATTCCACACCATATTGTTCTAGTTATCCTTGTATAGCATCAGAAGCTTTTTTCTTTGCTTCTTTTTCAGTTGTCTTCTCAGTCTGAGGTTGAGAAGGTTTAGATGCTTCACTAGACTCTTTAGCTTCAATTTTTTCTTTTTTTTTTCTTTATCTCTTCCTTTTCCTTTTAATTGTTCTTGTTTTTCTTTTTCTTTTTATGGAGTGGGAGAGAGTGGAGGTTCAGCATGAAGTAAGCTTCCTTCTTGAGAGAGCTGGGCTATGATACTACTAATAGCCATATCAGGATCCACATACATGTAGGGTTGAGAAGGTCAATAACAGGCTTCTTAACTATGCTTCCAGAGTGTTCAGCATCATATCCCACAGGAATGTCTTTAGCTGACATGTAGATATCTAATTCATGCACTGTTCTCTCTTGTTCAGCTTTAGGAATGCCTTGAGAAGCTTGTTCCATCTCCTAAGAAGGTTAATCAGGGACCTCAGAAGGTTGTTCAGTAGCTTGAGAAGGTTGGTCTGATGTTAGAGCAGCTTGATTAGTGACTTGAGAAGGTTCACTAACACCTTTCTCAAGTGAATTTCTTTTCTTTTTTTTTTCTCTTGTTTGCTTCCTCTTTCCTTACTTTTCTTTTTCTTTTCAGCTTTCTCTTCCTTCTTTTCTTCTGCTTCCTTTTTCTCTTCCTCTTGAGGCTTTGGAGCCTTGTAATGCTTTTTCTTGGTTATGTCTTCAGGATTTTTCTCAACTGGTTCATGCTTTTCCATGTACATCAACTTCAAGTTTTTCTTTGAGAAGACATGACCTTCTTTCTCAGATTCTTCTTCACTGAGGTTTGATTGAAGTGTTTGAAAATCTTGGTCAAAAGTATCCCATAGGGTAGGCTTGCTGACTTCTTAGGATTCCTCACAATAGCAATCATGTACTTAAATACCAAGTAAAGAAGATTCAGCTACTTCATCTCGTTGAGGTGATACATGATCACTATGTCAGGCACCAAAATCTTCTCAGTGCTTCTAGCCCTTGGTAGAATAATGTGGTAGGATAAAGAGTGAAAGAATTTGGCCACAGAATTCAGCTTGTCAGCAATGTGAGGTGGCTTTTCATCTTTGAACAAAGTGTCATGAGCATCTTCCTCCTCGATGTCATATCTAATCCACCAAGCATCACTATATAGATGTAGCTTCCTTTGTCCTTTACACTAGTGACTTGAGCCAGTATTTTGGCATCTACGAAGATGGAAATACCATTCAGCTTACAAGAAAGAGAAGAAGGCTTATCTTGGATTTTCACTGCAGCATAGAGGCTTCTCACCACTCTTGGCTATACACGGTCAGTGATCTTGAGAAATTTTCTCCACCCAAGCTGTGAGACTTCTTCTCTGACATCCATTCCCTCTTCAGCCATATCAGTGAGGGAAATGCTCCTTTCAGGGACTATCTTCTTTCTTTTGAACTATTCTTTATATCTATCTTCAATCTCCTTAGATTTAGAGAAAGAAACTTCTTTTGTTGCAGCAGGGGTAGCTTCTTCTTCCTTAGAAATGACAATGGGCTCTTCAACTTTGGCATTTTTTCTTGGAATAGTAAAAGTAAAAGCTCTAGACATGATACGAGCTAATCTCCTCCTTTTCAAGAGTTCAGCTTGCTCTGTTGGCTGTGCAAGAGCAGTTTCAAATGGAGCAGGTTCAGCTTGAGGAATATCCTTAGTTTCCAACTCAGCCATAGTAGAAATCACAATATGTTCTATATTGGATGAGGTTTCTTGGTCAGTTGACTTCCTTCTATGGGCTGATTTCTTGATTCTCATTATTAAATGAGCTCAAAGTAGGGTTTGAGAAGTATGAGAGTGAGATAGCGGGTTAGGAATGCAAGAAAATAGAGGATAGCTAGAGAGAGGGTTTTAGTTTTGAGTAATGAGGTAAAATCTACAGTGGGTAGATAAGAAATTGATTTATAGGATTTGAAATATTATCGTTAAACTCGGGATTTTAACGTTGGAGTGTCAGTTTCAAGATTGGATAGAGAGAGAAACAGACTCAGAAACTAGCCGTTATTAGGATTTAAAATGCATAACTTGAGAATGTTTGGACAAGAGGGATTTTAGGCAACTTTCTCACCAACTTTCTCATCTCTTTGGAACTAACTTTCTCAAGTGTCCATTCTTCTCTAATGTTTTCAGATAAATTTCTCATCTCTAAATAATTTTCCCAAATCATATTATATACACAGATGTTCATGAAATCACAACACATAACATCAAAGATAATCAAACAAACAAATTTTAATTATTTGAGAATGGTCATGTTCAAGTTATCTCTTATAAAACAGAATCTTTCTTCACTATGGGGTTTTGTAAAAATATCTACCCATTGGTGGTCAGTATCAACAAATTTAAGTTCAAAGTCCCCTTTTTGAATATGATCTCTAATAAAATGATGTTTGATATTAATATGTTTTGATCTTGAATACTGTATGTGATTCTTAGAGAGATTTATTGTACTTGTATTTTCACAAAATATGGGAATGTGGTTATACCTCAGTGAGTAATCCTCAAGTTGATGTTTGATCCATAAGAGTTGTGAGTAGCAGCTGATCGCAGATACGTATTTAGCTTCAGCAGTTGAAAGAGTAATGGAATTTTGCATCTTGCTTGACCAAGTCACCAAGGCTTTGCCTAAAAAGTGACATCCACCACTTGTACTCTTTCTTTTTACTCTATCTCCAACAAAATTAGCATCACAATATCCTTACTAGATCAAAGCTTGAACATTTCTTATACCTACAAACCAAAGTTAGAAGTTCCGAAGTAAATTATCTAAAGATTCTCTTTACAGCCTTAAGATGAGATTTCTTTAGGATTTGCTTGAAAACGTGCATATAAACACACACTAAAAACAATATCAGGTATACTAACTATCTTAGTAGGGCCAAACAAGTTAATATGCAGGAGCTCTAATGGTCTGCGAGTTGTGATAACATTTTGGAGTTGAAAACTTGATTTTGTTTGCTTGCCCTTTTGGCATGCTTCACACACCATATCTTTCTCAAATCTAACTTTTGGAAAGCCTCTAACAAGATCATGTTTCAACAGTTTTGAAATAGTTTTCATGTTGACATGACCAACTTTTTTATGCTATAACCATTTTTCATTTTTCAAAGAGACAAAGCATTCTACATTTTGACTTGAGAGGTCCTCTAAGTCTACACAGTACACATTTTGTCTCTCTTGGCTGAAAAGAGGATTTTACCATAGTTTGATTTTCTCACAATGCATTTTGTAGGTTCAAACATTACTTCATAGCCATTGTCACATAACTTACTTATGCTAAGAAGGCTATGTTTTCATCCTTTCACATAATACACATCATTGACAATGGTAAAGTTTGTCTTACCAACTTTAGCTATGCCAACAATCCTTGCCTTGCTATTGTTACTAAATGTGACTTCAGCACCCTCTCTTGCTTCAAGTGATAGGAACTTGCTTCTGTCTCCTGTTATGTGCCTTGAACACCCGTTGTTCAGGTATCATCTTTGCTTCCTTTTCTTTGACATCATGCACATTTACATGAGAAGCAACTTCAAACTTAGGTACCTAAACTTTCTTGGGTCATCTCGAGTTGGTGGCATAAATCTTAGGTGGTTTGTCTTTGTAAACACAAGATGATGCCTTATGGCTAGTTTTATTGCAATAAAAACAAGTTACACCAGATTTCTTAGCAGGCACAAAGAAATGCTTATACCATTTCTGTTTGACAGCTTTTTTATATCCTAGACCAGTTTTGTCAAAAGCAATCTTTGACTTCCAAGAAGTTTCTTAAGATTTTTAGTGCTATTAACAAACTTGGCTAAGTCTTTAGTTAGCTCTTCAATTTTCTCCTTCAACTCTTTTGTTTCATTTGATACTTGAGAATGTTGTTGATAGGAGGGTTGAGAAGAGTTAACTGCTTTCATCTTAGAAGAGGCAGTCAAATCAGCATTCAACTTCACTAAATTTTTATTTTCCTGATTCAAGGTATCTTTCTCAGCTTTTAAAATTTCATTTTCTTTCAAAGTTTGAGAAAACATTTTCTTCAAAGCTATATATTTTTCAATGATGATGTTTGAATCAGACAACAATTCATCAAAAGCACTTTCAAGTTCATCATAAAAAAGTTAAGAAGGTTCAGAATCTGATACCTCATCATCAGTCTCAACTTCTTGCTCATTTGCTACTAGACAGAGGTTGGTTGTTTCTTCTTGATCATCATCTTCTAAGAAGTCTTCATCAAGATCCTCCCATGTAGCCATCATTCCTTTCTTCTTGAAGGATTTATTTTGAGATTTCTTCAGCAGGGGACATTCTGTCCTAATGTGACCAGGTTTCGTGCACCTATAGGATATGACTTGTCCTTTGCTGCTGCTAGAATCTCCTTTCTGAAGTTCTTTCTTTGATTGGAAATTCTTCTTTCCTCTACCTTTCTTTCTCAACATCCTATGAATCCTTCTTTAGAGAATGTCAACTCATCTCCATCAAAAATATCTTCATCCTCATTACTTTCATCATCTGAACTTATTGTGGAGTTCAATGCTAAAGGTTGAAAAGGTTGCTTGTTGTGACCTTTCTAAACTATTTTTAGTGCAATAGACTTTCCTTTTCTTGGAATTTCTTCATTCATTTATGCTAGTTCTTGCTCATGAACTTTCAGTGATTCAAGCAGCTCATCAAGCTTCAGGGTTGAGAGATATTTGGCTTTTTGGATTACTATAACCTTGGGTCTTCATACTTTAGGTATGCTTTTGAGAAACTTTCTCACATGTTCTTGATTTGTGTATATCTTTCCAAGTGACTTTAGGTCATTCACGATGATTGTGAATCTTGCAAACATCTCATCTATTGTCTCATGCTCTTACATCTTGAATAATTCATATTGATGAACTAGCATGCTGACTTTTGCTTCTTTGACTTGGCTTATTCCTTCATGAGCTACCATCAAGTATCCCATATTTCTTTTGCCATGCTGTAGCCAGCTATCTTGGTATACTCATTTATACTCAATGCATAAGTTAGATAGAACTTGGCCTTGGAGTTCAGTATGTATTTGTTCTTTTCATCTTCGGTCCAAGTGTCTCTTGGCTTTTGTTCAGTTCTTCCATCATCATATCTAGTTGTAGGGATGAAGGGACCATTTTCAATAATTCCCCAAAGATCAATGCTTTGAGATTCTATAAATAGCCTCATGCGATCCTTCTAGTAGTAGTAGTCTCTTCCATCAAAGGCATTTGGTCTGTTTGCAGATGAACTTTCAAGTATGTATGCAATGCCTTGTTGGTTTGCCATGCTTCCTTCCAGATCTTTGTCCTTTCACGATGTTAGATGTGCTTAACCAAAGGTTGAGCTCTGATACCAATTGAAATTGGCAAAAGCACAAGAAGAGAGGTTGAATTATTCTCCTTTGGATTTTGAAATTCATTGCAAATATAATTACCTTTCTCAAAACTTTCTCAAGTATGAATACTTGGAATTGAGAAAGTTCAAATATAGCATATGTTAAAGTTGAGAAAGTTTAACTTTCTCAAATAATCTCAAGCATGTAGTATTTATGCATATAAGTTCTAGATATCTTTCAAAGCAAGTTTTGAAACTTATAAAACAAATTTAACACTTTAAAAATAATTTATATCAGATTTAAACTCGTAAAAACTTAAAATTCAAATACTTGAGTTTGTTGAGTTGATTTCAAAGAAATATATAAACTTTGATTCAAACAAAATCAGTCAATGAACATGAAAATAAGCTCATAAATGAAATCAAAGTAAGAGATAAGGGAGAGAAAAGCTTAACACTAGGATTTATACTGGTTCACCCAAAATCACATGGGTTACGTCCAGTTCCCAACTCTTTGTTAAGATTTTCACCAAGCAACTGAGTATTCTTTTCTGCCCAGCTTCTCTAGGCTTATACATGAGTATTTTTTCTTCAACACTAGCCTCTCCAAATTAGAAAACGTGTAGTATTTTTTCAACACTAGTCTCTCTAAGCTAGACAAATACTGTAGTGACTAGCACAACCCGCTAGCTCACTTTTGATCTCACAAGATCAGGTATTACAGTAAGTGTTCTGTACTGGGTTGTTCTCGAAAATACTCAAGGTGTAACATCCCCATTTAAAAGAAAATAAATGTCTTTTAGTTTTTTTTAAGTAATTTTATTAATGTTAATATTTAACATTAATAAACATGTTATTATTGAATATTAATAAATATATTATTTAATTACTAATATTTTATTTTAGCATTAAATAGAAAAGGATAGTGAAAATTACTTAAGGAGTACTAAAAAATAATTGAAATACCTTAAGGAATAATGAAAACTAACAGTGGTAATTTAATAATTATGGGATTTCACCTGAAGACATTTTTATCCAGTGAAACATTTAAACACAGAAAATTAGTCAAATTTATTTTGTAAATTATTAATAGTTTTCTAAGCATTTATAAAATTAAATTGAAGAAATTATCACACTTTTAATTTAGTTAAAAATTTATTATTTGAAAAAGATTTATATAAGCAAAAATATAATTGGCATAAAATGACCAACAAATATCTAGATGAGTACCTAATTTTAATTAAATAAGAGAAATAATCATTGTTAGGTTAGAATAATTGAGTCTATTATTATTTAATTTTTTTCATTTTACTTCCATCTAACTAACCTAGCTACAAATTAATTAAAAACTAAGAATTTTGAATTTTTTAAAATTTACAAAGCTTGCTTAGAAAGCCAAAATGAATAAAAAATTAATAAAAACAAAACAAAAAATTCCCTCTAAGTCCCTATCCCCGCGGCCAAGTAACATAAAGGGGAGAAAAAGAAAAAAAAGAGGAAAAAGAGGAAGAGAGAGAGGGAGTCACAGCTGGAGGAGGAAGAAGAGAGAATAAAAGGAGAAAAAAGAAAGAAAAGAAGGAAAACAAGTCAGGAACTTTCCTGAGCAGTAACTCCAAGAGGTAGTTAACTCAAACCTAACTTTTTCTCTTTCAAACTATGGTTTTCACGATAGTTTATAACTCAAACTGTGCTAGTTTCGTTCTTGAGAAGTTTGAGAGTATCTATGGATGGTTTTGAGTGTGGTGAGCAATTTAGCTTAAGATTCTAATCCTAAATTCAAGTGGAAACCCAAGATCTTCAAGTTGACATATTAGAACTTTTGTTTTAGAAATTGGTTAGGATGTAGATTTCAAGATTTTTGTATGGTTAGGAGCTTGATTGGATGTTTTTGGAGTCTTTGTGGTACATGAAACATGGTAGAAATCACTTGAAATTGCAAGATTTGGCACCCCTAGCTCACGGCCACACTAGGGTACTGGGAGGATATTTTGTTGATTTTTATAGTAATTGTATAATCTTGTTGGAATTGTGGTGTAATTATTTTTATGAATATTTCTTGCTTGTTGGAATGAAAAATTCATGAGTGGTTATGTGTGTATGGCCCACGGCCTTGTGTGGGAATTTGGGAGTTGGACAATCAAGTTACTTGAATATGTTTCCTTTAGTAAATAATGAGAGTTTGATGATTTTGTGGTGTGGTTTCATGATACAATATTGATTTATGAATAAATAACCTGTATTAGTGATATTTGTCTTTCCACTAGATTTTAGTTATGTGAGAATTTCTAGTCAAAGTTATGTTATTTAAGTGCTAGATAGTCGTTTCAAAGTGTTTTATGATAAGAGGAATAGGTGTTTTGTTAGAAAAATAGAGTTTGAAACTCTTGTGTATTTTTCACTAAGTTATACTTATGTTAGTGAAATTCAGATGTTGATGTTTTAAGAAGTCATCTCTCAATATGTTACATGCTTACTTTAATTGAAGAGAAAGAATAAGCAAAGCTTGATTGTGATCCTCTAGAGAAAGAAAATGAATTTTGAGGTGATCCATAAAGATTATAAAAGAGATTCTAAAAAAATGTCATGGAAGAAGTCCATGAGAAGTCCTACATGTGTCTAAGTCCATTTTATGGATAGGTCCGCCAGAGGTGTGGATAGTGGATTGAAATCTACTAGTACACGTGGAATGGTCACTCTAGTTTAGGGGAGGCCTTATGCCAAAGAAATTCTCAACCAGTTAAAGTTTGGACCATGTAAGCAAAGAGGAAATTTAAAAAGGTTTAAGCACTAGTTTAAGCTTCGTAAGCATGTAACATAGAGAAAGTTTCATGAGATAGAAAATGTTAACTGTTATGCATATTTGAGATTATTGACTAACCATGGAACTATGTTTTCTGTACTTGTTGCAGCTGAAAATGTTATGGAAATTATATTCCTTTATATTTTATATGTTTTAGTACATACTGAGAATTTATTTCTCACCCCTATAAACTGTGATATTTTCAGATTCCCTTGTAGCTAATTAAAGATGCAGATATGCATCTCTCTATTCATCGACATTGGATGGATGTCTCCTTTCAGGGTACCTAGTTTATTTTGGTCACTAAAAGTAGTAATTATTAGTAGATTAGGGAGAATTAGTATGGTGTGTAGTATATTTGTGTAAAATACTTACTCTGGTTACCTTTTCCTATCTGGCCAAGTGAGGCCAGTAGTTTCTTTTTGATGTACACTTGTGGATAGGATGTAATGCAGGTAAAAATGCTAAGCTAGTCGTCTTTTGAATGTATAGTAGTGTATAATTATGTATAAATCAAAAATATCACGTTTGTATAATAGTGTACAGCTTTTGGATATGAGGTAAATGATGGTTATGGAATGTGGATGTATGAAATGTCACCTAATAGCCCAATTTGATATATTTTTTTTATAGCGGATAACATGTAATTGAGTATATTTATAAGTTAGGGTGATATTTTTTTTTCTCATGAGTAATATTTTGTGATATAGAATTAAATTCTGAATTTTTTGATACGTGACTTATATATTATTTCCTTAAAAATAATTTAATGTGGATATGTGATCATTAAAATAATGTATTTAACTAATTTAAAAATTTTTACTCACCTAATATTCACATAATTTTATTTTTAGTAAATTTAAACTAAATTCAACATTAATTTAACTTAAATAAATTTAGCACGTAACACATTACCTATTGTAGGTAGGGTGTTACACAAGAAGTGGGTTTACACAAGTTACAGAGCAATGTATCTACCAACACAATAATTTTAGCTAAGTAATGCTCTCTTAGGTAGGTTTAAGATAGATGAGAAGAGTAATCTTTGAGGTTTACTAAGATTCTTTTCATTTTAAGCCTTGTAAAATTTTCTAACCTCTGAAAGTTTGAGTTTGAAGCTTTTATATAGTCTTCAAAAACTAGTCGTTAGAGCTTTGAAGTAGTCTGTTATACTCTGGACAAATATTAGTAGGTATAATAGCTACTTTTGGATAATTCAATATTCTGGTGCACTTTGTCCATTAGTAACTTGAGAAGGTTCAGCGTGATTTTTCTTAACTTCAACTTTCTTAACTAACTTTCTCAAGTCTTGACTCTTCTCAGATTGATTTCTCTTGGCTTTATTGTTGTTGTTTTGTCACAATACATAAAGAAATCTTGTTCTTTGAATATCTTTCAGACCTCTTATCTTGTCTTCATGAGATCTTCAAGCTTTATCATATTCAGTCTTGACTTTTCTCAAGTTTTAGATGTTGGCTCCTGAGATCAACTTTCTCAAATATTCCTTATGTCTTCTTATTAATTTTTGGTGATCCTCTAGCTATCCAATGATCTTCTTCATCAATAGTCTTGAGGTATGCACATTAAAGCGTTAAAGAAAATCTCACAAGAACACATTAATCCACTGAAGAATGTTAGAGCAATGAATCAACATTTCACTATAGTTTGTTAATCATCAAAACAAATAAAAAAGATTAACTTAGGAGGGCTTTGGAGCTTTCAAACTCCCTTACACTTCTTTGATGCCATTTGTATGCTAGGAGCAAAGTGCCACAAAATCTGAGAATGTTTGGGGCCACCTCTTAAGTCCTTAGTGTGGAATACAATTGTGAATAAGTTATGTAATGAGTATTGAGTTTTGACTTAGATTTTCTGATAGTTTGATTTGTAAAAAATCTGAAGCTAAGATTGAATGATTAGAAATTTTTAAAATTCAAATTCTAATGTTTGAAATGATTAATTAGTGTTATATGATCTCTGACAATGTTATATTATTGGGTACCTTTAAGAATGATTTAATTTGAAAATTTCTTATTTTTTATTGCTAAAACACTTGCCAATTAAATTGTAAATTTTTAAATTTAAATGCAAATGCTTTTTGTAATAGGGATGCTGCCTGTATTTTCAATAAACATGTATTTTAACCTTTATTTCTTTGATTTATTTGCAATGTCTTCTAAAGAAAAAGTAAAAATCTATTTGACAATTCAGTTAATGCTTGAGTTTAGCAAAAACTATTATATTATTGTTCTTCTTTTAAGATATATTGAAAATTTTATTTGAATTTATTTTTATTTGAAAGGCTTGTAGATTCACTCATCCCATATTTGCTATAATATAGATATAAGTTATTTACTGAGTTGTATGACTCACTCTTTATTTGAAGTTTTTTTAGGTAGAAATGAAGAAACTGTGTTCATTTCTAATATGCCTTAAGGAATTTCAGCTTTCACTCATGGTGTCACGACCTAATTATAGGGCTTGACTGGTGCATAGATTGAATTAACTAACCTAGCAAGCCTGAAGACTTTACCAAAATGACAGAAAATGCACACAATTCTACTAAAAATCAGACAGTCTCCCTTATAAACTTAACATCCCAGAATTTTACAATTGGAAAACATCAACTAGAATTTTCACTTTGAATCAATTTCATATCTTTGGACAATCATAATCTTGTTTTTTGAACTGCTCAAGCACAAATCATATAGAATGATATAATATGGTCCACCACACAAGGACCTTAATAAGCACTAACAAAAATTTAAGAAAACAATGCATGCATATATGTGGATCTTGCTTGTGTATAATGGAGCACCTCTAGATAAACAAAAAAATCATTAAAAATTTCCTTGTTTACAAAATATACATACATATAAGAGAATCTAAACAAGCCCACTAAGACAAATGCGGGCTCACCCAAAGGAAGGACTTCGCTACTAGGAGGAAGATCCAAACTAAATGTGATATCTTTTCCCTTATCTAAGAAAAATATAAAAGTATGGAGTGAGTTGTATAACTCAATAAATAACTAATATTTATTGTAATAGAAATGAGATGTTACGACCCAAATATAGGGGCCATGACCCCACATATATTAGACTGGCTGACCTAGCAAGCCTTCATAAGACTTTTACCATAATAAAAAAAATGCATATAATTCTACAAAAAAAAAATCGAACAAAGTCTCCCCTAAAAAATCAACATCCCAAAATTTTACAACCAAAAAAACACCAACCAGACATTTCAAATCAAATCAATTTCATATTATGGGATGATCATAATCCTATTTTTAGACCTGCTCAAGTAGAAATCATACATAATCATATAATGTAGTCCACCACACCAGGACCTCAATAAGTAATAACAAAATGCAAGAAAATAATGTGAATACAATTTACCATGTGATTAGCAAACGCTTTGAAATAATAACAGGAAATAGTTTCATATTTAAAGCTTCTCACAAGTATAAAATAACATTATTATTAGTGAACATATAATACAAAATAACTATATCAATGATAGATTTTGACAATTAAATATTTCTAATCATGAAAATCTTAAAATTTCAGATTTCTTAACAAGTCAAAATTTTTAAAGAATCGAAATTAGAACTTAATCTTTATCTCATTTACTGTCAAATTACATACCCATAACTCAAGAGATGGCCCTCAAATTCTCAATTTATGAGGCATTTTGCTCCTGCAATATCAACAGTATCAAATAATGCCTAGGACTCAAGAGGTAGCCCCAAAACATTCTTAAATTTTGTGGCATTTTGCTACTCACATGTTGATAAAATCAAATATTCTGTCTTATTCCAATCCCAAGCAACATAGGTGGGGCTAGTAACTCCCCTACTAGCTAGAGTCCAATCAAGGTGCACCAAGGCTAACAACTACTATTGTTAGCTGTAGTGTTCTTACTAAGCTCCTCACAAATAGATTCTACAATTTCTAATATATATTCATCTCAAATATCATTACAATATAACTCTTATCATTTATTTATTAACCAACATTTAAAAATAAAATATTTTTCATCATTTAACTTGTACTAGCAATTTAATAGTCTTCTATTTCACAAATAAACCTATTGTCCCATCTATCAACTTCACAATGAGGTTTACAATTGTAAAACATCAATAAAATAAATATTAATAGTTTTGATAGTTATCATATAGGTCCACACAATGAAAAACTGACCAAGACTATTCTTTGACATTATGAACAAAGAAAATGTTAATTTAAAAATTTTAAAACACTTAAAATTGTGCAATAGACATTAGCTATTCACAATTATGGAAGAAATCTCCCACTTTCTTGTTCCAATAAGCTCCCCTTTGAAGTGGAGACACTGTCAAGGACCTAGAATCCATCCAATATTAGCAAACAATTATTTCTATGAACACCATTAAATCCTAATTAAAAATCCCCACATTAGGCTCTAATTTCTGCCCTAAATCCCTAATAGTAGGTTAACTTCTAATTCCTCCTAAATACCCAAGAATGAAAGAGTTAGAGACCTTAGGATTTACGTCAAGGAGTGAGGAAAGGCTGGGACACTCCAAAACGAATCACTACCACAATGTCAATCATCCAAACAACTAGCAAAAATATGGTAGAATGAAAAGGAAAAGCTGGTATTGTAGCTAAGCAAGCGAAATCATACAGGGATTTGGGAAAAATGGCAAGGTCATGAAATACAATGGAAGAGGAAGAGAAAAAGGAGAGGAAGAAGCTCCTTGGCTTGTTGCATGTTGTAACTGCGAAGGAAAAGAGAGAGAGAGAGAGAAAGGAAAAGAAAATGGGGATTGGAATGGGATTTTGACATAAAATGACAATCATGCCGTCAAAAAAGGAGGGGGATAAGTTTTTTTTTAAAAAAAAAGAGAAAGGAGTTGTTATTTAAGTCTCTTATTAAAGGAAATAAATAATTTTATATTATTTTAGTTTTAAGTCCCATATCAGAAAAGTAGTAAACTTCTTCCTCCTAGGAATGATTATATATAAACTCTAAGGTAGAGAAGTTTAATTGCCTTTCCTTCTAGGCTCTTTCTAAAAAAAGTAAGAGGTTCTAGTAAATTTTGAGAGGAAGATTTGATAATTTAAATTTTGGGTTATCCTGGCTTAAGTTAGGTAAGTAAATATTTTAATTAGAGACTTTTTCTATGTTGTTATTTTATTTTATTTTATTTTATTTCATTTTATTTTTATTTTATGCTTTTCATTAGGCAAATTTTGAATAGTGAATTTAGGCTTTGAGATATAAAAATATTTAGGATTTAGGGATTTAATTAGGAATATCAATTGTCTATGATTGATTTTAGTATTTTTCTATAGTTATAGAACGGTATAGGGAACCTTCACTTCACCATGGCAAATCGTTGGAGTAGGACCCAATTGGAAATCACTAAATACTGTGAGTGGTTATTATCTGCTACATGTCTATTTGTGATTTTTGAATTTCGAACAAATTTTAGAATTTTCATTTTGGATATATTAGAGCCTTAGATACTCTCAGGACAAGCAAAATTTTGAAAAACACACATTTGGCTTTTGAGCATGGTTATAATGAAATGATGGATAAATTGATAAATTTTTGTTAATAGAAAATATATTGATAATGGTTTTGGAACAATTATGATAATTGTATCATATATTAGTAGAACAAGTAAATCACAAAATTGTCTTCTTGAACCCATGTATGGTCGTGACCCACGTAGGAGAACACCTTATGTTTCTAAGCAATTCTCACATAGTTTATAAATAAAACAAAGCTAAATCACCTCATGGAACTCATATCCATGCAAACTTATCAAGATCAAAACCAAAGAGAGAATTGTTCAACCAAACCCTAGTTATGGCATCTTAGAGAAAATTCATAAACCACATAAAAGTAGACTAACAATCAACATAAACTTAGTTCATCTTGCAATAAATCACCCATATTCAAGCTTAGAAGCCAAAAGAGTAGTATTTTATGGATTCAAGAATAGTGAAACCCACTATTAAACCTTTATATTTTTTTTTGGTGAAGTACAGGGAGGCCCCAAACCAAAAATGAAACCTTTAGATTTAGAGGAAAAGAAGTTGAGTTTAAGTCCCTACCTCTAGGAGATCAACATTTCCTAGTTGCTCTTTGCTTCTTTTACACCTTTTCCGTATTTTTCTTTTCTCTTTTCTCTTCCTTCCTCTTGGCCATGAGCTCCTCCTTCTTCTTCCTCCACTTTTCTTTTCATTCTATTTTCTTTCTTTTCTTCTCTCCTCCTCATTATGGCCGTGCACTTTGGGACTCTAGGGAAATTATATAGTTTGTTTAATGTTGTTTACGTCGTTTGTCCTTATTAGGCTCTATGCCTACATTTCTTATTAAAAATACTCTGTCAAGTTATGTAATATATATTATGTAAAAGAAAATGACGAATTTTTATTCTCTATTTTATTTTTGGGCTAATCCAAATACATTTATAGAAATGAAAGAAACCGATTAAAATTGATGCCATTATGTATTCTAATTCATAGACATAGAAGTACTTTGATAGTCATTTGCACTAACTAAGCCTTATTATTCAAGAAAAAAAATGCTATGTTACTATTGTATGCCTAAAGGTAAAATGCTAAAACATGCATCAACGGTTCGCAAGGTAACCCCGCAAATGGAAGAACAAGAGAGACAATATAAGAGGTAGAGGTGTTCATAACTGAACTAAACTAATGTAAATAAAAAAAATCGAACCGAAAAATCAAAAATCGAATAAAACCGATTAATTTCGATTTTGTTTGGATCTCTTTTTATGAAAACCGATTGGTTTGATTCAGTTTTTAGTTTTCATTTTCAAAACTGAATTAAACCAAACGAAACTAAACTCATATATTTATATTATCCTTGTGTTATTAATCCCTATGTGAATGGTGAATCCATGTGTTATTAATCTAGTTCTACGAATTTTTCGTGTTTATGCAAAATATGACTTTATTTGAATTGAAAATTTTCTTTTTGATTATATCTCTTCCAATTCTACTTCAAAGTGAAAAGTTGTTTATCAAAAATCATAATTATTTGAAATTCTAAATTTTTTTACGAAATGCTAATGGTCATAAATTCATAGACCATATATATAACTAAACTTAGTTAACGACAAACATTTATAATTTTTTTCCTATCAGTATTGTTTAGTACATATGAGAAGCCATTCTATGACTTTAATGGTATTTCTATTTATATCTACACCAACATTTTTATTAAAAATACTCTGTCAATTTATCTAATATATTATGTAAAAGAAAATGATGACGATTTATTCTTTATACTATTTTTGTGCTAATATAAATACATTTATAGAAATGAATGAAACCAATTAAAATTGATGCCATTACGTATTTTTGTTCATAGACATAGCAGTACTCAGATAGTCATTCGCACTAACTGGGCCTTATTATCCAAGAAAAAAATGCTACTACTATTATGTAAAGGAAAATGACGACGTTTTATTCTTTATACTATTTTTGGGCTAATCCAAATACATTTATAGAAATGACAGAAACCAATTAAAATTGATGCTATTATGTATTTTTGTTCATAGACATAGCAGTACTCAGATAGTCATTTGCACTAACTAGGCCTTATTATCCAAGAAAAAAAATGCTACTACTATATTCCTACTGCTAAAATGCTAAAACATGCATTAATGGTTCACAAGGTAACCCCGTAAATGGAAGAACAGGAGGGACTATATAAGAGGTAAGGGTGTTCATAACAGAACCAAACCTATATAAATCAAAAAAATGAAACCAAAAAACCAAAAATTTAAGTCTTATGCCTATCCAGGTAATGATGGCTTCTAGTTGGTTGATTACTAGTATGATTCAAGTGGAACCAAATAGGGAGTAATTGAATAGTGCTAGTTTTTGTTCCTGTAACAAGTTATAATGACTTGTTCTTGTCCATTGGTTTGCTTCAAGTGTCACAATTTAGCTGGTTAATTCTGAACCAATGGCATACTTACACGTGTAAGCCTTCCAAGTGGCACATTTTGATTGGCTAAATTATGCTAATTTTTCTTTTTTTGATTAAATAATATTTAGAAGCTAAGTAATAAATTAAGTCATTAATTTAGCTAATTCCTTCTTTTTAACTTTTTACTAGAAAAAAATACCCCCGTTCACAACTCTAAAATTATAAATTTTTCACTATTTAATTTTCACTATTCCTCCAGGTATTTCAATCAGTCCTAATTGTAGTTTTCAGTGGTTTTTGAACCATTAATGGAAATTGTTTTAGAATATGGATTGATACTATATTGATAATTATTATCGGCATTGGTTGCTTATGAAAAGCATATCTGAAAAATGTTTTTGAGTGAGTTTTCTAATGTCAAGAAATATTCTGTTTGAAATAAGATTAATTTTAATAAATTAGAATTTTATTTTCACTTGGAAAATTCATTTTCTTACGAAATATGATATTTTTGTAAATTATTTTCATGAAAGAAAACCATGTCAGAACACTGTATCTAATAGCAGCAAATGTTAGGATTGATGCACCTAGGATTAGACTCTATAGAGGAGATGCTAACTCTATGTTAAGTTAGTACCCATGGGTTAGTTATGGCTTTGGAGTGTGATGCTCATTAGTTCAAGCTTTAGGCTTGTCAAATTGGTTAGTTTGCCCGCAAGCTGTGTGCTCAGTTTGTTCAGTTCAAGCCTTAAGCTTGTCAAATTAGTTAGCTTACCCCGCAAGCTGTGTGTTCGATCTGTTTTGGTTCAGCTTAGTGAATTATTTCATTTGGATTTTATTTTATTTAATTTTTTCAAGGTTTAAGATTTGTTATTGAAAATTATTTATTAACTTTAATGCTTTGTTTTAGAAAGAATTGTATATGTCTATTATATTTTTTTCAAGTATTTTTATCTAGTTTTATTTGCTAAATATTATTTTAGAAATTATTTTGTTGTTACTCATGAAAAACTCGTGTCCCCTCTTATCCTGTTTCTAGTGCAGTAGGTATTAACTACTCACTTAGTTGTAAACTTACCCAAATCGTTGTTATATATTTTTCAGATAAAGAAAATGAGATTGTTTCTGATTTGATTCCTCCTATTTGATTGAGGGAGTTTTCAGTTGTTTTTGGTGAAACCTACACACTGTTCATGTGGGCAAGTCTGAATAGTTTTTATTTATTTATTTTGAGTCTGAAAGCCTTGTTGGCTAATTCTCTTAGATATGCTTCATTATTTTTATAAGTAAAATCCTTGTCAATCTGTTATATGTAGTTATTGATTGGACCACATTATAGTATTTTTATCTTAAATTGTTGGTGATTGAGATTTATTTATCGGATAAGTCTAAATTTGTTTTGAAATAAAGTATTTTCTGAGTCCCTATGGTGGCTATTTGGATTGTCTATATCGGAGTTATATGTTTAGAGACTTGTATGGCTTGGGTGAGCCTACGGTAAGCCCTTGGCATATGCTGATTACGGACCCCCAGTTTGGGTCGTGACGTTCCTTAACCCTTTTTTTTAACGGATAGGATATTACACAGGGTGAGCCCATAATTACTTAAGTGTGCATGTTTTGTATTTTACTTAAGTGAGCCCATAGTATCGTCGTTTGTAAATTTTAGAGTTGCTCTGTTGTCTACAAGTTGAATCCACTCTTGTATATTTGTCTTAATTTGTTATTATTTTTGAGATCCTTGTGCTGTGGACCATATTATTTGAGTTTGTATGAACGCTACCTGAGCAAGTTGAAACTGGATTATGTAATATCCAGTTATATATTTATAGACTGAATATGAAAAATCTGAATTGTATGGTCTATTTGTATTTTGGGACATCGAGTTTTAAGAGGAGACACTGTTTGATTTTCTATAAAAATTATATGTATTTTTCTTCGATGAGGAAACAGTTTTCTAAAGGCTTGTTAGGTTGGATACTTCATCCTATGCACCGGTATCCCTTTAATTTGGGTCGTGACAAAGTTGGTATTAGAGATATAAGTTTGTCCTTGTGGATATCAAGGCAAGTGTTCTTTGGTAGGATTACAATTGTGGTTATGTACCCAGGCATATTCACAATTGAGATGCTATTAGAGTCACTTTTTAGGATGCCTAACGAACTTTAAAATTCTAAGTCAGTATGTCTTATTGGTTGTCTAAGTCGTTGTTAAGTCAGAGTCTTACATATATGATTATCGATGTATGTTTGGAAACTTTAGAAAAAGTGTTTATAATTTTAAGTTTGTTATATCTATGGCTAGTTTGGAACTACTAGTGGCATTTAGGGGTAAAATGAACCTTTCAAAGGAAACATTCAATGAAATTAAAGCTATAGAAAATACTTAAGGGTTTAATGATAAAATGGTTGAATGTATTTGTGAAATGGAATAAGTAATAGGAAGCTAGTATGAGTTGTTAGCCTACTAGTAAAGGAGAAAAGATGATGGTTGAATAGGAATATGTGATTATTGCTTTGGTTCTTAGAAAACTTAGAACTTCAAGAAACCTTAAGGAACTTCATACATCGTGTTTTCAAGAGGCGCTAATGCAACTGTATCAAGTTTATGGTTAATGACTATGTAATATGACTATAAAAGAGATGGAAAATAAGATCTAATTTGAAGTCTCTAATATTGAAATCTATTGAGAAGTTTGGAGTTTGTGATTGAATAGTTAGTTAATTTCTGTTATCGATTTAAATGTCAGTTATTGCTTGTGTGTATGTAATTTCTGGTAACATTACTTCTTGTAAACATGCGAGTAGTCCAAATCTGAAAATTATCTAGATATTATTACTCTAATACTTGTTATTCAGATTTAATTTTTGATTTAATGGTGAATTATTTAAGTAGTAGATTAGCCATATGTGTTTTTAACTACGCATGTATTTAATCTTGATGATTTTCTCACTATTTAAAAAATATTTATGAAATCAAAATATGATAGTTATCTTACGGGAAATTTTTTTTGAAAAAAACATTTTCTTTTATTATTGACATTGATTAGATTATTGTAAATAAGATACCTACAAGTCATGTTAAACGATATGAACTTTTGAATTCAAAATGTTAAGATTGAAAAGTTTATGCATTGACTCTTTGTGAGCGTTCAAATCTAGCTTCTGAAGATTGTAGAGATTGATTATAAATGAAATTTGCTCCAACTTTGATATGGTATGTTTTAGAACTGTGGAGAAAGTAGCACAGATTTGTTATATTATACTATTTGGCTTACTAGAAATTGAGACATGCAATTGATTTTAAGAAATTGGTTATCATAAGTTTTCAAACATAAAATGGTGTGATTGTATTGAGATCGTTGCTCGTAAGCATGTAAGGAAATATATTTGAGTTTGAATGTCTTGAATGAGTTCAAATAACATAATTATGTTAAGTATTGGAAATTGAAATAAATTTTAGTAGCATCTTCGTATTAGTGAATTCATAAGTATGAAGAACTTGATGTTAATTGTTTACTACGGGATACCATAAGTTTCTAACTCTGATGATTGGAAAAGTGTTCCATATAAGATAAGTTCAGTTAAACTAATTGAAGATTATTTAAACTAATATGACTTGTGGTTCAAGTTAAGTGCCATATTCATCTTTTGTCACTTAGTGGCTTTAATTTTAAATGGAGTTATCTTGTTTTAAATGCTTAAATTTTGGTTAGTAGAAATTTGCAATGGAATGCATAAGTTTTTATATAAGTTAAGGTGATCATGTCCTATTTTGGATTGGTCTAGGTTAATTATGAGATGCTTGAAAATTTAAAATTTGTTGTTGTCATGTTTAAAGGTTTAAATTGTTACTTTGATGCAATGTTGGTTCTTAAATTTTTGATGGTTCAATTAGTATTTTGGGAGTGCTAAAAAAAATGTAATTGTGACTATATAGTAAACTAATGGCTATTTTGTTAAATGAACTTGTGTAATGGTTAATTTAGAAATAAAGATTTCTACTATGGTTATGACATGTTGAATAGGTTCTAAAGTTAAAAAGGATAGTGATCAATTTAAATCCTAGAAGCTAAAGTAGTTATGGTATATAAGGAGCATAATATGTCATCAATAGGTTATAAATATAGACTTTGTTTTGAACCCCTATGCACAGTTTGAATGAAGGAAAAAAATTGAATGACTCAGAAAAATACAATGATATTAATGATGTTTGTATAAGAGTATAATGAGATAAAGTGTATTCTTATTCATCAAAATGTAAAGTACAAAATATATGCATGGCTGTGAGGTTGAGTTCAATTTGAATTTTGAATCCCACATTAAAACAATTTATTACAATAATAAAGGAAAGAATAAATGATAATTACATTAATAAATGAAAGAATAAAATATAATTAAAATAATTGATTTGTAATCTCAATCAGTTCAATGTGGTGAAGATATGGGCATTAACTTTGTCATTACACCATTACGCCCCTGCAAGATGGTGGAGGCAGAGACGACACTAATCTTGGACATTAAGAAATTGTGATGTGAGTTTGAAAAAGGTTTCGTGAGGAGATCAGCAAGTTGATGATTCAAAGGAATATGAGGTACACGTAGTGAATTGCTAGAGACAAAATCACGAACAAAATGGTTGTCAATAGCAATGTGCTTCATTATGGAGTGGAAGACTAGATTGCATGTAGGTAGGTGGCACCAACATTGGCACAAAAGATTGTTAGAGGACCAGATGAAGGAATGCCCAACTCATTTAGTGAATTGTGTAGCCAAAGGATCTCAGTTGTTATTGAGTCAATGGTGCGATATTTAGCTTTAGTAAAGGACCATGCAATAGAACGTTGTTTGTAACATGCCCAGGAGATAGCATTAGGCCCTAGATAAGCTATGTAAGCAGAGGTGGATTTGCGATCTACAGTGTCTCCAGCCCAGTCGGCATTACAGAAGGTAGTGAGTTGCAAGTCAGACGATTTAATGAGATCAATGCCATGATCAATGCTATGTTTGAGATAGCAAAGGAGTCTTTTTAGAGTTTGGAAGTGGCTATCTCTTGGAGCTTGCATATATTGGACCAATTTGTTGACTGAGAAGGCAATGTCTTGTCTTGTTAAGGCAAGATATTGCATGGACCCAACAAGTTGATGGTGTAATGAACCATCACAGGGACTATCATCAGATGAAGGAGTGAGATTGCAAGAGGTGGACATAAGAGTTGTGACTGGTTTAGCAACTTCCATATTAGCTTTGACAAGGAGATCACAAACATAGTGATGTTGGTTTAGAAAAAGTCCTTTAGGAGTGAGCACAATTTCTACACCAAGAAAGTGACTTGGTTGTCCGAGACCCTTGAGGGAAAATTTTTGAGATTAAACATCCTGAAAATTCTTGAGAAAAATATAGTCATTGCTTGTGAGAAGTAAATCATCAACATAAACAAAAAAATAGGCTGTAATATGACTGTCATTGTAAATGAACAAAGATGTGTCTGAATGTGAGTTGTGAAGTTCGTAAGAGATGAGAAATTGCTTAAGTGACTAGTACCAATACAAGGCCTTCTTAAGTTTGCACACATGATTGGGATAATTCTGATGAATAAAGCTTGGTGGTTGAGCCATGTAGACTTCTTCGGAGATGTGGCAATGGAGAAAGGCAATATTAACATCCATTTGGTTGAGCTGCCACCTCTTTGATAGTGCCAGCCAGACCACCAATTTAATGGTTTGAGGTTTGATAACAGGACTAAAAGTTTTTTGAAAATCGATGCTCGGTCATTGGTGGAAGCCATTAGTGACTAGTCTAGCCTTGTATTTTGCAGTGGTCCCATCTGGATTGCGCTTGATGCTGAACACCCATTGGTTGCCAATGATGTTAAAGTGGGATTGAGGAGGAACCAGATCCCAAGTACCATTGTCCATGAGAGCCATGAATTCTTCAGACATAGCTTGTCTCCAATAAGCTAACTTGAGTACTTGGGTCACACAAGTTAGTTCTGCAGAAAATGGTAAGGAATATTTGGTGACAGAGAATGCCAACTTTGGTTTAAAGATACTTGTTTTAGCACGAGTGAGCAGGGGGTGTGAAGGAGAAGCAGGGATGGTGACATTATGCACATGGGGATGCATGTTTTCAGCAGCTTGAGATTAAGTGCTATTGATAGCTTCCAAGAGAGATATGGGCACGTGGGAAATGTCAAGAATGGAATGGTCTTGGTGAGTGGATATGGGATAGTGGGAATCATTTGTGGAAATTGAATTTGATTAAGAAAGATTAAATGGCCATGGTTCAGGAATATGGTAGACCAAATTTTGCGGGATTGGAGAAGATTTAGATTGAATTGGAAGGGGGAATTTAAGTTATTTAATTGGTTGTCATTAGAAGAAGGAATAAAGACAATAGGACGGGGAATATGGGAATAGCAGGGCAGAAAGTGTAGGACGTGATTTGTGTGAATATTTTGAATGTATGTAGGGTTACAGTTGGGAACAGATTATGTGCAGGTGTAATTTTGGCAATGAAATGAAGGAGATTGGGTTTGAGGGGAAGGTTGTATGTCACGTGGGGGTTGGAGAAAATTTTGGGAATTGGAAATTAAATTTTTGAATATGGATGGAGTGGGAGATTGGGTCTGATTGTCATGTGTAAAGGGAATTGATTTGGTGATATTTGTGGAGTTAAATGAAGGCATATTTGATGGTGGGATCGTGGCAGGTGTGAGTGAAATTTGAATAGGAGTTGTGTTTGAGAAAGGAAACAAGTGTTCAAGAAATTGGACATGACGAGAGGTATGAATTTTGTGAGTGTTGAGATTGTAGCAAACATAGGCACTTTAGGAGATACTATAACTAACAAAAATGCATGGGTGAGATCTTGGTTCAAATTTATGATAGGTATATGGTTTAATCCAAGGAAAACATAGACACCAAAAGTTTTAAGTTTATTGTAATTAGGGTTGCTTTGAAATAAAATATGGAATGGAATTTGCATATTGAGGACTGGAGTGGGTAACAGGTTAATGAGGTAGGTTGCAGTTTGAAGGGCATAGGTCCAAAATTTGTAAGGTAGAGTGGCATGATTGAGAAAACAATGGACAATTTCAACAAGGTGGCAATGTTTTCGCTCAAAAAGTCCATTACGTTATGGTGTGTGAAGTGGGGTGGTAAGGTGTGAAATGCCAAGTGATTGGAGTATGGGTTTTAATTTTAAGAATTCTTCGCCATTGTCCGTGTACAAAGTATTTATTTTATGGTTAAATTGATTTTCAACAAGATTTTTAATGATGGGGAAGACATTTGATACATCAGATTAAAGCTTTAAAGGGTATAACTAAACATACTTTGAAAAATGATCAATAAAAATGGCATAATATCAAAAACCATCAATTAAATCCAATGGAGTAGGACTCCAAACATCAGAATGAACAAGTTCAAGTAGAAATTGACTTGACAAACTAGATACTGAAAAAGGTAATTTATGACTTTTATTAGAATGACAAGAAAAGCAATCCATATGGTACTTGGTGGAAGAGACAGGAAGATTTGTTGAATGGATGACATGATGAAGGATGCGATGTGCAGGGTGACCAAGATGATGGTGTCATTGTTAAAGGGTGGGTTGAAGATAGACATGAGTAGCTTGAATTGGATGGTAAGTGGAGACTGATGGAAGCTTGTAGACATTATCCTCATTCAGCCCACAAAAAAGAGTGCCCCCATGCTCAGCGACTTGACCTCAAAATGCAAAGGGAAAAATTTAATAGAGACGTTATTATATTGACATAATTGAGAAATAGAAATTAGATTTTGGGTGACAAAAGGAACACAAAGAACATTGGTGAGTTTTAAAGGGCTAGAATTGGAGAGAGTAATAGAACTCGTGTGGAAGATAGGTAGTCCCTTACCATTGGCAACAGTGAGCTTATCAGAGCCATCATATGGATTATTAATAGTGAGGTTGGCAAAGTCATTAGTAATGTGGTGAGATGCCCCAGAATCAAGTAGCCGTGGTGAGGAAGGGGAAGGCAGAGAGGTGGAAGGATTGGCTTTTGGTGCGATATGCTTTGGATGACAACCATGAATTTTGTAACAGGTTTTATCAGTGTGGCCACGTTTATCACAGAACTGGCAAAAAACGGGGCTTGAAGGAGAATTGGATTTCTTGCCGAGAATGGAAGGCATGGACAACATGGGCCCAAGAGATTGTTTCCCCTTAGTAGAGGAGCGAGTCGAGCGAGTAGCATAGTTGGCAGTAGTGGGACCAACAGCAAGGAGGTGTTCTTCACGCTGCACAAACATTTTGAAGTCAACAAGTTTATCATAAAGTTCATCAAATGAGATTGGAGAGTCAAAAGTGCACATGGAGGCAGAAAATTCACGGAACCCAGGACCCAAGCCATTAAGAGTGTAAATCACAAGATCAAGATCATCTATCGGGTGGCTAATCAGAGCAAGTTCATCAGCAATACTTTTGATAGAATGAAGATAGTTAGTGACAGGGGAGGCACCTTTTGTGAGAGAGCTAAGACGTGCTTTTAGAGACATGATGTGAGAGCGTGACCTATTGGCATAGGCACATTGTAGTTTGGCCCATGCTTCAGTAGAACTATTAGCAGAGGACATAACAACACAGGCCTCAGCTTCATAGGATCCAAGAATAGCAAGAAGAAGTAATTAATCTTGATGTACCCAGTGAGAATGATCTGGGTTCGGAGGGACTGTGGCACTTTCCCCAATTTTAGCAGAAGGAGAGGGGTGAGTACCATCAATCAAACCAAGAAGGTCATGACCAACAAGAAGAGATCGCAGTTGCTTATACCAAGGAGGATAGTTTGCTCCATTGAGTTTGATAGGGAGATGAGTGACAGTATTGATCTAAACTAAGTCTTTGGTGGCGGCAGAAGAGGGGGTGGGTTGGTGGTAAAAGATTTGGAGGACATTAGATCGAATATGCTGCTTAAGCGATAAACATATGATATCATATAAGAGTATAATGAGATAAAGTATATTCGTATTCATCAAAATGTAAAGTAAATAATATATACACGGATGCGAGGTTGGGTTCAATTTGAATTTTGAATCTCACATTAAAACAATTGATTACAATAATAAAGGAAAGAATAAATGATAATTACAATAATAAATGAAAGAATAAAATATAATTATAATAATTGATTTGTAATCTCAATCAGCTCAATCTGGTGAAGATATGGGCATTGACTTTGTCATTACATCATTAGTTTGCACACTAATTTTAGCTTAGTAGCAAGTGTTGATCATGTTGATGTTAGAAGGTTGCTATTTCTATTTTGAAAAGTTGTTAAATAAGGCTTAACATATGTACTGAAGAGGTTATCAAGTTTATCGAGATTTATATGATAGACGGGGATAATGGTTTTAAGTCTCACATTTGAGAAAGAAGTCTAATATTATTTTACTTTTAAATCCTACATCGGAAAAAATAGTAAACCCCTCCCCACTAGGAATGGTTATAAATAAACCTTCAAGTTAAAAAGTTTGATTGCCTTTTTCTTCTAAGCTCTTTGTAAACAAGTAAGAATCTAATAAATTTTAGGAGCAAGATCTTACATTGATTCAAATTTCAGGTTATCCTGGCTTAAGCTAGTTGAGTAGATATTTTATTTAGTGCCATTTTTTTTATGTTTTATTTTATTTTATTTTATTTTATGTTTTTCATTAGGTAATTTTAGATAGTGAATTTAAGCTTTGGTATATTGAGATATTTAGGATTTAAGGATTCAATTGAAAATATCAATTGTCTATGATTGATACTAAATTACTGGTATTTTTATATGATTATAAAACAATACAAAGATCCTCCAGCTCACCAAGGTGAATTATAAAAGAAAGACCCTATTGAAAACCGCTAAGTAATATGAGTTGTTACTATTTGTTATATGTCTTTTTATGATTTTTAAGTTTCAGACGGATTTTAGAACTTTTATTTTGAATATATTAAAGCCTTAGATACTCTTGGATAAATAAAATTTTGAAAAACTCACTATTGACTTTTGAGCATGGATATAACGAATTCTTGGTTTTTGCTGTCAGAAAAATGTTGATAATGGCTTGGGAACAATTGTGATAATTGTTTCACATATCAGTTTTGAACCAATTATGGTTATTGTTACATATAATAGTTTTGGACTATTAGCAGCAGTTGTTTCATAATATGGTTTAGTACTATATTGATTATTATTACAAGCATTAGTCGCTCATGAAAAGTATATCTAAAAATAATTTTGAGTAAGTTTTTTTATATCAAAAAATATTCTCTTTGAAATAAGATTTATTTTAATAAATTACAATTTTTATTTTCACTTAAAAAATTATTTTATTGACAAATACATAATTGTATATTATTTTTTAAAAATTATTTTCGGAGAAAACCATGTCAAAACAATGTTCTAACAGTAATAAATGTTAGTCTTAGTGTACCTAGGATTAGACTCTATAAAAGAAATGCTACCTCTGTGTTAAGTTAATAAACATGGGTTGGTTATGGATTTAGAGCATAATGCTCATTAGTTCAAGCCATGTGCTTGTCAATTTGGTTAGTTTAACCATGAGCTGTGTGTTCTGTTTATTCAGTTTAAGTCTTAGGCTTGTCAGTTTGGCTAGCTTATGTCGTAACTTGTGCGCTCGGTTTGTTCTGGTTCTGTTAAGTAAATTATTCTACTTGAATTTTATTCTAATTAATTTTCTCAATACTTGAGATCTGTTATTGCAAATTGTTTATTGACTTTAATGTTTTATTATAGTGTTTTTTTTACAAAATTTATAATGACTGTAATTTAGAACTGTTATAATTTAGAAAGAATTATATATGATTGTTATATTTTTTAGGTATTTTTATTTACCTTTAATTGCTATCTATTATTTTAAAAATTATTTTTTTATTATTACTCATGAAAAAACTCGTGCCTCTGCTTATCCCGTTTCTAGTGTAGTAGGTATTAACTACTCACTGAGTTGTAAACTTACCCAAATCATGGTTATATTTTTTTTAGATAAGGGCAAAGAGATTACTTCTGATTTTGCTCCTTTGGTTTAATCAAGGGAGTCTACTGTTGTTTTGGCGAGCCCGACACATTTTCGTATGGGATAGTTTTAGTATTTATTTTATTTTTTTAATATTTTGATTTAAAAATTTTGTAGGCTGACACTCTTAGATGTGCTCTATTATTTTTACAAGTAGGATCTATGTTAGTTTGACATCTATTAGTCACCAATTGAACTATCTTATAGTATTTTATTTTGTAATAAAATATTAGTGATTGAGATTCACCTATCAGATATTATAAGTCTGAACTTATAATAGAATAAAGTATTTTCTGAAGTCTTATGGTGACTATTTAAATTGTATGTTCTGAGTTACAAGTTTGAGCTTGCATGGCTTAAGTGAATCTATAGTAAGCCTTTGTCATACACCGATCATGGACCTCTAATTTGGGTTGTTACAAAGCAGGTATTAAAACTTTAAGTTGTCCTTGTAGATAATGGAGCAAGTTTCCTTTAATAGAGTCATGATTGTGATTATGAAGCCGGTCATTTTCACGATCGAGGCACTATGAAAGACATATTAGGATGTTCTATCCTTCATTAGTTATCAGTTTATCCTGTTCACTTTGTTTTGATATCATGATCAATATTGTCTGTTTTGATCTTGTCATCTTGATGATCCTCCTAGTGGCATTGTGTCAAAAGTAAAGTTGTGGCATAAGTTCGTAGGAGAATGTGATTAATAGTTAATATGCATGTTTCAATCCTATTTATTGATCAATAATGGAGTTATATTGTAAGGATAGATTGGAAGAATACATAACTCTATTTGAGGGATTTATTGGTTACTGTTAGGACATACGAACATAGGATGTTCTAGATACAGCTTTGGTTGTTGTTTGTGTAAGTTAGTCTAACTGAAATAATGTTTTTAGTATTAGCAATTTTGAAGATATATATAGAGGACATAAGTGCATGGATAAAGATACATATTGTTATATAACTTATTGGCATGTGAATTCAGAATACAACATGAGTATGATTTTAGTGCAAAGTTGGCTCAAGGATGATGAAGTCTTGGTTGGGGAAAATATTGTTTTAAGGAGTAAGTACGTACTAACGTATTAGTACTAAAATTCAAGCAAATGTAATAATGTATAAGTACATGAGGTTACTAGAAATTGGATAGACTTTTAGTAACGACATAGCAATGACTTAGAGGAAGATTTATTTTAAATCAGTATTAATGCATGGAGGCTTTATAAAAGCAAATATTATTGATGATCAGGCAAAAGTATGTTGATTCTGGAAGGAAAAATCTATGAATATTTACTAATGGCTTTTAGGTTAACAATATCGTTTGCTAATGATTTAAATTATTGTTCAGTTACGTTGTTGTACATTTAAGAGATGTTTGACAAATTTTTGGTAAAATGATAGTTGGGATGTGAGTAACTAGAGACGGGAAGGGAAAAAGAAAAAAAGAGAGGAAAAATGGAAAAAAAAAATTGGGTTTTTGACTTTCTAAAAGAAAAAAAAAGTAAAAATTAGTTGCCCAACAAGTATGAACAGGCAACACAACTCCATAGGCATCAGAGCATATAAATGATAAACATCATTGCATAAAGAATTTGAGTAATAAAGTTCATTAGCATCCCCTCAATATGATCATACAAAAAGGTTTAACACTTAAGTACTCAAGATATCCTTTTTTTTTTGTTAATACAAAAGATTAAGATTTTCAGTCATTTACTACTCTCACTCTCCCTTTTGTCATCAATCAAACAAAAAAATAAAAGGGATGAGAGGAATATTGGCCATCACAAAACAGTTAAGAAATATGAGGTTCACTTAAGGGTGAGTCATCTAAGGATGAGAGAGATAGAGAAACTGTTAGAATTGGTCTTCGGGTAGGATAGGAAAAATGTAGTCTTTTGATAGTGTCAAGCCGCATCTCATTTTCATACTTTCCTTGCCACCATTCTCCAAATATAATGAATTTGTCCATGAATTCATGTAACACCTTTTGTTATCCAAATTCGTCTACATTTTCTTATGGTGCATTTTTTTTAATTTTGTAGGAATTATATGGATTAACTATAAATGGCCTATTATATTTTGAGGAATAATTTAATTTGAGCAATTTTAAATTATCATGATTTTGAAATCCCAATAAAAAAAATTGAAAGAGTGAAAGCAAAACCATGGGCCCAAAAAGGTATAAAAGTCAAAAATAACAAAATGTTAAGAGAGAAAAGAGATAAATAAAAAAAGAGAGAAAAGAATATTTGATGATAATGATGATGATGATGATAATGAAAATAATAATAATAATAATAATAATAATAATAATAATAATAATAATAATAAACCTTGTGGCTAGGTAAAAACGCACTATTGTTAAAATCGAACTAAACTGAACAGTTGGAAATAGGCAACATGGATAAGTTATGAGTCTGATACCATATTATGAAATAGAAAAGAAATGAAAATGATAGGCCATGACACAACTGTGTTAGGTAGTGTTATATCTATATTATGAAAAGGAGCAATTATAGGATATATACCCAAAAGATTAGAGTACCTTTACATATTTTACACATTTATCACATGTTATTATAAATGTTCACTGGTTGGGTTTGAAGGAAAAAAAATGTCAAAACCAACTAACTTTGGTTGAGTTGGGATGGGTTGGGTTGATTTTGCAATTTTTTTCAAGCAAACCGAATCAACCCAAACGGACCAAGGTTAAGTTTGGTCGGTTTGGGTCATCGAGTCACTCATGAATTTTTTTTTTTTATAAAATGTAAATGAGAAAATTCAAAATGAATCACAATAAAAAAAAGGAAAAACGAAAATAGAGTAAAAGTCTAACTCTAAAAGAACAAAAACAATAAAGAGGGGAAGAAAAAAAATTAAAATGTAACATTTAGGCCAAGGGATTTTGATTTTTGAAGATGCTATTATAAATAATAAAATAAAATAAAAAAGTCGGCTCATCCGATGAATAATTTGGTCATCGAGTTGGCCACCCAAACCAATTAAAGTCAATTTTGGTCGGGTTTTACCAGATTAGACCCAATTACCTAACTCAAACCATTTTTTCTTATTTGGTTTAGGTTAATCTGGTCAAATCGACCCATTGAACAGCCCTACTTAACATGATCAAATTTTCCTTTGTGAGTTTTGCAAGTCAATAAATATAAAGGTACTAAAGTGTCACTTATATTAAGGATTAAATATAGAAAATGTATGCTTTTGTCCGAAATTTAGTAAAAATTATTAACGAATTTAAACTCCAATATATTAAAAATACTTTCTTTCAGGAAATTATTTTTTAAGGAATCTTATATTTATAAATGAATCTCTCTTATGGAAATCCTTTCTTATTAAACATTACTTTCTTATAAGAATATTTTCTAACTTTACTAGAAAAACAATTAACACGTGTATCAGTGTTAAAATCCTTTAGCCCAAAATATTTGTGACCTACCATCAACCAATTGTCTATATCCCCAAGTATTTTCACCTCCGAGCATTAGACACATATAAATGTCATAATCTCAAGACAGCTTATAATTTGGTCATTCATCATATCATGATATATCAAGGGTTCTTCTTAGTGCCTTTAATATTCTAAAATATTTTACCAATATAAGATAGAATATTCAAAATCTAGAATATTAAAGATAGAATATATCACCAATAAGATAGAATATATTACCCAACCAACCCAATAATTGTACAGTTAAATATAGTAAAATGCATAATAATTATAAAAAATAATAAATTTAAGAAAAAACGAGAGTATTTAGCTTAAAGCTCATAAAGCATGTTGTGTATAATAATTTCAGGACATAAATGATGACAAGATCATTATCATAAACTTTTGTGAAAATTGATTTAAAGGAGGGTGATACTAGGATAGTAACGCAATAGTATGCTAAGTACCTACCGAACATACAAAAAAAAAATTATACTAAACTAATACTTCTTTATTTTTCTTTCTCACTTACAAGGGTTCTATTTTGCCTTTGATGCTTCAAATGAATGAAGCACACTGTGTACGTTATACATTTATGACATCCAACCAATTCCTTCTACTGACTTATGTAATAGGCAGAAGAAATGTTTATACCATCATCACTTTCTCTTTTCTCACACTCATTTCTATCACCATAAATGCATGGCAACCATAAATGGCCATATGCTTTCCTCCTTCATCTTCTCTTCTTAAATCTCTTATTGACATACACACGACATTCATTATACACATCTTCATTAATTCGCTTCTCATAATATTGTATCAATACACATTTTTTTTGGGTCAAGATGAGTTTTTACACGTGGCATGTATGAATTGAGATTCATTTTGAGAGTTGCATAGCAAAGTCTAATATTATTTAGGAGTTTATTTTTATTTTCTTAAATTTTATTAATAACTTATATTTAAATTTCAAATAATTTAAAGTTTATGAAATTCTACCCTGTTACAAGTGATGCTCTTATTTCATTAAATCTCCTATTAATTTAATTTTGTATATATGTCTAACAAAATATGAATTATGAGAATTAAATCTTTGTTAATAATATAAAACATCTTAACCTTTCTTTCAGGATTTCAAGATAAGTACTCTAAATACTAATATGATTTAAGTAAAACTATTATTCTTGTATCACACTCGTTCAAATTCTTTTTTAAGGTAAGTAAAGTAAATATTAACACAATTTATATAAAACTATTTTTTCTTAAAAGAAATTAAAATTACTCTAAATAATCACATAAATAATTTAAGATAGGTATAAACTTGTGCATTGGACAAGAATAATTACTAATTTAAAATTATTTATGTCTTTATCTCTTTATTCGATAACAGGAGAAAATCTTTATCATGTGATAATTATTTTGATTTGCTCGTGACTTGAAAGGACTTAAAAATTATTCATTAAAACCAGGTTCGATTTCCATGTGGGAAAAATGTGCGGTAAAAAATATATAAACTTAATTAGTACACTAAAAACATACACAATTTTAAGAATAGTTTGCACGTTTTAGAAAAAAATTTATTCGAATTTGAAAAAAAAAAATTATACACATTTAAAATTACAGACATTCAATTTTGTGTGGGGGCCGCAACCTTCCAATCACAATGCTCTTTGAGAGTGACACATATATATATGTTCCAACTTGCAAGCTGTGAAGCCAAAAGATATGGACATTCTTAATTGTCATTGTTTTTTTTTTCAAAATTAAGAATATCCTTACAAGATTCAACATATTTGAACTGCTCTATATATTTAATCTCCTTGAGCTGGGAATGATAATAGTATAACCCTTCTCATAAGATACGATTTCCAATAATCAAACCACAATTATCATGCCTAGAAATGTAACTTACTTATTGTTGAATGATCTTGTATTATGTTTGGTCATATACTAGAGACTCATTTTAGTGTCACGTGTTGATTAGTTGCATGCTAAAATAAGGTAATACCTCACCTTCAAATCTATCATTTCGATTTGGTAAGGTGATAACTCACTTTTGAATCAATGATTCAGTTTATATGAACAATGTCTGTAATTATTATAAAGAGAAATAGCAACTAGAAAAACCATAAGGTGGAAAGCTTTGTTTATGATTATAAAGGATTGAGTGAATTATGAATATAAGGAGCAGTTCAAACTTGCTTTTTTCTTCGCGTGGTGTTAAAGGAAAAATCATGTTGCAGCAAACAAGAGAGAAAACATGCATGCTTGCTAATCTATATATGGGAAGGGATTAATTTACACAAGTTTACTCTTACATCGATATTTAACCATTGATCGATTTTATTTTTATCTAATGATTTAAAATTATTCAATTTAACAATGAAAGAGAATAATGAAATCTACTTTTAATAATAAAATATATATTCATTGAAAAAGATAGAGTTTAATTTTGATCCTTAATATGAAAAGTTTAACACTATCATCTAATTATGAATTGTCAAATCATGATAAAAAATTTAACTAAGATAATAATTATCTAAAAAATTAAATACTTAATAACATGTAATTGGATGATATATTATAAAAAAAAATTTATACTGACAGTTAATCAAAATTAAATCTATAAATATAATTTGATTTTATTCATTAAATTAAAATAAATAAAATAACATATTTACTTTTATAAAATAATAAAAACTATATACTTTATTAAAAAACTTAAAAAGTATTTTCATAAAAAATTAATAATTTACAATTTATTAAATAATATTTTAATAGTCTATCAATATTATAATTCTTAATAAACCTAAATGGTAATAAAATATTAATATTTAATAGTTATTTGAATAAATATTTAAGAAATATAATATTATTTATACAAAAATTTATGATAAGATTTTACGTAAATAATATTTTATTTAACTATAGTGCTGAAGATTTTTTTTAGGAATTATTATTATATATTAATGCTATAAAATTATAAAAATTAATTAAAATTATTTCTAATATAATACTGAATAACAATATTTCGTAATATAATTGAATAATATTATTAATAGTATATTATTTAATAATCTACTAATAGATTAATAATTAATCCAATGATTTCAATATATTATTTATATTAATATTTAATTTTAATGATAATATTTTATACATTTTTATTAAAATATATAATTTTTATTTATTTTATAAAAATCAATTTGTTTTATCATTTTATATCTTTTTCATTTTTCAAATTTAATGAGTAAAGAGAAATTCTCTTCATTTAATACTGATCCATTTATTCTTTCCTCACTAATATATTACATTAAATTTAATATATATCAATGGAATACCAAACAATATCGTATTAATGTAAAATCTTATAATATGATCTACATGTTAGATACTTTTAATCTAGTGATGAATTTCGTAAGAAAATTATCCAATAAAAATTTATTCAATTGTGTAAGTTTGTTTTGACTTATACTAATATCAATTGTTAATTGAACCCCCTCCCCACATACACACATATATATACGGGATATGTCGAGTGAGATGAGCGAATTTTAACATTATACCATATATATATATATATATATATAGTTAAAATTAGAACATAAAAATATGTGACTTTTTAAAATAGTCATGTAATTTTTAAGTGAAATCTAATTGTGACATGGTGACAAGAAAGATTTATTGTAATGATACGAACAAATATTAACCATTGCGTTGTGTATGTATGTCCGTCAAAATTAAAATATAAAGTCATGCGATTTTTTAAAGTGATAATATAGCCTTTGAGTAATTTTTAATATTATCCATCCTTGCAAGATCTAATAATTGATAATTGCCTTCCTTTCTCACAATAAAACATCCTCTTACCATTAATGGTCAGGAGACTACATGATCCCAAATTCATATCGTACTAAAATTGCTTTACTTCTACTACTTGAGTTTACCATCTCTCTTCTCATATCATGCTGTAAACCTCCTTTTGTAACCCAAAAAAACAAAATCAAAAAACAAAACACTTCTCTCACTTAATGATATAATGGAAATTGTATATATATATTCCTTAAATTCTACTTTATTTTGACATAATCACCATAAATGTTTGAATTTGGATTAGAGATCTTTAAACTTTTTAAAACCTGGAAATAGACCCTTATGTTCATCAACTACATAAAAATATTTATCTTGTAACTTGTGCATATTAATTAATATATGTAACACATTTTTTTTTACAAAATTTAAAATTCATTTTAATTGAATGTATTTGCAATTATTTAATATTTTCTAATTTTAACAGCAGAAATTAAATGAAAAAGAGATATTTTAATTTAAAAAAATTATGTTAATAAATTAGATTCACATGTATGAGTTATCACATGCATGTCATGCGACAAATGATTTTTGTTTAGTTAATTGACGGTATGTGCATGAACTACGCACTATTAGGATTAACGATCTTTTAAAAAGTAAAATGCAGTATTTATAATGGTTAATTTTTATCAACGGTTTAAAACTTAATAAACTACAAAAATATAGATAACAAATTATATATTTATTAGAATTCTCTTCATTGATCTTCTCATAAATGATTACCCATTTACATTTTACTTTATGAAGTGCACTACACATCTCAAAAAATCCAAGTCCGCAATATTACAATAATGTTATTAAGATCTTAATTTCTCAAGCTAGAGTAAAATTTTATTTTATGTGATGTTGATAGGTTAAATAAAGAGCAATAATTGCTCAATGTTTTACTACCAATAGCTAGTTTATATTTGGAAGATGGCCCCATGGAGTTATCCTTAAGTAATAAAGATAACATCAAGTGATTGTGAAAGGTAACATATCAAAGGAATTACTGGGCAGTGTTTTTCCAATCAAATTTGTATTCTTGAGAAACATGTGGCCCACTTGACAACCAAGTGGTTGCATACTAACACACTGATAATTTAAGGTCTTACACAAACACTTCACCAGGATTTATTGGTAATTCTTGTCTTGTAATGATATGTTAATTTGTTCTATTCTGTTTATGATCGTTGAACTCTGAAATATTTATTGTTAAGTTGTCATCAAAAACTCAAATAAAGATTAGAAGGGGGAAGTAGTGACGATGGGATAAGAGGCTGCATGATTCATCTCTATCATGGCGACATTTTGCCTTTTTTATTGACCAAAAGTTGATTTAGCAGAGTAGTAGACAGGAAAATGAAAAATTATTTAGGAAGAACTTGTGACTGGTGAAGTCAAAGCTCAAAAATGTTAAGGAAGAGTATCATGTAAGATTGAACTACCACCAATTAATTTAGAATTTATTTTTAATTCACTATTTACATTATTTTTCACTTATATATTATTACATCATTAAAAAAAATTAAACTACTATAATAATTATTTAAAATGCTAAACACTTTTGATCATATGATAACGCATGATTACAAGAAAATTTTAAAAAAATTCTATACTCATAATAAATCAAAATTAAAATTTTAATTTATTATAAGACACCATAAACTTCATTTAAAAAAAAGGACCAAATATATTTAGTTTTTATAATAGAAAGGTGAATTATACATTACACAAGAAAAAAAGTGACTTAAAGTTGATATAATTAAAAAAAAAAGTGATTTACCATTTCAATAACCACTTGGGCCTAGTTTGGTAAAAAAGAAAGAAATGGATTGGAATAGGAATGAGAGGTTTTTTATATTTTGATATTCGATATTTTATATGTTCCATTCAATTCTATTTTGTACAACCAAAATTTTTTATTCCATTCTGTTTCTTTCTATCATATCAAACATGTAGTAAAAAAAATAATAAATATAGCATACATCACAAAAAATAGAAAGTGTAGCTCAGAAACCACCTAATTTTTTAATGATAACGGTAAATGTTGTAGACTTGTACCATTTTTATGTCCAAATGAGTGACTTAAGAGGTTGGATTAAGGTGAATCTCGACAAGTTTTGTATCACTCATGCTGAGGTTTAGGGTATCCTTCATGGGGTGTGATATTTGACATCCTTATGCTCCTCCGTAAGTTAAATTAAAGAAAGACTTTTAATTTGGTCATTCAAAGATTATATCGATATAACTTTGGTCCTCTAAAAAATGTTGACATCAATTTAGTTCATGAATTATGAAAAGTGATATTAAAATTATTCTTTTGTGTACGGATAGGAACTAAATTAATATACTTTTTATGATTGAGAGACTAAATTGATGTCGATTTTATATAATTGAGAGACTAAATTAGTATCATTTTTTAATGATTGAATGACTAAATTGATATCAATTTTTTTGAAAGATCAAAATGATGTCACCTTCCATAATTTAAGGACTAAATTGATATCAATGATATTTAGATAATTAATATGATGTCAATATAATTTTTAGAAAACCAAATTAGAGGTTTAATCTAAATGAAATAAAGAGCATCATTGATAGGAATTGGGAAGTTCACTTGTGTTGCTTTTGCAGAGAAGAAAATCAACGTGTTAGAGGCGGCTCAGGAGAGTTGGTGACTTAACCTAAATTTTAATATGAAGCCTTTAATGTATTTAATAAAATTAATATAAATTTTTATTTAAAATTTATTTTTTTAACTTGTTGAGATGCAAACTTACTAATTAAATTTTTATGATAATTTGCTTCTAACATTTATTTTTCAATTGATAATTATAGCTAATTCATTTAATCTTTCTTCATCCATTGTTGATCTTAAGTAAAATTTCATTTATTCCAATTTTGAAAAACTTCTTTTAACCGAAGAAATAGTTACAATTACAACCATTAACATTCTATAGGCAATATATATATTGAGAAAAGAGTCAAGCATTTTTATACTATTATGTCAAGTATTATCTTCTCTTCTACAATTTCTCTTAACACTTGATTTTATAAGGAAAAAAATTGAACGTTAATGTGTTGGAAAAATGAGAAATACGGTAGTGCTCAAGAAGGCAGTTCACATAAATGTAAATGAGTTATAGAGAATGAGATTTACTAAGCATTAAATTAAAATATTAGAGGCCTTAATTTATTATAAATAAATATATAAATTATAAATTTAATATTATTAAATTATGGGACCTAAAATTTTGGTGGCTTCAAGCAAAGGCTTTAGTAGCTTTATGCTTGTGTCGGCCTTGAAGGTGTTGATATTTTGGTTAGACATGTGCATCATTTAGCCTTTCATTGTCATCTCAATTTTCATTCTCATGGTTCTTGTTGCTGTTTCTTTGTTTAGCTGATAGATTTAGTATTTCCGGTGGTCGCACTTTTGTAGTGTCGCTTTAGGTTGTGCTCCATTTTTCGTAAAAAAAAATATATATTAGCATATCATCAATTAATTATCAATTAAAAAAGAAGTAACTTGAGGAATATGTTTATCGACATCTCTTGTAAATCCTTCTTTCTTGCTCTCGAAAGATTTTTCATCTTTTTTCTCCATCCAAATTTAATCAATCACTGCGTTGAAACTTGGTATGACAGAATAAAATAGCTACAACAGCATAGTCAACCATGTATATATTTGGCAACTGGGTGATAGAAAATCAAAGAACAGATAAAGTGAGCGCTAAAAGTCATTTATTTCTTGGTTATAAATGAGATAAAAGACCTTGTGTGAGAAAAGAGTAGGCTAAAATTCAGATAAATCTATTTAGGGTGATTCAATCGTGCAACAGTTTCCAAAAAATACTTAATGTCACTCGAGTTACAACTCTTCAGCTAGAAGCCATTATTAATGTGGCATTATTTGTTTACTCTCCACATCATTTATGACCAAAAGTGTAATACTAATCTTAAAATGTCTAGAACTTATGTACATTATATTTTTTTTGGGGCCTGCTTGATTTCTATTCTTAGAAATATTTTTCTATTTTTAAGAATAAAATGGGATGACTAATAATTTTTTGTGTCAATTTATAAAAACAAATGAAAATAAACAATTTTAAAAGCAAAAAACCCGCAACAACTTTGAGGTGTTTTCCTATTTTTGTTTCCTATTAACTATAGATGCCTGGTGGCAATCTCTTAAATACACAACAAATTCATTTTCTTTTTCTTTCTTGTTTCTTATTGGTCTTCGTTGAAGTTGTGGTGAAGAGGTAGCAGAGTTACCGGTAGCATTGGAATTGTCATTTTTGGAGGAATCATATTCTTGAACTCTCAATCTGATTCTTCATTTATGCTTAGATTTCTTGGAAAGCTATTGTTGACGCCAAACAAGTTCAAAAGGACATAAGAGTTGTTGAAGATGACGAGGTAGAAGTTGAAGAACAAGAAGCTAATAACAAATGTATGAAGGGGACCAGGGTTTTGCTTTCAACGAATACATCACAACAAGGTTGAAATATTTGCCACGATCAAGTTAATATTTATTGCAAACCAATCTCTAATGCTAATCTTGCACTGCTTGGGATAGTAGAAAGGGAGCAAGTGAAAGGCTATACCTGTGCCACATGTGAATTGTTTTTTTATTTTTATTGCACTATTGTGTTTCTTTTACAAGGTTTTGGGACATTCATATTAATTGAGCAGGTTAATGAGAAATAAATTTAGAATACATATGTTTGAGCTCCTTGATGAATTCTTCAGTTTTTTGGTTCCATATTCTCCTAGTGCTAAGGCTTTTAGCTAGTGTGTATCATCTTACGAGAATAGAGTATGGTATAGATCAACCAGAAGAGATATGCATAAAAGTATTTGTCCCAAGGAAAAATCCTAGAATTCCTTCTATTTTCTGGGTTTGGAAAAGTGTGGATTTTCAAGAAAGGGAATCTTATGATATGCTGGGAATCTTCCAATGGGTTTCAAATACTTCGCTGGCGCAGATATTTGCCATACGGTCATGAGAAGATATTTCAATTTATGTGGCAACAATAAGAACAAGTTGTTCTTGGTTCGTTGATTATAAATTTCGTATTAGGATACCTCTTTCATGCATTAACTATCTCAGCATTCCTTTAAAGGTCCTCAAAAGATTTTTTTTTTTTCATTCTTGTAAATTTTGCATCCCTCAAGTTTTTGTGATCTTTGAATTCTTACATAAATACCTCCATTCGATCTATTTGTGATTTGTCCTCCATTGATGAAAGAAAATAAAAGCACTAATCTTTACAAGTACAAATGAAAAGAATGGCATGATTTAAAGAATCCAATTCTCTAGCCTCAAGATCCCTGATCTTATTACTTAGCAATCATCTAATGACTAATTTGAATTCTTTAGGTCCTATATGTACAATTGATTAACACTAACTAACTAAATACTTGATTAACTGACTAACTTGTTCTATCATCAACACTAATTTAATATAAAAGTTTTATTGTATATGAATTGAAAATTATAAAAGTATTTTTGTAATTAAAATTGAAGAAACTAGAATTAAAATTTAGGAAAACTTAAAGTAATCAAATGTAAATAGGTAAAAAAAACTTATATTCTCACGTTAATAGATGACATACCAAAGTCTATAATAAATTCAAGATCATACAGTTCACGAAAACATGACAAAGTGGAGTGGTGTTTTATAAAAGCGATAATGCTTACAATGGGTTTAGCTCTTCAATAGGTTCGTCTAATAATAAGATGTGCCTCTTTAATTAGTTTTATACTCTATTATTTTAAAAAGTTCATCTGTATAGATACTTTACACCTGAGCAAGGTATTAGACATGGAAATTCTTGTCTCCATATGCGTTTCTACTAGTAGCCAAGGGTTTAATAGCATTGCTTAGGAATATAAGATTTATGGGGTAAATTTAGTAGAATTGGCCCTGTCGTGTCTTATATTTCTTTTTCATTGATGACAGTCTCAGTTTTACAAAAGCAGATAAAGGAGAAGTAAGAGAGATTATTCACAATCTAGATCTGTATGAAAAGGCCTTAGGTCAAAAAAAAATTTGAAAGTCGTTAATTTTTGTTAGTCCAAACTGTGAACTGAGAATTAGAAAGGAAATTATGGATTATATGGGAATTAATATAGGAATTTTTAATGAAACTTATTAGGGCCTTCCTACACAATTGGGCAAAACTAAAAATGTTTCATTATAAATCATAAACGAAAGGGTATGGAAAACAATTCAATGATGGAAAGAGAATTGTTATCTCGGGCTGGTAAGGAGATTCTTGTTAAAGCAGTTGTTCAATCAATTCCAACTCATGCCAAGAGTGTTTTTAAGCTGCCCAAACAATTATGTCAAGAGTTGAAGATAGCAGATGCACAAAAAGGAAGGGTTGAATTGTGCATTAGACTTTTTAACTTTCTCTACAATCTCACACACTTTTCCAAATACTAACACTTGGAGATAAAAAGGATTAGTTGGAATGTAGAAATATATGCAGAAAAGGGTCATATTATACAACCAAGTTCCTTTTTTATAAAGAGTGAGTAGAGGTTTAAAACTTCTTATTAGAGAGCATGAAACATAATAGCAACTTGAGAAAACTAAGATAAATAAATTAGGCAAAAACTTCCAAGTAACTATGTATGCGGAAATTTTAAAAAAGAAAAATTCAGCTTAGGACATTTTAATACATAGTTTAAGAGATAAACAGAAATAACAGAGAGCATAACGGAGAAGCCTAACATAGGTATTTATCTTAGTTTGGCCAAATAACAAGCCTACATCCAATCCTCATATTTCCTTGTTTGTTTTACGTTAGCTTCTCCAAGTTAAAATACAAGTATTCTATTTTTAATGCTATTCTCTTCATGCTAGACAGCCAAATATTTCACAAACACTAACATAAACCACTAACTTATTGTTATAATCACTAATGGATCCATTATACAATGAATAAAATAAAAATTAATGTTTGGATATGCTCTAATATCACTCAGAGAGTGGATTAACGATTGAAGTAGAAGGCTTGAGACAAACGACATAAAGATTTATCAAGGATCAGCAAGGATGGGAAAGCATATTATGACTGGAGTAGAGTGGAAATATGATGTTAACTATTCTATTGCTTCTTAGCTTGTTCAATAGTGATTTTTCAAGTTTAATCCTATTTATAATCTTGAAAATATGATCATTTGAGCTTCAGAATACTTCTATGCATTGTAAGGACAAAAACTAGCTATTGGAATAACTATTTTCTACTATGTCAGGAAAAGTAACTTTTGTCTATTAGCGATGAAGAGTAGAGTGCTTGCAATGACTTTGCTCATCTACCTTGCTCAACTTCTAACTTTACTCAACTTAATTTCTTCAAGAATGATTAATCTGATCTTTGCTTTTCAATTAGGAATCTTGCTTATCTTGTCTTTTCTAGACTTATAATCTTCTCCAAGAGAGATTTCATCTTTCTCTTCTTGCATTTGATCTTTCTCTATCTTGTGTCAAGGGCTAGTTCTATGGTTAACCTTTCTCATATCAAACTTGGACATGCTTCTCATCATTTGCTAATCAACCAAACTTGTCATGATCTTTCTCATTTCAAAAACAGTAAGGTCTGCAATACATAGGTTCACTAAAATCTCAAATAAACATTAGTCCACAAGAGTAAAATTAGAGTATATGTAAAAGTTGATGTAATACAGTTTGTTAATTATCGAAACCACATCAGAAAAGTGTATCCAAGGGCCTTGGAGCTTATAATTGTTAGCATGAATGATGTGTAAAATTCGGTGGGGATCTAACTCAAATGATTGCAAAGTGCACTCGATCAGTTATACTCCCATGCGCAAGCCAAAATCCTAAGTTTGGTTTCAATGATTTAGAAGCCTTCAATCAATACTATTAGTAAAACAAGGTTGGCACCTATTGCAAAGTCCTTAATCCCTGCGTGCTCAGATAGTCAATGCTTCTTTCTTGGATGTCAAGGATGGGTATAATCCTTCATTTACTTGGAGAAGCATTTGTGATGGCAAAATCCTTTTAAGAAAAGGACTTGGATTGAGGGTTGGGGATGGCTTAACTATAAGATTATGGGAAGATCCTTGGTTACCTGTACCTTGGCTTTTCAAACAAGCTCTCCCATTTAACATGTCCATCAAAACCTTACAGTTTACGTATTTATAAATCAAGATAGCTTGACATCGAAGATGAATTATTTGCTGATGTCTTTTATGTCTCACGAAGTATTAGTGAATATGAAAATTCCTTTAAGGTGTGTGGTCCAAGAAGATAGGCTAATATGGCATTATGAATGTGGTACTATCTCTGTGAAGAGTCCTTACCACATCTTGAAATGAATTATAGAGAGCAGAATTGGCTAAACGTGGCAGTTCTTCTTCGGGTGGAGGGAATGGCCTTAAGTCTAGGGTGTGAAAACAAATTTGAAAGATGGGTATACCAAGTAAAATAAAGACTAAAACACTATTTTGGTCCCTCAAATTTGACTTCATTAATCCTCAATTTCATCCTTGACATTTTGCTTTCCTTACTTTAGTCTCTGACATTTGTAAATTCGCTTCAATTTGGTCATTCAATTTATGTATCCATCATCCACTAAACAAAAGTGATAATGTGTCATCGTTAAGGGTGATATAGCACTGTTACATTCTAGTATGACACTTAGATAGTAGCTAACTTAGTTTTTCATTTTGTGAGGTAATTTAAATGTCAGAAACCATTTGTAAGTTAATTGATCAAATGTTAGGGACCAAATTGTGGGTAAATACAAATGTTAAAATTGCTCTCAAGTTTCATGTTGGAAGATAACAATATCATATTATTCTTAATGATGATATATAATCATTTTCCTTTAGTAAATAATGAGCATATAGATGAAGGGAGCAAATTAAAATGAGTTTATGAATCTTGTCACGATTATTCCCCGAACGGGCTGCAACATAAGTGGGGAGAGAAATTCGTCATCAATTTTTATTTATTAAGAAAAACAATTGAAAAAATTTCGTTAACAGAAAACTGGCCTTAGGAAAGACAAGTTTAATCCCATTACATTTTTTATACATCCATACTAAGATGCTTATTCTAAATTAATTATATAAACTATTAATAACCTTAATAATATTTAATTTATCCCTAAAAAGAAAAGTAAATAAAGAAAACTAAATAAAAAATTAAAATATTTATAACTTTGTACCAAAAAATAAACATTTATTTATAAGTTGGAGAAAGAATTAATTATTTACAAGTTTGATTAAAAATATATTTACAATTTTAGTTAGCCAAAAAAAGAGTTTATTTAGGTTAGGTTTGCGCGAAGTGCCTGCATATTTTTAAAGTGAAGAATCAAAGTTTAAATAGTTCATCTAAAAAATAATTATGCCTTGGTAGATTTTAATTAAAATTAATAATAAGAAAAATATTTATCAAATAGCCATCACAAAAATAATGTCAATGAAATTCTAAATTTATTTTTAAAACTCGAGTCGTTATGGTAATATTAATTTTAATTAATTTTATTTTTTAAATATAATTAAAATTTTATTACATGACTAAGGTACGGCAACATCAATCTCAATTAAAATCAAATAAATTGTCATAGTTAAAATAACTCAAGATTAAATATTGAGAGAGTAAAAATCATGATTTTAACTATTAAATAAAAAATATTTAATTATTGAATTGTTTAAATTTTTTTTTTTGACTTGTAATTGAATTGTTTAAATTTACATTCCAGGTTAATTTCATAAAATGAATAACAAAAGGGTATAATATAAAGGGTATCAAAAGAAGATAAACACATAACACTACCAATCCAAATGTAAATATACGTGCACTTTTGGCTTTTGCTTTTATTATTTTCTTTCAATTGTTTAATATGTCAAACCAAGGAACACAGGTCAAGGACTTCTTAAGATTCACACGTAACTAAAGGAATTGCCATGGATTAGGAACAAAAGTCTAAAACCGTAGTGCCTAGTTAAGATAGGTACCCGCTATGACTCTTTAGTTCATAGAAAAAAGAAAAGAAAACAAACGGAATTAGGAAGGGACGGTTGCAGTATATGGCACACCCATGGACTCAGAACAACAGATCAAGGCATTCAACAAATATGTCATAAACATTAAAAAAAAAAATCATCTTTCCAATAGATGAGAATTCTTCTCGCAAGATCCTCCTGCCCTTTTTCTTCTTTTTTAGAAATTTTTGTATTATACATGCAATTCTTTCTTACGTGCCCACTTCTCTCTTGGTTAATTGTTGTAGGTGCTCTTTTCTCTCTAATAATTGTGTATGCTCTCCTTTCTTTAATAATTTTGTGTATTATTTATTCTCTTCCATTTTGTTGTTCTACCTAATCCATCCAAATCAAAATAAGACTCTATCTAAAAAATTAAAAAAGAAATATCATGTAACTTCCTCTCTTCATTCAAATTAAACTTTTTATCTTAAACTCTCATGACTAAGTCTAACATATCATATTTTTATCTTTTATTACTATTATTATTATCAAGACTGACACCGATAGGAATTATAATAGTTAGTACATTTTATATTAGTTATTAAATTTTTTTAAAATGAGATCATTCAATCTAATGTGTTCATATCAAATATTAATTTAACAAATTTTTAATTTTGTAATTATTATTAAAAGGTTGGATAAAATACAGTGTTTACGAATATGAGGGACTAAAGTGAAAGAAATTGAAATGTCAATGAAAAAATTGAAATGAAATTGAATCTCATGAACTAAAGTATGATTTTAGTGTAAGATAAATATTTTCTTATGGAGAATTTTGCAGGATATACTATTTATCACTGTGAATCTTTGCAAAAAAAAAAACATATCCCTATTGATGTAGTTTACCCACGCTGCTATTCTGAAAAGGTTGAAACATTGCACCATATATTTTTTAGAGTATCCTTGCATGATAGCAGAATGGATTTTTGAATGCGAGTTGCGAGGCAAGCTAAATAATCACCGCTTCATTTGATCCGCGGTGGATGACATTAATGTTGCTTCAGTCATGGAATGTGAAGACCTCCATGGATGGGTGATTTACAATTTGCAATCACTCCAAAGGATTGATGGGTATGACTGAGACAGTAATATGCTTGAGTGGAACAAGAAGCAAAGGACTGAGGGTCCCAAAATTAAAGTGTGTTTGGAATCATTAAAATTAAAATTGAATTAAATTGAGTTGAGTTGAATTAAATTAAATTAAATTGAAAGTCAATTCTTATATTTGAAACTTATTATAAAAATTATGATTTGAATTGATTTAGAAATTAATTTTTATGTTTGTAATGCATTAAAAATGAATTGAATTGATTTTATTTTAAAAAATTTATATCTTTACCCTTATAATAATATGATTAGTCTATCTCTATTAAGGGTAAAATAGTAACTTTATACAAAGCCCACTAAAATCTACTCAAATCCTCTAATTTTTAATGAAATTTATAAACCAACATAAATAAAATTCATTAGATTCTCATGGGCTTCCAAATCATTTTAATTCTTATTTTATAATTTTTTAAATAAAGAACTTAATTTTCAAATAAAATCAAATTATAAAATGTATAATTTCAAACACATTCAAATGGAAATAGGGAATTGGGAAATCTGGTGGTTAGGGCACGAATTTTGACCTTGGCCGTGGCCAGGTTAGGCCAAATGGGTGGGATATGGGGAAGAAAGAAAAAAAAACGCAAAGCATTATGTTAGTTTGGATTGGTCATCAGATGGGCTATTCGAGTCATCGAATTGATAATATCCAAATTGATAATTGAACCAATTTCAATCGATCCTAGCTGGATTGGATCTGATTTCACCTATTGACTCAATTCAACTCCATATTTTAAAAATGGGTGTAGGTTGATTTTTTTGATTCATTAGGCCAATCTCACTCAATGAACACTCCTTGTATGGAATGAAGCTGGCTTACATTGTATGGTGGAGTTTCAACCTTCTGAATGCTACAATATATATAGGGTGTGTTTGGGGTAGTGTTACCTGATTGGAAAGGAGAGTTTTAGGGCTGGTGCCATAATAGTTAGCAAAATAGCTTTTTCTGTACCTATTATGGAGGCTCTTGCATTGGAAACAAGTGTAATATTAGCAAGAGATCTCTATTTTTTTTCGAGTTGAACTGAAAGGTGATTGTCAATTGGTGATACATGCATTAAACATTGTTCTGCATATTTTTTTGAGTTGAGAGGAGTCTTGGAAGATATTAAAGATCTTACAAAATGTTTTGAGTATTGTTCCTTTTCTCTATGTTAGGAAATGATGTTGCCTATAGATGTGCCTTAAGGGCTATAATGTGTTAGGAAACACTGATTTGGATTGAAGATCCTCCAGTTTTTCTATTTGTTGTTGTCTTTTTTTTTTTTTGAATCTGAATCATCTTCTCTTTAATAGATTTTTCTTCAAAAAAGAACATCACATTTGATTGATTTAAGGGACACTGGTCCATGGAGTTAGTAAAGGTGCTAGGTGAGATGATAAATGCCACTACTTAGCAAAAAATAAATAAAAATCATCCAACAATATTATAAATTTTTAATGTAATTTTTATTTATTAATATAATAAGTATACACCAAAAAATAACAAATTAATAGAATTATTAGATAAAATAATAATTATTTTAATATAGAAATTGTCTCAATAATTTGTAATTATATATATAATTTTTGTCTTTATAAATTCGTTCAAAAAATAAACCTAATAGCCATCATCTATGCATGAATTTCAAACCTAGCGAGAGCATGCGCAAGATTTTAATAATAAATTTTATCAATTTTTAAAGGTCAACTTGAAGCTATAATTTTGTTTTGGTTACTAAAGCACAAAACTGATAAAAGTAATTAGTTGAGAACTACACATGTCAGCATCACATACTTGAATTTAAAAAATAAAATACAATAAAAACTTGAGAGATATATTTATAATTTAGTATCCACTTAAATTAGTTTATTTTGTAATTAGCTTACTTTACACATATTTGAATTAAATTTTTTTATGCCAAGAAAAAACATTTTTGCCAAATCTTTTGTCCATATTTAATGAAATTTTAATTATAAGTATTCATGATGTATTAATGTAGTAGAAATAAATTATTTATATGAGAATTGCGATTTGATTTTTAAACTTATATTTTACACTAAAAAAATTATGATTATAACTTACCAAAAAATATTTTGATTATAAAGCACTCTTTTCTTTTATTTTTATTATTCATATAAGAGAATTATTATGGTCTAAAAATATCTATCGTTTGAGAATGTTAAAGAATTATTAATTAATTTTTTTTAATTTTATTCTTATTAATAGAAAGAGAATTAGTAAAATAAGTAAAATTAAGAAAGAAAAAAATATTACTAAAATAAAAAAAAATAATTTAGTTATATTAAATTATATTTATTTACAATTAAAACTATTTAATAACGTTTTTAATTCTTATATAAAAACTTTAAATGATATATAAAAATGGCTAAAACTCTATTTTAATCCCTAAAATTTAACACAAATTTCAATTTAATCCTAAAATTTTTTTTTGTTTTAATTTAGTCTCACACGTTATAAAATCGTATCAATATAATCCTTTTGACTTATGGCGTCCATTATCATTTGCCTTTAGTAAAATAGTCAAAAATATTAAACTGATACGATTTTGTAACATGTATGACTAAATTGAAATAAAAAAAACTTTTGAATCTAAATTAAAATTTATGTTAAACTTTAAGGACTAAAGTAGAGTTTGAGTATATAAAAATTAAAAATAGACGAAGGGAGTATATAATCCATAATTAATAAATTTACTTTTCTTGTATTTTTAACGAGAGAGAATTTATGAAATAAATAAAATTAAATAAGAGAAAAAATATTAATAAAGTGAAATAAAAAGTAATTTAATTATATTTAATTATATTTTTTATAATTAAAATTATTTAATAATTTTATTAATTCTTATGTGAAAATCTAAAAAAAGGTATAAAAGTATACGGTGGGAAAACATAATCCATGGTTAATGAATCCCCTTTTCCTGCGTGCGTCCCAATTTTCCTTTGGGCTTCGAATCCACAGAACTTGAATCCACCATCTCTTTCTTTGTCATATTGGTAAAGTCCGTGAGCTCAAACCATCTCCTTTGGACGTCTTTTACTTTGTGATCACCTCGCCACCTTCCATTTCCATATCATCATCTGAGTCTGAGACCCACACATTTTTCCTTCTTTGCTGATTCACTCCTTTTTCGGGTGTCAGGTTCCGTTAGTCATTCTCGCCATTTCTTCTGAAATTGTAGGAATCTGAATGTTGTTTGAATTTCGCTTTTGTTTTGTTTTATTTTGTTTTTTTTTTCTTTAATGTATTTGGAATTTGAGTGCGTGAATTTGGTATTTGGCTGTTGATGTTACCGGCGTGTGAGATCGAGATTTGACGTATGACTCGTGTATGTGTGTTTGATTCTTGACAGTTAGACATTTTTGATTGGACTGGGTTGATTGTGATTGCAAAACTTTGTTTGGTTTCATGATTTGGGGGCTTACTGATGTTCTGTATGCTAATGGAAATCCCTTTTGGGATTTTATGCTGTTAGTATAGTTACCATCATAATAACTTGAATTGGGATGTTGACTTCATGACTGGTGCTTGATTAAATGCTCAAATGAAAATGGTTCCAAAATTTGATTGCTGTTCTTTCTGTTTCAATATCATCTGCTTGACTGTATTAGCCTGAAGGAGTTTTGTTGAGTGTGAATTTGTTAGATGTGCCTTGTGTTTGAATAATCTATGCCTCCTTTGTTTACACTTGTCATTTCAGTTCCTTTTTGGATATATAGTGAACTGAGAATTATTTGTGTTTCTGTCTAATTTGAGTTCTGAAATTATAGTGGCTCTGCTGTTTAAGAACATATAGCTGAGAAAACAGCTTGCTGGTTTGACTGATAATTGATTTAATCTATGAGTATGGAGCTGAAGTTAAAGAGAGAAGGACGCTATAGTTTTATGATACTGGTTCATCAGAGTTTAGATTGTGAATGCTCTGTTTGCTTTTTTCCTTGGTTGATTTGGTTGCAATGAGCTGGCACCCAAATATTTGATTCAGTGTGAAGGAGGAATTGCTGCTACCTAAATTTGTTGTACATTGTGTTTCAATTATAAATATTCCAGAAATTCCCATTACATGCCTTTATATTGTATATACTGTTTTCTGAATGTAATATGGGATTCCTTTGACCCTCAGTGCTCAATATCAACCACTTTTCACACCACTCCTTCTCTGTTCACAACAAATTCCCTAAGTTTTCACTTCCTGTCATTGATAATTTGATATTCCTGCTTTTAAATAACTTAATTTTTAAATACAATGCCTTTGCAATATATAATATTATTAAAATATAAGATGATGAATCACAGATTTTTTGACAACTTTTGGCCTTTCAAACCAAAATTTCTAATCAAAATAATTGTTTAAAAATTTATTATTAAATCATTTTTATTTTTTCAATTTTGTATGTGATGTGCATGTGCCCGAACTAGTAAGCCAATAAAAAAAGTGATCAGTGTTGGTGCTATTGCATGATTTTCTAGTATTCTGTGTTCTAGAATTTAGAGTGGAAGCTTTTACTGTTAGAGCATATTTAATTTGTTTATCCACAAAAAAAGAAGAAGAATATCTTTGGCTATATTTATATATCATCATTTACTTAGGCAATGGACAAAGATAGTAACTTTTACCATGTGTTATTTCTTACACAATGCTGGCATTTTTGTTTGATGCTGCAGCTCAGCCATATAATTCCTGGCTACAAATATTTTAATGAATAAAATCATGATAGTTTTTTGTTAGAAAAGAATTTATTTATCATGAATCAAGATTTCTGATATACAAATGCCCATCCTTGTCAAATAGAATTGCTTCGATTAAGAATCTTAAATACATTTGATTTCATTTAACGTTTTAATATTAATATACTTATCCAACTAGCTTAAATTTCTATTTGTGACTTTTTTTTTTAACTTTTTAATTTTTTTAGTCATTTATCTTTGGAATTAATCATACTTATTGTTATTGCATTAATTGTTGTTGTTATTGGCCATGGTCATCAATGGCATACAGTGTATAATGCATATACTTTTTGAGACTCTGATTCACTTATCTGTAAGTTAGGTTGATTATGATCTGTTGAGGGATGTGGTCATTATTTGCTCTAGAGTTCTTTGAATCAGAGGTTTCTGCACATTGTTATTTTTTTTTTCTTCATCTGCATGTTTGTCTTCATGTTTTAGTGGATGTAGAAAAATTGTAGGAATGTAATAAGAAATTGTTTAAAGAAAATTGGCTAAATAAGCACTTCTTGGTGCAGGCTATCTATCAGTCATAATTGCAAATGGCTTCCTCCACTCTCATCTCTGACACTCAACCATGGAAGGAGTTGAAGGTGACGGGGATAGTACTTCTTGGATATGTAAAATGCAGAAATGCTGTGAAGTATTCGATTTAATGCAGCTCATTTTGTGCAGGTCCATGTTGAGGACATAGAAAAGACCCATTTACGTGATTTATTGAGTGATGTTGAAAGATCCCGGTCAATGATGGTGTATGACACTTAATTTATGAGGCTATATAATCTTATAATCTGTTATTTTCTTTTTTAATAGTAACAATGAAACTAGGAGCCTGCAATTTTGTGGATTTGAAAATATTTTGCACTCAAAATGTTGACTGAACACCGACACACTTGCAATGTGGTGTATAACCTGACCTTTGCATGCTCTGTAGAGAATTCGATGGAATTGTACTGGACTACTCAAGGCAGCGGGCCACTCTTGAGACAGTGGAAAAGCTCTTTAAATTGGCAGAGGTCAGTTCAGTATTTCTAGGTATTTGGAAAACATGCTTTATTTTTTGGCACTTTGGAGGTCCCTTATCAAACTGAACTGCAATCATCTGATTATTGTTTCTCATGCTGTGATGTAGGTTGCATCTCTCAAACAAAAAGTAAACCGCATGTACAGTGGGGAGCATGTAAGTGCATCTGTACAATCCAACGAGTCCCACATATGCTCATGTCATACTCATCTGCATATTATAAATCTGTTTTTTTTAAAAAAATCTTGAATAAAGGTCTTAACTGTCAAATTTAGATTTTATAAAGGTCTCTAAAATTCCTGCCTCTAATCTTGCAAACCTTGTAATACTGCAGTGTACATGTGGTATATATGGTGAAATCAATTTCTGAGTTTTCAACTTAATAATTGTGTAATTTTGCTTGGACTTTCAGATAAACAGCACTGAGAATAGATCAGTTCTTCATGTAGCCCTTCGTGCTCCAAGGGATGCTGTTATACAGAGTGATGGAAACAATGTTGTTCCAGAAGTTTGGAAAGTTCTGGACAAGATCCGGGAGTTCTCTGAGAGGGTCCGCAGTGGATCTTGGGTAATATACTCTTCAGTTTTTCTACATGGACATTGTTGAACTTGACTTGAGGATATTAAGCATACTTATGCAGGTTGGAGCTACAGGAAAGGCTTTGAAGGATGTTGTTGCCATTGGTATTGGTGGCAGTTTCTTAGGTCCACTATTTGTGCACACAGCTCTTCAAACAGGTTGATGATACTTTCCAGTGTCTATAATGGCATTCCCATTAGTCTCTTTTCTTGTCCTTATATTTGTACTTATATTTTTGTGTACATACTACATATACAGATGAACATAAGAACTATGGACATTATCTTCAAACAAGAAGTATTAAATATATATTTATCACATCTTACAGATCCTGAAGCTATTGAATCTGCAAGAGGTCGCCAGCTGCGCTTGTAAGTATATGATGTTGCTGTTATTTTCAAAATTTGTTTTATTTTTTACATCTACTAAATAAACAATATGTTAGGCTCTAACTTTATGAATCTATCCACTCAAGCTTTTGGGCTTTTTTTTTTTTTTTCTTCCATTTCAATTCTGTCTCATGTGATGACAAGGCCAATTTAGATTTATAGTACACCATTTTTAGAAGCTTCGTTTAGATGGTACTGGTAGGTACTCCATGGTTTACTCGATGCAGATTATTGTTGAAAGATGTGTATTCATTCTGGTAAATGTGTGTAAATGAGTTTAAAGCATCAAATTGGCTGTGGTATGGTGTCTGTTAGAGGCATTGCAATGCCCATGTTCAAGGGTTCAATTTGTCATTTGATGGCTCGGATTAGAGATGTAATATTTGTGCTACACAGTGTGTGTGTATCAAGGGTTGGTTTCCTGCAAGTATGCAATATGTGCTGTTAGAACTTCATCTTACTAAAGCTACATATCATATGAAAGCTACAGCATTTAATGCAATAACCTTCTTCCTTTATTGGCTTCTATGTGCAGTCTTGCGAATGTTGATCCAATTGATGTTGCTAGAAATATCACGGGATTAAATCCTGAAACAACGCTAGGTAAAATATGTTTTTTGGCCTTTTTTTTCTTCATATTTAATTTATGAGATATGGAGGCTCTATCTTGTTTGTGATACTGTTGTGTTTTTTTTTTTCAATATTTATTTCTGCAGTTGTGGTTGTTTCAAAGACTTTTACAACTGCTGAAACCATGTTGAATGCACGAACACTTAGGGAATGGATTTCATCTGCTCTTGGGTAAGTGCAGTATCAAGATTATGTGTTCAAAAATAGTATTGTAATGGTCATTTTGTTGTCCTACAAAATACACCTTATGCCCCGGCCCCTATCGGCTTCTTCAAAATATATTCATAGTTTATATAGAACGGAAGAAAATGGGAAACACAATGGAATTTGATAGTGTTTTCAAGACTGGCTCATGATTCCATTACCTGCAGGCCCTCTGCAGTTGCAAAGCATATGGTGGCAGTCAGTACTAATCTCACGGTATAGCCATAAGCTCTTTTGTCTTTTTGATTAACTAGCTAAGCATTAACTCTTAAACTCTTCGTATTATATGTATATACATATATATCCATCACTTATGGCTGAACCTGTTGTTTTTTCTCCGTTGTCTTTATTTTCTAATGCAGCTTGTGGAAAAGTTTGGCATTGATCCTAGTAATGCTTTTGCATTTTGGGACTGGGTTGGTGGCCGGTATAGTGGTATGCATTTTGTTTCTTTGTTTCTTTTATTTTCTTTTTTTAGGAGTCATAATTTTAATTGTTGACCTATTTGATTTCGATTGTTATCTGTAATATTGCTTACAGTTTGCAGTGCTGTTGGAGTGTTGCCGTTATCACTACAATATGGTTTCTCAGTTATTGAGAAGTACGTAATTTATTATTGATATGATTTTGTGGGAAAATCTTTTAGAGGATAGTAGAGATATAAATCCATTCATAAGCTTCTACCTAATAGCTTTGGCTTTTGGGATAATTGGTTCATAACACGATATTAGAGCTTCCATGATCAAGTGGTCACGAGTTTGATCCTTGCCGCCCCCATTCTTCATAATTAATTTGAATTTCAGCACAAGGTAAAATAAGCTTGTGCATTATCCACGCTTTAAGCCCAAAGGGCTCTTGGGTGACCGGGTGTGTTAGAGGTATAAAGTTGTTTATGGGCAAAATACTTAACAGCTTAAGTTTTTGGGGTAATTGGTTCATGACAGAGGAGAATGTTCTTAGTAGTAGCTTAATTCATTAGGTTTTAAGTCTATTATAGTTGGTTGTTGTCTAATGCACCCAAGTAAACATTGCAAATTAGAGTATTAGACGGATTTAATTCTGCTTCACTTTCTTGTTTATATGAAAAAAAAAATATTAAGTAAAGGAAAAAACCATCTTCACAGGTGACATGATTGATGTAGAAATGGGTTCTTATACATATGCTCCTTCAAACTTCTTGTTTTATAATGTGAAAAGGGTGTTTTATGTTCCTGTTTCTATGCATTCTGATACTTTTGCATTGGCTTGGTTGGTTGAAGGGATCTATTTAAGATTCTTCATCCCCCATGTGCAAGGTTCAAATGCTCCCTTCAACTGGCAGTCCCACCTGGTGGTCATCCCTTCTCAGGGAGATCCCCTGGCACCTGGGGGCTAGTTGACTAGCCTCTTTTTGAGAAGAAATCCTTGGAGGTAATCTTTTGGATGGGCTTTTGCCTGCCCCTCTGGGACCCAAGCATGTCACTAGCACCCTGACTAATAGTCTTGGAGTAACCTATCTTTGCTGCTATATTTTGTATAAGATAGTGTCTTGCATCATCTTTACGGTGGACACAATCAACTCATGTTAAAAACTTAATTTTGTAGTAACAGTAGATAATAAGTTATTAAAGTATAATGCCTAATGCTCTTATATCTTCTTTGTATGGTTAGCGAAAACGAAAGAAAAATATGGGGCTCTTTTGGGTAGTTGCTTAAAGTCCAAGAAAATAAAGTGTCACCCATCTATCATTATCTTTTCTGTTGTTTTGTTTTTGGTGAGAGAGAATAGCCTTTTTTGTGTGTATGCTTGATATACATATGATGCTGTGTTTCTTTTGTGAAGGTTTTTAAAGGGAGCTTCCAGCATTGATCAGCATATGTATTCAGAACCATTTGAAAGAAATATACCTGTAAGTGCCCTTATACTGACCTTTTTCAACTAGAATTATTTGTGAGAAATTATAATTTCTACTTTATATATATATATATATATATATATCTTAATGATATGCATAGATAAGTTTGATTTTGTGAATTTGAATGTGAGAAACTGCTATGTGATTGGTTGACTGCAACTATGCTTTGGTTGTCCTTATGAAAAATTCAATTTCTCCACTGCTAAATGGATCAAGCAGAAAAGAGATAACACATAAAATTGATTGGCTTTAACAATGAAGAAGCAGTAGGCTAGTGGAATAAAAAAAAATTCTTCCTATTAGGAAAAAACTAAAACAAATAATGATGACTTAATAAGAAAACTCCATATGATTAAAAACAAATTCAATCTGGTAGTATGTTTTATGACTTTCTAACCCTTAAAAATGAGCCATGACTATTCCAAGGTAGAAACTTCTCTTATCGAATTTAAGATGACAACCTCTATTGTGGTAAATTAGATAAAGGCATATTAAGACACGTTTAACCATAGTTCATGAAATTATGTAGACATAGATTACAAGCATAGTTATTTATTGTGCATTGTGCAGAGTTGCACGAAGGGCTCATTGTGCATTGCACATTGCATTGTGTAGGCCAATATGCACACATAATATTTGGTATGTTTAATATAGCCTAAAATAAAAATATAGAAATAAAAGAACAAATATATATAGAAAATGAAATTTCAAAAGTCAAAACATAACTCATTGTCTTATAATAACTTCAAATGGATAAAAGATTCAAACATAAGGCACAAAATGTTACTCATTTAGGAACTCCCAACCCCACTCATATTCTATCTAGTAGTAGCACTAGAAGTACTCATTTAGGAAACTAAATTGTAAGCACAAGTGGTCTCAGCCTCTTGTGTCAAGTAGGCTATTCTTCACAATTTTCAGGAGAAAAACAGAGCAACTCAGTCTCAAATGAGATGAAACAAAGCAAGCCACAGAGAAGAATCTAAGATTCTGCTATCAGCCACATAAGTTGCAGGTAGGGGCTGCTACTGGGCTGTTGAAAAATGCAAGACACAAGAAAAAAGAGAGATAGCTTCGAAAATGACAAAACCTGATGGAAAAATCACAGACCGCTGAAAAACTCACAGACCACGCCGGAAAATGTCAGACCTGCCGGAAATGACATTTGCTAGACAACTCTTATGGATTCATCTCGAAGAGGGACATGAAGAGCATCAAATGGGAGAGAACTCACAGACCTCCCTGATAAGCCTTTTATTTTATTTTTATTTTTATTTTTTTAATGGGTTTGTCCTCAATTTTGATGGGCTTTGTAAAAGAAGGCTGTGCCTTTATCTTGCTCACATTGCGCAATGTGCAACACATAATTGGGCACATTTGTGCTCAATAGATGGGCAAGGCAAAGGGGACAATGTAAGAGAGCTTCATTGCCCTTAGGTCTCATTACCGTGCGGAATGGGAAATGGTGCACAATTAACAGCTATGATTAAAAGAATAAAATTCTCTCAAAGAAGAAATAGATCATGATTAAAAATGAAGGCTCAATAGATACTGAATCGATACTTCAAAATCAATGTGCGTAAAACAAACCATATTCGAGAGCTCCAAAGGAAACTTGTGTAAAATCCCTACCTAGCCCTTTATATAAAGAAGATATAGTGACCTGAAATCATGTAAAAATTCATTACAATTAGGAAACCTAAACTAATTTAAAATTCCTTTTAACATAGAAATCTATTAACATAGAAACTAATTATAGTAAGGATATGACAAAATTACCTCTTTAAAGATATCCAATCGGTGCAAAACAGCTATAAATTAATGTAAATATTATTTAATGTCAATTGTAAATTGAAAACTTGAATTATGGAGAGAAGCATTGCAATCAAAGGGTTTTCAATTAAGTAGAAGTAAGACAAAGTTTGTGGAATGTAAGTTCAACAAGATGCGAGTTAGTAATGTGTTTGGAACCAAGTCTTTGATATCAGAAAAGTAGGGATAATTCCCCAATTACAGCAACTGATTTACAGTAAAACACAAGAAAACACAAGAAATCACTCTGAAAATATAAAATAGAAAGGATAACACAGGTTCTTCGAGGCACCTGCAGCCTCCCTACCCAAGAAGGGTCCTCAAAACCTTACCAAAATGACTCCTCCCAGCCCCAGACCACTTCCTTCCCTTTTATGCTGGTTCCTAACCCATTCCCATTTGCTTCCCACCCTCCTTGCCATGTAGGTAAGTTTGTTACAAGCCAATTCCCATTTCTGCCCTTACTCACAGCACACACTTTATTAATAGTAACCGTGAGATGCCTAACATAATGTTTTGGAGGTGAATACTGGGGATCAAATCATGCCACAAGTAGCATGGTTTAAGTATCTTGAATCTACCTTACAAATTAACGGAAAGATTGAGGAGGATGTAATGCATAGGACTGAAGCTGGGTGGAAAAATTAGAGAAATGCTTTAGGCATAATTTGTGATCACAAGGTGCCTATCATACTCAAAGGAAATTTATACCGGATAGCTATAAAACCAGTGATGCACTATGATAGTGTATATTGGGCAGTAAAGTGCCAACAAGAGCGAAAGAAAGTGTAGTTGAGATGAGAATGTTGTGGTGGATGAGTGGACATACAAGAAAAGATAAGATTAGGAATGCATGTATTCGGGAGAAAGTTGGAGTAGCACCTATTGAGGAAAGGATGACAGAAACTAGCCTAAGGTGGTTTGATCATGTGAGGAGAAGACCAATAGAGGCACCCTAAGTGGATCAAATGGAAGATAATTTGATTAAAAAGGCAGAGGAAGACTGAAGAAAACTTTAGGAGAAAACACTAAAAAAGACCTTGATCTAAATTGATTTATTGAAAATTTGGGTTTTGAGAGAGTCCAATGGTGTCATTTGATCCATGTAGCCGACCCTACTAGTGGGGTTGTTGTATTATTTAATGTCAATATTGTAGTTCCAAAAGCATTGAGGAGTATTTTAGGAATATCAAGAGTTTATGCAATGCATGCTTTTATATACAGTATAGATGGACAGACATTGCAGTTCGTTAAATATCTTCCTTTTTTCTTGTCAAAATGTGAGACATTAGAAACTAAATTGAAATACAGTTAGATACAATATGTAATAATTGTACATCCATAGCCTCAAAATGGTCAGACTCCACATATCCATTTAAGGGTACGGGCCCACAACGGGAAATAATTCTTGAAGCCATGCCAATAATATCTTTCAACCTTTTACACTGCTTCTCTTCTGCATGCTATCTACTTTTTTTCATGTTCTGTAATTATCTATAAAGGTCTATCTCTTTTGGATGGCTTTAAGAACTCTCCCTCTCTTCTAGAACAATATCTCCTGCTGGTTCAGTACTGAACTGTAAAACCAGGAGCTGGAAAACAACAGGACCACAACAACAGCAACAACAACCAAACCTTTTCTCACTAGGTGGGGTTGGCTACATAGGTCAAATGATGCCAATGGGCTATATCAAAAACCAAAACTGTACTCGAGCCATACAGCATGTTACTTATGGGTAACAACTTAGCATTAGCACTGGAGAATACAGAACTATAGGCTGAAAATTTGTGTGTTTTTCAGTCTCAAATTTGTGTTTGTCTTCTGTGTTTAATTCTTCTTTAGTTAGTTCTCAAATGAGGGTTGTTTTGAAGATGAAGCAAGATAGCCAGAGGGAGACTCAAAAGTATTTTAAATATGTTAATCAGCAAGTTTAATTATAAACTGAAAGGAATAGAAAAAAAAGGGTAGTAGTATAAAAAGCTGAGGATGGTAGTTGGCGGAGGACTGATGTTGAGGTTGTTAAGTGGCATTTTTAATCAAGAGCAGAAACTTATCTTCACGGCCCTCCAGTTCTACTTATAGTGCAGACTATAATATATTTGAATGTTAATTAGACATCTCCTTGATGGATTCGGTTTACTGGCTTAAGAACTGATTGCTTTAAAACTAGATTGTAATTCCCTTCAGGTTTCTGAATCGGGCCTTTTTTGAAAATAAAGAAGTGTGGCTTTATAATACTGGAAAGCAGTAGCTAAATTTTTGAAGGAATAGACTGCTTTATAGATGGAGAATAAGTAATCAGTTAATCACAATTCACACCAATCATTTAGGAGGATTTGTATAAGAGAAAGATAAGTGGAGAATTTATAAATTAAAGTGGCAGATTACAGAAGAGGGGGTGAATGCCTAATTCTGCGTGAAAGAGAGAAAGATATGAAATGAAATTGTTGAAGAAAGAAAATATGAGGCCCTCTCCTTTATTGGGAGATACTTTAGGTGAGTATATCCCACTTTTCTAATTTATGTGTGTTTGCTGGCGTGTGTGTGTGCGCGCGCATTATCACAATGTAATTTTGGGTTTGGATGTTCGTATGGATCTCCCTAGTTGAGTCCATTCAGTGCTTTTTTATTAAATTATGTTGCACATTTCTCTTCAATTTCTTATCAAAAGCAATATTACTTTATAAAGAGGAGGGTGGGGTGGGATGGAATTTTAATCACTGCAAATTTCTCTCTGTTCTTATCTCAGGGATTATACATCTCTTTGGTATCAGGGATTTTACTTTAACAAGTGCAAGATCACATGTTCAATAACACACTGTCAATGCTGCAGGTGCTTCTGGGACTGTTGAGCATATGGAATGTCTCATTTCTGGGATATCCTGCCAGAGTGAGTACTTAATGCTTTGTTCAATTGAAAAGCTTTTTAAGTTTCTTTATTCTTAACCAACCATTTTCAATAACTGAAATTTCTGGTTGATATCCAGGCTATCTTACCTTATTCTCAGGCCCTAGAGAAGTTTGCCCCACACATTCAACAGGCATGTTTGATACTGCCTTGTAACCAAATCCTCAGATTCTTTATAATGCTATTTCTTGCTGTTCTTATAATCTCCTATCTGTTTCAAATTAGGTCAGCATGGAAAGTAATGGCAAGGGTGTTTCAATTGATGGCATCCCTCTACCATTTGAGGCTGGTGAAATCGATTTTGGTGAACCAGGAACCAATGGGCAGCACAGTTTTTATCAACTTATACATCAGGTGATCTACAGAGATAGGATTTTATGTTGTAATTAGTATTTGAATGCCAGTTTGTGCTATTTGAATGCTAATGCTTTGCTCAAATCTGATTATCATGTTTAATTGGGACATAAATCCATCCAGAAATTTCACAAATGTATATTTTTTATCCTTCCCCTTGACCTTCAAGTCAAGTGGTGTTTAGATAATTCACATCACATATACTTTAATGATTTATCATTCATAAGTCAGTTTTCTCCTGAGGCCTAAATGCTAAAAGCACAAATTTTCAACATTAATTTCTGAAATGGAACTTCTGTTAACTGCATGCAGAACTTATCATTATGTTGTTAACTTATTTTTATAGGCATGCTTGGATATAAACCGAATAACAAAAGTACAAAACACATCTGTTATTGGAATACAATGAAGAACTTGCTAAAAAATTTTTCCCTTTTTTATGGAGCGGGAGTGGGATCAATCATATATAAATATCACTACCCCCAAAATTGGATGTTAAGGTGTTAGCAACCTTTAAGCTTATTTTCTTTCATCTTCTTTGAGTACAATTAAAAGGGGCTAGATTTTGTTGAGCTAATCATTGCTCCCAAACAGTATACAAATTTTTCCTTATGAAAGAACAGAAAATAGAATACCATGTGGCAGATGATAATGATCATTCTGTGACATGTATCTGCCAATCCTCTCACTAATTCAATGTAGATGTTAGCCTTACTTCATAGTGTGAATGAACTTTATTGTTAAAAAATAAACAAGTCTATCTCCTTTCTTTTAGGGACGCATTATTCCTTGTGATTTTATTGGAGTTGTGAAAAGTCAGCAACCTGTTTACTTGAAAGGTAAATTCCCTGTTCCATAATCAAGTTTTATCATGGATGGTGGTTAGTTTGAAGTTTCTGCTCTAGTACTTTTGTGTTTAAGCAATGCAATTTATAATTTATTTTACTATCTGTGCAGGTGAGGTGGTGAGCAATCATGACGAGCTAATGTCCAACTTTTTAGCACAACCAGATGCTCTTGCCTGTGGGAAGGTACATTTGTGCTCTCTCTCATCTAAGTCATGTATGTAAAGTAGCCAAATGATGCCCTTACATGGGGCAAGAGGGAGGCATGTTTGTGCTCTCTTTTCTTATTTACGTCTATAAAGTTGCCTGATTTCTTCTATCTTCTCAAGATAAGAAGTAGAAAAGAAAATGAAACAGAAAACAATGACTAACTGCATGACAGTTTTTAATAATTGAATTTAAATTCTAAATAAGTAGCACCTATTGAGGAGATGAAGGAAACTAGGGTATGGTTTTTTGGTCATGTGAGAAGAAGACCAATAGTGGCTCCAGCTAGAAAAGTGGATCAAATGGAAGATAGCCTGGTTAAAAGGGGTAAAGGAAGATTTAAGAAAACTTTAGGAGAAACCACTAAAGAAGACCTTAATCTAAATGATTTTATTGAAAATTTGGTCTTTGATAGAGCCCAATGGTGTCGATTGATCCATGTAGCCGACACTACCTAGTGGGATCAGGCTTGGTTGTTATTGAATTTAAATTCTAAATAGCAATTAGATAAACCTTGGGTTCACTCTAATGGAAAGGAGGCCCTTGATGTTAATATCTTTACGATAACTCTCATGTAGTTTACCATTCTTCTCAAACGCAGTGAGATACAGGAGTGAACAGAAGAGAACTTATTTTAACATGTTTATGTCAGTTCTGGATTGTTCTTGGATACTTTTGTCTTATCTTGGGGGATGTAACAATCATCAGTTTCTTGCAGACCCCTGAACAGTTGCAAAAGGAGAATGTTCCCCCACACCTTGTTCCTCACAAGGTAATTTCCCTTCTGTTTCTATGACTTTTTGAGTTATTGCTGAGTCAGTAGTCTCCTTACTATGCATCTTTTTTTGCCGCAGACATTCTCAGGCAATCGGCCTTCTCTCAGCCTTCTGCTTCCATCATTGAATGCTTATAATATTGGACAGGTTTGAGATCTATCTGTTTATTGTGATTGAGGAAATTATTGATTCCTCCAGTATCATCTTTATATTGAGCATGTCCAACCGGAAATTAGGTTGTTATAATGAATGCATTTGATAAGACTAGAATTTCTATATAGATTACCTTGATATCTGAGAGAGTACCTAATTTGTGCTTGCTTTCTGATTAACATTATTTCTGTCATATTCTGAGCTTGACATTTTCATTGAAGAACAATTTTCAGCTTGAAGGATTTCTTATTTGTTGCTATGTCTGGGGTGATTTTAACTTAAGTATTAGAAAACTGTCCAGTGGCTATTTCAATCTTAGACTCGTTATTACATATATTGCTGTTGGTGAATGAAATTTCCTTCTTCCTAGTTCCTAATGTACTTGTATAATTTGAAGATGGTTGTCTGATAACATGGAAGTTGAAAATTTCCTTCTTCCGACTATACTTTAATAATTTGAAGATAGTTGTCCGATAACATAGCAGTTGACAAATGAAGTTATTTCGATTTAAGAAAGGACTCTTAAGCATCACCTCGATTCCCATACCACAAATTTAAAGGGAACTATACTAATTCTTCAATGCTCAAACCTTTTGGGTTGATGAAAGTTTTCTCTTTCTGCATGACTACATATCCATCCAAGTCATGTTCTATTCACCTATGTTTCAATTTAGGTTGACCCCCTTAACCTTGGCCAACTTTGGCTCCTTTCAAGTCAAGTCTGGATCCATCCATGTGTTCCATGCACGCCTTATATGCACACTATGACATGATTCATAGAAGATCAGCTCTCATATCTCATGTATGCATTGACCTGGGAATGTACTTTGGTGAGTTCAAGGATTGGTTCGTTGCAGGTGGTTTTAAACCTCCTGATTACTTGCCTTTACCTCTCAGAAAGGTCAGGCAAATCATATAATCTCCAATCAAAGAAGTTTGTATATGAATTTGCGTGTCCTTCCTCCTTGAGTTTAACATGGAATTAGAGCTTCCTGTGACCTATCAATTGAGATCATTCATTCTGCTTGGGTAGAGGGCTTGAAAATTTATTGTGATAGGTAGAAGGCCTGTACTTATTGAAGATATAGTATAATAATAAGGAAAGTGCTTTGCAGTTAATTAATTAGTTGCTTGTGGTGAACCCAAAGTGAAGGGTATAAGAGTCATTCTGCAGTCTCAGAGTAAAATATTTTTAGAAAAAAAAATCCTAATGACCTCAGGGAGGAGGTCAATCTCCTTATTCCAATCCTCTCTTTTTCTTTTTTACCTCAGATTTTGTTGTTTGATCAAGTGAGTTACAAATTAGATCATGAAATCTGGTGGTGAGTGTCTTGGGTAGTCATCAGTGGCTTTTGGATGCGTGGCTGTGTGATCACAGATCTGTTCTAGTCCAAAAGGGTGCAACTTTCATTTGATCTGTTGCAGCATCGTGATCTGGATAGTTTTGCTGCCAACCACTGCTGGTGACACTGTAGACAAGGCCCACTTGTGCAGTGGTGCTGGTAAGTCCACCACCAGTGATGAATGAAGTCTGGGCAAGCCCCACTTGTCTGAAGATAGTTCTGTTTTCCTTTTTTTTTTTTTTTTGTTCTAGGCTGTAAGGGCAATCTGCTTTGATTTATGATTTGTTTCAGAAGGTTGCAATTTGGTTGAGTTGAGTTCTACCGCTACTAAGTTGTTGGTGGATGTCACACTGTTCCTTCTCGGGGAGGAATCTCACACATCTCTGTGTTGTGGAGATTTTTTCACCATCTGAATTTACAAGTTGTTCATGAAGATTGTTATGCTACAACTCATAGTTTGTGGAGCTCACTGCAAGTTTTCATTTGGTGTTCTTAAGCTTTGTCCAATTTGTAGAGGCTAGTGTATGATTCTCTTATTTACTGTTCTGTTTTGGTGATTGTGAATGGTTTAGTATTTTGGTATTTGTTGGTGTTGAGCTTTACTGGATATTGCATTGTGGCTGTTCAATGTTAAGGATGTGGTGCAGTAAGACTGTTTTAGTGGTATGATATACACTGTTTTAGTGGTGCAGTAAGGCAATGATTTCTGCTTGACCTGCAGTTGTACTTTGGTAATTTGGGTATGCTCCTATGGTATGATATACACTGTAGGTGAGTTGCAATCCTTGGAGATTGATACTATCATGTTTGTTTGGTTTTTCCATTTGATTATTGATATTTGTGGTAGTTTGGTGTTACTGAGATGGTTTGCAAAAGGATATGAAGCCAAGACTGTTTTGGGTTGTTATTCAGTCACCGTTCATGGTTGAAGGTGCAACCCAATGAGTCTCAAGGCAGATTGTGATCTGGGGAGTCACGACCTCAGCTTGTAGGTGTAGCACAGAGAGCTACTTGATTGGCGGATGACCCTGCGAGTTGTAGTTGGAGAAGTTATGGTGCAGCCAAGGGTAATGTGAACCAGATCATGATAGACCATGGGAGCTGCAATCTAGCCCATGGGGAGTTTGGCTTTTTCTTGCTGTTAAGAGAGCTGTAGTGGTTTGAAGACTTGGATACTAATAGGGTGCTTTTGTGGTTCAGGGTGATGTGAGAACCCAGATTGTGAGGTTTAAAGACTTGGACACTAGTAAGGGTGTTTCTATGGTACTGGGTGATGTGAGACCCATATTGTGAGGACCAGCTAGGAGAATATTGAGGGATCCGCGTTGGAGAAAGGTCAAAGACAGGAGTTGTGTCATGTGTTTGGGATGTGGGTTGAGAAGTTTGAGAGAAGTTCAAGGGAGCCACTGCAAGGAAAGGTTTAAGACCTCCAGGAGTTGTCTACCAAGGACGTTGCTAAGACTTCTCAGTTGAGGGATTGTCTTTTTATGCTCTTTATTTAATTTAATTTGATTTTCTTTTTGTAACAGGCTGAAAGCTTGGTAAGCATCTGGTTTTGAGGGGGAGAGTTAAGGGCATAGTATAGTACTTGCTTTGGAGTCAAGTAAGGGTTCAAGAGTCCATGCGCAGCTGCAGTACTAGTATAAATGGAGGTATAGGGTCAACTTATGTATTGAACTATTCTAAGTAATTACTAGTGCAGTGTTCTCTTTCTGTCTCACATCTCCTTTGTTAACCCTTTCTTTATCTCAAAAACTCTATCGTTTTTTCAACAGTACTTATGTACTATATGTACATCTTTAGATGTAAAATGTTAAAGGTTAGCTGCTGCCTGTACTAGTTTTCTACACTGTTCACCATCTCCTCTAGTCCTTTATGTGAAGATATTTCTTTGGAGCGTGAATCCTGCAACTGCTTTAACTGACATGCAATGCTATTTTATTTAGGATCCTTTCTTTTTCTTAAACCACCCTACTCAGTTATGATTTTCTTCCCGTAGATTTCACCTCTATAATACTAGGATATCTCTTTTCCTTTTTCTCCAATCAACCGTGAAAGATATTCAGAACTTGGATATTAGTATTGACATTTATCAGTGAGCAATATTTTGGCAGTTTATAAAAATTATATCATTACTTTTTGGAGTCCGTTTCCATTGTTTACTTGTTTTCTTTTTGTTTCTGATAGAACCATCTCTAGTGTATATATAATATCCCGTAAAAAGTGATACCAAATAGCCCCTGAAAGTAAGGGAATAGACCATCTTTATATGTTAGACCCCCCATTAGGAAACAGTACCAAAGAAGCAAGGTTAGGGGGAATTACGGAAGCCCAGCAGAAAAATAGGGCAGTATGGGTTTTGCAGAATGGCTGTTAGGTAGGAATGGAGGGCAGTATGGGTTCTGCAGAATGGTTGTTAGGTAGGAATGGGGGGCAGTATGGGTTCTGCAGAATACAAAAGGTGGGAAGTCACAGACAGAGGGAGAGAGAGGATTTTCGGAGTGGAATCTGGACAGGGAGAGACCAAGCCTCTCGAAAGCTTGGAGCCTTTGCATTCTCTGATATTTTTCCTTCAGTTTTCCAGGGTGTGTTCTTGTAATTTTCTGTCAGTTATTTCCTGTGTTTTCTGTAATTTCTGGGCTGTTCTGGGGAGTGTGTTTCTGTAAAATTCTGGGTTTCCATTCCCAGGTGTTGTGTGTCTGTTTTCTGTAATATCTGGGCTCATTCCGAGATTCTGTTATTTTGGAAGAGAGGTTCCTAACAAAGTGGTATCAGAGTTCCCGATTCAGGGGGCTGTGAATGGTGAGATCTAAAATGGAAAACAGAGTGGAGGGTGCTGGAGAAGGGAATGGAGCAGTTGAGAAGCGACATTGACAGGCTGAGAATAGAAACTCAGCAGGAAAGAATGGAAGCACGGCAGGACAGGGAGGAAAGGGGAGCTCAAATAAACCGTATAGAGCAGATGTTACAGTGGATGAAAGGGAAAGACCCGATGCCACCCAGTAGGCCGGCAGGTGCAGTGACAGAGGAGGAAGGAGAGGAAGTGCTGCAGGGCAAGGTAGGCTCTAGTGGGACTATCACACAAGACCCACTCGAAGCTCGCCCTTGGAAGAAAGAGGGAGGGAAGTTGGAGGTACCCATATTTTCTGGAGATGATGCTTTTGGTTGGGTGAACAAAATTGAGAGGTATTTCCAGGTGAATTCATTGGAAAACCACGAGAAGCTAGATGCAGTAATGGTGGCTATGGAAGGGAAGGCATTGAACTGGTTTTCTTGGTGGGAAACCCGAAATTCCCAGGCAAGTTGGGAAGAGTTTAAAGCAGCCGTGGTGAGGAGGTTTCCAGCCTTCTTTAGCTCAAAATCCATATGAGCTGTTGCTGGGACTCCAACAGTCAAGCACGGTCATGGAGTATAGAGAGCAGTTTGAGATTCTCACAGTACCTTTAGCAAAAGTTGATGAGAGCATGCTGAAAGGTATATATTTCTCAATGGCTTGAAGGAAGTAGTGAGAGCAGAAATGAAGCTGCACAGAGTGGAAACCTTAGCAGAATTGATGGATTTGGCTCTGCTGGTGGAGGAAAGGAATTCTGTGGTGGGGAACAGAAAAAGGAGGATTGAGCTCCAAAGCGAGCAGCTGACCTTATTCTTTTAGCAGAACAGCTACTGTCGAAGTGGGGACTAAAACATACCCAAATTATGATTCCACCTCCAAAGGGAACTCCTACAACGACAACTGCTTCCAAAACTGGATTTATGGGACAGAAATCAGTAGAGGCGCGTTCAGGGGAGGGGAGTAGCTATCCAAAGAAGACTGCAGGATACAGGAGACTCTCTGATGAGCAGAAGCACAGGAGAAAAAGGAGGAAAGGGTTATGTTTCAAATGTGATGAGAAATTCGGACCTGAGCACGTGTGTAAATTTAAACAGCTTAACGTGCTGCTGTTGGGCAGTGAGGAGGAAGTGGGGTGTCAGGAGGAGGAGCCTAAGGAAAAAAACCGAAGAAGAAAGGATGATTGTGGGAGAGGACCAGGCCTTACAGCTGTCAATGAATAGCATAATGGGGCTAACTTCAAAAAAATCACTCAAACTATGGGGTGAAATACAAGGAAAAAAGGTGGTCGTCCTCGTGGATTGTGGAGTTTCGAGTAATTTTATAGATAGGAAGATAGTGGAAGAGCTTAATCTACCCTTGACAGAAACATCTGAGTACATTGTGGAAGTAGGTGATGGGCATCAAATTCGGTGCCAAGGGTGTGTAAAGAGGTAAATATGCGGGTACAAGGATTCAACATCACAGCTGACTATTTTCGGTTTGAATTGGGAGGAGCGGATGTTGTTCTCGGGCTGGATTGGTTGGAGGGGTTGGGTGAGATTAAAGCCAATTTCAAAGAGCTCACAATGAGATTCTTATCAAAAGGGAGGCTAGTCACGTTACAGGGGGATTCCTCTTTGTCTAGATCTGCAGCCTCTTTAAAATCTATGGTGAAGGCTCTGTACAATGAGGGAGAAGGATTTTATGTGGAACTGAAGGCGCAGGAAATCAAGCAGCAAACAGAAACTGAAGAGTGGGAGGAGTTTGCAACAGGTTTTGGAGGGATTTCAGGATCTTTTCAAGGAACCCCACGGGTTGCCCCTTCCAGAAGACAGGATCATGCCATAAGGCTGAAGGAGGGATCCTCAATACCCAACATCAGACCTTATAGGTACCCGCATTATCAGAGAAAATGAGATTGAAAAGGTAGTAGCTGAAATGCTAGCAGCTGGAATTATAAGGCCTAGTACGAGTCCATTTTCCAGCCCTATTATATTGGTTAAAAAGAAGGATGGAGGATGGCGATTTTGTGTGGAACTATCGAGCCTTGAACAAAGTGGTGGTACCGGACAAGTTTCCCATCCCCGCTATAGATGAGCTGCTAGATGAGTTGGGAGGGGCAGTGATTTTTTCCAAGCTGGACTTAAAGTCAGGGTATCATCAAATCAGGATGAGAGAAGAGGATGTCTTCAAGACAGCATTCCGCACTCATGAAGGGCACTACGAGTTTTTTGGTTATGCCTTTTGGGTTGACCAACGCACCCTCCACGTTTCAAGCATTAATGAATGAGGTATTCCGCCCCATTTTGAGGAAATTTGTGTTAGTGTTTTTTGATGATATACTCATATACAGCAGTAGCAAAAAAGAGCATTTTGCAGCATTTGGAGAGGGTCTTGCAACAACTAAGAGAGAATAACTGCTGATTAACAAAAAAGAAATGCAGTTTTGGGCAACCAAAATTAGAGTACCTGGGTCACATCATCTCAGCTGAAGGGGTCCAAGCTGACCCTGCAAAGATTGAAGGCATGAATTGGTTTGGCGGAAACCTAAGGATGTTAAAGGACTCCGTGGGTTTTGGGGTTGACAGGGTACTACAGAAGGTTTGTAAAAGATTATGGCAAGATAGCTCGGCCGTTAACTCAGCTGCTCAGAAGGACGGTTCGAGTGGAATGAGGAAGCACAGCTGGCTTTTGAAATGTTGAAGTTAGCCATGGTAACTCTTCCAGTGTTAGCAGTACCAAATTTTTCAAAGCCATTCTGGTGGAGACAGATGCGTCTGGCAAAGGGTTGGGGCGGTTCTGATGCAAGAAGGGAAACCGATTGCATATCTAAGCCAAGGTTTGTCATGCAGGGCGCAGCAAAAAATCAGTATATGAAAGAGAATTGATGGCAGTAGTATTAGCAGTCAAGAAGTGGAGGCATTACTTGATGGGGAGGCATTTTGTGATCCGAACAGATCAGAAAAGCCTGAAGTACTTGACTGAGCAGAGGCTGTTGGGTGAGGAACAGCAGAAATGGACTTCAAAGTTTGATGGGGTTTGACTTTGAAGTGCAGTACAAGCCTGGAGGAGAGAATAAGGCAGCAGATGCTCTGTCTAGAAGAAGAAGAATTCTGTGCCATCTCCACTTTTCATATGACAGAATTCTGAGCATTGGGCGGAAGAGGTGCTAAACGACAGCAAGCTGAAAACTATCCTGCAAGATTTGTTAAACAGATAAGGAAGCTCGTCCGGGGGTATATGGCGAAGGGGAACTGTTTGTACTATAAGGGACGATTGGTTTGTCAAGAAGTTCGACGAGGATACCTTCAATATTACATGAATTCCATGCTATCCCTTTTGGAGGACATTCGGGTTTCTTTAGGACATATAAGAAGATTGCTGGGCTGCTGTATTGGGAAGGTATGAAGAGAGACATCAAGAGCTTTGTGGCAGCTTGTGACATCTGTCAACGAAACAAATATCAGGCACTATCTCCGGCCGGCTTGCTGCAACCATTACCGATCCCAACTCAAGTGTGGAGTGATATTTCCATGGACTTTGTAGGAGGATTGCCAAAGGCACACGGCGTAGACACTATCATGGTGGTTGTGGACAGGACTCACTAAGTACGGCCCACTTCATTCCTTTGTGTCATCCATTTTCAGCCAAGGATGTGGCTGAAAGCATTTGTGAAGGAGATAGTGAAGTTACACGGGTTCCCCACTTCAATAGTTTCGGATAGAGAGACCGAGTGTTTATCAGTCAGTTTTGGACAGATCTGTTCAAGCTATCAGGAACAACCCTCAAGCTCAGTTCAGCCTATCATCCGCAGTCGGATGGTCAAACAGAGGTAGTGAATAGTGTCTTGAAACTTATCTCAGGTGTTTTGTGGGGGATAAGCCTAAGCAGTGGCCTAAGTGGTTAAAAATTGGGCGGAATTCTGGTTCAACACCAATTACAACAGTTCTACTAAAATGTCTCCTTTTAAGGCATTGTATGGAAGGGACCGCCCCGTCTTGCTAAGGCAACCGGAAGATTTGTCCGTGGTGGAAGGGGTTAATCAACTCATGGCAGATAGAAACATGATCTTGGATGAGCTGAAAGATAACCTAGCTATGGCACAGAACAAGATGAAGTCACAAGCAGATAAGAAGAGGAGAGATGTCAGCTACCAACCGGGAGACTATGTTTACTTAAAGATACTCCCTACGCTTTAAGTCTCTCGCAAGGAAAACAAATGAAAAGTTAAGTCCAAGATTTTACGGCCCTTACAAGGTGATAGAAAAAGTGGGCAGGTTGTCTATAAGCTACACCTTCCTGACTACACACGATACATCCAGTTTTTCATGTATCCCTACTGAAAAAGTCAGCAGCGGAGGTGGTGAACCAACAACCTTACCCAAAAGTTTAACAGAGGAATGGGAACTGAGAGTGTACCCGGCAGCAGTGCTCAATGTCAGGACCGCATCAAATGGGAGCTGAAGTGTTAATTAAATGGGAGGACTTGCCAGATTTTGAGAGCACATGGGAACCTTTCCTCACCATTCAGGGATAATTTCCCTGAATTCCACCTTGAGGACAAGGTGAAACTTTTGGGGGGGAGTATTGGTTAGACCCCCCATTAGGAAACAGTACCAAAGAAGCAAGGTTAGGGGGAATTACGGAAGCCCAGTAGAAAAATAGGGCAGTATGGGTTTTGCAGAATGGCTGTTAGGTAGGAATGGAGAGCAGTATGAGTTCTGCAGAATGGCTGTTATGTAGGAGTGGGGGGGCAGTATGGGCTCTGCAGAATGGCAGTTAGGTAGGAGTGGGGGGCAGTATGGGTTCTGCAGAATACAAAAGGGGGAAGTCACAGACAGAAGAGGGGGAGAGGAATTTCGGAGTGGAATCTGGACAGGGAGAGACCAAGCCTCTCGAAAGCTTGGAGCCTTTGCATTCTCTGATATTTTCCTTCAGTTTTCCAGTGTGTGTTCTTGTAATTCTGTCAGTTATTTCCTGTGTTTTCTGTAATTTCTGGGCTGTTCTGGGAGTGTGTTTCTGTAAATTCTGGGTTTCCATTCCAGGTGCTGTGTGTCTGTTTTCTGTAATATCTGGCCTCATTCCCAGATTCTGTTATTTGGAAGAGAGGTTCCTAACAATTTCATTAAGAATTTGCTGCATATACCGATTTATGTATGTATCTATACACTCCTTTTCTCCCCCTTTTTTATGGTGTCATAGCCTGCTTATATATTACCTTTTCTGTTGTCTACTTTGAATATTACGGATAAAGTTCCTGCTTCAAAACTGACCCTACATTTGCATCTATGACTGTTTTGGCAGACAGAAACTATTGACTTGACTGAACAAGGCAGCAGGTCAGACCGATCTTCAAAAATGTTCAGAAGAAGTAACATTGAGAAATCAGCTTGTCCCAAGCTTGATTCAGATGGACTTCCACATGTTGGTCAGGTTTGGCTTCATCTACCCCCTTCTCTCCTGACTTTTTATTTTTTCAATAAAAATTTTAATATATGAGTTTCAGATGATTCGACCGGACGAACCCTATTGTAGCATTTATAATGAAGTAACAAGTTCCATACACACCTACAAAAGAAAGGGTTCTGAACCTGTTTATGTCGACTATGTTGCTGTTGATGTCAAAAACAAGAAGAACCTTCAGAAGGTGAGTCAATGCCTTTGCATGTATTGTATTGATAAATTTGAATTTTGAACATTTAAGATTTATAATTATTAAAGATATAAAACCATTCTAACAGCTTAAGCTTTTGGGTTGACTGGTCCTTGACATGGTACTAGAGCCTTTTTGACCAATTGGTTAGCAGTTTGATCCTTCTTGTCCTGCTTTCACGTGAGGGGGTGTGTTCTAGATATAAAAGCCATCTCCTCTTTATTTGGTCCTTGACAATTATGAGCTTCACACTGCAGTCTCTACAAATACATAAGAATAGTATAGCTTGGTTTTACTTTTTTTCACAGATTTTTCTTGACAATGAAAGAACCATGTTATTTACTTCCTGTGACCTTCTTTGGTACTCTATCCATGTTTTTCTTAGTGAGTTTCCTTTTCTGATAAGCTGAGGGACCGGAGAGCTTTATTGTGCTGATTAGCTTGTTTTTCTTGCTGTTGTCCTTTTATTATTGTACTTTAAGGATGATATCTTAGCCTCCTCCTTGCTAGTGTTTTCAATGGCGTATGGCGGCAAGCCAAAAATCCACCTAGATTTATGGCAGATGGCGTTGCGGCTAATGGCGGAAGCTGGCGGCCATGTTAAATAATGTAAAAATTATTACAAGGCCCTGCAGTTTTAAAAAAAAATAAACATCTAATAACTTTTTAAGAACAATTATAAAGCATTAAAGAAAGGTAAACAAGTAATCACAAACGAAATATAAAATGCATCAAAGAGGTTAAAAACACAAAAACAAAGGTTATAATTCAGTAAAAGTTGGGTCTGGTGGGTGGGTCAACAAAGGTGGGTTTGGGTTTTAGATTAAAGATAGAATCACATGTGTAACCCACAAAAAAACAAAAGAATGACAAGAAAAAAAAAAAGAGAAAGCAACGCAGAAACAGAGGAAAGAGACGGAGAAACAGAGATGGAGAGAGCTACCTTGTAGACGGAGACAGAGAGGGGTGGGAGGACTTCGCCGGAGACAGACCGGCCTGCCGGATTCAGACACACTCGCTGGAGATGGACTAGCTCGCCAGAGATGGAGAAACAGAGAAGATGGGGCGGAAGGGGCAGAGACGAAGACCATGGGATATCGGGAAAAAAAACGCTCGATGGAGGGATTTCTTTGCACGAGAACATGTGGAAATCCAAAAATACCCTCTAATATTAGGTACCCATAGCTTGGAGGCGGGGATAGATGAGGAAATTCCCATTTGCCTTTGCCGTTTTCATGTTCTCCGCCATGCGAAGGCCATCTGCCATGGCTGTGCATGATGAAGCCGCCACACCATGACCTTTTCATGGCGGTGGGAATCTGCCACCGCAATCCGCCATGGCGCTGCCCTGAGCGCTATTTGACAACACTGCCCCTTGCCTGTATTTCTTTTCTGTCTTGCATAAAATTTCTTCTTTTATAAAACAACAATAATTTGATATCTTAATTTGATGACTTCATTTTTTTACAAGAGTCTTGGATTTTCAATTAACAATATCTGTTCTTTTTCCTTTCCTGATAAATTTTATATTAGATTCTTTTAATTGATTACTAAACTGCCTCATCCTGGCTATCTTTTCTGAATGTAGTTAGAAGTATAAGTCACAGAAGAAATAATTTGCACTAGATAACCTTATACAGAGTAGTTTGATTTTATCATTCAGTTTTATCTTTTTTTTTTTTATGTGCTTATAGTTCTCTTTATATTTTGATTAGTCAGTTTGATGTCTTTTAATATTTAGCTTCTGCTTGTAATTATCGGAGCAGGTCAATATACGCTTCCGACATCCTCGAAATCCTATCATTGGTGATAAATTTAGTAGTAGGCATGGGCAGAAAGGTGTCTGTTCTCAGTTGTGGCCAGACATTGATATGCCATTTTCTGGAACTACTGGGATGCGTCCAGATCTTATTATCAATCCTCATGCATTTCCTTCCAGGATGACGATTGCAATGCTTTTGGAATCTGTTGCTGCTAAGGTACTACAACTAAAAAAAAAAATATAAACATGAAAATAATCGTATAGATTATCAGTTTTTTCTTTTGGAGTTACTGATGAAACCGAAGATATGTCAAGTGTAATGATCTCATTTTTAAAAAGTTGACTCAATTTTTTTCTCTGCAAGATCAATTTTGTGTTTTAAAATTATCTATTTGAAGAGACGAGATCCTTTTCTGCATGTGTGTGAGTGCAGTAGTTCATTCATAGTAGTTATGAGGATTTGTGTGTGTTGTTTTTACTAATTATATTAGGAAAATGTATAGAAGATTCATAATAATTTCTTCTTTGCAGGGAGCCAGCTTACGTGGAGAATTTTTAGATGCAACTCCATTTCGTAGTTCAGTGAAGAAAGATAGTGGGGAGTCTGGATCAAAGTCAGGTTCACTTGTTGATGAACTTGGTCTCATGCTAAGAGAGAAGGGATTCAATTATCATGGTGTGGAGGTTCTGTACAGTGGGGTTTATGGAACAGAACTCACGTGTGAGATTTTTATTGGGCCTGTTTATTACCAGCGGCTACGTCACATGGTTTCAGACAAATTTCAGGTGAACAAATTAGCAATCAGCAAAATGAACCATGTACTCCATATTTTCTGTGTTGTTTGGTCTTTTCTTGGCAGGATTCACTTTGTCTTTCAAAATTATTTTGAAAAGAAATTAATGTGTTCAGTTATTTTTTTTGCTCTGAAAATTTTGGCTTGGGTAGTTTTAATTCAAAACTTTTATAGTGAAATTTATTAGTGATAGTTGTAATTTCAATTTGTAGCTTTTATGAATTTGAGAATCTTAATGTACTGATTTGTATGCCAAGCCAATGTGCATATGGTTTTAGATATTCCTGATGGAAAGGGTTAGATATAGTATAGTCTCCTTTGGTGCCAACTGCTGCTTCGCAGCCTGTCAGTCAAATACTATGATTTATTTAACAGCTACGGAGTCAATCATTCTGAAAGCTCTCACTGTGTCTATTCATAACTGGTCTTTAGGGGTATGATTTCAGTTAAATTGTAAAGGTGTTTAAAGCACTTAAGCTGGTGTTCATGTTCTCTCACTGATGTCCTTTGATGCTACAATTAAATTTAGCCTTTCAGGATTCCTACTAACAGGATTTGCAGCTAAATTTATAATTGTTGCACCAATAAGTTTTTAGGCTTCTATCTCCCTCTCAGCCTTTGTCAACCAAGGGATCTAAATTCATAGAATTTTTATGCCTGCACCCTCCTTGTTGGTTACATTCTGCTGCTTTTATGAGTCGTGAGGAAGACCTAATGTTGATCTAAAAGCATGAGTCTTTTGCTATCATGCCCATCTCTTATCTTTGACTGCAACAATTCTGAGTTAGTGTCATCCAAACTATATAGCTGACATTTTAGTCTGTAAGAAAATTATGCCATTATCATCCCATAGATACTCTTTCCTAGATTTTTCTAAACTTAGAGGCTAATGTTATTTTCTGTTATGTGCAATGCTACTTCTTTGGCCTTTCACATTCTAAAGGTACCACTTGTTTCTCATGCATTGTTAGTTATACTATGTGGTCTGATTCTTAAATTATAATTTACTTGTATCTTCCTCTCCCCCTCTCTGCTCCCTCATTTCTCCATACCTTGCTGCAACATATAGCAAAATTGCAGCCAGTACCCCACTCTCACGCTTATTTTACTGGACAGAACCAGTTAGAAAAATAAGTTGTCGTTGTGAATGTTGTGCTGTAGTGTATAGAACTTCTGTCTTGTTCTATGTTATTGTGAATTACTTTCTGCAGACGAAGTAAAATATTTTCAAACATATGTTTCTGGCAGCAAACAGAAAAGAAATCATGAAAAAAAAAATAGTTCTGAACAAGACTCTGGTCCATAAGCTGATTGCTTGGTATTTTTTGTTCACTTTTTTTCCTTAGTTTCTATAAAAGATTCAGTGCCTAAAAATTATATTGTCATGTGTTGTTTAATACCAGATGCTTCTTCTATGTTACAGGTTCGTTCTACTGGAACAATTGACCAGGTCACCCGGCAGCCAATAAAAGGACGAAAGCGTGGTGGGGGAATTCGATTTGGAGAAATGGAACGTGATTCTCTTCTTGCACATGGAGCTGCATATCTTCTGCATGATAGGTTGCATACCTGTTCTGATTATCACATTGCTGATGTATGTTCCCTGTGTGGAAGCTTACTTACAACAACGTTCCTCCAGCCTCAAAAGCGGCCTGTGCGGGAGATCGGTGGGTTACCCCCAGGAAGAGCTCCGAAAAAGGTCACTTGTCATTCTTGCCAAACGAGCAAAGGCATGGAGACAGTTGCCATGCCCTATGTATTTAGATATTTGGCAGCAGAGTTAGCAGCAATGAACATAAAAATGACTCTTAAGCTAAGTAATGCAGCTGGAGCCTGATATGTTTTATAGTCTCAGCCACTCTGGTGACATATGCTTAGGTTGTTTGGATGTGTTAGGATTGATTATTTGCATGAATATGAATGTCTAATGGAGCTCCAATGCTTGCTCTTATCATGGGGAGTTAAAATTTTCCAAGCCATGCACACATCAGTAGTAATTCTGTATTGCTGCTGCTTTTTAACAGATCCAGATGGTTGGCAAGGATTGAGGTTCGTCCATGTTTGTCAAAGTAGAAATTAGGTCAATTATTTAATGGATTCATATGGTGGGTTAAGGTCCCAGATTATGTCCTTGTCACTGGAAGGAGATACGTAGCTTTTATAAATTTTGTATATTGTATAATAACTGGAGGTTTTGGTGAAAGCACCCTGAATCGTTTTGAGAATGAACAGGTAGCTTGGCTATGTTTTTGTTTTGTTGTTTATGTTTTTGTTTTCATATTAAAGTATAATTTTGTATTAGAACTTTCTAGAATCACTTGTACCACTTGTATTGGAAAATTTAATTATTTTTTGCTATTATTTTGAGTTTACTTTTATATTTTCTCTTTGAAGAAATTATGTCAGATACAAGAAAAACCTGGAGTCCCAAGTCTTTTATAGAGTGTATCTTATTAGGGCTTAAGTACCTTGATATCGTAAACCTTGTTCTCCTTGATAGAGTCTCTAATGAACTAAGTCTCTTGGTTGTCAATCTAATATATAATATTGGTTCCACTAGTTTTACACTTCAATTACGTCATATGTTTGTTTTTACTGTGTCAAGCTTCGTCGTCTATTATTTTAGGATATAGCAGTTAGTAGGAAAACATTTTATCTTTCACTCAATCGTGCTCTCTTGTCAAAAGTTGGGTTCTTTGTAGCCATGCTCGCTTCTCCTTCGTTTTCGTTGTTGTCTGAGTTCTTTCCTTACTTCTGTCCTTCTCTGTCGCCTACAGTCCTCCACTTTACTTCTCTCAACAAACTTTGACTTCTAGTTTGCAGGTGAGCGTTTTAGATTCGTTGCAAATTCTTTTGTTCTTGAATGTCACATTTTGGGTGTTTTTATTTTTTTGCAATTGTTGTTGGAATATTATAGATCATTTTTTAGTTTGCTTCATAAGCTGATGAAACCCTAACCAGGATGAAAACTTGAAAACTTGTGAACTTGATACCTTTTGAAGGTGAAAACATAAAAACTTGAATATTGGAACACTTAAAAACTTTAAATACAAGCATTGGGTTTGGGGGACACAGATTTCATAAATGTTTATATAGGAGTGTAGCAAGTGATGGTTAGAAAGCTAAAAACTTAGTAAGTAGAAAACTTAAAAATGCATAAAAACTTTAAAACTTGCAAAAGTTTGGAAGTTGAAAACCTCAAATGCTGAACAGGGGTGGATAACTTGATTCAGTTAACTACTTGTTACATTGCATTAACCAAGTTTTTTATACTATGTTAACCAAATATTTGAATTAATTAACCACATTTAGTACTAAATTTATCACTGTCTGTCACTGAGATAGAAAAATTTATTCAGTCGTCCATTATTGACAATGAATTAATCAGTTCTGTACATTGACTTAACTACTTGAAAAATTAAATTAATCATTTTTTACACTGAGTTAATCACTTCATTTAATGAGGCACACTGATCACTTAATTCACCATAATTTGAGACTGAGATGGAAACTTTCATTGAGTTAATCACTTTCCTGATTCAATTTCTCACTTATTTATACTGAGATAACCACTTTTGATCACTTTTTTACACTGAGGTGGATAACTTGATTCAGTTAACCACTTGTTATACTGCATTAACCAATTTTTGACGCTATGTTAACCAAATATTTGAATTAATTAGCCACTTTTAGCATCAAATTCATCACTGTTTATCACTGAAATGGAAAACTTCATTTAGTTAATATTGAAAATGAATTAACCAGTTTTGGACATTGACTTAACCACTTGTTTCAGTTAATCACTTGAAAAATTAAATTAACCACTGTTTTCCACTGAGTTAACCACTTCATCTAGTGAGGCACACTGATCACTTAATTCATCATAATTTGATGCTAAGATGGAAACCTTCATTGAGTTAACTACTTTTGTGATTCAATTATTCACTTATTTACACTAAGTTAACCACTTGTTGACGACTTTTTCACTCTGAGGTAAAAAATTTGATTCAGTTAACCACATGTTACACTGCATTAACTAATTTTTCAAACTGTGTTAACCAAATATATGAATTAATTAACCACCTTTAGCACTCCACTGTTTGTTACTAAGATGGAAAACTTCATTCAGTTATTTATTATTGACAATGAATTAACCAGTTCTGTACACTGACTAACCACTTGTTTCAGTTAACCACTTAGAAAATTAAATTAACCATTTTTTTACACTGAGTTAACTACTTCATCTAGTGAGGCATACTGATCACTTAATTCGCCATAATTTGATGTTGAGATGAAAACCTTCATTGAGTTAACCATTTCCTGATTCAATTACTTACTTATTTACGCTGAGTTAACCACTTATTGACTTCTTTTTTATACTGAGGTGAATAACTTTATTCAGTTAACCATTTGTTACACTGCATTAACTAATTTTTTTTACTGTGTTAACCAAATATTTGAATTAATTAATGACCTTTAGCACTAAATTCATCACTGTTTATCACTGAGATGGAAAACATCATTCAATTATCCATTATTGACAATGAATTAACGACTTGTGTACACTGACTTAATCACTTGTTTCAGTTAACCACTTGGAAACCTGAATTAACCACATTTTTACACTAAGTCAACCACTTCATCTAATGAGGCACCTTGATCACTTAATTCACCACAATTTGATACTAAGATTGAAACTTTCATTGAGTTAACCACTTTCATGATTCAATTACTCATTTATTTATACTGAGTTAACCACTTATTGATCATTTTTTTACATGAGGTGGATAACTTAATTCAGTTAACCACTTGTTACACTGCATTAACCAATTTTTTATACTATGTTAACCAATTCCATAAATGAATTAACTACCTTTAGCACTAAATTTACCACTATTTGTCACTGAGATGGAAAACTTCATTCAATTAACCATGTTGAACAATAAATTAACCAGTTATGTATATTGACTTAACCACTTCGAACACTAAATTAACTACTTTTTTGCACTTAGTTAACCACTTCATGTAGTTATGCAGCTTGACACTAAATTTACTACTATTTGATAATGATAATGAATCTTGCTTCAGTTAACCACTTTCAAGAAGTTGACCATTTTTTTACACTGTGCAAACCATTTCTTACAATTAAACACTTTTAACCACAATTTACCAGTATTTGACACCGAGATGGACCTGTTGAGCTAAGTTAACCACTTACAGTACTAAATTAATTACTTTTTTACACTGACTTAACCACTTCATATATTGAGGTACATTGATCACCTAATTCACCATAATTTGATACTGAGATGGAAACCTTTATTGAGTTAACACTTTCGTATTCAATTACCCATTTATTTACATTGAGTTAACCACTTCTTTGAGTGAATCACCTTCAATACGAAATTGACCACTTTTTTACACTGAGGTGGGAAACTTCATTCAATTAACCACTTTTTATACTAAATTAACAACTTTTTTATACTATTTTAACCAATTCTTTGGATTAGTTATCCACTCTTAGCACTAAAGTCACCACTATTTGTCATTGAGATAGAAAACTTGATTGAGTTAACCAGTTTTATCACTAAATTAACCACTTATCTACACTGAGTTAACCACTTCATCTAGTTGTGCACCTTGAACACTAAATTCACCACTATTTGATACTAAGATAGAAAACTTCATTTAGTTAATCACTTGCATCACCACATTGACCGTTCTGTTACACTAAGTTATCCACTTCATCTTGTTATGCACCTTGAACACTAAATTCATCAGTTTGTGATTCTAAGATGGAAAGCTTGATTGAGTGAACCACTTTTATCACTGAATAAACCACTTATTTATACTGAGTTAACCACCTTTAACAATAACTTCACCACTATTTGACACTAATATGGAAAACTTAATTCTGTTAACCACTTTTATCATACAGTTAACCACTTTTTCATGTTGAGTTAACGAGTTCTTACTGGTAACCAGCTTTAACACTAAATTCATCATTGTTTGACCATAAGGTTAAAAACTTAATTCAGTTAAAATGCTTTTAACATGAGTTAGAGTTTATTTAATGTATTAGATTGCAATCTTTTGATTGATTTTTAGAATTGTACATGAAATGTTAATTGTTGAAACATTCTTCTACATTCACATACTTTTGGAGGTGGTTAATGAAGTGATTGTTTGTGGTAGCTTTACTTTAACAGAATGGCAAATACCAGTTCAAGAAAATGTAGTCGCTCTGATATTGATGGTGACAACATTGTGAAGGTAAAAAATTTGGTCAATGTAATGTTTGCATGTAGCATTGTACTATTATTTGTTTCTCATATTAATGTTTGATATTATATGAATGTTTCATTTTGTAGACTTGACTACGACACGTATGCCAATCGAAGTTAATCTTGGAAGTAAAGAAGACGTTGACTCAATCCCAAACCAATAGAATTGAGGCCACCCCGTTCAAGTGGCTTGTACATATGCATGAAAGGATGGAACTCTCTTCTCCTTTACTGAAAGAACTGGTTCTTAGATGGGTTGATGCTAGTTCTGGATTTAGAGTGAGAAGGAGGGTTGCATCTTTTACACCCTTAGATGTCGCCTTTGCTCTTGGCTTGCGTATCCATGGAGATGCAGTCAAAGTTGAAGATGATTACAGAGCATGTCAACTACCACATTGTTTGCTCAATCAGAGATGACAACTGATGTTATCATGTAGTTGTTAAAAGAACACCAAGCCGATTGTGATGTTGACAATTTTGTTCGTTTGTACATATTACTTGCATTTGCTGAGTTTTTCTTTCCAAAGACATCCCGAACACTAAATTATGGTTTCATTCAGTTGTTGGATGACTTGGACTCCCTCAACATTTATAGATGGGGTGAGGCTGTATATCATTTCGTAGTTGATGGAGTTTCTCGAGCCCATACTGCTTTGTGAAAAGGTTTGAATGATGGCCAAATACACTAGATTGGGTGTGCTACAGTTTTGCAGGTGCTGACATGTTTTAAAGTATCTTTCATTTATGTAAACATATTGCTTGTTTATGATACAAGTGAACTGACCTCACCTTATTATGTTTGTAGGTCTAGGCTTTTGAGCATATTGGCTTATGTAAGAGGCCAAATGCTTCTCCCCTACGATCATTCCCATGCATCTTCTACTGGCCCAAAGTTCGGTACACAAGCTAGAAAGTCATTGAAGCTTTTGAGATCACAAAGGTTATTGCTATGTAAGTGTTTTGTTAATCAAAAGTCACATTTCATTTGTGTTTGTAGTTGATTTTTGTCAAATTGACTTGCATCATATGGTTATGTTAATAATAGATTGTGGATCAGTTGGTTGCATCTCTTGAGGAGATGAACTATGATGTTATTAAGGAAGTGTTGGAGGAGGCCAAATGTGGGCAAGGAGTTAAAGGAATTTATGATTTTGATGTGAAAGAGGCATTTGATAAGCACCAACAGTTGCTTCAAGAGAATAAAGAGCTACATGAGCACTTATAAGCTAAGGACAATTGTTTGTTAGAATAGAACAAACAACTGCATGAGGGCGTGTCCTCTCTGGAGAACGAGGAGAAGCTCATAAAATAACTGTTAAGTGAGTTTGCAAAGCAAACTCTTGCTTATACTGCATCACCTTCTCCAATTCGAGCCCTACTTTCTCTTACCCTAGCTCTACCTTCTCCTACTATAGCTACTACTAGTCTTAGGCCTCCTCCTTTTTCTCCTAAAGCAGCTGGTGCTTCTCTTACCCATCTTCTAGATGCTTTGACTTCTCCCACTGTGCTGGACGTAGCCCTTATTGCAGCTGTGCTCATAACAAGCTTGGCGATTGAAGGTCCCCTCACCTGCATCGAAACTATAGGATTCCGATTATCGGGTGCAAAGACTTTTATCCTATGTTGTTGATGTATATTAAGCATATTGAATGAAGAGTACCTTGGTGAATAGTTTAAGTTAAATTTGTATTGAAGTGGCATATTGCAAAAAGTAACTTATTATGAACGAATTTGATTATTACATTAACTTTCTGTGGACTTTTTTGCACTAACTAGTCCACTTAGCTTATTAATAAGGTGTATAATTTGGTAAGTTTCATTTAGCTTAGTTGAACAGATTTGTTGAAGTATACCAACAAATCATTTGATGGTTGTTTAGTGACAAATGTTTGTAGGCATTACTTGTCTTCTGTTTTCTATGACTGTTTGTGGTTGTGACTAATAACATTTAGTAATGGTGCTTGTATGATGTCTGCATTGGATTCAGGTGGGGTTTTAGACCAAAAATGGAAGAAGATGCTATAGAAGTTGTTTAACTATTGCACTTGTAAGTCAAGCAAAAGTCATCCACCAAATGGGTATGTATCTAAGTCAAATGTGGTATATTGACATATTTCACAATGTTGGTTGATAGTGCTTGTTGGTATAATTGTGGTTGTGGTTTATTGTTAGGATGATTGTTCACTATAATGGATAGTTTATTAATCGTTTTGATGTTCATACTATGGCCAATAGGGAGTAGGTTGGTGCTATGGTTAGTTTGAACCTAAACATTGTTTGTTTGTTACATTCATTAGTTACATATACTGCCAGTTCTACGAACAAGATTTTTATTTTACAAGTGTTTTTGCTAGCTATTGAAGTGTTGATGGATGAACAAAAACAAATAGGATTGTCAGGCGACATATAATGCTTCTCGGCTTTGTTGTAAGTAGTTGAGCTTAATACAATTGCAAACATATCACCAATGTGAGACCTATGTGGATTTATGTCTCAATGTAGGATTCAGGCAGGGGTCACATGGAGAATGAGAAGGGAGGTTCTCACAAGCCCTGGACTATGAAAGATGTCATGGATTATGTCGTAGTAGGCTATGACGTTAAGTTATGCAATTTGGTAATAATCATGTTATGTAAAATACGTTGTTAGCTTGCGAGTTTATTGGTGGGTGCATTAACTTCATAAATGTTGGCTATTGTAGATTTTTGCACTAGTTTTGTTTAAGGAGCGTTGGTTCTGTTATGTGTTGGACCCAAAGAATAAGAGATTATATTTGTTGGATTCACTTGGCCCTCATGCGGAGGGTTCTGAGAAAGCAGAGTTGGATGAGGCAGTGGTATGAGCAATTTCATATTCTATGTTGCATTTAATAACCATTCATTTTATTTTGCCCACCTTGGTTTTCATTTATAGCAAGTACTTTTTGAAGAGTTATTGCTTATCCTCGATGCAACACTCACCAAAGATGATGCATCCTTAGAGCTTTAATATGTTGATTTGCCATAGCAGCGCAATGGGTGAGTTATTAGTTTTTTATATATGATTAAATTATTGCTTTACAAACCAAGCTTAACATGGTAAGGGAATAGTTTTAGTTTTGGTTGAGCAACATGAATCCAAAGTACTTTGGCACTATTTAAATTTTATCCCACAGGAGGACATCAACCAGATTAGACAAGACTTAATATGTGCATGGGTATTACACAAGAAAAATGCCACAAAGGATAATGTCTGAAAGATGCAAAACTAAAAGTTATTGTCACTTGTTGATTAAGTTGTACAAAACAATTATTTAGTTCTGATTGTTCCATTTGTACATGCATTTTAGTTCTAAATGTACATACATTTTGCAGCAAATATTAAGAGGCATTATACCTCTGTAAATAGTGGAATACAATAGTGATTTAATTAGATACAAAACGATGTTAACCAGTTTTACATTGCTCTTGTGGAAAATGGACAACATTCTAACAATTTTTACGTAGAGTTAACAACATACATAACTAAATTAACCACTTATCTTGACGGAGTTAACCACTTTGACCACTTAATCTAAACTAACCATGTTAGGGTGTTTGTCCACATTAACCACGTTTTGAACTACATTAACCATTTTTTAATACTCACTACTTACATAACCACCTTCATGTGTGAGTGGTGCAGATTCTTGCTTGAGAGGTGGTTTAGGACATGACCACTTGTACATTGTGAGTGAATATTGTATAACAGTACCTGAAACATTATTTAGTCAATAGAGATCATGTGGACCATTTTTTGGTGACTTAACAACTTGCTGCAGTAACTTAATCACAATCACAATTTTATACTGAGTTAATCACTTACTTGGGACCAACATACAAAAGGTGCAAAATCCCTCATAATTTATTAAAATGTTAAAAGCTGTTTCTTATATGTTTTGAAGGCTCATTTTTGTGGTTCTTTTAAGTGGGCATTCAAGAGTAGACCAAAGTATAATGATTTGGTCAACTAACCAGTTGGAAAATTAAATTAACCACTTTTTTACACTGAGTTAACCTCTTATTAACTACTTCAAGTGGGAGTGGTGCTAAATCCATCATAAGTGGTTAGGTAATGTTGAAAGGTGTATTAGGACATGATTTGGAAGCTCATTGGGGGTGATCCATCAATTGACCATTCAAAAGTGGTGCAAAGTCCAACTAATTGCTGGGTTAACCACTTCCTGAACTACATTAACCACTTTTTTACACTGAGTTAACCATTTACTTAACCACTTCATATGGGACTGGTGCAAACTCCATCATACGTGGTTAGCTCAAGATAAAAGGTGCTTTAGGACATGATTTGGAAGCTCATTTAGGATGTTCCCTCAATGGGGCACTCAAAAATGGATCAAAGTCTAACTATTTGCTCAGTAACCACTTGCTAAACTAAATTAATTACTTTTTTACACTAAATTAACTACTTCATGTGGGAGTGGTGGAAACTCTCTCTTGATTTACTCTCATACTGAGAGATGCTTTATGAGATAATTAGTTGTCATTTAGGGTGTTTCACCAATTGGTCACTGAAAAGGGCACCAAAGTCCCACCAATTGCTCGGTTAACTACTTCCTGAACTACATTAACCAATTTTTTACACTGAGTTAACCACTTACTTAACCACTTCATATGGGAGTGGTGGAAACTCCTGCATGATGTACTATCATACTGAGAGGTGCTTTATAAGGTAATTGGTGGTCATTTGGGGTGTTCCAACACTTAGCCACTTGAAAGGGCACAAAAGTCCCACCAATTGCTCGGTTAACCCCTTTCTGAACTACATTAACCACTTTTTTACACTGAGTTAACCACTTATTTAACTACTTCATGTGAGAGTGGTGGAAACTATCTCCTGATGTACTCTTATACTAAGAGGTGCTTTATGAGGTAATTGGTCGGCCACTGAAAAAGGCACAAAGTCCCACCAATTGCTCAATTAGCCACTTCCTAAACTACATTAATCACTTTTTCCACTGAGTTAACCACTTACTTAACCACTTTATGTGGGAGTGGTGGAAACTGACTCCTGATTTACTCTCATACTAAGAGGTGCTTTTTGAGGTAATTAGTGGTCATTATGGGTGTTCCACCACTTGGCCATTGAAAAGGGCACCAAAGTCCTACTTGGTTAATACTTCTTGAACTGTATTAATTACTTTTTTACAATGAGTTAACCATTTACTTAACCACTTCATGTTGGAGTGGTACAATATGCATCATAAGTACTTAACCACTTTTTTCCCAAGTCAACCATTTACTTGAGATCATCATAGTGTATAGCAAAGTAAATTTGTTGATTCCGAATAAGTGGTTAGCTCAGTGTCCTCAAAATGTTGATTTAGTTTAGTAAGTGGTTAAATTACCACATGAAATGCATTCCCACACTCACTTTTGAGTGACCACGTGAAAAGGACTCCTAGTCACGTGCCTTCACGTTAGATCTCTAATGGTCTCCCCCTAAGTAAGATCATCAGCTTTCCAAGTCCCTATTCATTTAGCGACCTTTGTTTGATAATGTAGGGTTTTCTTCTTTCATTGTTTCCTTTAGCCATGGTGTCCTCTTATTATTGTTCTCTGGCATCAAAAGCTTTTCCTTTAGCACAGGGAATAACCATGGCACAATGGTTCGTGTTTGTGAAGGTGGCCAGATCGCTCTGGTGAGGACTTCATGGACTACTCAGAACCCAGGAAGAAGGTTTTTTGGATGTACAAACTTTGGCCATGCTGCTTGCTGTAAGTACTTTGATTGGTTCCACCCACTTGTGAACAACAGGGACACATCAATCATCAATGGATTACTAAGAAACAAGCAAGCCCTGGTCAGAGAACTGAAAGCACAAAGAAGAAGAGAGAAAATGCTTATAGGGTTACTATTAATGAGTTGGTTCATTCTTGGCTTGTTTTTGTATTTTAGTTGGAAAAATCGGCCAATAGGAGGCATGAATCTATGCAAATCACCTTAGCAATTTAGTTTGGTTTTTGTATTTATTTTAGAAGCATTGATGTTTCATGACTAACTTATATATTTTGTTACTTTTTAGTATTAATGAAATGAGAAACATGGATTTGATTTGGGATACCATGTTTAATTAATGAATATGCCAAGGTATTATACTTGAGTGGTTAATACAAACCAAGTTGCAGCAGTATATAAAACAAAATAACTATGTTGAGCAACTATCCTAGTTGAACTACATAAAAGGTGCAATATCAGATGTAGAATGCATAACTAATATGTTGGAAAGGCATATAAGAGTGGTTAATTCTGTGAAAAAAAGTGGTTAATTTAGTTCATGAAGTGGTTAAGTCACCCTTATGCTTTATTATGGTCCACTTTTGATGTATCAAGTTTTAAAACCAAGCGACACTCTTAACTATAATTGGAGATGCCACCTAAGAACATGGGACTATAGTACAAGGGTTTTGGCAATGGTTAAGTTAGTGAAAAAAAAAGTGGTTAATTTAGTTGATGAAGTGGTTAAATCACCCATTTGCTAGATTCTAACATAACACTTAGATGCTCTTACCTAGCCCCTAGCACGTGATCCTTACGTGAGAGACTTCTCCCACACCGACGTGTCGGTCATCCCCATTGGTGTGTTTCCTAAAGCTCTATGGACTAGCTATAGATGGGATTAGGGCACGTTCATAATGATTGGCAGAGTAGGAGAGAAGCAGTAAGGAACCTTTTTACTTGTGTAGGGAAGGTGAACGTCTAGCCCAGGTTTGACCCTTGCTTTGGTCCTATGTCCCCCATGTCCATTTCCAGGATGTGGTCCTTGAAATATCTCCCATGTTTGTTTGGATTTTAGTGTTGGTCAAATGTTAGTTTTTCGGTGTTTTCTGTTGCTACCCTTTTCTTGTTTAGTGTTTGTTACTTGTAACTAATGGACACATGTTGCTTTTGTCTGTTGGTGTTGTTTGTCATAGCATGTCTGATATGTGTACCGTTGAGTTGAACCATGGGGGTTTTTTAAGTCATTAAGGTAGCAGGGAGTGTTCAGGTGGCACAGTTGACCTTATATGTGGAATTAAACTATACTTCTTTTCATATTGGGACTTGGTTAACATAGTGATGGAGTTTGGGTACCCTGCAACATCAGAACTATATTATGAAGTACCTAGACTAACTATAGAAGAGGATAGACAACTTTTGGAGATGATTCATATGCATGAAAGGTGTGAGGAAACCTGATGGGTTATCTATACAATCACAGGAATAGGTTTTTGGTTCTAAGAAATTTCTGAGGATGACAATGTCTCACAGTTAGGGGTTAAGCTCGAAGATGAAATAAGCACAATTTCAGGGCCTAAATCTGACGCCAGCAGTGACAGTTGAAAGGGAACAATTTACAAGTTGTAGATGCTTTGTACACATTATGTGGTAATGGCTAAAACAGTGAAGGGGGATTGAAATATGTAATTTACCCTCTCAGTTGTCGTTTATGTAATTAGTTTTAAGTATGTATTTATTTAGAACCATTGGTGTTTAATCACCAAATTATGAATGTTGTTACTTTTTCACATCAATGGTGATCAAAATTAGCAACTGTATATGAATGTTGTTACTTGTTCCACAATATCTTTTTTCCATGCTCTTGAATTTCAATTAACCTTATTATGTAAAGTTTTCACCATTGACCAAAAATTTTATAAAAAGAGATAACAAAATATGCATGGCAATTCTAAAAGAATCTAATAATAATGTTTTCTGTTTCTTCAATGACTTATATTTAACATACAAAATAGTTCCAAAATGAAATCCTAAGAAAACTAAAACTACCATGCCATTCAAAAGTGGTTAAGTGACTACAATAAAAAATATCTATAATACATATGTTCTATAGTGTACCAACAAATAAAGATTATATATAAAATCCTAAATTAAGTTTAACACAGGTCTAAGATTAGTCATTGATGAAACATGGTTGTCTCGAGCACATTCTGCTCTCCATTCACCCTATTAAAGGCTACAACATCCCCTAGCTTCAACATATGGGTCCGACAGAAATTCTTCCATCCATTCCCTATCCAAACCTAGTTGGCCTTGGTAGCAGATACATTAAGCTTGCATGGGTGGTCTTCATAGCCAACAACGCTTAGAATTACATTATTAGCAGTTCGGTCCAGATCGTTCTTGGAAAACTAAGCAGGAAGATACTAAAAAAATCAACAGATAACAAACGTGTCAACTCATATGAACATATACTTAAGATTATAACATATTATATTTCGGGTTAAATTTACACATTTCATATATAGGAGATAAAATAAATATAAGATTATGATTACATATAGATCAGATCAACTCACCAGTTGGCTTCCATTAGCCATGGAGTAAGTTAAAAGAATCCTTCAGTTGAAAGGATAATTAACAGGATCAAACATGTCTTCAGATTCATCATGCAGATCAAGGTATTCAATATCCTTCCTACTCCCGTTTAAGATCCATATCCTGAAAGAGTTCTCCCTAACATAATTGAAAGAAAGTAACCACCCATCTTGCACTCCATAGAAAGAAATTAATTCCCCCTAGTCGTCCATTAGTTTTCCTCCACTGTTAGTCATACAGAGTCTAACATTAAAAGTATTTCCTCTCGGGCTAGAAACTGAAATTTGAGTGCCTAGGTTGTGTCCATACGTTGTAACAAAACTAAGAGGCAGTTCTCCATAACCCTGACAATCGCACCAATTTTTTTAAAAGACAAGAGATTAGCCTATTTAAAGGAAAAAAATAAAAATGGAACCGATTAGACATGGAAAAGAATAGAAACCTTGTCGAGAATCACAACAATCTTGAAAATAATCAATCCCCTCCAGCTGCTGCCACTTGAAGTAGGAGAACCCATTATGCTATATATCATAATATTGGAATAACAATAAATCAGTAAGTGAATAATGCACCATGTAACTAAACTAGGAAAAGATGACAAAATGAATATTAAACAGGGAATGGGTAGTCAAAACAATAATGAAACTAAATTGAGACTGAAGTCAACTTTGAATAGTAGAGATGAATATCAATAAATTATTGAAGGATAGAGGAAAAAAATTCAAGGGGAATATCTAACCTCAGAAGATGAAAAAGGTAGTTTCCACAAATGCAAGGCTTTAAGAAGGAAGATGCTTCAGAGGACGATACTGAAGAAATCTATACTACACATGTAGAAGGAAGGAAAATGCTTGATTTTGATGACTGAAGGAATCATCTGTTGGAATATAAAGAGTCAAAACTGGGAGTTACGTCTTTCAGGAATCATGGGGAAACGACTCACCTCTTAGTCCTCTTGCCAGAATTAACAATCAATTGGAACCTCAAGCAATAGAAATAAACGGAACTTCTTGTATATAACATAACTAACAATTTAAAGTATAAACTTCCCTCCAAAACTAACAAAATCACTAAAGATATATAAACTTGATAATTAAAAATAAAGTATAATAACAAAATAATAATAATTATATATTGTATTATTTTTTTAAAAATACTTAAAAAGTACTTCAATGATCACCAAATCATGTATGTTGTAACTTTTTTACATGAATGAATTGATAAATTAGCAAGTGTAAAGATAAGAGCAAGCAATGAATACGCAAAGTAAGAAAGTGGTTGAATGAAAATACATAAGTGGTGAAATGAGTGTAAAAAAGTGGTTAATGTAGTTTAGGAACTTTGGTAGGACTTTGGTGTCCTTTTCAGTTGCCAAGTGGTAGAACACCCCAAATGGCCACCAATTACCTCATAAAACACCTATCAGTATGAGAGTAAATCATGAGAGAGTTTGCACCAGTCCCACAAGAAGTGGTCAAGTAAGTGGTTAATTTAGTTTAGCAAGTAGTTAACCAAGCAATTAGTTCGACTTTGATCCACTTTTTAATGCCCAATTGAGGAAACATCCCAAATAAGCTTCCAAATCATGTCCAAAAGGACCTTTTAACTTGATCTAACCACTTATTATGGAGTTTGCACCAGTCCCACATGAAGTGGTTAAATCAGTGTAAAAAAGTGATTCAGGAAGTGGTTAACCCAGCAATTAGTTGGATTGTGCACCACTTTTTAATGGTTAATTGATGGATCACCCCCAATAAGCTTCCAAATTATGTTCTAAAGTACCTTTTAACTTGGGCTAACCACTTATGATGGAATTTGCACCACTCCCACATGAAGTGGTTAAGTAAGTGTGTTGTTGGATTTAACCACGTAAGTGAACGTATCGCAACAAGTAATAAAGTGATGAATAAAGATCGTTCCCATGGAGAATTGTATCTATTACTACTAAGTACTAAAATGATCCCAACCTAATCTTATCAAAACAAATTGAATAACTAAATAAATAAAAAGAAAACTAAATGAAAGAAAAATAACAAGAATGCAATTAAAACTAAGGAATCAATGTAAATAAGCCAACGAGTACAATTTCCCCCAACACATCATTTAAAATCTCTTAATTCTTTCTGAACTTATCCAATGATTATGAGTTGTTAACTTAGGAATCTAAGTCTTTCATATGCATCTCCCGATGGTCATATAAAACTATCCCTCTTATTCTATTCCTATATTCCTATGACAACAAAAATAAGAAGAAAGCATTGAGAACAAGCCCTAATCATGGTTAAATATGGTTTGCAAGTATATTTCTATCTTACAAGCAAATCATTTCATTTGATGCCTAAATGCCTTGAACATATGCTATTTCATTTATGGCTTAAACCCAAATTTCCTTTCCCAAGTTTAATTTAGATTTACTTGATCAATCTATTTGGCGATCAAGCAATTAGAAGTATTAAAATCAAGATGAAATAAATAACTCAAAAAGCATTGAAATAAGAAAGAAAGAAATCAAAAGATCCAAACTACATGCTCGTTCAATTGCAATCCTAAAAAAATAAAATTAGTTTATGCTAATAAAAAAAAATATAATTAAAAACCAAATAAGTTCCACCATTAAGAACAAAACAAAACAAAAAGAAAAAGTAGAAGAAGAAAAAAGGAAAAGATCTTCAATCTTCAAGTCTGCAATCTCTTCTTACTTGCATACTTGATAGTTTCTCTCTTTAGACCCCTAACTGTCTCTCAAGTCTCTCTAAAAGTACATCTTTTTATGGTAGTATGTCTCTTCTGTTAGGATTAGGAGTCTTTAAGTATGAGAACTCTAAAAGCCTAGGCCCAATTAGTGTTTAAAACTATTTCAAATTCCTTTTTGACTAATTACATAGGCCATATAATTTTTCTCCTGGCTGTGTAGTTCTTTGGAAGCAGAATTAGACTTCAACTTGACACAAAAGTTGAATCTCTATGTCTTATCTAATCATAGGCTTTGGAATTACGTGATTTTGACCACTGTAACTTAAGATATCTTTAAATTACTTCATAAAGGTTAGATTATACGAGATTAAACATTCAAAACTTGACTTCAAGCCCATCAAGCCATCTTTTCTTCAAAATAATTGCGTCAAAACATTTCTAAACCTTGAAAAAAAAAGAGTATGCTAGGAAGAAACAATTAACAAATCAAAACTAAAAAAGACTTAAATTATTAAAAATTAAGATCAATTCATTGTCAAAACAAACCCCTATATGAATAACTTTTCTCAATACAACAAAGTGGTTAAATCAATGTAAAATTGTGGTTAATGTGGTTCAGGCAATAGTTAACTGAGCAATTATTAATACTTTGATGCACTTTTGAATGGTCAAGTGATGCACCCTTCCAATTCATCCTCCAAACCATGTCATATAGAACATTTGAACCTGACCTCGTATTATGATGGATTTTTAATTGCAAGCACATCATCCCAATTGAGGGTTTAAATGATTAAATTAGTTGAGGTGGTTAAAGTGGTTATGACAGCATAAAAAAGCGGTTAATTTCATTCACCAACATTGACCAAATCATTGCACTCTTGTCTACTTTTGCATGGCCAATTAAGGAAACACCTAAAATCAGCCTCCAAATGATGTCGTAAAGCACTTTTCAACATGAGCTAACCACATATGATGGATTTTCCACCACTCCCACATTAAATGGTTAAGTAAATGGTTAACTTAGTGCAAAAATATGGTTAATGTAGCTCAGCAAGTGGTTAACTGAGCAATTATGAGGGATTAATGTAAGAAAACAACTTCAAAAACACCTTTCAACATGAGCTAACTATATATGATGGATTTTCCACCACTCCCACATTAAGTGGTTAAGTAAGTGGTTAACTCAGTGTAAAAATATGGTGAATGTAATTTAGCAAGTGGTTAATTGAGTAATTATGAGGGATTGATGTAAGAAACCAACTTTGATGCAGAAAACAATTTCAAAAAATGTAAGAAAATAACTTTTAACATTATTGAAAATAAGGTTGGATTTTGCACCCCTTGTACTTTGGTCCCAAGTAACTGGTTAACTTAGAGTAAAATTAAGAATGTGATTAGGTTACTTCAGCAAGTGATTAAGTCACCAAAAAGTGGTCCACATTATCCCTATTGACTAAACTATGTTTCTGGTACTGTTATATAATATTTACTCACAATAGCAATGATACATTCACATTCTCCTCGTTACATGTCAGGCAGTAACTAGCATTTTATTTTATTGAATTAGTCTTATACTTATGATTAACCACTTCTTTGCACAACCAAGTCAACAAATAAAGGAATACCCATAATTATACATCATTACACACATTTATAAAATAAGATTAAACAATGACCAAGCATGCAAATGTTAGGAGAACATCATCAATGGATGTTCATCAACCTCTTTTTTCTTTCGCGTGTAAGTTGTGGTCCATGGAGTTCTTGTGCTCCATGCCTCAACCCACTTTCTAGGCTTGATTTTCCTTCTTGTATACAGATTTGACATCATAGTAGCTTGACATGGTACATTTCCTTCTTCATGTGCCACTTCCAATGCATCTCTGTAGATAACAATGCAGGTTAGTAGTTTGTACGTGCAATCAGTTATGTAAAAATAAAGGAGGACTCTCAACACATAACTTTTTCTATTAGACAAACCACCAACGTTAGTTGCCACTACTATCATGCTTGAACCCACATCTGCATCCAAAGTTTCACCTGGTGAGTGCATATTTGGTATAGCCACAACACTCAAATTTCCCCAATAAGACACAATAGAATTTTCTAAATTAAGCACAGGAGTCAACTTATGAGCCATGGGTGTTGTAACTGTAGCTTCCTTTAACATTTGGTTAATCACTACTAGGTCATTCTCATGAATACATAGCCGCTCATGCAGCTTTTTATTCTCTTTCATGAAATAATTGTCCTCGTCAAAAATGTGCTTATATAGCTGTTTATTCTTCTTCATCAAACACTTATTATTAGCTACAAGGTCGTTCAAATCTAATAACATTGGTCGGGAAGGGCTTGGTTGCCCACATTCAGTCTCCTCCCGCGCCTCCCTTATGACTTCGTACTCCATCTCGGAAGCAAATGCAACTAACTTATCAGTTATCTGTTAATGACATAACCATAGGATGTGAGTTAAATTGGCAGATATCAACTACAAATCCAAAAAAATTGTAACATATCATTAATAGAATATAGTTCAAATAGAGTTCATACTCCATCTCGGAAGTAAATGCAACTAACTTATTAGTTATTTGTTAATGACATAACCATAGGATGTGAGTTAAATTGGCAGATATCAACTACAAATCCAAAAAAAATGTAACATATCATAAACATAATATAGTTCAAATAGAGTCCATTCTGTAACACCCTACCTCTTACAGGCATTATGTTACATGTTTAAATTTATTATTAATTTCAATTAAGTTAAATTAATGTTTAATTTAGTTTAAATTTATTGAAAATAAAATTTATGTCAATATTTGGTGAATAAAATTTTTACATTAATTTAATACATTATTTTAGTGATTACGTACTCATATTAAATTCTTTCTAAGGAAATAAAATATAAGTCATGTATCAAAAAATCTAAAATTTAATTCAAAGTAATAAAATATTACTTACGAAATAAAAGTATCACCCTAACCTGTAAATATACTCAATTGTGTGTTATCTGCTATAAAGAAAATATATCCAACTTAAGCTATTAAGTGACATTTCACACAACTACATTCCATAACCATCATTTACATCATAAACAAAAGCTGTATACTATTATACATACATGAGATTTCTAATCGGTATATAATTATCCACTATTGTACATCCAAAAGATGTTTAGCCTGACACATTTTGCTGCACATCAACATATACACATATGTATAACAAAAAGAACTACTGGCTTCATTTGGCCATGCAGGAAAGGTATATCAGAGTCTACATCCTATATGTACATACTATACTCCAGGCTAATTCTACCAAGTCTACTAATAATTACAACACGTAAAAGCCAAAATAAACTGGTTCCTATGAAAAAAGGCAACCAGCTAATGTCGATGAATAGTGAAATGTATATCCGCATCTTTATTAAGCTGCAGGAGGCTCTAGAAATATCACAGTTTATAGGGGTGAGAAATAAATTGTCAGTAGGTACTCAGATGCAGAAAAATATAAAAGAATATAATTCCCATAGCATTTCTAGCTGTAGCAAGTACAGAAAACACAGTTCCATGATTAGTCAATGATCTCAAATATGTATAACAGTTAACATATATCATTCCTTAAAACTTCACTCTATGTTACATGCTCACGAAGCTTAAACTAGGGCTTAACCACTTTTAAATTTTCTCTTTGCTTACATGGTTCAAACCTTAACTTATTGAGAATTCTCTTTTGGCATAGGGCGTCCCCTAAAACTAGAGTGACCATTTAACACGCACTGGTGGATTCCACTCCACTATCTACACCTCTGGTGGACCTGTCCATGAAATGGACCTACATACATGTAGGACTTCTCATGGACTTCTTTCATGACTTTTTATTAGAATCTCTTTTCTAATCTTTATGGATCACCTCAAATTCATTTTCTTTCTCTGGAGGATCACATCCAAGCTTTGCTTATTCTTTTTCTTTAATTGAAGTAAGCATGTAAGAGAGGACTTCTTAAGGCATCAACATCTCAATAACATAGATATAACTTAGTGAAATATTCACTAGAGTCTCAAACTTCACCTTTGTAACAAAACACTTATTCCTCTCCTCATGAAACACTTTGAAATGACTATCTAGCACTTGAATCACATAACTTTCACTAAAAATTCTCATATAACTAAAACCTAGTAAAGAAAATAAATATCACAAATACAGGATATTTATTCTTAAATCAATACCATATCATGAAATCCCACCATAAAATCATCAAACTCTCATTATTTACTAAAGGAAACATATCCAAGTAACTTTCTCATCCAAACTCCCAAGTTCCCACAAAAGGGTGTGGGCCACACACACATAACCACACGTGGATTTTCATTCCAGCAAGCAACAAATGTTTAAAAAAATAAATAAACCATAATTCCAACAAGATTGCACAATTACAATAAAAATCAACAAAAACATCCCCCTAGAACCCTAGTGTGGCCGTGAGCTAAGGGGCCCAAGACTTGAAATTCCAAGTGATTTTCACTTTTTTCCATTTGTAACAAAGACTCCAAAACACCAAATCAAGCTCTTAACCATCCAAAAATCCTCAAAATCACATCTAACCAAATTCTAATACAAGAGCTTTAGTATGTCAACTTGGAAATCTTGGGTTCCCACTTAAAAATAGGATTCGAATCTTAGCCTAAATGGCTCACCACATTCTAAACAATCCATAAACACTCTCAAAATATTAGAAAGAGAAACCATCATAGTTTTGAGTCATAAACTACCATGAAACCATGGTTTGAACGAGAAAAAGCTGGGTTTGAGTTCCCTACCTCTTAGAGTTGATCTTAGGGAAGGTCCTGCCTTGTTTTCCTTCTTTCCTTTCCTTTCTCTCCTTCTCTCCTTCCTTTTCCCCCTCCCAGCTGTGAACAACATGTCAAAAAGTGGATAATGTAGTATGAAAAGTGGCTTATAAAACACTAGCAGGTTTGAATGTGGCAAGTGTTGAAGGGTAGAAGTGAAGTGGTTAACAACGTGTAAAAAAATGGTTAATGTAGTGTGAAAAGTGGTTAATGAAGCACCAGGATATTCAAATGTGGCAAGTGTTGAAGGTACACTTCAAGTGGTTAGCAACGTATAAAAAAGTAGTTAATGTAGTATGAAAATATGGTCAATGGGACGTAGAAATTCATCGTTGCTCCCTAAGTGCACCAAGTACATCCCTACAGGTTGTCTTGATTATGTCAAATGGAGTTGGTTGAATATCAATCAACTTATAAATCTTTTCTGCACCTTCAGCCTAAAAATAATAATACTTAATAAGTTAGGTGAAAATAACAAAGTATATTACTGATGCAAGTGAAATCAGTTTTTTACCATAAATCCAAGAGCTCCTCCTTCTGGAGAAATCCACCACCTACTACGACTCCAATAGCACCTCATATATTCATAATCAAAATCCAAATAACCATGAGTTTAAGGACTATTAAAAACCCTTGAGTGATGATCATTCTACAGGCCAATATAATAAGTATGTTCATTAGGCGAATAAACTCCAATCTTTCCCTTCAAATACAAACTGTGTAATTGATCAAGATCAACTAGTTTTATAGGAATGTGTTGCTCTATGCCAAATTGGTACATCACTCAATCAAAATGATGTCATTCAATAATATGAAAACAAATAAGAGGTACTTGAGTAGCCATACATTACTTTTAGCAAAACAATGCGGTGGGAGTGATGATATGATGTCATTGTCTACATATGGCTGCCAAATAATCTGTAAAAGCTAGTGCCAACAAAGTTAATGTGAATTAATAGTATAGGATAATGAATTATAAATTACATATCAAAATACATACCCCATCATTATGTAATTGATCAAGCAAGAGCCTGGACTGGGACAGAACATGCATAAGGGCATTTAATATTTCTTTGTTGTCGTTCTTTCTTCGTCCCAATAGGGGTAGTAGGGGATATACAAGTGCCTGAATTGCATTGATTGATGCAAATACCACACATATACCAAGAGCCATGTGTGGAAGTCTATCCCATGCCCACATGTGTAAAAGAGATAAACAATTGCCAATTTCCTTTTTTTGAATGTTGGTAGCATTGCACAACTCTCGATACATGATAGCTAATACAGCAGAACCCTAACTATATCTACCACATGCCTCAAAATAAGCCAAAAGGGGAAGATACATAAGACAAACATATTGAGATGACTTGTCAACCATCAAGTACCCGCCAATCAATCTCAGTGTATATGCACATGCATGTTGTTGAATTACTAAGTTTGAAGCATCATTAGGTAATTCATGAAACTCATTTACAAGCCAATGCAAGCTCAAGTGTTGGCTCCTAATTTGATTAGTTAGGGTCTCACACCCAATAGAATCTCACATAGGCCTAGCCAATTCATATGAGTGCTACCAGTTACCGCATCACCATCTACAGGAAGTCCCAATTATACAGAAATGTCTTCCAATGTAATTGTGCACTCTCCCTGTGGTGTGTGGAACATATATGTCTCTGGGTGCCATTGCTCAACTAAACCTAGTTTAAATCCTTGGTCTAATGCAAAATATCCTATTCATGATATACCATAAAAACCAATTCTTACCAAATATGGAAAAGAGCTAGGCATGATTCATTAATGAATGTAATACAACAATGTAAACGCAAAACACAATCATCTTTTAAAACTCGTATGAATTAAGCAGATATAAAATATGACATATTTAAAAGATTGTGTAATATACTAAAATAATAATAGTATTACTCACATGTCCTAACCATATTGCCTCTAAGCAATTACGGTTTTATAATTTTAGTAATGAAGTGCCAACTGGACGTAGGGACATATACTGTGCATGTAGTTGGCGTGAATGCATAATAACTGCTTATAGATGTAAAGGTTCTCAAACATTATGACAAAGTATACAACATCATATTATTAAGTTGAAAATTATTTGCATAAGATCTTCAATGGGATCCAATCACATTGTGAGAATTCCTACACGTAGAACATGTTTTATGATTATGCCCTACTTATCAACGTAGTCCACATCTTGGAGGCTCACCTAGTTCTTGCCAATCCATCTCATTACGAATACGAGTGGGCTTTGGCCTACCTCTCTTATGCACCATATCAGGATTCAGTTTGAAAGTTGGACCTGAGATGGAAGGCCAAAACTCTTGCCCTCCAATCAACCTGAACTCATGACAATAAGTGCCTAATATACTATCCAATGATACACATTATCCACATATCCAAAATAGTCATGAGACACAAATGCAGATACTATGATAACATGCGAACAAGGATACTTGAGTGCCTAAAACTCTCCACAATCATAAGTTCTTCCCTTAAGTTGACTCTAAGAATTCAACCACTTTAATGTGTTTGCCTATCATTACCCTCTTCAAATTCAAAGAGTGATAATCCTATATCAAACGTGTGTATAATACTCAAAGAAGCATCTTCCAGATGTTTTTCTCAATGCGTCTGTGAGCATATCATAATATATTTGTTTGGCAATTAGCTGTGATGTTGCTTTCTGATCACATTCTACGAAACATGTAGCTAGTCTATACATGGTCACTTGGACTAATGTTGTGATAGGCATGCTCCTGGTACCTTAGAGAACACCATTGATACATTCAGCTATGTTTGTGGTCATATATCCATATCAACGCCCATCATCATATGCACGACACTATTAATGTTTTGGAATGGCTTCTACATAATTTGCTCTTTCTGGACTCATTTGCTCCATGACATTACTTTGATATTGATATCTTACATATTGTATATAAATAATTCACTTATAATAATTGTAAAATACATAAACCTAATGACTTGATAGGAACTTACCAATAGACATGAACAATGACTTGAGAACTGGATTTTTAATATGAGTGTTAAAATTACTAGCCAAGTGACAAATCCAGAATACATGATAAGCATATGGTGGTTGCCACCTAAGTCGAACATTAGCGACCGATTGCATTATGAAAGTATGTCTATAAAAAATCAAACACACCCCTCTCCTCCTCTTCACTACATGCTCTTAAAGTAAACCAAGGAACCATGACCATGCTTCCTTTGTTTCACCTTCCACAGCAGCAAATGCAAGGGGCACTATATTTTTGATTGCTATCTCGGGAACTCCCTATTAATAGTGTCCTAGTATACTTGCCATAAACGTGAGTTCCATCAACTTGAATCACTGGCTTTCAATAAGCAGAGGCGTTGATACATGGTTTGAAAGCTTAAAAGACACGATGAAAAAACACTTTATTTCCATAAGTGATTCCATCAACCTCATACTCTTGATTTATGAATCTAACGACAATTCCAGGCAAGTAGAATTATACTCTAGTCATCCATCTCAACAATAACTTATAAGAATCCTCCCAATTGCCATATGCCATTCCAATTGCCCTTTATTTTGCTTTCCAAGCCTTCTTGTACAAAATCGTTTATGAGAAACAATCTCTAACTCATTTAATTATTTGTTTGATGGACATATCCAGCTTCTTCTTCACCATACTTACAATAAATGAAGCAATCATATCCAAATTGAGCTTTGTGTGATCTTGAGATAATGTTGGAGATACACAAGTTTGATGTCCCTTATATTTCATAATCCCCCACAAGTTTGATTTCTTCCTCAAGAATGCCCTCACCTTCTAATTGTAGCCATTACCAAAATTAGGATACCTAACATTAACATACTTGCATTAAGACTTGTGAACTTTGAATGTTCAGTGTCGTCTTAGACAATACATCTTAACTGAATTAAGTAGCTCTCTTGTATTCAGAAATTGCAATCTGGCATGTAAATCCTATAACTCATTGGAAGAAATTCCTATATTTAGGCCTACAATTTCATCAACATTAAAAACACCCCAATTGATGGATGAGAACCAAGTTGATGATAGTCTATAGTGTATGTTAGGAGTTGCAACCTCAACAAATGTGTTTGTACCATCATCGTGTGAAATAATATCTTCACCTTTGTTATCTGATTCAGATATCTCATTATCATCATCATCGTGTTCTTCTTGATTAATATCATCTAATACATCTCTAGGGGATGAACAAGAATAGTCAAGGAGCATATCTATTGAACTTGGCAACTTTGACTTGATTGGAAACATTAAGGATCCACCTCTGTCATGAGCGAACTGAATAATGACATCTGCGTGTTTATATTTGAATAATTATAAACAGAAGGACTGTAATCTATCACGTCTTGACTGTCTACATTTAGATTACATGCAACACTATCTAATTCGATATACAACTCCATTGAACTAAGTTGAGGATATTGAAAATGACAATTAAGCATATCACTAAAATCATCGTGTCATCATTCAATTGAAGTTCATTGAATATCAACTGGCTTGATGACATAGGTAATCTATAATTTATTCTTGACACTAACTGGTTAGAAGAGAAGTTTAAGCTTAACACGAATCAATTCCTTCAAAACTTCCAATGTAATTTTCAAGTCAATTCTTATTATTCTAGGATTGGCATACTCAAATGTTGTACCATATACACCCTCAAATTTCTTGCCATTTGTGTATACGTGTAAAAGTAGCTTCTTGCTCATTTTTAGTCTAATGCAGAAAATAATTAAAAAAATAATGCTAAACAAATAATAATAAATAATAAGAAAGGGAATTCTCTAATACCTTATTTAGTAAAAAGGTTTTGGTACCTTGATCACGTGACATTACATTATTTGTTAGGTTTTTTTAATACATTACTTGATTACCTGCTCTTCTATTATACAGCATATATTTACTAATATTTTTATTTTTTGGTCTTTGACTAGGGTATCTTTATAGGTATTGCTATAAAACTAACCTCTCGGGTGCTGTTACGATAAGGAGGCCCTTTGAACAAGTGCCTCCTCCAGGGTTTGAACTTTGGTCCTCTTCATGTGAGTGCAACTCCCTTACTACTACACCCAACACTTGTTGGTACTAATATTTTTATTTTATATCCTAAATTTATTATGTTTACACAATAACCCTAAATTTATTATATTATTCCAAGGGATCCTCTTTGCATCAAATATGTATCAACACAAATTTCAAATTTGTTTTCTTCTTCTAAACGCACATTTGCATTAAAGGCCACTTGAACAAACCAACAATTGCAGAGACAAGATTGATTCCGGCTAAAGACAAAATTGAAGATCACCAAGAGAAATTTGGCTAAAGACAATGTACAAGGTAATTTCTTTTCTAGTTGTTTTTACCATTCTTCAACTCTGAGTTCAATCACCGTTCTGTTGTCACCGTTAGCATTATGCAAGAGTTGCCACCTTTTCCTGGCAAGTTCATCTCTTTTGTCTCTCCAATCTTTATCATCCTCATTGCCATACTTCTTCCTCATCAATTGGTTAGGTGTTTGTCATGAGCGGGGCTTGGATTGGGTTTGGGTTTGGGTTTGGGTTTAGGGGATGGGTCGATGGAGGGTTTGGGATCTGCCGAACAGTTATTGTTGGGTTCCCAACGAGATTTATGGCGGAAAAGCATAGCTATTTAGTGCAGCCATATATGTTATTTATCCTCATAATCATCAATGATAATGATTGATAGAAACTTACTCTCTATTATGTAATACACCATTACTTTGAGTTTTCCAATAGCATATTTAGGGTATGAAACTTAGGGTATAATGATTCAAGGCGAAAAAAGGTTTCTTTCTCATTTCATAGATTACTTGTTGTGATGTTTCTAAAGCATAGAAAATCTAATGCAATTGAAAGTCTTATGCTTTAAACTCATTTTATTCTAATTTTTGTTTTCAATTTTCCATTAACATGGAAAATTATATGCTTGGTCAAGGACTCAAGGTGCTAACAACTACTTTGGAAGGGAGTTGAATTTAAGTACGTGTGGCCACTATAGATTGTGTCTGAAGATCCTTTTTTTTCCCTACTTTTGTTTGTTTTAGTCTCACTTTGAATTGGGTATATCATGCAAAATGGGTGACAATCATGATTTAAGGACAATAGAGACTGTGAAGCTCCATCCGAATCAAATGGTGACTTTTTCCATGCATAAAATTCTAATTTATCAACAATGAACTTCAAAGTTTTATTAATTTTCTCTAACATACTTTCAATACTTGCATAAGGCTTTTCAGTGGATCTAAGAATGATACATCTTTATAGTTCTAAAACTAGAAATTTGTTGTTGCTTGCTTGTTAGTTTTGATAATTCCTCTTTAGTAGCCAGTTGTAAATCACAAGATTTTTTATATTCAAATATAACAATATTGTTGAAAGGAAGAGAATGAGTCAGTGAAATTACACTGTCCTCTGTATCGAATTTTATAATACTTTGTGTAATTAATATACAATAAAAAGGAATTAATGTAATGATCCTATTACATAATCTACATGATTCCAATTGATTCTTTACCTATTCTACACTTGATTCTAACATGATTCTAATTGATTCTTTACATATTCTATACTCCTCCTCAAGCTGGAGCATATAAATCATATGCACCAAGCTTGTTACAAATATAATTAATTCGAGGACCTTTGAGAGACTTTGTGAATATATTTGCTAATTGATCATTTGAATTGACAAAGTTGGTGGTGATGCATCCAAACAAAATCTTTTCTCGGATAAAGTGGCAGTCCACTTCTATGTGTTTGGTCCTTTCATGAAACACTAGATCTAAGGCAATGTGCAGAGCTGCTTGATTATCACAAATCAGTTGCATTTCCTTAACATTTCCAAATTTTAACTCTTGAAGCAACTGTTTCAGCCATATAAGTTCACACATTGCCAACGCCGTAGCTCGATATTCTACTTTTGCACTTGACCTTGCAACAACATCTTGTTTCTTACTTTTCCTAGATACCAAGTTGCCTCCAATCCTCATGTAATAACCTGTGGTGGAATACTTATCTGAAAGAGAGCTAGCCCAGTCTGCATATGTAAAACCAATGATTTGGCTATGTTCTTTGTCTTCATAGATAAGGCCTTGACCTGGTGCTCCTTTAATATACCTGAGTATTCTGATTGCAGCATCCCATTGACTATCACAAGGAGCTTGTAGAAATTGACTAACTACACTTACAGTAAAAGAGATGCCTGGTCGAGTGATGGTAAAGTAGTTTAGTTTACTAATAAGTCTCTAATATCTTCCAGGATTCGACAAGGGCTCTCCCTATCAATGGCATACTTTCTCTGAGAAATAGCAACACCAATAGAGGATTGAGCGATCTCAATACTAAGAAAATATTGAAGGCGACCTAAGTCCTTAGTCTGAAAATGACAAAAAAGGTGTTCTTTTAGTTGATTGATACCGTCTTCATCGTCACCTGTGATGACAATATCATCTACATATACCACTAGAAAGATACTCTGATGTTGAGGAGAATGGCAGTAGAAAACAAAGTGATCTACCTCACTGCGAATCAAGCAAATTGCTGAATTACTATACTAGACCGTCCAAACCATGCCCGCGGAGACTGCTTCAACCCATAAATAGAACGAAGTAAGTGACAAACTAATCCAGACTCCTCTTAAGCAACAAAACTAGGAGGTTGTTCCATGTAAATCTCTTCAGCAAGTTCATCATGTAAGAAGGCATTCTTAATATCAAGTTGGAATAAAGGCCAATGTCGCATGGCAGCCATGGGTAGAAGAAGTCGAACAGAAGCAATCTTGGCAACAGGTGAGAATGTATCATCATAGTCTAAACCATATATCTGAGTACATCCCTTGGCTACTAGATGAACTTTCAAACAGTCAATCTGTCCATCAGAGCCAACTTTCACAGCATACACCCATCGACCCCCAACAGTGGACTTACCCTTAGGTAACGAAACTAACTCCCATGTGCTGCTAGAGTGTAAGGCTTGCATTTCATCTACCATAACCTGTCACCACCCCAGATGGGATAGTGCCTTACCTGTAGTCTTGGAAATAGAAACAAATGATAAACAATTGACAAAAGAAACATATAGAGAGGACAAACGGTGATAGCTTAAAAACGTATAAATAGGATGAGGATTACGAGTAGAACGAATACCTTTGCTAATGGCAACTAGCGGACTAGCGGGAGGCAGGACCTAGAGTGTTAAAGGTGCTGGTTCAAGGCTAGAGTCCACTGGTACTACCATGGAAGTGTCTTAAAGTGGAGTAGAAATAGTGGCTTTGGTAGGATATCCAAGTAAGGAAATAAGAAGAACATTAGACACTGAAGAACGCTCAGCAGGAGAAGATGAGAAAAATGGTAGGATGGTATAGCCTGTGAGACTCACGCCTTTCACCAATCACGTCGTGGTGGGGTCAGTTGCAGGAGAAACACACCTCAGATGCGTTGATATGAGATGGAAGCCGCAGGAGGAGAGAGAAAATGATGCTGATGACAAGGAAGTGAGAAAAAAATTTGGGTCTCTATCCTTAGGCTCTGATACCATGTTAAAAGGAAGAAGGATAATAGAAACCCTTAGTTTGTGTGAATGAGTTAGTAAAATTACACTGTCCTTTGTATCAGATTTTATAATACTTGTATAATTAATGTACAATAAAAAAAAATCAATGCAATGATCTTATTACATAATATACATGATTCTAACATAATTCTAATTGATTCTTTACCTATTATACACATGATTCTAATATGATTCTAATTGATTCTTTACACATTCTACAAATATAAAATTAGATCCCTGTATGAAATTCTAACTATCCCATGTTATAATATAAATTATAAATAAGTATTGTAGTAACATAAGCACTGATTCTAAATTATGCAAATCAAATTGTTTGATGTCATGTAATTTAAATTTAAAAACTTTAACATTATTCCTTGTAAGGAGACTTTCTTCCTCCCCTGTTGAAAGTGACTTATTAGATAAAAATCATAGAATGCTACAAAAGTTCATAGTTCCGTGTAAATCCAATTCTAATATTAGTAGCTTCTAATTTTTCATGTATTCTAAGAACTGTGAAGGTTTAGTATATTGCTTTTCTTTATTGCCTTTATAATAGCCTAAATTTCTATTGTACTACAAAACTTCTTTCAAGGTTAAGGATGCAAAAGTGATCTACTTTTTTGTCTTATCATAAAAACACAAAGGAACTGAGGTGAGGCACTACTCTCATGTTTATTTAGCTAAAGTCATCTCCTTTGGCTTAACAATATTTAATTAAAAAATATCAGTAAAAGGAACTGTTAAAAGTCATGCTACTGCAGGACCTTAAAAAGGGAAGAAATTTTTGCATGCATCCAAGCCATCAACAATTGGCCTTTCAATGGATTTATTGTTTAGGAGCAAATAATCAGTTTCTTAGGTTTTGTCATCCTTGAATGAGGGAAGGAATGATTGAGGCCATGATAAATCTTTTTGGCATACACTATGTGTAACATCCGCTTCTAAATTAGAATAAAATACATAACCCTAATTACCCTAAAAGTTATTATACCAATTATTGTTATTTTTTCACCATGTTTAAAATTTATTATTATTATTTATCTGTTCAAATTAAAAAGATCACAGAAAACTACTTAGGAAAAATAAGAACCAGCTGAAATATTAAATGGAATAGTAAAAACTAAACAATGACAATTTGATAATTTTGAACTTGTGAATGAAGGTATTTTTGTCTAGTAAAAATGTAGAAACCAGAAATTAGCTAAATTAGTCTCTTAATCTTCTAGTTAACTTCTAATCAGTTTTTAATCAGATTGAGTGACAATAACATAAATTAATTATTAAGAAGGTGACAAATAGAATTGTCACATGTGTAAGCTCTTAATTGGTCTTAGAAAGGGCTAATAGAAGTATAACACTTGTAGGCTCTTTACAATATTTTCCTAAAATTTGTATATATAAGTGTGATATTAATTCATGAGTGAGTGTTAGAACTCGAAAGATTAGAAAGGGTTCAAACCCTATAAAGGTGGTTCAAGCAAAGTATAACCCTAAACCACAAGTGAAAACCACCCAAGTCTAAGCCCAATGAAAGTCCAAGTCTAACACCTAGTTTTTCAAACCTAAAACCCTAACCCAAGGAGTGAAAAAAAGACAAACTATCCTACATAGAGGAGGCTCATGTGAACTACTCCAAGGAAGAGAGAGAAGTTAGGGCTTAACCAAACCAAATACTATTCAATTAAGCTAGTTTGGTTCAAACCTAACTAGGTTATCATGATAGCGAGACACTTAAGGTAACTGAATGGCTAGCCTTCATTGATTAGCAAATAAAGACAAGGCTTAGAATGATCTTAGAAGCAAGATGGTGGATTCCTATTGGTTGAAGAATAAGAGCAAAATCCTAAGAAAAGCTAAGAAACAACTATGTGGGTGGTTTCTATTGGTTAAGGAGATGAAGACAAAATTCTGTTCTAAAGGCCAACTCACATGAAGCTTAAAGTGGTGGCTTGAGCTACTTACTAAAATGCATAAGAATATACCTAGAATAATCCTCTATAAAATAGTAAACTAGAGACAAGAAGACAATCTTGCAAGAAAATGAAGGAGGAACATGTGAGAGACTTTCAAGGAGAAGAAAAGTCTAACAAGTAATGTAAGTCAAGGTAAGAATCCAATTAGAATAATTAAATCAAACTAATCAATTCCTTTAGTCTAGTTTAAATGAAACTAAGTTATGATTTACAAGAGATAAGCATGAAGACCAAAGACTTGGATTTTATTAGTTATCAAGTCAAGAATATAAGATAACCTAAATTAATATAAACAAGTAAGGACAAATCAATAAGATAACCTAAATTAATATAAACAAACTAACCCCTAAGTTACCCTAAGTCCCATGGCCAACTAAAGAAAAGAATGAAGAAAAAGGCTAAAATATTTGAATGAGATATTTCTAGGAAGGTTCCTTATGTATTGATAAAGAAAAAGACAAACTCAACTGATATCTAGACTTAGAGTATGTGAGACACTTTCCAAGGAGGTAAGAAGGTCTTGCAAGTAAGCAAAGTCTTGCAATAAACTCGTGTAAGCTCCATAAAGAAGAAGAGTCTTATAAGTTAGCATTAGTCAAGCTTAGACATGTATTAATTAGGGGTAATGATGGTTAGACAAACTAAGAAGCAAGGAATCTAATTAGAAATCGATAATGTAGGTAGAAAGTAACTTAGTCAATCCTAAGTCAAGATAAAGGTCTAGTTCAAGTAACTAAACTAACCAAACTTAGTTGCTTTAAGTGACTAGGTCATCATTATCAAATAGATAAGGTTCCCATTGGCCAGTAGCATCTTGACACTTGAAACCTTGTGATTGGTTAGAAATGAGTAATCATGGCTTGGTTCAAGTAACTAAACTAGATACTATTTAGTTAGACCAATCTAGTTCCATTCCAACCAAGTCATCATGATTAATCAAGACATATGTCTAATTCCCATTGGATTGCCTAATAAGAACAAAAGCATAGGATTGGGCAAGAGTTAGCCAATAGGGTTGTGACATATGGAAGCTTGTGATTGGCTAGAAGATTGACCAATGAAGTTTTGACACTTGGAAGCTTATAATTGGTTAGAACAAGTAATCATGACTTAGTTAAAGAAACCAAACTGGACATTATTCAATTACTTCCATTTAGTTCCGGTTGGACTAAACTAGTTCCAATTCAACTAGAAGTCATCATGAGGGGAATAAGGTAAGACTAGAAGACCAATTCATATTGGTTGCCTAATAAGAACAAAGATGATAAGATAATAAAATAAACAAAGAATTAACAAAACAAATAATGCCTAAGACATCCTAAGCTCACAGCCAAGAGAGAAAGAAAGGAAAAAGAAAGAAAAGAAAAGAAAGAGAGAAAAGAGAGGGAGGTACACGGCCAAGCAAGGAGGAGGAAGAAGGAAGAAGAAAACAAAGAAAAAGCTAATAATCAAGGAGGAAATCTTGTCTTCAAGAGGAAGGGGTTTAAACCTAAGTTTTTCAATTTCAAATCTATGTTTCATGGTTGATTTCTATATGATTTTTGTCACTCTTGAATCCATGGTGGATTGGGTTTCTTGAGTATTGAGCTTGAATATGGATGATTCATGACAAAATTATGTTGATCTATGGCTTAATGAGGTGTGTTTCACTTGATTGCCTCTTTGATGCTTACTTAGGGTTTGGTTGAGTGATTTACTGATCTTGGCTTGATCTTGATAAGATTGAATGTATGGATGTAGATCTAAGGATGTTTTGATATGTTTGTATGCTTATCAATGATTATGTATGTTCAATAGCTTGTAAAATGCCTTAGACATCTTTTTGATGTTCACGGCCATAGTAGGTATCAAGAGCATTTATGTGAGTTATTATATGACTATGAGTTCCTTATGGTGTTTTCATAATGATCTAGTGAAACTATATTAAAATAGCTTGAAAATGGTTTGATCTGTCACTAAGATGTACATAGCTATGTAAGGCTTTAATAGGACTGGATGTGATTAGTTTAAGAACGAGTAGGATTTACGTGCTTTGGTGTATTTTGATGTGTTATCAAACTTACGTAAACATAAAAGGATTAAATTAGTTAGGTTTTTCTTCTAGATAGCCCACAGCCATGTAGTGTTTCAAGGTGGATTATGTAAGTTGTGACTTGGGTGTTAGTTTTAGTGGTATTTTGATGTTGATTTATATGAATCTATGATTAAATAGCTTGAAAATGACCTAGTAAGTCCCTAGGTGCCCACGGCTATATAGGGTGGTAATAGGAGTTAGATGCAAGTTATTTAAGTATAGATGAGATTCATGTGTTGTAGTACCACTCTAATGTGTTTAAAGCAGGAAAAATGAAATAGAAGTCCATGATGCATGATATTGGGAAATTCAGCCATATAGGGTTCAAAGAGGAAAGTTTGTGTTTAGTTTGGGTGATGATGAGATTAGAATGTTCTAATAAAGGTTTAGTGTGTTTCAATGAGAAAAATGAAACACAAGTTAGAGTGCACAACGAAGGTAAGTTTGACCATATTATGGATTAGATATTATTTTCATGCATTTGGTTGGAAAAAAAAAATAGGAAGTGTAATCTTGAGTTTTGGCCTAGAAGTACTAGGTTACTTCTTATTATGGATTTAAGGACATTAAGGTGGAAGATGACATTCTATCTAAGAATTGGTAGATCTTATGCATGCCCAGCCTTTCGAAAGTAAGAATGACCATTTAAAGGCAAAAATGTAGTGTTTTGATTTAGAGACCTTCTCTTGTCTAAGTATGACTCAAGTTGTGATTTCAAAGTAAGTTATGATTTTTAAGGCATCAATCTCAATGATGTATGACCATTAAATGAAATTATGATATTAAAGCTTTGATCTTGATAATATGTGGCCAATGAAAGTAAGTTAATGATGTGTGGCCAATGAATGGAATAATGAGTTTAAAGCATTATGCTTGATGAATGGCCTATGAATGTATTAAGTGCCTTGAAATCACACTTGTATCAATTGCATGCTCATTATAAGTAAGATGAAAGAAATATTCTAAGCTTGAAATGATTCTCAAGTAAAGAAAAATGAAAAGGAGGTGATTCGGAAAGATTAGAAAAGAAATGATAAAGAAAATACCATAAAGATAATCCAAAGGCACGTGATCCATGAAAGTCTTACATGTGTCTATGGTCCACCTAAAGTGTAGACAAGAGGAGTGGAATCTACCGATAAGGGATGGATGCCCTATGTCAAGGGAGAACCCTCACTTATGATAATGGCTATTAATGATAATTATAAAAGTTAAGGGGGACTATGCCCTGTGATATAAGACCATGTAAGTAAAGATAATTTAAAGGAGGGTTTAATTCCTATGTTATTAATACATGTGAGCATGTAATTAATAAAGAGTCTAATGCTTGTTAAGTTAAGGTAGGAAGCCAAGAATCAGTGAAGTGATTCATAACAAGCTTAATGTATGATGAATTGTTATTCATATTTTAATGATTAACACTGACCATGAAAGGTGTATGCTTCTGTGATGAATGGAGTGAAAGTGGATTGGTTGTCACTGAAGATAATGTTTTAATTTAATAGTGTTTTGATAGTTCTTTTGATGTATTGTTATGTATACATGATGTGTATAAACAACTGTTTATGATTAGTAGTTTGACAATGAGTTTTATGTATAAGTATATTAATATCTGTCTTAAGGATTTCACTTAGTAAAATGTAATTAAGATTACAACAGGATAAATTAGTGAGTTATTTAAAGTTAATAGAAAGTGTAGTAATCAAGAGAAAAAAAAAGAGTTTAGCGATAAAGAAAGAAATTATTCATATATTATGTCACGTAATCAAAGTTAAAAGAGGAATTTAATCAAATAATATGATCACGTAATCGTTAATTTTAAGTTATTAATGAATATCTTTTCATATTAGTCATGTAATTAATATGTAATATTTAAAGTTTAATAATTTAACTAGTCACATAACCACTTAATTTTAGTCATTAGTTATATTCTAGTATTTTTAATAGACACGTAATCATTTAGACACATAATGGATTATTTTAGTTAGTATTGAAATTAGATTAGATAGAAACATTTAAGGTTTAAATTTATTCACCTTCAATTATCAAGACTAATATTAAGTATTAGTACGTGACACTATATCATCTAGGTAGAGTGTTACACCATGGTCTTTTTTTTTTTTTTTGTTAGTCCTATTTTTTTGTATTTCATTTGACATGGAAGTCTTTGCTGTGTAATCTACAAAGGGGATCCCTAGATTTGTATATTTAGAGGATTGAATCCGACTGCAGTACAGATTCTAAGAGCACTTTGTCTTCATGACCTTGGAAATGTTCAAGTTTGTAAGAAAATGATAAAAAAAAAAAAATTGTTTTCACATCTAATGTACAGTTCTGGCTATTACAATCTTCTCAATATCTCTGCCTTCCCTTGCTTCAATGAATGTAAGAGTACTAGCCTCCATTATAGTTAGAACCATTTGTTAAAGGGGACTCAAATGTTCTATTATTTATTTTGAAGGAAAAAAAATGGTAATCTATCTTCATGTTGTGACCCAAATTATAAAAGTTAACTTACTTGAGATTTAAAATTTTATTCAAGGTTTTCTTGGTTTGGGCTTTTTCGACCTTGTGTGACGTTATAAAATTAAAACACTACGGAATGCCCGTGCACGGGCTACTGACTAGTATAATTTATATGCAAGCCTAATTTAAACTTTTCCTCACAAAACTACAATTAATACCTTTTCTCTTTTCCATACAGCTACTTAACTTAATTGGAAGTTGGTAACTTATTCAAGTTCACACCCTTGCCAACATTTGAACTCACTTTTTGGTTCCGGTAAGTGCATGCCCTTACATTTCTCTTCCTATTTCTTTTATTATCAACTTAATGCTAGGATTAAGTAAAGGGATATATCATTGATGCACACAGCAACAGCAACTGCTGCAAAAGGTCCAATGTTCTATTTTTTTTTTTTTTTTGGGGTTATGCTATTGATTTTAAACACCGATTAGAGTATGACTTTTTCAATTTTTTATTTTATCCATCTGACTGCATCCAATGTCATTTTATTTGTTATTATTGAATAAATTTAGTAGTCATTTATATGAACAAATCAAACATTATATGAAGGGAGCAAGTACATGAAGCTAGAATTTGTAATAAACTTTGTTTCATACGGCCTGAGTTTCATCTTGTTTGTAATTCTAATCTAGGCCTAGAATGGTTGCCAAATTCTGTATTTAACTCCTCTCTGTATGAGTTTAAGGTTGGTATATAAAAGCATAACAAAATTTGAATTCTATGATTAACATAATGAAATTTTGTTTTGGACTGGTAATCCAGTTCCTGTTTTGTTCCCGTTTAAAAGCATTAAAGTTAGTGATACATGGTTGAAAAAGCGTCATGACATGCTCTATTACATGTAAAAATCAAATATGTAATTATCATATTTGTAATTTGACAGCAGTTCACATGTAAAATCAAGGATTTTTCTGCATAATTTGCTTGTTGTCACAGTCCTGGCGGGTTGTGAATTAAGCTATTATTATGTTATCTTATGAGCCTGCATAAATATACATTATTTTTCTAGACCATGTTCCTAATCATCTGTTCTAGTAGTTTCCCAACTATATATGGAAATTCCATGGGGGAAAAGGGGAAATTTGATTTTGTGGATCAAAATTATCAGTATGTTGAATTGACCTATAAAACTAGTAGTGAACGAGATGGAAGTGATGAAGGGGGTGATGGACATGTTAGTCGTGTTGAGATTTGGGAGGCTGAAGTAAAGTGTAACATTGATAACCTCACCCATGAGCAAATTATGAGTATGATTTTTGAAACTAAAAATGAGGCTAAGGTTTTCTATATCAATCTAGGTAAAACTTTGGGATTTGGAATATAAGATGTGATGAAAAAAGGCATGATGGTAAGGGTGAAACTATTTGGTGTCAATGGGTTTGCGATCGTGAAGGTTATATAGCAAAGAGACGCTTTGGTAGGGTTGATCACCAAGGAGATAAAAAACCAATAACACACACCGGCTACAAGACAAGATTTCATGTTCGGTTGGACAAATAAAGTAGTGGGTGGCATGTTTATCATTATGATGGTAATCACAATCAAAAGCTATTAGGGTCAAATTACAGCCACCTTATTCCCTCTCATAGATATATGACAAATGTAGATAAGGCACAAGTAGACAACTTGCGCTATCATGAATTGAATACCTGTAAAATTATAGGGTACATGGCTAACCAATCAAGTGGTTATGAGAATGTGACTTCTACTAGAAAGGGTTTATACAATCACTTTGATAGGGAGCGCAAAGCACAAGTCATGAATGGAGATGGAGTTGCAGCTTAGTTATTTATGTGCTAAAAGTGAGTATGATCCTATGTTTCATATGAATTACACCCTTGATAGTGACGGAAGATTAGCAAATTTGTTCCGGACAAATGGGATTGCTCAAGCAGATTACCAGTATTTTTCTGATGTTATAGCTTTTGACATCATGTACAGAAAAAAAATGTGTACAACAAGCCTTTGGTATTCTTCTTTGGTTGTAACCATCATGGTAGCATTGCTTTGTTTGGCGCCGGCCTCCTTGTTGACAAGGCTAAGGAGACCTTCAAGTGGGTGCTTCATTCTCCAGCAGAAGCCATAGGTAATAAACATCCCGCTGTAGTGGTTATTGATGGTGACAAGGCCATGCAAAAAGCCATAAAATTAGTGTGGCCTTAAGCATGCCATCGTTTGTGTGAATGGCATTTACAACAAAATGCCAGTAAAAATATTCATGATAAGAAATTTTTTACGGCCTTTACATCTTGCATGTATGGGAGTTTTGAGGTGGAAGAGTTTGAAACAATGTGGAAGGATATGGTTCATGATTTCAATCTTGAAGGCAATGAGTGGATTACAAAGTTGTACAACAAGAGGAGGAGGATGAAGGCAACTGCATACCTTCATGGGATTTTTTTTTTGCTAGAATTCGTACAACATCACAATGCGAGGGTATAATGGCTTCACTAAGACTTACGTGACATCACGTCACAATCTAGTTGATTTCCTTCATCACTTTGATTAGGCTATGCAACAATACCAAATCAATAAGTTCAATGCTGATTTTTATGCTAAATATTTCAAACCAGTGTTGAAGTCTCCTCTTGATTGCATGGAGAGAAGTGCTGCTAAAATATAAACCTCCTAATAAATTCAAGGAATTTAGCAAACAAACTTGTGAAATCTGGTTCATGTATTGTCAATGACAGAATGCATCGGGATGAGATGAAAGTGTTTAAGTTGACACGTTTTCAAAAACACAATCAATAATGGGAAGTGTCTTTTAACACAAATGCAATTGTATTAAAGTGCTCATGTTGTCTATTTGAATCTTGTGGTATGCTATGTTGCCACATTAGTTGCATTTTGAAGGAAGAGCATTTCGAAGAGCTACTTAAAAGTTTGATCCTGATAGGTGGACCAAGTATGCAAAAAAAAAAAAATTATCCTTTCAAATTGAGAAAGAGCTATCCACAAATCATATGACATAGTTACGCTAAGGAACTTTATCGTTAAGATGAAATTAGATATCCTTCCTAGCTGCACAATCCTAGGATGACTTCAATCAAGTACAGGATAAAGTGGATAAAATCATACGTCTTCTTGAATCAACCCATGCTTCTCAATTGTCAAAACACCAATCATGTCCAAACTTCAATGTGAGGGATCCAGCAATAGTGAAGACAAAGGGTTGCCTGGTACAATCAAGCAGTAGGAAAAGAAAGAAGCTATTGTGTTGTATTATGCCTGGCCACAATTGAAGAACTTGCACCCAACAAGTGTTAATCATATTTCTGAAAATGTTGAAAACCATACATCAACCTTAGATTCAGATCAAATGGGTGATGCTCCTGATCCATACATGAATGATGTGAATTTATGCATTGAAGTTTGTTTATCTATTACTTTTTTCTCTTTTTCTAACATTGTTTATGTTGTAGGATGATGGTGGTTCACTTTCTGGGAGGGGTTGCAGCTCCACTTCTAGCCAGTGGTTCCAATAGCTTTGTTTGAATTTTGAATCCATTGGTGTTGGATATTGTTATCTATTCTTTTATTTTTCTTCTGCTTTGTATTTATCATTATTGAATGTTGGACCGTAGGTTCTGAGCTATGTTATTAAACTCTATGGGTGATGTTCTTGAAAACAATTTTTAACTTATAATTTTAGTTCTTGCTTCTTCAAAATTGTCATGCAAAACATGAGAAAAATTATCTTAGAAACTGCACACATAATTTCAAGGAAGTTGCAGTTGGAAAAGATTTGGTGTTTCGAGCTATGTTATTTCATATGTGTAAGAGCATAAACAGAGGGTACTCTTGTCCTGGCAACAAACAAGACGAAAGGGCCCGATATTCAATGAAGATTTCAACATTATCGAGGTGGTTGGGCTGTAAGTACCATGGTTCCTTTTTCATCATGATCTAAAATGTATGATTTTTTCTCTTCTCAATGCCAATTTGATAACCATTTATGAAGTTCTGGCATGTTGCCTTACATTTCTTAGTGAAACTCTAGATCTTTGGTGTATTCGATTGAATTGAAGAATGTTCTTTGGAAAACTTTGCTAATTTCTATATTACTAATTAAGTAATGTTGTTCTCTACTTTGGTTAAAATCATGGAGACATATGAACAATAACTTGATTCTTTTCTACCCTTACCTAGAAATTTCCCTTTTTCTGCTATAATTATATAAGGTTGCTTGTCGAATGCTTTTTACTAATTCACTGGTATAGATGAATCTCAGGACATGGCACTCAATAAATCTTGGTGTAGGATTGCCTCCTGTATTCAATAGAAATGTTCATCATTTATTCTGTAATCTGTCCCATGATCATTGCCATCCTCTTACTGATTTTTGCATTTCTATCACTAACAAGTTACTTCTAATAAACATGTAGAGCAATGTTTGTTGGCAATGCCTACTGTATTGCACTTGTATGCTCCATAGATCTTACAGTGTTGAAGCAGACTTATGGAGTACCAGAGTTATACATATTGTTATGCGGAAGTAGACCATTCTGGACACGCGCAGAATCAGGAATCTTCCGGCTTGTATTAAGAGAAAATCCTAACTTAGATGATTTACCTTGACCATCAATTTCACTAGAAGCTAAAGACTTTGTAAAGAGACTTTTCAACGAGGACCAAAGGAAAAGGATGACTGCTACCCAAGCTCTAAGTATGTTTCATTAGAATGTTTTACTCAAATCTTGTTTAACTCAACAATTGATTGTTTGAAATTGAAATGCTATCTCTCTCTCACATACACACCAAAATCTTATTCTATGATTCTTGTGTGATATAACTTAGGGGACGCTTAGTGTGAGGTGAATTAAATGCTGTAAATCCTGCACATTTCCTTGACAATAGAAGGAACTGTTATTTGTTTATAGTGAAATAATGTTGATGGCATGGTTGATTATTCTGACAAATGCAAAAGCTTCCTTGCACTGCTGATCAGTGCCACCATACTCGTATTTGGATTGTATGGTTAACTGTACTATTTTAATTTTTGTCATGTTCTTTATGAGAGTGCATTGTTTTCTTTGAATACCTTATATTGAACATATTTCTTGAATGCAAGATGGAGCCACTCTCCTATTGAAAAAATGGACTTTGAAGAGTTTTGCGCTGCTACAATCAGTGAATACTAGCTCGAGGTTCATCAAGATTGGGAGAAAATTGCAACTACATCTTTTGAGTATTTTGAAGAGGCGGGAAACCGGGTCATCTCAACTGAAGAGTTGGCACAAGCTTGCGCCTTCTTTTCAAGAGCACAACTAGACTAGAGTTGATTTTGTTTAGAAGTTAAAAGTAACCCACTAAAACTTTTTGAGTAATGTTTCAGGAGATGAATCTGGGCCCTTCAACTTACTCTTTAATGGGTGATTGGTTCAGAAATTCTAATGGAAAACTCAGCTCGCTTGGATACACAAAGTTTTTGCATGGTATGACAATTTGTAGTTCAAATATGAGACACCAACAACTAGTATGACTAAAGGGAAATTTGCATTTTACATAATATTTGTTGAGAATAGTTCGTGTCTTTTTTCCTTTTTAAGAAATTTGATTTGAGAGGAAAATGGTATGGTAGATAAGGTCTAAGCAATTTTTTGGGGTTTTGGGGATTGAATCATTGAAAATAAAGCTAATATATTGTTTTGTTCCTCATGTGATTTGCGGTGCAAAGTAAAATTCTATTATATTTTAATTGTGAGCACAGATGGCATATTATTTCTTGTCAGATTTCGTGTGAAAATTTCATTTTAATAAACAACCCAAATAAACATGTTTCTCTGTTAATTGCAATTTTCTATTTTTGATTTCAAAAGCTTAATAGCTAGTGAATTCCGCAAGTTCCCCTTATTATCAAATATGACATTATATTTATATATGTTGGATTATATATAAGGTATATGGTTCAAATAACGCACTCAAAACATAGACTGATAAAAGCCATTGTTTTTTTTTAAGAAAATAAATAAATATTTCAAAAGTCGTCAGATTTTCATTGATTCCAGAATTGATTAGGAGGTAACCACTCTCTTCCTCATTGATGACGAAAGTACTATTGATCCATGGTTTGTTAGGCTTTAAGGTTATCTGTTTTAGAAATTATAGCATTCATTAGTTTGAATGCAATTATAGAAACGTTAAGTGATAACCAATCCTCGTTGGAGCTATGTCGCTTCTTCACTTTGTAATGGTTCCTCAATTAATTTAGGGGAAAAAAATTCACAATATGAATTAAATAAAATATGACTTTATGAATATAATGCAAAAGTTGAATTCATATTGAAAGAATTAATAATAATTTTTTTTTTGTTAAAATAATCAATTTTAGAATTTTAAATTTATTTGACTATTATAAAGTTCAATTGTTTTGAAGTATAATTGTACGGATATTTTTAAAAAATTAGTCGAACTCACTTGTTAAAATAATTTTTTAGTGTTGCTTGCAAGGGTCTTTTCTTAAAAAATACTGAATTTCATATCAAATGAGAAAATTTTAAACTAGCAAACACTTTCGCAGTTAACAGCATAAATATCAAAACGAGAAAATTTTATTTCTATAAACAACCCAAATTAAACAGTCAGAGTGTAGACGCAGTCACATTGTAAACTTAAACTAGATACAAAAATAAGAAAAAATAAATAGATGCATAATTTTAAATTGAATCCAAATGCATTTAGTCCTGTTGATATTACTTTTCTTGGACAAGCCTTCTTGCTGAACGAATGACACTTTCTCTAGCTTCATTATAATTTGTCAGCACTAGGTCTAATGCCAATTGCATACGTGCTTTGTTATCTACTGGCTGCAAAAAAATACATGTATAAAAATATATATTATTATGAAGCAACTACCACAATTTTTATTAAACTTAATAATATTACTAAACTCACATCTATTCGATAAGAACTCTTAAGGTCTGCATAAATATGCCAATTAGCAACCCATGCACTGCAATCCACACTCATACAAGAATAACATATATTAGTTCAAAGTTTTTAAAATCAGGGAAATAAGTAATTTTCATAAACATGTATAAAGTAGCATTTCTTATGAATTATTTTATTGTGGAAGTCCACGTGGATGAATTATAGGAAATTCACCAATTTTATGTGAAGCAGTCGGTTTCTTTGTCTGTATACTGTCAAGAAATGATTTTTCTTCAACTAGATAATTGAGAATAATGAGCAAACCCACAATTGTAAAATTATATTTTTTTGTGTAATTTACAAACTAAGATGAATAAGGAGTTTTGCATGATAATCATACCAGTTGTCGAATTTGTCATTCTCTAAATACAATTCTATGTGGCATTATCATTGAGTCCAAGCATATCAATTACTTCTTCACCAAGTCCACATACAACAAGCACCGGTGTTGGTTGCCATCATTAATTGGTACATAAATCTTCAAATATTTTCATCTCCAGTTATTATTACTGTTACAATATTGATTTAAAAATAAATTAGGTCATTAGCATAAAGTGTCTGGATTTTGTTACCTTCAACAACTTATCAATGTTGGACAAAAATTTGTCATTATATAACTTCATGATTGACTCGGGGTTGTATGTCCAACTAAGCATTTTTTGCTGGATAAAAAAAAAAGCACCATCAATTATAAGTGCAAAATAGAAAATAGACCTTAGCACATAATTGCTGATCTAGCAACACTTAAATATACGGATCCAAAAACCACATCTTTTGGCCTGCTGGACGTGCCCTTTCCCCATACGTGTGCATGCATGAAACCATGGCCAACACCTGCGTGCATAAATATTGTCAGTAATATGGTCTCTTATACCCTTCACAATAAGTAATAGTACGTACCTCACTATCTATCAATTCTCCAAGTTTTATTCTATCAAAATTGTTCCTATGACCATTCATGACGGCATGTTTTACTATTGCCTCTCTACACTTCAATAATGACAAAATGTAAGAAGTGTCAATGAATAAGTAATGAAATAAATAACTAAGTTCTTGCATTACAAATATAGACAAACATACTCTCGAGAACCATCAGATATATGCAGCCACTGCTAGTTCTTCTTCATTTAAGTTTATACCTTTAGGGATTTTGAAGGTTACATGCAAGATAAGAGCAAAGAAGCCATGTTTATGTGTTCAATTCAATAATAAACATAAGTACAATTTTAAATATCCAAAATCCAACTAAGTACTCTTGGTCCTTGCTGATTTGGAGAGCCAAATTTGTCATCCTTTCCTCCAACATGAGACCCTTCTATCAATGATTTTTTTTTTTTTTTGAAAAGCTTCTATCAGTGATTTAACCTACACATATAATTGTAAGTTATAAAACAAGTATTTAAAGTAAAAGAATTCATGGAATATCATATCTTATTACTCACAACAATAATTTTGGGAGTACGTAGAGCATGTATTGATCCCTTAGAGATAGGAGTTAGTGAGCACAACAAGCCTTTGATTTCGCCAACATTATTGGCTTGTGCATTCACTATGGTTGCTAACATTTGTATCTTTTGTCTAACTGGTGAAATGTTTGAATCCATATATTCCATTACGCTCTAGTACATTGGGTCTAAGCGGCCACGTTCTTGGTCTTGATCCTTCACAAGCATTTTAGGATCTTTAACATTAGGATCAGATTTGTCATGTGATGTGAGATACTATTGTTTTATGCAAATAATAAATCTATTTAATACATAACTTCTTTGCACATATTTATTAACTTCATTACCTGGATGATAATGTAATTACATCCCACTTGTTACGCTCAAAACTTTTTCTTTTACTTAACCCCCTAATAAGAATTATATTTTAAAATTTCACTATACATTAAAATTTTAAAATATAAATGCTATTTAATTATAATTACATTAGTTGTTAACACCACACATAATAATCTATACTATTATATAAAGGGGATTTCCCCTTTCGGTCTCCAAATTTGAGTTTTCCCATTTTGTCATTATTAGGAATAGTTATAGTTTCAAAAAAACTATAATGTGATTATAACTTTCTGCAGGCCTCTCAATTTAAATTTTTTCATTTTTGTCATCATTAAAAGTAGTTCTATTTAAAAAAAAAAAAAACTATGTACAGTAGTTATAAGTTTCTTTAAAATTCAAAACTATCCCAATCTTGTGACTATTAAAAAAAAATATCCTCTTTAATATTTAAATTTTAATATTTTTATTTTAAAAATATTATAATTTTAATATTTAAACATATATTTGAATAAAAAATTATAAAAAATTTGTAATTGTTTTCAAATTTAAAATATATTTTAATTTATAAAAAAATTAACTAATAAATTTATTATATAATAAATTTATTTAATTATTAAAATTCAAAATTCAAATTGAGAGGCGTGTTAGTGCCTCTCAATTTGCTAGTAAATAATAATATTTTTTGGTGATATAAGAAAGAGTTTTTTGTTATTATTTAAAGTTTTTTGGTACATATTATTATTTAAATTTGTATGGTGACAAATTATATCTTTGGATCGAATTCATATTAATTATATTTTAAAATGTTGGTATAAATTAAAACTTTAAATATAAATTTTACTAACTAATTTTATTTATAATTACATTAGTTGCTAACACCACAAATAATAATAAATTATAATTTTTTTGTGATGATATAATAAAGAGTTATTATTTTTTAAATTTGTGTGGTCATAAGTTATAGTTTTGGAGTTAATATAAATTATATTTTAAAATGATATAAATTAAAATTTTAAATATAAGCATTATTAACTAATTCTAGCTCTAATTATATTTTTTTGCTAATATCACAAATAATAATAAACTAGTGAGGAGCCCGTGCATTGCACAGGTCTATCAATAGGTTCAGACAGTTCTAAATGAATAAGAAATGCAATGTTAAATAAATTTATATAATGAGTAAGTAGTCAAAGTAGCAGACCAACACCTCCACTAAACTAGGTCCAAAGTATTTGAGCAACAAACATGACATGTTCAATAATAACAAAAGGGCATCTGCACAATGCAATGATGCACCTCTACTATTCTAGCAGTCGAGTCCAGTAAATCTACAGTGCAATGAAACATTCTATCTCATGTATATATTAGCCTCCATATTTCTGGGGCTAAGCCACGTCCATTGGTGACATATTCAATCTAGTCTTTTCAGTTAATTTATTAGAGAACAAACAGATAAGTTTTATTGCTGCATGTTGGTTGCTGTTGCTCTGCATGCTGTTTTGTTGCTCTGCATGTTGGTTTGTTTGTTTGTTTGGATAGATTTAGATAGATAGCTCTTATCTGTACAGCTAGGATACTATAGATAACTTTTATCTACATTTGAATTTTGTATCTTCTTACGTCTATATAAGACGTGCTTCATGCAATGTAAAAGGCAGCAAAAGTTCTATGCCAAACTTATTATGGTATCAGAGCCCTGGTGTAGCTTCCTGTTCCGATGACCCCATGCCCCGTGTAGGAATTAAAAACCACCGGTGGCACTCGGAAGTCTAAGCCTGAGAAGGGTGTACCTCCCTCCGATGTGAGGGGGAGTATTGGAAGTTTAAGCCCACATCGGACAGGAGGAAGACCTGGGGACCATATTTAAGCTAGAAGATGCACCTAATCCTTTGAGCTGACTTTTGGGAAGAGCAATGGGTGCCTCTTGACATGGTATCAGAGCTCAAAACATCTGGGAACCATAGTGCTTTTATTCCCAGAACACGCTGTTGTGCTCCTCTCAGTGTGAAGCCTTAATCATATGGAGAAAAATGGTGGTGGACCTGCGCAGTTCAAAACCAGTGATCCACAATCACCATTCTATGTGCGACGTCAGATAATCCCGGAATCCTCCTCACTAACGTGTTGCTGTGTGGAGAATCCAATTACGACAACTGGGCCAAGGCCATGAAAAAACGCTCTGCAATCCAAAAATAAACTTGGGTTTGTGACCGGTGCTATTACCAAACCTAAGGATGACAACTCTAATGAAGGTTATGCGTGGATCATTTGCAACTCCATGATCAATGGATAGATACATAATACAATCGATCCGCAACTTCAGCCATTTATCCAGTATTTTGATGCTGCAAAGGACTTATGGGATGACCTCAAAGAAAGGTACTCCATCGCAAATGTACCAAAGCTTTATCAGTTAAAAGCGAGTTTGTCGACCATCAAGCAGCAAGGAACAACTGTGGGTAGCTATTACACTCGGTTGCGAGCTGTTTGGGATGAATTGGAACATGCAAAAACAAGCAAAGTCTGTCCCAGCGGAGGTAACTGCCCAGTAACTAAGCATTTGAATGAGGAGCTGGATAGAGACCGCGTGTATCAATTTCTTTTAGGATTGGATGATACTGTTTTTTGGAAACCTCCGAAGTCAGATTCTGAACACCACGCCCCTTCCCAACATCAACCGTGTGTACGCCATGGTGACACAAGAAGAAACACATCGCACGATAGCTAGAACGCAAACTGGTCGAGTGGACACAGTTGGATATTCTGTGCAGTCCTCCAATCTGAAGACGCAAAGACAAGGGGACCGACCACCATGTTCCCACTGCGAAAAGATGAATCATGACGTCAGTAGATGTTTTGAGCTGCACAGTTACCCCTAGTCCAACAAGCCTGGTAAAGGTCGTGGCAAGGGTCGATCTAGTGGAGGCCGTGGGAGTTTTGTTCAAGCAAATGCAGCATGCACTACTGATTCTCATGATACTGGTTTCAGCCCTGATTGCATTAACTCCTGAAGTGGTGGAACGTCTACTGACCCTGGTGCAGCCTCCCATCCAGTCGATGAAAAACTGAGCGGTAATATCACTCACTCTCCTGTTTGATTGGTTGACAGTGGCGTAACTAAACACATGACAGGCCACCTTGATTTGTTGACTGATGTGCACCATATTAAACCCTATACAATTGGGTTACCTGATGGCTCGAAAGCCTTTGCTATCAAGCAGGGAAACGTTATGTTAGGGCCAAAGTTATCAATTTCTAATGTTTTATATGTGCCAGATTTATGTTGTAACCTCATTTCGGTTGCTGAACTCATTCGTTCAAGACAATGGCAGCTCATTTTTACTGATCGACACTGTGTTTTACAGGACCCAACCTCGAGGATGGAGTACCGACGTTGGCCAAAGTTATCCCACGATCCTCTTGCGCCCGAACCATATGAGGAGGCAGTCCATGATGAAGTACCGACTTTCCATAGTGATGTCTCAAGTTCTGCTCCTTGTGCTGAAACTACCGATAGAGGGAGTGCATTGGATCTCGCTCCCGTTAGTGTTGTGGAACCACAACAACACAGCAGCATGCTCGCTAGTAGTCATGAACGTCGGGTAAGGCGTCCACCATCCTACCTCGCAGATTATCACTGCAACACTGCTTGTACACATACACCACCATGTCCTATGCTCCCAGCCGATCGATCCTCAGGTACGGGTTACCCTATTAAAAATTTTGTGGATTACTCTAACTTCTCCCCAAAACACAGAGCCTTTCTTGCAGCTGTGAATACAGGTACCGAACCGAGAACTTTCAAAGAGGCCATGCTTGACCCTCGGTGGAAGGAAGCCATGTAAAAAGAGATAGATGCTCTGGAGTCCAATCAAACATGGCTTATTATAGATCTTCCCCCTGGCTTTGCCTAGCAAATGGGCCTATTGCATAAAGTATAAGTCTGATGGATCTGTGGAACAATTCAAGGCGTGTCTTGTTATTGTTGGAAATAATCAGGTAGAGAGGGAGGATTTCAATGAAACCTTTGCACCGGTTGCAAAGATGGTGAGTGTACGCACTTTTCTTGCCGTAGCAGTTGCTAAACAATGGGAGCTTCACCAATTAGACGTCAATAACGCTTTCCTTCATGGCGATCTACATGAGGAGGTTTACATGCGTCTTCCTCCAGGTTTCTCTACTAACTCTGCTGGAAAAGTTTGACGTCTCTAGAAATCTCTTTATGGTCTACGCCAATCACTGCGTGACTGGTTCGAAAAGTTGCGGTTATCTCTTCAGACGTTCGGTTTTGTTCAGTCTCGTGCTGATTACACTCTGTTCACTTTCTATCGTGGAAACACTTTCCTAGCCTTGCTTGTTTACGTGGACGACATCGTCCTTGCTGGTAATGACGCCACTGCTTGTCAAGAGGTTAAACAGTACTTTCATTCTTGTTTTAAGATCAAGGACTTAGGCCCCCTCAAATATTTCCTCGGTATCGAAGCGGCTCGCGGACAGTCTAGTTTGTTTCTCTCGCAAAGAAAATACACTCTCGACATTCTTTTCGAAGCAGGTGTTCTTGGGTGCAAACCCGTGGCTTTTCCGATGGAACAAAATCATAAGTTGCCCCTCGCTTCTAGCCCTGACTACAGTGATCCAGCCCGATATCGCTGCCTCATAGGCCGCCTGGTTTACTTAACCATCACACGACCAGACATCAGTTATGTCATTCATGTGCTGTCCCAGTTCATGCAGACTCCTAAGCAAGAGCACTTCGACGTCGTTCATCATGTTCTACGTTATCTAAAACTCAATCCTGGTCAGGGACTTGTTTTACGCTCGGACTGTGACTTACAAGTGTACGCCTACTGTGATTCTGATTGGGCTAGTTGCCCTTTAACTAGGCGATCTCTTACGAGATATTTCATTATGCTTGGATCTTCACCTATCTCATGGAAAACCAAGAAGCAAGCTACCGTATCTCGATCATCTGCTGAAGTAGAGTACAGGTCCATGGCCGCCACCACATCTGAACTTTTGTGGCTCAAATCTTTCTTGGCCTGTCTTGGCGTGTCACTTTATCAACCAATGAAGCTTTTTTGTAATAATCAAGCAGCTCTCCACATTGCTGCAAACTCGATTTTTCATGAACGCACCAAGCACATTGAGCTCGATTGTCATTTTATTCGGGATCACATTCTCAACAACACTATCACCACAGCTTACGTTCGATCAGATCTCCAACTAGCAGATATCTTCACTAAGGCCTTGGGCAAAACCGCCTTTCATAGCCTTCTTCGCAAGTTGGGCATTTCGTCTTTGCATGCTCCAACTTGAGGGGGAGTATTAGAGAACAAACGGATAAGTTTTGTTGCTCTGCACACGGATAAGTTCTGTTGCTACATGTTGGTTGCTATTGCTCTGCACGGATAAGTTCTGTTGCTGCATGTTGGTTGCTGTTGCTCTGCATGCTGTTTTGTTGCTCTGCATGTTTGTTTGTTTGTTTGGGTAGATTTGGATAGATAGCTCTTATCTGTACAGTTAGGATTACTATAGATAACTTTTTTCTACGCTTGAATTTTGTATCTTCTTACGTCTATATAAGACGTGCTTCATGCAATGTAAAAGGTAGCAAAAGTTCTATGCCAAACTTATTATAATTGTCTCTATATGACCTAAATCCTATTCTAGAATCATTTGCTCAATCTAGACGCTTCTATTTTGATGTCTTGTTTTGCATTTTATAAAGGCATCATGTTTTATCACATTGTTATAGAAATTTCTTCATGGTAAGCAAAATGAACATTGTCTCTGCAAAAACGCTTCTACCTTTTATTGAACCATACCTTATTTGAAGAAGAGTTGTAATAGACTATGTATTTGAAATTTTTTTGTAATAAACTAAGTATCTAAATTTTTTTTAATAATCTAAATGTGTGTTTGGATTAACTTATTCAATTGAATGGAGTATCTAGAACCCATATGCAGTTGAAATGACTACTCTTACAACTAAACTACCATAGTGTGACCTATATTGTGCTTGAAATGAATTACTTTACAAATTCTTATTGATGAATGCGGTTATGGTATTCTATTTGTGATTTTAGTTTAATTATATTGACGTCTGCAGTTCATGACGTAGTTGTTCCTGAAATTTGTTTTGTTTTGGTGGGCTTTGAAACATATAAGTATTTCATAATGTCTAGAAATAAAGATGCTAATGACAAAAAGAAGCAAGTCCTAAGGAGTGTCCTTTTATAACATTATAAAAAAGATGCTAATGAGAAAAAAGTAATGACAAATTCTAAACAAATATAGCTCTAACACATGCACTGGTGGACATAATTAACCTTTGTGAGTAAGTCACACATAAAGAAGCAATTCCTAAGCATCTTCTTATATTGTTTTGGAATCATTTGCTCAATCTGGATGCTTCTATTTTGATGTCTAGCTTTGCATTTTCTTATGGCATCATGTTTTATCACATTGTTATAGAAATTTCTTCATAGGAACTATGTCAAGAACTCACAAGAGTGTACCTTATTACTGTTTTAATACAGAAGCTTTATTGAGAATGAATGCCTTACTATTTTAATGCAGTAAACACAGTTATATACCCAAAAAAAATTTTCTTGAACCATTCTTGTTCTCATGTCAAAGGCATCCTTAATAGAGTCAGCATGTTTGACATAGGATACCAAAATGAATGTCAGGCTAATCTTGTGGATCAACCAATCTGAATCCTAAACCTAGTCAGTAGCCGTGAACATGAAACCCCAACCAGACCCAGGCAGACAAAGAAACCACCAACCAAAAGCATGTACTCAGTAGTTTTATCAAACATAAAATTACACTATTGGCACAAACAAAATGCAGCCACTCTTAAGAGAAAGTCTCTCAAAAGCTATCTGAATTTAGATATCTAGATGCAGAATTGTGCTAATGTACTGTGCATCAATTCTTTGGCAGGTACTTACCTTGAATCGTGGGGTTCTCAATTACAAATTACCATTTCTTCTATTTTTCTACTCCTTATATTTTTTTTGGCTATCAAATTAGGAAATCAAAATTGATAGTGCATCTCAAAAGTTTTTGATACTTCCCTGTCCTGGTGCAGCATTTGCTCTTATGGTCACACATAAAGAAGCAACTCCTAAGAAGTGTCCTTTTATAACATTATAAAAAAGATGCCAATGACAGAAAACTAATAATAAAGAATAAACAAATCTAGCTCTAACATATGATTGGTGGACGTAATTAACCTTTGTGACTAATTCATACATAAAGAAGCAACTCCTCCTAAGCATTAGAAACCTTTGTGACTAAGTCACACATGAAGAAGCAACGCCTAGTGCATCTGAGGTTTCCTTCTTCTTTATGGCCAACTATTAGTAAGTCTTATGACTACTCTTGCTAAATCATACCATTCCTAAATTTTAACCAAATATTTTTTATTAAACTATGCCTGAGTTTTGGGGCAAAAATAAGGCAAGCAGGCACGTATTCAACACCATAGAGCATCAGGATAATTTAAAGAATAGGATAAAGTGCAATAAAAATGCATTACTTTATTATTTTTGCTTCCAATCTAGTCAATTTATATTCAGAATGTCACATTGAAGAAATGCTTATCAGAGTGTTTTCTTACCCATAACGTTTCAAAATTAATATGGCACTTTGCATATTAATCTTTCTTTAGTGTAGGACATGATCTGTGCACTGCTAAAATGCTCCATTTTTACTACATTAAATATTGTTTGTTTATACTATATTTTCTGTTGAATATGAATTTCCTCACTCAGGTTGGGATTCAAATGCAACATCAGTAATTCAAGTTTGGGTATGAAATCCATCTTTACTATTTTAATGCAGAGGCTTTATTGAAAATGAATGCTTTAATCTTTTAATGCAGTAAGCACAGTTATATACCCAAATTTTTTTTCTTGAACCATCCTTGTCCTAGTGTCTTGAAGAAAAGATAAAAGATACCTCAAGAAACATGATGTATCAAAAGCAGGACAACCAAAGAGATGCCTCGTTGCAGTAGTAGGATCAATTGTAATAAAATATTGTTTGTTTTATTAAATATTTTAAAAATGGTCTGTACATTGCTAATATGCTTCATTTTTACTACATTAAATATTGTTTCTTTGTACTATATTTTCTGCTGAATATGAATTTCCAGGTTTAGAGTCAAATACAACATCAATAATTCATGTTTAAGTATGAAATCCATCTTTACTATTTTAATGCAGAGGCTTTACTTAAAATAAATGCTTTACTCTTTTAATGCAGTAAACACAGTCATATACCCAAAAAAAAATTTTCTTGAACCATCCTTGTGCTAGTGTCTTGAAGAAAAGATAAAAGATACCTCAAGAAACAAGATGTATCAAAAGCAGGACCAACCAAAGAGATGCCTCGTAGCATTAGCAGGACAAACTGTAATAAAATATTGTTTGTTTTATTAAATATCGTTAAAATGTGGTCTGTGCATTGCTAAAATGCTTCATTTTTACTACATTAAATATTGTTTGTTCATACTATATTTTCTGCTAAATATGAATTTCCTCACTCAAGTTTAGAGTCAAATACAACATCAATAATTCAAGTTTGGGTATGAAATCCATCTTTACTATTTTTATGGAGAGGCTTTACTGAAAATGAATGCTTTACTCTTTTAATGCAGTGAACACAGTTATATACCTAAAAAAAAATTTTCTTGAACCATCATTGCCCTAGTGTCTTGAAGAAAAGATAAAACGTACCTCAAGAAACATGATGTATCAGAAGCAAGACCAACCAAAGAGATGCCTTGTAGCAATAACAAGACTAACTGTAATAAAATATTATTTGTTTTATTAAATATTGTTAAAATATGGTCTGTGCATTGCTAAAATGCTTCATTTTTACTATATTAAATATTATTTGTTTGTACTATATTTTCTACTGAATATGAATTTCCTCACTCAAGTTTAGAGTCAAATACAACATCAGGAATTCAAGTTTGGGTATGAAATCAATCTTTACTATTTTAATGCAGAGGCTTTACTAAAAATGAATGCTTTACTCTTTTAATGCAATAAACATAATTATATACCCAAAAAAGATTTTCTTGAACCATCATTGTCAGTGTCTTGAAGAAAAGATAAAAGATACATCAAGAAATAGGATGTATCAGAAGTAGCACCAACCAAAGAGATGCCTCATAGCAGTGGCAGAACCAACTGTAATAAAATATTTTATTTTATTAAATATTGTTAAATAAAATACAACAAACTGGAAATTGGAAAATCTCTCACAATCAATCTCTTTTGCCCCATGCATTCCATGTGCATGAGTTTTTATCCATTATATTTAATATAAACTTACTCAACTATAGCACTAACATTAAACTCAAAATATCCAATAAATTGATGTTAGGAGTTATCTCTAACTCAAAGAATTGATATGAACTCCCTTTCTTCGAGTTAGGGAAATAACTTTTACAATTAATTTGTTACAAATAACTTGTCTCTTTCTCCACGATTAACTCAATAAGCCTTCTTTATACTAGTAACTAACTACACCCCTTATCTATACAATTCTTATCACACTACTTCTAAATGCACCAAGCTTATGTAGGAAATGCACTCTAAATTTTGCTAGGGGAGATAACTTGGTCTCGGTTGAAGATCACCCTCAAAACAATGCAATTTTTTTGCATGCTTGTTGGGCGTTTTTTTGTCAAAATATAAATGAAAAAAATAAAAGATAGTTATGTTATAATGAAACAAACTTCACAACTAAGGTGTAATATTTACTTAAAACTAGAGTGACAAAGTGATTAGAGATGAGAATAGGACAGGTAACCTGTCAAAGGCCTACGACTTAGTCAACATTAGCCTTGACTTGGCTTGACCTGTTTATTATTTAAATCAAGTTATGACTTCTAAAAAAACTTATATAGTTAAAAAAGTCATGACGTAAGTTTATAAAAAAACTTGTTAGGCTTAACAAGAACATGCTGGTTTGTTTATATTTATTTACATATAATTATATTATATATTTATATATAATTAAAATATTCAACTTTTTTTAATATATTAGTTTTATAAAATAATATAATATTATTTTATTTAAAGGCCTATTTGAAACTAAAGCTCAGGCATGTTGGTTTATTGATCTATTCAAAAGCCTTAATTCAAAATAGGATTTTATGTAGGCTTTTAAGTTATATCAAACTTTTATTTTTCACAAAAAGGCTATGCAAAAATACTACCAAAAAAAAAACAGGCCATATACAAATAAAAAAATAAAAGTATATATTAAGTAATAGGTTGGATTAAGACTTGATTTTCAAAAAGTAAGCGTAACACCCTTTAAAGTGATTTTGGACCAAAATCTTAAGGTGTAAACTAAAATTAACCTTGTTTTAAAGGAGTTTTCTCCCATAGGTTATTGAGAAGGTGACACACCTGTCACTCTTGTGTCGTTGAGAAAATAAAACCCACAACCACTCATTTGAGTGCATGTTTAGAAAAGTTTAATTTTTAAGAAAAAATTACTTTTTTTTCAAGTTCTCTCAATCAAATTTGGATTATAAATAATTTTGAGTATAAAATAAATTAATTCAAATACAGAGTAAAAAGATAGAGGGAGAAGCATGACCTTGCAGATTCAATAGTATCCTTAAGTGGATATGGTGCCCCCAAGTAAATTGAATCAAAATAATAATATGAAAATATTAAAATAATATTAAAAAAATTTTGAATAAAAAATCACTTGAAAGTTTGGTGTCCACTTGAGAGTAGTAGAGAATCCCCACAAGGGAAAAGGAGAGAGAGAGGGGTAGAGACAAAAATAAAATGGTAAAATGTAAGGTTCTGAAAATCGAACCGGACTGGCTTGTTCGACCGGTCGGACTGGGAACCGATCCCCTCACCGGTTCGGGCAGCCTCCCAGAACTGGTGAAGTCAAAAATCGGTGAACCGATCCCAAACTGGTTGAACTGGCCAAAACGATACCGGTCCATACGGTTACCAGTTCTGAACCTTTTTTTTTTGGAACTTCTGTAAGCAAAACGACGTCTTTGCTCTTAATTTTACAAACAAAAAAAAAGAAAAACGGCATCGTTTGGGCCGGGGGGATTGAACACAGTGAGAGCAGGAAGCTGAAGATGATTTGGGCAGGAGGGGTAGCAGAAAAGAGAGCAGAACATAACAGAGCAGAACAAGGGGCGAGTAGCAGAGGAAGGTAAAGACTGAGAGGAAATGTGGGGTGTAGAAAAGGGTACCCATTGTTCCAGATGCGTCACTGCCTCCATAGAAGGTGGCATGGGCGGTCTGCTAGGGGCCATCGCTGTAAACTCCAGGGATTCGAGCACTAGTTGCAGCAAAAAGGGAGACCAATAATGCAATACAAAGAAAACCCATTCTAGCCATGGCAGAAGAGAGAGAGAGAATGGAAGAGTGGGTGGGTTGTGTTGGTTCGAGGCAAATGGGAAGCGTGGAAAAGCGATTTTAATAAAGTTAAAGGTAAGGGGGTACTTATGGAGGGAGGGTAAGGAATGGGGGGAATCAAGTTAGGGACCTACAGCTGCAATAGTATGAAACTAGTTACTTTGGGGGGAATCAAGTGAGGGACCTACAGTTGCAGTAGTATGAAACTAGTTACTTTCTAATTAATACTTGCACATAGACACTCTTATCTGTTATCTTATTTTTGAGCTTTTTTTTTAATAATTAAATTGGTTCAATTTTTCTTTGAAATTAATTTTAATCTTGTAAATTTATTGATTTAATCTTAAAGAAAAATCTTAGACAGTATGTATTTTATATTAATTTATATTGTATTTTTTATTTATTTTATTAATATATAAATAATTATATATATATATAAATATACTTATATTTATATATAAATATAAATATATATTTAATTATATTCCGGTTCGACCACGATTCGATCACAGTTCGACCATTGAACCTTGAATCAGTACCTCGACCGATTCAGTGACTGGTTCGGTTTTCAGAACATTGGTAAAAAGTTTAATTATCTTTACAAAAATTATAAATCATTGTTTTTAAATACACATACCGATATTAATCACTTTAAAAAGAAAGATCTCTCTCTAAGGAACCTTATTATCTAGTCTTAACATTTTTTTAAAATAAATTAATTGATACAATTATGTTCTTCTTAATACTATTTATACACGTGACTATTACTAACTAACAATTATAATTTCTATCAATATCTACTCTCTTGAAAATAACCTTGTTCCCCAAGATTGATGTATGAAACCAAATCCAAAACCAGTAAACTTCAGCATCTATTGTATCATGCACACACCTTTTATATCATAGACACCCTGCCACTCTTGTTTGCTAGTGGATCTCATGTACATATGGAGAAAAAGCATTAGTGCCATGATTCTGGATGAAAACCATCTTTTTCTTAGCATGAATACATGATAACCAATATAACAATCAATGAAGAAAAATCGAAGCTCTTGCAAATGGTTGCTAGTCCGTTGTTTCCTTCTGAACCTCCGAGTTTAAAATTGTGAAAGGTACTAGAAAAGCAATCCCTTTCCTTTCTACTTCATGAACATATCTGAGTGCCCCCAACCCAAAAAGATCAGTCAATGGACTGGCCAATGATGGTACTCTGTTCAATCTCAGAGCACTCCATGCCGCTAACTTGCCTCTCTCAGCAGCTACAACCATGAATTTTTGCTGCCAGCACCAGCTGTTCGCTACCGTTGAATCCCTGTCATCTACATCATCTGGCTCTGTCATCGCTCCCTCTGTGCCGTCGCCGTCATCACTGTTGCTGGTTACATCGTCGTCATCTTGCTGCATAATCTGCCCGAACAGAGTAACTATCTCAAGTGGATCAAGTTTGGTGGGGGAAAAAGGCGTGCTTCTGGCTATGGCGGTGACAATGTCATCTCCTTCACCTGTAATCTTCATCTCCAACCATTTGGTTTTCATTTCCAAATTCAAAGAAAGCCCACTCTGTTTAGATTTCCAAAACCCATTATACCGAATCCCATCATTGAGATTCTCCAATACAAGATTTCCCCAAATTTTCTTTGAGTACAATGCTCCTAACGATGGCTTGTTATGGCCTTCGAATTGAAATACACTGGACAAGATCACCTCAAGAACGTCTACAGCGTCCCTTTTGCAATTGTACGCTCTGATTTTGCAATTTCCCTGCATCTTCTTGGTTGTCTGAACATGCATTCGAGACCCCAAATCCCATCTAAACACAAGCTCGCTTTCTTTCTTGATAATGGCCACATCCAACCCACCAGAGCATATCAAGTATTTCTTGGTTGAAACTACTGGGTAGAGCTCCACAAACTTGTGCAAATCTAGGGGTTTTCCTTCACCATTTGCAAATGCAGTTACCCTCAAAACCGCATCTTTTCTGACCCATGACCAGAAATTTCTTCTGAAAATGTGTTCTCTTGCAAGTATTTGCCACATGTTCTTGGTAATGGATGTGTATTCCCAACCTTCTGAAGCAGAAACATTAAGAGTTTCAATTGTATCATATTCAATGAATTCTTGTGCATCTGCCTCTTGAATTCCATAATTTTCATTCACCTCTGTCTCTTTCAGCCCAAGATTCTCGGTAGTATTACCAAGAATTTCATAATAATCTTCAGGCTCCAAATCATGCTTCTGTGACACAGAAACTTCCCCCTGTTCATGGCGAGAAATTCCATCAACTGTCTCAGACATTTTCTCCAAGACTTCCAAATCGGTGTGTCACAGTTGGATATAACAATTTTGTCCAACAGCATACGAAATCTTTTCATATGTTGAATTGCCAATAGAATCTCAAAGTTGAATATCCTTTCTTCCAAAATTCCCATTACCCTCCGAACCTTGCATTTCCAGCACAGGAAGATCTATCACTTGATTAGGACCAAGAACAGATTTTTCGTAATTCCTCAATGCTCTGATCTCTCGGATATCTTATTGAATATTGTTCCATATTATCTCCATTCTTGTCACTCGAGCATTAATGGAGTTCACTTACCCTTTTATTCGATATAGTCATGTTTTATTTTTTATTAATAATTTTAAAAAATTAAAAATATCAATTGATATGAATCACTTTAAAAAAAATAATTTTTTTTAGAGAATTTTGTCGTGTAACTTTAACATTTCTCTCAAGATGAATTAATTGATACAATTATATTTTTTCTGATAATGTTTATACAAGTAACTATTACTAATTAACAACTAAAATTCCTATCATGTACATACATACAAAAAAAGACCAAAAAAAAACTCATAAATAAAAATAGATTATTAAAAATAATTACTTTTCTCACTCCTTTTTATCTATTGTTTTAGAGAAAAATTTTACCTAATTTTATCGGTCTATTTTTTTTAATAAAAGAGATCTATAACTTGGTGTTAAGAGGAGGAAAGCAAGTTAAAATGGAGGTAAATTTAAATCCAAAATCAAATCGTCTCAAAAGAAACTTTGTGCCACTTCAACTAAAGTTTTTAGATATTATATCTATTATTTTATAAAATTAAAAAAATATTAATTTTTTTTTCAACGTCACACCCAAAATAAAGCACAGCCACACATTTGGCTAGGCTGGAGAGGAAGAATAAAAGAGCAAGTTATAATAATTAATAAAAAAATTACAATAATATTACACAAAATTACAATAAGGTTAAAGAATATTGTCACAACAAAGTTGCGCCGTTGTTAGAAAAATTTACAATAATATAAAACAAATTTACCACAGTATTGTCAGAAGAGGGTAAAATAATATTAGATATAATTACAACAAAGTTACATAAACTTACAACATCGTAGAAAAAAGTTAATATAATTTAGAATAAAGTTACAACAATGTTAGAATAAGTTAGAATAATGTTAGAGAAAATTACAAAGGATATAATTTTAATTTACTGATAATGTAAAATATTTTTGTATTATTATCTAATCATATTGTATTTGATATTTGACTTTTATAATAATTATTATCTTAGTCAAATATTTTTAATGATTTGATAATTTATGATTGATTGATAATATAAAATTTTTTATTTTGACAGTGAATCAAAGTTAAATTCAAATTACAATAATTTACTATTGTATCTTTTAATCATAAATACACCGAATTTATTGCCTAAACAAATTAGAAAAAAATTAGGGAAATATATTAATCAAATTTGATATAATAGAATACATTTTGGTTTCCCCAAAAGTTCATGCTGATTTCTTTTTCTCCTCAAACATTTACAAACAAAAATTTCATGTAGACTTCTTTTTCCCTCAAAAATTTCTTAAAGGCCATTTACTAAATTTTTATTAATTATAAATTTAATTTTATATCAATCCAATTATTATATCTAATTATTAATTTAATATCATTAATTATCATATTTTTCTAAAAGCATCTTTTATGTCTTTTAATCATAAATACACAGATGACACTTGAGTAAGAGAAAGACAAAGAGTGAATGGGGATTCAATGCTATGCCCAAGTAGGTATGGTGCCCCCAAGTAAATAGAATTAAAATAGTAATATAAAAATATTAATAATATATCGTATTTTTTTAATATAAAATCACTTGAGTATGGTGCCAACTTGAGAATAGCATAGAATACCCTGTGAGGAAAAAGAAGAGAGAGCGGTAGAGAGGGAAACAAAAAAGTAAAAAGTTTAATTATTTTTTATAAAAAAATATAAATTATTGTTTTATTTTAAATGTGTTTTGTTTAATTTAAATACATGTGCACACAGATTAAGACAAAAACTCATAAACAAAAATAAATTATTAAAATAATTACTCCCTTTATTTTTTTATTTATTGTTTTAGAGAAAAATTCTGTCTCATTTTTATCTATCATTTTTTTTAAATAAAGGAGGTCTACTACTTGCTATAGAGAGGAGGAGAGCAGGTTAAAGTGAAAGCAAATTTAAACCTAAGACCAAGTAGTTTCAAATGGGACTTTGTGTCACTTAAACTAAAGCTTTTGGATATTATATCTATCATTTTAGAAAATTAAATAACTATTAATAATTTTTTCAAGGCTTTTTTTATATAAAAAATGTAAAAAAAATTATTTACTGTTATGCACTTTTATGAAATTATATACCTAAATATGCTGGAATGTGGGAAGGTAAGAAGTCACCCTTACTTGTACGAAACAAAATTTTTTATTGAAATGCATTCAAAAGCCACCCCAGCCTGGGATAACTTCTGAACGAAAGCAAAAAAATAGCAGTTGAAAAGTTGCCCTCCCAACTGATCTTGAAATAACAAAATAAACACAGGTGCCTAAAGAAAAAATAAAATAAAATAACACAGCGCAAGTAGCGCATGGGAATTTTTCCCTCAAATTCAACGTTGCATGCGTTGGTTTCGGATTCCCTCACAAGGAATATTTCTAAAATTCAACTCACTCATCACTCCTTCTCTCACGTTCGCACATGGTACCAGAGATAAGAGAATATTCACACGCACTTATCGCACCCTCACACACTAGGCACGGGTTGAATACATAAATTGAAAAGGGAATATATTCTCTAATGGTTCTCTCTCACACACAGTCCATTCCCTTCTCCGGTAATACACACTTGCGCTATACTATAAAACCCTTCCTTCGCTGCACTTTCACACTCATCACGAACGCTTCAAAAAAAAAAAAAAACCACACCTCTTCATATATATTGTTTTCAATTTCAATCTTTCAAATTTTTATTTAGTTTTAGTTTTTGTTTATTCAATTTAATTTAAATTTTTCTCCTTTTTGTTGTATTTCGTGGTATAAAATGAATTCAACTTCATTACTTAGATTGCAAGAGTAACATATATCTTCAGTTATCATTTACAATGTAAGTAGATTTTTTAATTTTAATTTTAAGTTTATTAATTATTTTTATTATATTATATTAATCAATTTAATTATTATGAACAGGATTCACGTGCCTTACGTAGTAGGCAGATTAAATTTGAGAAACCAAATCCATATATTATAAAAAAACTTAAAATTAACTAGATTTTATCATGCAAGACAAATCCAACAGTTTTTGCTTGACCAGTCTTTAATCAGTGCTTTGGTTGAGCAGTAGACACTTGAGACATACACATTTTATCTTCCATGTGATGAATGCACGGTGACTTTGGAGGATGTTTTCGCTTCAACTTGGTCTTCCAGTGGATGGCACAACAGTTACTGGTCCTACTTGTTTAATTGGGTAGAAGAGTGTCATAATTTATTGGGTACGGTACCTCCAGAAAACATGATAAAAGGATCAGCAGTGAAGATAATATGGTTGCAATCTACCTTTTAAAATCTAACATGGTTGCTGATGCATGTCCTTGTAGTTAAACATCCTCATAAAGTTTGCCCAATGTGTCAAATGCAGTAGACAAAAATATGCCTCTGGAGGTTACCATCCACTTTCACGACATCTGATTACACTTTTGATAGACTCGCGCTAATAAGATATCAAGCATAAGTCATGTTGTGATGCGACATGTTTATGCAAAGAAAAAATGACCATGCCTCTATCATCTCGCCCTCCACAGTGGAAAAAGCAATTGGTAGTATATTCTTGTTACCGTCCTATGCAATGGCTAGCAACAATGTTTCTTTATATTTTCCATATAAGAATGCACCATTTATTTGAACAATAAGTTTGCAATTGGAAAATCTATCAATGCAGGACTTGAATCTACAAAACAGTCGATGAAAGATTTTTTTTACTCTCCACCAATCGGGCACCATGATGTGCAAGTTTTGTTTGCAACTCTACAATTATACTAGGAACGAAATGTTGCATTGCACCCCAAGCTTTCCTATAGGAGGTTATGTATCTATACCGACTTTGCATCTCAGTAATCAAAACTGTAAAGGTGATGGACGGATTTGCTTTAACTAATGGCAAAATACAAGAACATATCATGTTTGAATCTAATTTGCAATAATCTTTAGAAATCATTGCCGATGTGCACGTATGAGGCCCATTTAGTTTTCTAATTTCCCATTTTCTAATTTCCCATATCTACTTCTACAAAAATGTTGCCTTTATACTCTAATTACACCCCTGCATCTTACACTTAGCATGATACTTGGTCAGCTCAGACTCTACAACTTTGTAATCTATAGACCTTTGTATTTGATAGTGCTTTATAGCTAACAGCATAGCCTCTTTCGTTTGCAACTGAATTCCAACACACAGCTCACAGCTAAATGCATTCCAACTCATCAGGTTCGTTAATATATTAACCATATTTTGGAAATTGTGGCACATGCATTGCCTTTAGGTTAAGGGTACGCATTAAGGGTACGCATATGGGATGGGGGCTCAAAAGATGGAAGAGCACCACTGCCTCCACCAGTTGATGGCAAATTAATATCATTATCAACATCTCTATCAAAATCATGACTTTCATCATTATATCCTAATTCAATCCCATCTTCATGTTCACTGAAGTCATCGACATATTCCCCATGAGCTTCAATTGAAGAATCAACATCAGTACCAACACTAGATGAACTAGGTCTAGCATTGTCTATTTCAACACATTTAATAGCAGACTCAGGCAAAAGAGGTTGTGCTAATCTATATGGCTCATCATACTGACTAATAAGAAATGACGGCTTATTCAAATTATTAAGAAATTCTTGTATATGTGTAGATGGTTGATTTTGAGTGTCAAATGCCTAGAACCACTATGTCGAAACATTATAAGCAACAGGTACATCTGAAGGCCCACAATCATCAGCAATATCCTCAACTTTAGCATATAATTCAATTACGCGAATATTTGCGAATTGTTCAAAAATATAAATCATAGACATCACATCACCAAGTGACACGCCTACCGAATACTATCATTTTCAATAGATACAGGATATCTAAACTGAATATTTGATGCTCTTTTTCTGTCTCCAACTTTGATTTTTGTCTAAATTTTTGCTCTCAATTCCTCTATGTGATATTTTCATTAACACAAAAGCTTTTTGGGAATTCACAATCAAAGGTAACTCTTTCATCACTTTTTAAAATTTGTTTATTATAATACACAAGTACTATCAGTTTGTTGCTCATTATGTGTGATTGCTCATTATGTGTGATAAAGTTGCATAAAGAAATAAACTATAAGTAAACAAATACTTCATGAATAAATAACTATATTTTTCATTGTAGAATTTCATTAATAAAAGAATATTCAAATAAAAAAGTCATACTATGTATAAAAGAAACACAAACATACGCACAATCATTATAGTCAATAAAAGAAAAACATCTATACATGCACATGTTTGCCTAAGCTTTACAATATTTAGATTAGTTTGAATTATTTTATCCCAGTAAATATGAATACCGCTTGTTATTATTATGTCAATTAAATTTTTTTCATTTTATCCCTTTGGAGCATGATGTTCATATAAAAATATTAACAATTTTGCATAAGATGATGCTAATTTATATACAATTAATTAAAATTAACTTTTACAACACATATTAAGTGATAGTGTGACTTAAGCCAAACTCACGTGTAGAAATAAATTTTATTTTTCCAACTTAAAATATACAAAAATTAAAATTCAACATACCTCCAAATAATAAATTTAGACAATAACATTTTTTAAAATTCAAAGTTCATAATATTTTTTAATATATACCATTAAAATATATAAAGCATACTTAAAGGATTAAAATAATTTAATATAACAAAGCATTATTAGGCTAGATGAAATTATGCCCATGCATTCTTTGAATTAGTTTCATTCAATTTATTATTGCTTTATTTTTAATAAACTAAAATCAAATAAAATCTAATAAGAGACAAATTAAATTATTCTAGACAAATCCATAACTTAAATTAAACAAGTAAGACAAAGTCATCTAGAAAAAAATATGATATCTCAAACTTAAAACATACACCAATTAAATTTCAACATACCTTTAAAAATGACATGAAGATATCTCTCTTGAATGCATTCATTCAGAGACATTCAATCTAAGTAAAGTTTCAAACCAAAATATTCTTCCAAAACTACATTCACTAATTTATAAACTGATATGTATCAAGAATAAAGAAAAGAAAATTCCCATGCATACCACGAGCCCTCTATGCTAGTCAAAACTTGTTTCTTCTACTCTATGCATGTTTCATTTCTCCTGCTCCATACTCATACACACTGCTTTTTGAGTTTGAGAGATTCCTCTCATGCAGAGGAAGATTGACCAAGAGAGATTCTCTCGTATTACTCATGATCCACAACCACAAGTAAAGTTTATATATATATATATATTATATATATATATATATATATATATATATATATATATATTTAGGGAATCTTCCCAATGTTAAATTTCTTTTTTTTTACCTTCTCACATTCCAACTTATTTTATATAATCTCATAAAAGTGCATAATGGTAAATAAAAAAATTATGGGCCAAAGCAGCTAGTGATGCAAATCTAAGAGCTGGGTATATGAGCCAAGGCTGTAGGCTAGCCTGTTAACTCGTGATTTTAAAAGATTATAATTGACTAAATACCTAACTTATTTAAAATTAGATTAGATTAATCAAATCCATTTAATCCGTAAATTGAGTAAATTAGATCAAGCCAACCCACAAACTGATAGCCTGTTTATTCTATATTTTTTTAATTTTTTTCTTAATAATATTGTTTAATTTTTTTATATCCACTTATTTTAAGGATTTGATGAAAAAAATAGATCAAATTATATAATTTGAAATAAAATATATCATTAGAAATATTTTTAAAAAATAAAAAATAAAAAATAAAAAAATAAAAATGGTGAGTTAACAAACCAACTCGTTACCTGATAAACTAAGAGTCGAGTTAGAATCACATAATATGTTGGCCCATTTACTAAACAGACCAACCTGATCCGGCCCATGACGAGCTAAGCCAAGCTAGGCTAAGTTGACCCATATATCCACCTCTTTCCCAGCCAGCAACTTTATTTCACATGACTATTTTGTAAAAATCACAACATGCAAACTGAATTTAACATCTTTAAGACTGAACATGTATTAATCAAATTTGACTATAAAAATCTTCCCTTCGGACTACATAAGATTTCATCAGCATAAGATTATACTTATTCTTACCACAATCTTCTAAACGCTGACCGTCGAGCGACTCAAATGGAGAATGCAGAAGCAGATGTACAGACAATTGTCCAAAAGAACATACAAATTATAATGAGGAGTAATCCGACTAAAATATGAAGACAACACTGTCATGAACTCTGGACTTCTGATTCTGAGCTACACATTCAGAAATCCACATTAGGTTCCTGATCTCCTGCTCCCTTAATCTCATATAGGCAAAGAACACAGCATAGTGGAACTGCAAAATAGACACAATATAGCAGCTTAGTATTGAATAAGACAGACCCTAGACACAGAATTAAACCATTATATCAAAAGCAAACAATTTCCTTTTAGCGCTATGAATAGTCCATTTTTTTTCCATGGCTCGCTAAGAAAGATCCAGCAGCTATTATAATATTAACTAATTATCTACTTGAACCAGAAATAATGATACTCAGAACAGTCAAATATAAACCTGTTGCTCAAATGCCAAGCAAAGCCTCTTCACCTCCTCCTCATAGAATGCCTTGTCAAGCATCTGGCTCTCTCCGTATGATAACTTAGCAAAAATAGATTGATAGGGGGGATATTTTTCCATAACAGCGCGAACCTACATGAGCAACCAAATAATAGATTTAAGGTCCAAGCAGAAATATTATAAGTAATCAAACTATAAATACAAGTGGCCTCTGCCCACAGCTATGATGATTGACAAATATTTCAGGATAGATACCAACATAAAAGAATAGCGAACTACTCAAAACAAAACCTCCAGAAATTGGTAGCCAAAACCAAGTGCAAATTACAAATGCAATAAAAGCAATCAAATCATATATGCCTCAACAATAGAAGATACAGGAGCTCAAAAACAGAAAGCTTGAAGGTGACACCTCAACAAAAGATCTGTAAGTATCTGTCATAGAACAATCAGCCAAGATATTAATACAGCTTAAGTCATACAGCTCAACAATGCTTAAACCAAAGACATGAAAATCATAAAAGAATTAATAAATCTTTTGGCACAAACAACCAACACCAACACTGACTTGGCTATTAAGCACAAATTAATCACCCTGAGAAACACAATCGAGCAGGGACTAAGAACTGTAAAAACTGAAAGAGGAAAATCACCTAATATCCACTAAAGAAAAAACTTAAAACATACTCAACTGAGATGCAAATTATACCTGATCAATGTCCTCACAGACAGCAAGTTCCTCCTGACCATATGGGTAACTGTTTAAGATAAGCCAGTCATTACCAAAAGTATTCCATAGCAGCATATAAACAACTTTTTTTTAAATTTGAAAATTAAACATAAATATTGAGCTAAGAACTTACAGTAAACCAAAGTTAGAGTACAATTTTCTACGATCATCTCTGGTGAGCTCGGTACCAATGCTGCAGAAAGTGAAAACCATAAATGTCAGCTGCACAGGTATCCAGAAAAACAAAAAGGTTACGCAAAGCCTTCGTTGTTTCAGGCTTTCGGCATACCTATTTATAGTAATATTCACAGCCCTTCTATCGGCTTCAAAAGCTAGAAGATCAGACATGATCTCAGCAGTGGCACCACCAAGTTTCTGTTTAGGAATAACATTGAAATTAATGAAATTCAGAAATAAAAAATGTGAAAAGAGAGAATATATATCCAGGGAGAAAAAAAGCCTCAGACCCTTCACCTGACAAAATTTGTAAAAGTCTTCAAGGTATGCCTTGTAAAGAGTGTTCCTCATTATTTCAATGTTCATATCATCCAAGTCCTAGAATAACAAAGAATATATAAAAGCAATCAAAGGAAGTCCCATGTCAGACTAGTATCACGATCATACGTTTAGGAAATTGATCAGTACCATAGAAACATATGAAGCTACACCAATGATGAAACTATAAAGCAACAACACCATTGATGCCAATACTATCAAAGTATTGTTTCCAAAGTATATATAAAATCCATAAAAAGGTAAAGCTGGAAATTTATCTTAGCCATTAATTCCTTGAAAATTCTATATGACAATTTCTCAGAATTTTTTTTATCACAATGTATTGGATATAAATTACGGTGATGTAGATATAAATTATTTCCAGATTTATGCAATAGCACTAAACTCGTTTAACACTATATCAAACAGACTGATTATGGACCTAAAATCCCTGAACAAAAAAAAAGGGAGAAGAAATGTTCTGGAAAGATGATTTACCTCTGATGTAATGCACTCAGAGAAGTACGGAGCCAGAGGAGTGTCAACAAGTACCATCCGGTAAAGCTCCCGCATATTCTGAGCAACTGCCAGAGTAGCAATACTGAGGAGAACCCCCAAAAAAAGGAAACGAAGGAAAAATTAAAATTGTTTTTACACACTTAAAGTCAATATATTCAACACAGCATAGAAATTACTATACCTGTCAAACATGCCCAGTGGATGGCATTTTTCTAGTAGTTCTTGAACATCTCTCTCATGCAAAGTGCCAGTAACAATCAAAACAACATTGTCTATCATGTGACCATATCTGCAGGATGAAAAAAGAAAGTTTATTTATTTCAGTTTTACGCCTTTTTTCTGATATTTCTAGGTAACAATAAGCTCCCTTAAAAATAAAATGGCTGCACAAAACTTAACCGCCCAAGCCAAGTCTGATTTGAATCCAACTTTCTGCAACGAATCTGGAGTTAATTACAGTGCCTAAGACTTGGATGTTATGGCAGCAATCAGCTTAACATTAATAAGATATTCATATTCTTTAAAAATTTTTCATCTCTTCTAGCCCAAACCGATTGTATACATCCTCATTATGAAGTTCACATTGACAGAGTAAATCAGTAAATACAACAACAGAGCAAACAGAAAAGTCAAGTTCACATACGTGATATATTCTAAAAAGGTTGACAAGGGTTCTGTGGCTTGGCATAACATGTGCTTATAATCATCAACCAGCTTAAGAGTACATTTCTCCACAATCGTAGTTGTATGCAATGGAGAAGGCTCTGCAGTAGGTAACTCATCACTCATCAGCATAAATTAATGATTTAAACTATTTTATGAAATAGAAGATGCATTAAGAACTAAAACAGATAAGAATATTTCAGTACCCAGATCTGACAGTTCCATTATTCAAGTTTATTACATGAGACATCAATTTACCTTCCTTTATGAGAAGAACAAGAAAGAAGTACAAGTTTTCAAAGAGTAGACAGTAGATACCCATGAATTAACATAGAAAAAACAATCAAATCAATAATTTATTTACTCAAGAAGTAAAGAATAACGAGTGCCAAGTTTTTAAATCTTCATTCAACAAAGAAAACTGAACAATAACAGTTCAAAGTTTCAGACAAATATGACAACAAAATATACAAGATCTCACTGAGGTCCACAATCTGAATAGTCTCAGGAAGCCAATATCCTAAATATCAGAGGAACACAATGCCACATATATAACTTTTTCCTATAAGGACTGTGCCATAGAAATGGCACATAGAATCCATCCGTCATTCAGCCAAACTCGACCTTTACCAAGAATTTACACTAACACTTATAATCACATAAAAAGATAAACAAAAAACCCATAAATTATATGTTTTTATTATTCCCAAGTACTTGATTTGGTTACAGCTTCTGAAATTTTTTGTAAATATTTCTTTTGGCATTTTGTTTGCCAAATCTATTCACACATCAAACAAACACCGTAACCATACTTAGGCCTGCACTTTCAGGAAAACATCGTTACCCAGAACACAAAAATCACTATCAGTCTAATCCCACCAAAGAATCCCTGGTTTCTTCTTCACAAAATACAGTCAAACAACAGCACCAAAAAAAAAAATAATTGCCCAATTCGAACTCTAACCTACTCAAGTCCCAATTCAGAGGATTTCATCCGAAAGAGAAGAAAAGAAAAAATAACTCAGTCAGTTAATTTCAAAAAGGATGCATCAAAAGCTAAAATAATGGAATCCAAAAACGCACCATTTTGCAGGTAAGGGCCATACTCGGTGGCCGAAAGGTGCATCTTGATGTCGTCGAGGGTTTCACATTGGCACAAATTGTTGTAGTCGGCGGTGGTCAGCAACCCGGCACGGTGGCCTCGCACGACGGCCTCCAGGTATCCGCCATGGATATTGAAGGTAAGAGCTTCAAACCCATACATTTCGTGATCACGGGATGTGCAGGATGCGGATCTGAATTTAAATTGCGGAAATTGAACGAGAAATCAAAGAGGAAATTCTGGAGAAAGCAAAGAAAGGAAGGAAGGGGATTGAGAAGCAGAAGCTTCCCTTTCAGCGTACTGAAAAATTATAAAATAAGAATTAATATAATTTAAAATTTTAAAAGATTTAATAATTTTTAATTAAATTTATTTATAAATCTTCTTAAAAATAAGAAAATTTTAGTAAATTTTACATAAATTTTATTATTATATTTTTAAAAAATATAATAATTATATCATTATAGAAATAGAGATGTAAATTTTTTAAAATAAAATTAATTTAATTCTTTTTTAGTGTATTTAAATATAAAAATTAATTTTTATATTAATTTAAATATTTAAATTATATATTTTAAAATAAATTTTAAATATAAAATTTAAATATAAAATTTAATTTTTATTTTAACTTAATTTAATTTAACTCAACTCAATTTAATTCAATTTTAATTTTAATAATTTGAATATACTGAAAGTCTAAATATGTAAACAAACACAACTGATCTTGTAGGAAGAAGAAAAGAGAGAAGTGTTTGAATATTAGGATCAATCAAGAAATATCAAAATTATATTCTGTTTTATTACAAAAACAAAATTAAATTGTGAAAAATGACATTGGATTTATTTTCTTTTTTTGATATGGTATCTATTTTTTTCCCTTTGTTGTAAGAAGATGTGGGTTTTTTGTCTAAATAAAAAATAATATTATTTAAACACATTTAAAAAAAAAATTCTTTTGTACTAGAAAAAATTTAAGAAAACAAAAAAAAAGTGCAATAAAGGTAACAACTTATTAAATTGTATGTAAATAGTTACATAATAAATTTTAATTTGTAGAAAAGATGTATACATATAATTTGAGTTGTTCAACAAAAATTAGAGATCCTATATTTTTTTTGTCTTATAACAGTATGCGTGAGAAATGTAAGTGTAAATAAAGAATAATTTTAGTAAGAAAATTAAAATCATATGAAAAATAATATGAATGAATTACAAGTGCTAGATTTATAGAAACAAACCAAGGTGTGGTTTAGTGAAAGCTTCGGTGGAATGAGTTTTATTTACAATATTAGGTATTTGAATTTTCTGCAGGTGTTTGAATCTTGTTAAAAAATATTTTATGAAAAAAAATAATCTCAATACTTCTGTCAAATATTAGTTTCACATGAAAAAAAAAATAAAATATCTCATAAGAAATAAAAAGATTTGTTCAAACAATTTAAAGTTAAAATATTAAGTCATATAACATTTTTAAATGATTATGTAGCTTAGTTAAAAAATTATGTAATACTAACATGAAAACCATATATGAATGTTATTTGATTTAGGGATATATTTTATAGAATAAAGTACAATCTTTCTCTATACCAAAATAAAAGTACAATATTTATCACCATTGATTAAAAATCAACGGTTTAATATTTGAAAAAATACAAGCACATAGTTAACAAATTATGGATTTGTTAAAGTCCTCTCTCTTGATTTTCTTATCAATGATTATTCACTTATATTTTATCTATAAAGTACACTTTCACTTTAAAGAATCCAAATCCATATAAAATCTCACATAACTTGATGTTTAATCTTAACTATTTTTATAAAGCTAATGGTTCATATTAACTATTCTCATTTCTTATATAAAATTAGTTTTTTTACTAAAAATATTTCAATCTAGAAAAGGGTCACCTACAAATGATCATCTTATGAGTTGTTAAAATAAGACTTTTTTTAACTAACAAAAAATTAGAGTAAGGAGAGATTACATTATTTCAAAGTTAGAGCAGGTCACAAGTTTTAATAATGATTTACAATTATACTTACAAATTACTTATTAATAAAGGATCATAACTTGATCCTACCAATTGAGTCAATATCATTAGTAAGTTAAATTAAAATATTTATATTTTAAGAGTATGTTTAGATAATTTATATAAAATTAGCTTTGAGAAAAATATATTTTAGATTAATTTTATTTTATAAAATGTTGAGAAAAGTACTTGAGAGGGAAAGATTATGAAAATATAAATATATATATTGTGTTTTATACTTTTATGCACAAATATAAGTAAATATGTACAACTTGATGATAATAAAATTTTTAATTTATATCTATTAGTGTAAAAAAAAAAAACTAATGTAACTTTGGCGACGAAGTTAAATTCTACTGTTTGTCCAAAAAGATAAGTCTCACACAATTGACACTCTAAAAAAGAGAAAACTATGTCTTTTTAGTGTAGGTCCTTGAGGTTACTAAAAAAAAACTCTCAAAATTGAACAAAATGCAAACTTGAGGAAAGTAAGTCAAAATGACATTAATCGACTTCAAATAAGCAAAATTACATGAACAAAACTTGAAGTATAATGATCCCAAATACAAGTAAATAACTGAAAATAAACAGATTACATAACATAAGATTGAAAAATAACAATGAAGTTGCAAAAAAGTAAATGAAAGCTCATAAAATGAACTGTTAAAAAGTAAACAAAGCAAGTAAAATGCAATAAATGTAAAGGTAAATGATAATAAAATGATAAATTTGAAATTGGTTGATGTTCTAGGATGTGTGAGAGTGAGCTTTTAGTCTTCAAATGCACCTTTTATACTTACAGAAAAAAAAAATCTGTCTTTTATAGCTTTGAAGCTGAGAAAAAGTGCCGAGAACCTTCATCATCTGCATTTTTAGGAGTTGTAACATCTTCTTGAACGGTTATTTTCCATCACTAGCTTTGACTTGGTATCTTCCATCACTATCTATTCATCTTAGGCTTGTTATTTCTTGTTGATTTTTCTTTGGGTCAATGTATGGACCCCTATGACCCAGCCCATGATCCTATTTGTCATGTTTTTGCCTTTGGACTTGATCAAAACTTATTTGATCCTCGTTTCTTGAGTTAAAACTCTCTCAAATTAGTTGTCTCTTTTCTAAGTCGTTATATCATTGACAAACAATTAGCCCATATCTTTATCTTAAACAACTCATAGACCGTGACCAGACCAAATAATTTTGAGTTCCAACAATATGCAATGGTCATATGTTGAAAATAATGTTTATCCATGGCAACAAAATGTTACCTTTCAGCAAAGGTCATGCTCAGTCACTTGATAGTTTAGGTTAAAATGCATTTTAGGTGAACTGACTAAGCTTTGTTCAGTTTGAGCCCATAGCTATACCAAATCAAAACCATTCATTTAGACTCCAAGCAGACAGTGCAAAATAAAAATAGGGTTCATCTCATTTTCGATGGTCCCTTCTCATTTTTTCAATGCCAAACAAGTAATAATTTATTTTGTCAAGAGAGAAAGGTAGTTAATCAATTATACACCAATCATCTATCGCTAAACCTATACCTTGAATATACTATTTTCATCTCTTGACACGTTTGATGAAAATAAACCACGGGATAATTAAGACAGTAAATGTAACAGATAACTATATTCTAAAGCTTGCAAGGCAGTTAGCAAAGGAAAGCTAAAAGCACTTGAATTTCACTGTACTATATTTTCATACTAGTGAGTGTACCGGTGCGCTGAACAGTTTTAATGAGTTAAAATATATATTAAAATCTTTGATTAATATAAAAATATAATTTAAAAAACAGATCTAATTGAAAGTAAGTAAAAATTATTAAAACAATAATTAATTTTAATTCTAATTAAATATTAAGAATGAAACCATTTAAAATTGATAATATTTCAAAGGATGATAATATTATAAAATATTTGATTCATAAATGAGATGAATTTTTCAACGTCCGCTTGAAGGCATTATATTGACATTGTTGCTCCGATAACGTTCATCTACTTTGACATTATTGTAAATATAAAACTCAAAATCCAAAAATCCCCGATTAGCATCCACCCACGTCTAGCTTTAATTTTTGTCAAGGATACAAAAAAGAAAAAAAAAAGAGTTAACTTTCATTTTCATCCTTTAAAAATATAAATATTATTACTTTTATTCTCTAAAAATTTGTTATCAATTTTGTTTCTGAATTTAAAAAGTGTTATTATTTTAATTCTTCAAAAATATTAATCATAATTTAACCATTTAATGAATAAAAAATATTATTAATATATTTTCTCAATTATATAAAATTATTATCAATTTAATTATTCAATCATTAAAATTTTATCAATTTATTTCTTATTTATATATAAAAAAATAATTTTTATGACACTTTTAAAATTCAAAAATTAAATTGATAACAAAAATTTTTAAAGAATCAAATTAATAACACTTATATCTTTGAATAATTAAATTGAGAGTTTACTTAAAAAGAAAAGAATATTAGAAAGATATATTGAACCATTCTATTGCCCATGCCTTGTAAACCAATACCTTAGAATAAAATATAACTTTAACAAATAATTGAGAAATAAAACTTTTTATTGCATTTTTTCCAAATATTTCAAATACCTCCCATTGAAAAAAATATTATAAACCTATTTTTTGTGTAAACCACGAGTATTTTTATAAAATTTAATTCATTTAAACCGTTTAATATCTCTAGGCCAAAAGTAATAATGATAACATAAAATAAATAAATTAGAATAACATGGTCCAACAATGATAGAATTATATATGAAATGAAATGATTAAAAAATTAAAAATTAAAATACAAATTACAAAATCCCGAAAATAGATCACCAATTTTGTATTATATATATTAAATAATGAAATTATCTTACTCAAAGGACTACTGTAGATGTACATCCTCATAAATACATTAATTGAGAACAAAATTCGAAGCTTGATACAAAATCAATAACAAAAAAATAAGATGAAATTGAAAAGATAGATTAAACGGCACGCCTACATTTGTTGGCAGATAATCTTGCTATAACTCCTCCTGTGGATTCAAAGAAATTAAAGTTACATCACATAGTTTCATGTTCTATTGAAAACTCTATAAATGAATAACTTTTAGCGGCATCCCAAATGATCAATTAAAAGTTTCTTGATTAAAATAAAAATAATTCAAAATCAAAATATTTTAATAACAAAAAAATAACATACTACAATTATGTTAATTGTTAACATCTTGAATGTAGATGACACTCTAGCATTCAAGTAAAGACAACAATGCTAGCCTTAACATCATGATAAGAACCATAAATGTTTATATTCAATAAAGTGAAAAAATGGAGGCTTCAAGATAAGACCAGGCTACTAATGAAAATGTTTGAAGAAAGATTAAGCGATTTCAAATGGGTTGCGCAATTTGTATTGATTGAATCTATATAGAATTTGAATCACGTATTGAAACGAATCCTATGTCCACATTGCATGCCAAAATTGACTTAAAATACATTATCCTTACAGGAATATCAAAATAGAAACATAATTCTGCAGCAAAAACCAGATTGACACAGCTTCTCAATTTTACTTTAATTTCTGCTACAACATACCATAACCATTCAACCAACCAAAACCTGTTAATAAACACAAAATGAAACCTAAAATATCGCCCCAAAACCATTCAATTTAATCCCATGCATAACACAGTTATCGACCCCAAAAAAAAAAAGGCAAAATAGACTGATTCTCACTTAATTTTCTTTTGAGCACAGAATCACATTCATTCCTGCTACAAATTCGTGACTTACACTTTTTTTGCAGCCACTATTGAAGACTCTTAACACTCCTACAAATCAGTCCTCGAACCACGGGAACAAACGTTTAGAAATCAGTTTTCTATAAAAACCCTTCATGAAACTTTTACACCAGCTAACAAAAGCAAAGGTCTTAAAGCTATACTAAAAGCAATCTCAATTTTACAGTTTCAAATGCATTTATAAACAGCAATCATCGGTTTGTGTATCATATAACAGATTCAAGAAGAAATATAAATTCTTTTGGTTGTTGGATTATATATTGATATGTTGTGCCATAAAAAATTTTAATAACACTTGCCGTTGTTATGTATCCAAACTTTTAATAATACTCACCAAGTCACTAATAAAATTTAACTTCTACCTCTGCCAGTAAATTAGTTATGACTTGCTCTCCCCCTCCTTGGCTAAAGGAGGCAAAAATAACATAGAGAATATAGAGGAAAAGCTTGTAACTTCAGCATTGTAAGCAACATAAAACATAATTGTCAAGTGACTCAAAGTCTCAAATTAGAAACAAAGACATGAAAAATTCAAATCTCAACAGAGAAAAACACACACAACTTAAAGTGAACAAATTATCAAACCAATAGTGCCCACTAAAAGAAATTGCATGAGAAAATAAAAGAAGGGCAAGCAATAAAATTCAAGATAAATTTGTTTATGAAAAAGGAAAAAAAGATTCCCTCTCATTGGCTGTTGTTTCTAACAAAGACATGTTACTCAAAGCCCACCACCATCATTTATAGATGAATGAAGAAGAGAGAGCTCAGCTCTGCCCAGAAACTCGAAGAGTGGAAACACAGAAGGAAATGAAGTATACCCTTGAGCAATCAATAGTCACATTTGCAAATAAAATAAAATAAAATAAAATGACGTACTTTCTAGAAACTATGCATATCCTTGTGCACACTTTCTAAAAAGAACAGGACACAAATAACACTTGTCAAACAATCAAAAGGAAAAATATAAATAAGATAAATATATAGTAGCAAAATATTGAACAGATGTAACAAATTTCCCCCAACCTAACCTCTGAAATAATGGCACAGCCGTTGGATGCCATACCAGCTAACCCGCTTTTTCTAATCTTTCTATCTGAATAATCACTTCAATTATGAAATGAGAAGTTTTAACAAAATTATGATCAGGTTAATATCAGACAAAATAAAGGACATTAGAATAAAGACACAAAAATGTTGTATAAGAGAAAGTTATATCACGAAAAATCAGTATCAAATTTTAGACAAATATATGTGGTTGTAAAGAGACAAATGCATAACTATTCCTACTGCATGGTACTAGTACCACAACCATACAGATATATGTGTATCAAAACATGTTCAGTTTATGATATCAATAACTAAGTTCACAGTAACATGACTGGTATTGTTTTATAGTTTCAAGAGACAAAGAATTAAGCAACTTACATGTAGCCAATCAATAATTTATTCATGACTTGTAAAATAGTTCAGCAAATGCAGTGAGGCCAGACGGTAAAGGAATTAATATGCTCAAGCAAATCTTGGTTTGGGTCTTGAAACAATCATTACGCTGCTGTGAAATTTTAAAGTGTGTACAAATTGAGCTTTCAAGTTTCAAGAGGCTGATCATAAAAGACAATTCACAAAATAAAACCACCTTAAAAATATTCAAATATGCATTAATTTGCAAGCTAGTATAGGATATAGGAAAACATGACCTGCTACATATTAGAATGAGAAAACATTTAGCTATATCATATAGCAAGAATTTCTGAACAAACAATCACATATGCAATAAAGATTCATATAAAAGTCACAGGTAAAGATAAAATCCGAATCCTCCTCGAAGATCATATCTCCAAAGTTATAAAGATCACCGGCTGAACCATGTGGCTTATATTCCTTCAAGTATCTAATGTCATCGTCAAGAAGCAAACAATGTGATCTCAAGAAAAAAAAAAAACTAAAAAAGGAAAAAAGAGACACAAAATCTGTTGGGAAAATAAAAGATTGATAATGAAGCATGCATATAATTCTTTCTATCATAATTGTGATCAGATCAGTCATCTTGAAGCTTGTTTTCTCCACTAAGTATTAACTTCAATTTTTTCTAAATTTCTTACAATCATGAGGTAAAAAAAACTTGCAGCCTAAGAACATTTCTATCCAGAGGAAAGGGAGTAAAAAAAAAAAAAACTAACTGTGACCTTAAGGTCATGATTTGACTATAGATCAAAACTACAGTCAAAATGTCATAGTAGTACAATAGAAGTGGCTGCCATTATCTAAAGAAACATTTGAATATATGAAAGTTACCTTGTAAAACATCTTTACTAGCCTTCACGTCAACATAGCATGCTTCGTTTATTTGCTCTGGAGGTAAAAGCCTATCAGATCTGTAAGCAAGCTCTAGAAACATAAAATCAAACAACATATAACAAACAACAACAATGACAATAAGAATAATTATTAGAACAAAAATCAAATCTTCAAATTAAATGTTCTTCAAATTACATGAACACTTATTGACATTATTGGCAAAATGACAACTAACCAAAAAAAAATAAAAATTTAACCTAAATTACCAATAATTTTTTTTCCCATAGTTGTTCAAGATTGACCACAACTTCACATAATTTTTCAGGCTGCACTGACCTGTGGACATATATGCACCAAAGACAAACGGTATAGATGGATAATGTAATATGCATGGTTCTTAATATGTCATTTAGTAGTAAACATGAAGAAAACATCTCAGTCCAGGTAGCAATATCCAAAGAATAAATGAATGCTCACTTTTAAAAATACATCCTTCAACCTACTTTGTACTTATATAGCATTGCTTTAAAATCAAGTGCAAACTGTTTGAATAAAAAAGAGAGAAAAAGGAAGAATTATGATCCTTTTATTTAGTTCTATACATATTTTTTTGAGCAAATGCAAGAAATAAAAGATCAACCATAGCTAAAGGTAAAGGACATAATTAAAATTAGTATCTTCAAAGCATTCACTAAACTTCAATACCATCTCAGGATATTATAGACTATCAATGCATCTGAAAACACAAATAACAAAAATATTAACATTCCTAAATCTCTAACTTACTAATACAAACAAAATAAAAATAGCTAAAGACTCCAATTCATTTAAGCACAACAGAACCTGCATTTTTGGCCAATTGTAAGGAAATTGGACATTCATGGATTTGAAAATCTCCCTTTGCCCCTACAATGAGAAGAAAAAGACAAATTAGAGAAAGAATGGAGAATGTACAGCAATAGGAATACCCATTAACGGAATAGTATCTTTCCCTTTTTCATGCTAATTTCAAAATCCATGATTTACCACAAACAAATTTGTTCCAACTAAACTTACTCGTATTTTCAGAGAAGCAAAAGCTAATATTGTAATAGAACTGGACAAGAAAATAGCTAGAAAACCACTGAAATAGTATCTTTATTCTTCCTCTTTAATTCTGAAATCAGTGTAATGCCAGAAATGGGGGAACTGAACTGTTTACAGAGAATGTAAAAAATTACAAGAATCGAATGGGACATTCGAGAGGTCCCTCTCTCTCCCACTCACTAACTTCTTTCCAAAATCCTTTTCTACCTCACTCTCGGCTAACTTGTTTCTTATATACAAGTACCCGAAAACTGTAACCGGTTACCACCAGTAATTCTAAGTTGACCCAGTCAACTATTACAATATTAATACTCTACTCCCTTCTTTTCTTCCTAACATGCAGGTATCTATCATATTGCAAAAGAGTAAAGTTCAGCTAAAGCTATGCCATGGGATTCTTCAAGAAAAATAACGATAATATTGCAGTTTAGAAAAAGGATATGTAACGTAACAGTGCATACCTCTTTTTTTCTTTGGTCTTCCGTAAGAGTGCATACCTCACAAAGTCATTATTGTCAATGTTTGCAGCAAGAAACTCTGTAACAGCCATAATAATAAAAAAAATAATTGTCCTATTGAACTTTAACCCACTCCAATTCCAATTCAGAGGATTTCATCCCAAAGAGGGCCCAAATAAAAATTCAGTTTGGTCCACCACCTAGTCCGTCACTTTCAAAATAGGGTGGATCAAAAGCTAAAATGGAATTAGGAACAAAAAAAAAAAGCTAAAATGGAATTGAAGACAAAAAAAAGAAGCTAAAATGGAATCCAGAAACACACCATTTACAGGTAAGGGAATCCAAAATCGTGCAATCCACCATTTTGGATCACATGATCACACCATTTTGCAGCTAAAATGGAATCCAATTGAAGTCATGGTGCACAATTATCATCTATCTGTCGAGCCTTGATCATGCGATCCATCTATGCTGATAGGAAGGAATGGAGAATGGGCAGCGACACATCGACCCAGAGGAAGCAGCACTCATTAATGAAAATATTCTTTAAACTGTTCAGGTAATTGATTATTTGCTTGCTAACGTTAAATCTAAAAATTATGCAGACATCAAAGATATACTCGATCAATGCCAACAGATAATGCTATTGTTAAATCTGAAAATTTTGAAATGAAAAGAAAAGACCAGTTTTAGAAGAAATACCTTGTAGATTCAGTGCTTTGAATGAGAACCTACACATCTCAAAAATGACTTTGAAGCAACAGAATAACAAACCACCAAGAGGAACAAAATTGATGAAAGAAAATTCTCATCTTGTGTTTCAACCTCCAACGCAGCAACAGCCCAGTGAAAGAAAGAGCACCAGAAGAATGAAATGTAAGCCCCTGGAATAAGGAAGAGAAAAGGAAAGCACCATGTAGAGGAAAAAAAAAAAGAAAAACTAATGAAGTTGGAGGAAGGGAGAAAAAAAAGCTGAAAAATTTGATGAAAAATTATATGCTTCAAGTTCTTGTATTTGCTGAGGAGTGTGCCGGAGATAGCGCTTTTTTCTGGGAGGGTTGTCTGCAGCATCTTGCTCATCGCCGGAAGCACCTTCCATGTTATCACCGCCAGATCTGCTTTCATGCTGCTCTTCTTCTCTGCTCCTTCTTAAGCCATTTGGCTCAGAATTTTCAGCCATTCTATTCACATCCCCTTGCCCATCTATATTGGTTTGCTGATTTTTTCAAAGAGAAAAAAAAAGAAAAAAGGTAAGCAGATAATTAAGCATTAGTACGAAAATCCTGGATCAGTTTAAGCAAAAGCAAGGAGGATCAAGAGGAAGAAGATCTCTCACAAGTGACAGAGAGAGGCCAGGAGAGTTGAACATGGATTTGGCCAAGTGGGAGTGGCGAGGCGAGGCTGCGAGATTGCACCAAGGGGCAATCTGTCACTGCTGCTGCTCCTGCTGCAGTTGGTAATGGTACCGTTGCTGTAAGGAATATCTGCTATGATTCTCACACCGCCGCTAACCTTGTTGTTGTCAAGAAACTTTCATTTTCGTTCATTTGGCAATCAAGCAAGCACCGCCCAGAACTGCTTCTCAAACTCAAACCATCTTTGAAACTTGATCCTCTCTCTTCTCGTTCTCTGCAACATGCTTGACTATGCCAAAGCTTCGAAGAAGATAAAAAAAAAAAATAAAGAAAGAAGGTGGAACTAATGCTTATAGATTTTTGCACACAGAATAGAAAGAGAAAGATAATCAGAAAGAGGAACATGGAGAGTCAGTGAAATAAACACAACCAAAAAGAAATCATAATTTCAAATTTCTCTTAAAAATTCGAGAAGAAAACATTAGTGGCCAAATTAAATATAAATACTGGGAACAGAACTATGAGTTAAGTCATTTAGATAAGAAGATGAAAGAAGGCTTCTCGGAAAGGAAAGAAGGAAACCAATACAGATGCAATTAAAAGAAGATTAATTAATGATGAAAATAAATAATTAGAAAAACCTGGAAAAAATCCGTACAGTTAGCAATATTCAAATTTTGAATTTGATTACTAAATATGGAAAGAAGAATTTTGGAAGGAAGAAGGGTCTCTGAAATTTTGACATGTGTCAGAACTTTCCAAAGAACATACTCTCAATTGTATATATTATAGATAGATACAAATGCTGATGTGTTGGAGCAAAAGCAAATTTATTTACTCATTGATACCAATCATGAGGAAATGCTTTTTGCATAAAATAATAAGCATTGCAAGATGAGGACATCTTCAACCTAAGTTCTCCTTCAAAGCTCCTATATTTAAGAACAGGATGGCTAGAGGAAATCATACACATGATCTGTAGCAGAGATCTTCTGTAACTGGTAAGCACACTAGATTCCTTCAGGCAACATTGAGACATTTCTCCATCATGGTATTACATACTTAAATAGACGTGATTATAGGTCATCCCACAATGGCTTCCAGTCATTATCAATTATTAATATCAAAAGCTTGTCAATAGAAAAAAACTTCAGCTATGGAGTGAAAGCTCAAAGTTTATCTAACAAACGCCTCAGGCAAACCCCCTTTGGCCTTGAAAAAGGAAAATGCAGAAGTGCATCATTACATTGAGTTGGGCTAAAATTCAATTTGATTATAAAGAGAACAATGAAGGTAAGGATTGAACTCTAGATCACTGGCTCAACAATTGAAAAACAGAAAGTAGATGAATAACTTAATCCATCTAGCATCCAACTGCCAGTAGCCCATATAATTTGGACCAGCCCTCCAGCTAAACTTAAATATTTGGGTGACTCAGGTCAAATGCTACCATGTTATTGTTGTGACTTGGGACATAATGAAGTAGCTATTCATTACATGAGTTATAGGGAAGGCTTAAATGTCTCTGTTTGTTTGGGTATGTATGAGAGAACATTAATACTCTAAAGAGACTCCAAGAAAATGAACTGCGTATAAATAGACTTAAAAAATATACATGATTTTAATCAACAAACTGTCTCGGAAGACTTCTCTTTTATCTTTACCAAGTCAACTGACACCAAATTGTACAGTTGCAATTTAAAGAAATATATATGTTAATACACATGAAAAAACCACCAAAATCAGGTGGTAACAGTTATAACTTATATGTGAAATTAAACAATGCTACTCTACAACCCTGGAGGTAGAAATACCAGTAGCATGTCTTCTAGATGGCGGTAAGACGCTTTGCAGTTTTTTAATCATCTGGTCAAGAGTCTTCAACTTGTCCATGTCACCTGCCTTCAGCAAAAACCTCTCCAACATTAGAAATGCTGCCGCACTCATTTGTCTTCCTCTCTCTAACATTTGTTTGGAGCACTCAAAAGCTTCTTGCACCAAACCCCTTGTGCATAATGCAGTGACCAAAAGATCTAAAGCATGAGCATGAGGACAATATCCTTTCTCCACCAGGTATTGCCATAAACTCAAACTTAAATCAAGCCGACGATTTTGACAGAAGTATTTCATTAGCATCACAACTGTTCTTGTTTTTGGAACAAAATTCCTCTGAGTCATCTTGTGGTAAAGCTCACTTACACCTTCAATGCCATTTGACCTCATCAATCCTAAGAATATTGTATGATAAGTTACACCATCAAGTTCAATGTGTTTCTCAACCATCTCATCCATCAATGAAAGTGCAGATTTAATGTCTTTCAATCTAACCATTGAACATATTAAAGCATTATAAGCACCGCTATCAGCAATTAAGTTCCTCAAGGGAATCTCATTAAATAATTGCCATGCCTTGCCTGTGTTTCGAACCAACCCTGCTCCGTGAATCAGTGTCGTTATTGTTTCTATGGTAGGAACGCAATTTTGATGCTCCATTTCCTCCAAAAGTCTCAAACCATCAGCAAAACAACCTTTCTTGCAGTAAGCATCAATTCTAATATTATAAGTTATGCTATCAGGATTAAAACCGCGTTTAACCATTTCATGGTAGAAGAGCTCAACAGAAGTAACATCACCTGATTCTTTGAAACCCAAGAGCAAAATATTCATGGTCTTGGTATTGGGAGAAAATCGTGGAAGCATCTTTTGGAACACCGACCTGGCCTCCTTCATTTGCCTCTGGGTGCAAAATGCTTTAACAAGTACATTAAACTCATCAGTGCCAAATTCTCTGCCAACAAATATGTCATCCTCCATCCTTCTAAATGCTTCAAGGGTATCCTCATAGGATTGGTATTTGGCAACTTTAGACAGCATAATGCTCATTGACTTAAGTGTGAACAGGGTGGGGTGAGTTTTTCCAATTTCTTCCAACAAGTCCCAAGCTCTGTCAAAATAGCGCATCCGTGTAAGGATGTGGAGGGTCTTCTCCAATGCATCAGAACTTGGGGGGAATTGGGATAGGTGGAGGGAAAACTTGAAAAACTCAAAGGCTTTAAGGCCATTGGAATGGGAAGCAAATAAGCGCCCAAGAACTTTCTCAACAAAGGAAGTGGACATGGCAGCAGGAGGCAGGTAGTGGAGGAGTATAGGGTGAATGGGCTGATCAGGAAAAGGGTGGTCATTGATGATTCTGGTAATTGTGTCGATGTCAATTGTGGTTTGTGAAGATGTTTGAGATAGAGATTGAGAGGACAATTTGAATATGGAACATAGATACGAGGTTGTCTTGTGGGGAATTTGACAATTTTGATTCCGCCTAACCCATGTCAGCATTCTCTCAGTCAAATCAAGGAAACCATAGGAGACCCAAGATAGATCCGAACCAACAAAGTGACGGAAACGAATTTGAAATCAAGAATTGGGGAAATTAGAGAAGGACGGCAGAGGAAACCGAAAGCCCTATACCCTAAGCCAGCATCGTTCAGGTTTTGGGGAAAAGTGGGGAGGAGGCAATTTGGGGCTTTCATAAAACGACGACATTTCTTCCCCAGATTAACTTTTGCTGATTTCCCTTTCCACATCAATTGAAGTCGTTGTGGTATGTCCGAAATGGTACATGCCAAGTTGCCATAAGTTATTCTAATCTCTTACACGAAGGAAGGTGTGCAAGAATAATTATTTTATTTTATAGAACGAGAAATTTTTATGATAAGTTTGAAATGAAATTTTTATTTTATAGGTTATTTTATAAAATTAAAAATATAATATGAAATTTATTTTCTGATAATTATTATTTTTGTTAAATTTAATGTTATTAAATCTTATAAGAAAATAAAGAGTCATGTTACTTAACAAAAATTTAAATAAGAAATAAAATAATTAAAAGTTTAAAATTATATTATATATTTATTTCAAATAACAACATATACACTTTAATTTTTTTCACAAATATAACAATATTTGTTTTTTTTCTCTTAAGTAACAATATTTATTGTTATTAAGTTATAAAAAAATAAATTTAAATATTGCTCTCAAGAATATACATTTATATTACATATATAAGATATTCATAGAAGGAATAAATTTTTTTGTATTTATGAAGAAGGACATTCATATTATTTTAATTATTTTTAATTTTATTCTATATTGATTCTATATACTAATTCGAAATTATAGATTAAGAATAATCATTCAATTCTATTCCATTTCTATTATATTCTCATTCCATGAAATCATAATTCCATATACTAAATGTTACATTAGTCACTGTGTGTTTTAGATTTTTGAAAGGTGTTGAATCATTTTTTGCCTTCAAAAATGATTTTAATAATGGTGTAACTTGTTTGGTGGTCTATCATAATCAATTTTCACAAATTTTTAAGTTGTAAAATTGATTATGAGAGAAGTAAGATTTTTCTTACTTTTGCAGTGAATATAATTGATTCTGGGTATAGGATAAACTTTTTGAAAATATATCTATTATTACATTTCAAAAGTAATTCTATTTCACAATTATACATCATCCAAATAAAATTAATTATTGTAAACTAACTTTTAAAATATAATTTCCAAACGTAAATAAAATTTTTTAATAAAAATTGGTTATTTTAACATCATTTCTTTTCAAATTAATTCAACTAAAATTTAAAACAAAACATATCCTTAGTTTATATAAGTTGTACGAGGATTACTCCGGTGCCCATATATTTTTGGCAAAAATGCACATAACCCCCCGAACAATGGGTCAATTTAAAAAACTCCCTTATGGTTTAAAAGTAAGCAATATGACTCCTTAAGACACCAAAAACATGATAATAACCCTTTCTGTTAGGTATCCATGTCACTAACGAAAAGGAGTCACGTGACTGCATATGGTCATTCAATCCATAATCCTCACCCTAATTGAGTCAATTGAAACCCTAAAACCCCAAATCAAACCCAAACCTTCATTTCTCACATTTAGACACGGTCTGAAGACTGAGGTGGGAGAGGACATGTTGGGGCTTGTGAAGAATTCTTGTATATAAGCTCCGTTCCATTTTTCTATTCATTTGATTTGTTTGTTTACTATAATATGTCGTTAAATGAAAGTGGATGTGGTCCAGTATTTGTTGATGGTTAAGGGGACTTTTGTGTTTTGTATTGGTTTTTGTTTGAGTGTGTTGGATCCAGTGAGAATCTTTGGGAAACCATGCATGTGTTTTTTAATGCTTTGTGGTCCAATATTTAGTTTCTATGTTGTTGTTGCTTTATGGTCCAGTGGGAATCTTTGGGATAGTATGCGCTGTGTTCATAGAGGGCTTTTGGTCCATTTTTTCAATTTATTTATTTTTTTATTTATTTTTTGCTTGTAGGTGTTTGAAATGGGCACACAAAAAATTAACATTGACTTTTATATTGGGGGGAAATATTCGAGGTATGTAGTATGAAGTTGGGGAAATGTATTCATACAAGGACTTCGACATTAACTTGATCTTGGTACTCCATTTCACCAAGTACGTAAAGAGTAAGGGGTATTTGAGTGACTTCGAATTCTAGTATAAATTTGAAGATGAAGAGATGCCTCAAATCAGACTCTAACAAACTGATGCATACGTGAGATTAATAATTGAGAGGTTTGAAAAGAAAAGATTAACTTGCTTCAACTTTATGTTGATCATGTAGTTAAGACTGAGGTTGAAATATAAAGCTAGTTGTTGAGGAGGAACAAAATGTTGAGGAGGTAGAGGATGAATTGAATTTGGATGAATGTGATTTTACAGATAGTGACTTAGAACTTTTTCGTGAAAGGGTTGGCAATAAAGATGTAGTTGATGAAGTAAACAATTGGTTAAATGGAAAGGAAAGTAGGTAGACACAAGAGGTCACAAATCAAACTGATCGACATGACCAATCCCGGCAGACTCAAACCTAGCAAACAGAAGAGGAACCACCCACACTCACATTGTAACACCCTACTTAATATAAGCATTCTGTTATGTGTTAAAGATAGTGAGAAGAATAAAAATTCAAGTTAATTTATTAATTAATTTATTTATTTAAGTTATGATTATGTGTCTATTTTATTAATAGAATTTATTAATTTATTTAATGTGTTATTTATATGATTACGTGTCAATGTTTAATTATTTTTAAAGAATAAAATTTTCAGTCACGTGTTGAAAAATTCAGGATTTAATATTAACTCATAAAACATTGCTCACGAATTAAAAGAACCGTTCTATAATATAAAAATATCTGATTATGTGAGATTTATCATAAAAATAAATTTGTTCAAATTAAACAATTACGTGTTTAAAATTCTCCTAGACTTTCTAAACTTATATTTAATTATAACATTATATTAATTCTAATTTTTTCACACATAACTACATATAAACTTCAACCATAGGCAAGACGACATAAAACTAAAACATTATTATTTTACTATGTTGAAATATAGCGTCATACATAATGTGATACATTCTTATATATATATTTAATTGTTTACACATCCAAAAGCTTGTTACCCTGAGATTTTCGCCTGCATTTTAGACTATGTACATATCCACATCAAAAAAACTACTTAGCCTTACTAGGCCATGCAGAAAAGAAATCCAAGGTTAACACACTGTTAGAATCAATTAGGATTATTAGAATATGTAAAGAATCCGTTAAAATCAATTAAGATTGTCAAAATATGTAAATAATCAATTAGGATCATGTTAAAATCACGTAGATTATGTAATAGGATTATTTCCTTTTTTATTGTACACAAGTACTATAAAATACGATACAGAGGGCAGTGTATTTTCATTGACACATTCTCTCAAAACTAAGGGTTTCTGTGATCCTTCTTCCTTTCAACATGGTATCCAGAGCCTAGGGATAGAAACTTAAAATTTTTTTTCGCCTCCGTGCCGTTAGCCCTATTTTTTTTTTTCTCTCTTCCCGCCGGTTTTCTCTCTCTTCCTGCGGTTTCCATCTCAGATCTGTGCATCTAAAGTGCGTTTCTCCGGCAACCAACCCAACCATGTCGTGTGTCTCTCCGAACCCGTCCCATCCCCGGAGCCGCCCCGTCATCGGAGCTCCGACGCTCCGCCACACGCCGATCACCGGAATCCGTCCGGTCCCTGTTTTCCGTGAGCGTGCGAGCGCGTTTGATCCTCTTTCCAGCCGCCGTTTTCTACCGAACACTTCTCTGTGTGTTATCCGGTCAGATCCAGTCCTATTCACGTGGTTCGTGATCTTTCAGTGGGTGTTTGGCTTCCCCACCTCCGCGACCGCGTCATAATTTTTTCTTGGGTCTTCCGCTTTCCACTCAGATTCATGTTTTCTGGGTTTCTTGCAGTTCTGTGCCCATCATGTCCACCTCTGGTACTCCTTCCTTCACTGGAAAGTCGAGTATTTTCAGTTTTGTAATACCGGGATCTTCCATTCATCACTACTGAACCACTTAATGGTTCCAACTATCTGCATTGGGCTCCAGCAATTGAACTCTGGTTTAAAGGTCAAAGATTTTTTCTAATCATCTCACAAAGAAAGCATCTGATATTCCTACGACTGATCGAGACACTTGGAAGGACAATTGATGCTCAACTTTGTAGTCTCCTTTGGAATAACATTGATCGTGAGATTCTTCCTCTTTTTTGACCGTATCAAACTTGTCATGAGGTGTGGACTAAAGCCAAATTGCTGTACACTAATGATATTCAGCACTTCTATGGTGTTATTTTTGATATGCTTAATATTCGCAAACAAGATCAATCAATGTCCAGCTATTTGGGTCATATTCAGAGTGTTCGTACCAAGTTCACTGAACTTCTCCCTATCACTGCTGATATTGCAAAGCAAGAGACCAATTATGACAAGTTGTTTATGCTTCTCACATTTGCTGGTTTGCCTCCTAACCTCGACTCTGTTCGCCAACAATTGTTGGCTAGTGCTTCTATTCCCTCTATGGAGGATGTCTTTGCTCGGCTACTTCGAGTTACTCAGTCTATCCCTGCTCCAGCTGCACCTATTGGTGACTCCTCTGTTCTAGCTTCTCTGTCCACCATTGCTGCTGCTAGTTCTGGGTCTCATGGTCGTGGCAAAGGTCAACGTTCACAGTGTACTTATTGCCACAAGTTTGGCCACACTCGTGAACGTTGCTTCAAACTTCATGGGAAACCTCCTCGCACAGCTAATATTGCTCAGTTAGACTCTTCTATTTCGGCATCTGACTCTTCAAACGTGCCCACTGTCACTATCCCAGCTGCTGCCTATGAGGATTATCTAGCGTATCAGGCTGCTCAGTCATCGACCTCTACCTCTGCTTCTGTGACTGGTAATTCTGTTGCTTACCTCACCCATTCTTCTCTTGGTCCATGGATTTTGGATTTTGGTGCCTTTGATCACATATCTGGTAACATTTAGTCTTTTCTCTCATCTTTGTCATTCAACTTCCCTCCCTATGATTACCTTAGCCAATGGTTTTAAAACTATGGCTAAAGGTTTTGGTCAAATTTGTCCTCTACCCTCTCTAACTCTTGATTCTGTCCTTTATGTTCCGGGTTGTCCTTTCAATCTTATCTCTATTCAGTAAATTAACCAGCTCTCTTCATTGTTCTGTTACTTTCACTAATAATTCTGTTCATGTGCAGGACCGGGATACGGGACGGATGATTGGCGAAGGGCGTGAGTCTCACGGGCTTTACCATCTTACCATACCTTCATCACCTGCTGCCTTTACTTCTGCTGTTTCTCCTTCTCTCCTCCACAGTCGCCTTGGTCATCCTAGTATCTCCAAACTTCACCGACATGGTTCCTACATTGTCGTCTTTATCATCTTTAGCTTGTGAGTCAGTTGTGTAACTATGGAGAAACATGTTCGCACTTTGTTTCCCAAAAGTGTCAATAATCGAGCTGTGTCCCCTTTTGATTTAGTGCATACAGATGTTTGGGATCCTAGTCGTGTTCCCACAACTATGGGATATCAGTATTTTGTAACCTTTATTGATGACTTTTCCTGATGCACTTGGTTATTTTTAATAAAGAGTCGTGCTGAGATCTTTTCTGTTTTGCAATCTTTCTGTGCTGAAATTCGAAATCAATTTAATACTTCTATTCGCATTTTACGTAGTGATAATGCTCGTGAATATTTTTCTTCTTCTTTTACCTCTTTTATGGTTTCACAGGGTATTCTTCACCAGTCCTCTTGTACTCACTCCATAACAAAATGGTATTGCTGAGTGTAAGAATCGTCATCTCATTGAAACAGCACGAACTTTACTTATTCATAATCATGTCTTTCTCCGATTTTGGGGTGATGCAGTTCTCACTGCTTGCTATTCTGTTTCCGTCTCAACCATTGTATTCTATTTCACCTCGTGTTTTTTGGTTGCACTTGTTTTATTCATAATCTAACCCCTGGACAGGACAAACTTCAAGCAAAATCCCTTAAGTATGTCTTTCTCGGCTATTCTCGTCTACAGAAAGGATACAGGTGCTTTCATCTAGACAGTAACCGATATATCACCTCAGCTGATGTCACCTTCTTTGAGGAGTCACCATTTTTCTCTTCTTCTCCTGCTGAGCGTTCTTCAGTGTCTAATGTTCTTCTTGTTCCTTTACTTGGACCTCCTACTGAAGCCACTTCTTCTCCTCCACTTCAAGATACTTCCACAGTGGTACTAGTGGACTCTAGCCTTGACCCAGCACCTTTACTGCTCCAGGTCCTGCCTCCCGCTAGTCCGCTAGTTGCCATTCGCAAAGGTATTCATTCTACTCGTAATCCTCATCTTATTTATATACCTTTTTAAGCTATCACCGTTTGTCCTCTCCATATTTTTCTTTTGTCACCTCCTTGTCCTCTGTTTCCATTCCTAAGACTACAGGTGAGGCATTATCCCATCTGGGGTGGCGACAGGCTATGGTCGATGAAATTGCAAGCCTTACACTCTAGTGATACTTGGGAGTTAGTTCCGTTACCTAAGGGTAAGTCCACAGTTGGGTGTCGATGGGTATATGCTGTGAAAGATGGCCCTGATGGACAGATTGACCGTTTGAAAGCTTGCCTAGTAGCCAAGGGATATACATCAGATATATGGTTTAGACTACGGTGATAACATTCTCACCTGTTGCCAAAATTGCTTCTGTTCGGCTTCTTCCTATCCATGGCTGCCATGCGACATTTGGCCTTTATTCCAACTTGATATTAAGAATGCCTTCTTACATGGTGAACTTGCTAAAGAGATTTACATGGAGCAACCTCCTGGTTTTAATTGCTCAGGGGGAGTCCGGATTAGTTTGTCGTTTACGTCGTTCCATTTATGGGTTGAAACAGTCTCCGCGGACATGGTTTGGACGGTTCAGTACAGTCATTCAGTAATTTGGCTCGATTCGCAGTGAGGCAGATCATTCTATTTTTACCGCCATTCTCCTCAACATCAGAGTATCTTTCTAGTGGTATATGTAGATGATATTGTCATCACAGGTGACGATCAAGACGGTATCAATCAACTAAAACAGCACCTCTTTCGTCATTTTCAAACCAAGGACTTAGGTCGCCTTAAATATTTTCTTGGTATTGAGGTCGCTCAATCCTCTACTGGTGTTTGTCATTTCTCAAAGAAAGTATACCCTTGATATTTTAAAGGAAACTGGCATGACAGATTGTCGACCTGTAGATACTCCTATGAATCCAAAACATCAAGCTTCTACCAGGACAGAGGGAGCCCTTGTCAGATCCAGGAAGATATCGAAGACTTGTTGGTAAACTAAACTACCTTACCATCACTCGACCAGACATCTTCTTTGCTGTAAGTGTAGTTAGTCAATTCCTACAAGCTCTTTGGGATAGTCATTGGGATGCTACGATCAGAATACTCAGGTATATCAAAGGAGCACCAGGTCAAGGCCTTCTCTATGAAGACAAAAGACATACTAGATCATTGGTTTCACAGATGCAGACTGGGTTGGCTCTCCCTCAAATAGACTTTCAACCACAGGTTATTGCGTAATGATTGGAGGCAACTTGGTAATTTTGAAAAAATAAGAAACAAGATGTGTTGCAAGGTCAAGTGCAGAAGCAGAATATCGAGCTATGGCATTAGCAACATGTGAACTTATATGGCTGAAACAATTGCTTCAAGAGTTAAAATTTGGAGATGTTAAGCAAATGCAACTGATTTGTGATAATCAAGCAGCTCTGCACATTGCCTCAAATCCAGTGTTTCATGAAAGGACCAAACATATAGAAGTGGACTACCACTTTATCCGAGAAAAGATTTTTATCTGGATGCATTGTCACTAACTTTGTCAATTCAAATGAATCAATAGCAGATGTATTCACAAAGTCTCTAAGAGGTCCTCAAATTAGTTATATTTGTAACAAGCTTGGTGCATATGATTTATATACTTTAGCTTGAAGGAGAGTATTAGAATCAATTAGGATTATCAGAATATGTAAAGAATCCGTTAGATTCAATTAGGATTGTCAAAATATGTAAATAATCAATTAGGATCATGTTAGAATCACGTAAATTATGTAATAGGATCATTTCCTTTTTTATTGTACACAAATACTATAAAATTCGATATAGAGGGCAGTGTATTTTCACTGACTTATTCTCCCAAAACTAAGGATTTCTGTGATCCTTCTTCCTTTCAACACACACTACAGATACATATTACATCCTAAGTTAGTTTTACACAAATCATCTATAATTAACAGCTTGAATAACCAAAATAAACTGGTCATCCGCTGGAGAGTAAACCAAGTCCACATCAATATACAAAAACACGAAAATTTTCATCTTCTGTCTTCAGCTGGAGTATTTGGAAATACCACAATATATAGGGGTTAGAAATATAATTTTTCAGTACATACTCAGACATATAGAAATAAGAATTGAAATTGTATAGCATTTCTAGTTGTATTAAATACTGAAAACACAGTTTTATAATTAGTCAATAATCTCAAATGTGGATAATAAGTGACAAACATAATTTCATAGAACTTTACTTTTTATTACGTGCTCACTAAGCTTAAACTAAGGCTTAACCCCTTTTCATATCTCTTTGCTTACATGGTCCAAAACTTTATCTGTTGAAAATTCTCCTTGGCATAGGGCGTCCCCTAAACTAGAGTGGGCATTCCAAATGTGTATTAGTGGATTTCATTTCACTATTTACATCTTTTGTGAACCTATCTACAAAGTGGAGATAGACATATGTAGGACTTCTCATGAACTTCTTCCATGATATTTTATTAGAAACTCTTTTTTAATCTTTACAGAACATCTCAATTTCATTTTTTTTCTCTAGTGGATTATATCTAAGCTTAGCTCATTTCTTTCTCTTTAATTAAAGTGAGTATACAATAAATTTAAGAGTGAATTGAAGGCACTTAACACTTTCATGAAACATCAAGTGAAAGGATAAATCTCTAATTGACCTCAAATTCACTACTAGCTAGCTTCACATAGGCATAAGCCTAACCTTTCAAAAAAAAAAAAAGGACATTGCTCCTCATTCTAGGCAAGAAAATATATAACATTCTACATATAGGCTACTAATAGCTCTTTGTTTCCTAACATCACCGTGCACCACACCTAAGGGTACAAGTGCTTTCTTTCATATTTTCACTTAAAATGTATCAAAGAATTACTCACAAGCAAGGTTCTAAAAATCGAACCGGTCGAGATACTGATTTAAGGTTCAATGGTTCCACCGTGGTCGAACCAAAATATAATCAAATATATATTTATATTTATATATATTAAAATTTTAATATGTATACTAGTTAATTATATATATATATATATATATATATATATATATATATAATATATATATATATATCACTCATTTATTATTTATATCATCTTTATTCATGAATATTTATTTTATTTTATTTTATTTTTTTCATGTCACAAAGATTTATTGAATATTAAAATTGTTGTTTTTCTTGATAAATATATTTTATTATAAATCTACTTATTTATATTTAATATGTTAAAATAATTTTATTTTTTAATTTAATAAAATATTAGTGATTATATATACAATATATAATATGAACTAAATAACTGATAAGGAATTATTCTAGATAAAATAACTTTATCATTTTCAGATAAGCATATGTTCGAACCATCGCTGCAAAGTAACTCACTTCTCTCAATTTCAGGATAGAATTTCTATTGATAGACTACATTCTAAAAAAGAGTTCTGCACCTTCTCTCCCCAGTAAATAAAGGAGATTCCCTAAATATTGGTCAATTGGCCTACACCTAATTTGAGACATTTTAGCTATGAAAAAGAAATTCGTATAGTATATAATAAAGAATGAAAATAATATAACTAAATAGCATGGTGGGTGTAATGGTCAACAGCAGCTTGGAAGGTAAATACATGAGCCCGAGTTCAAATCCTAGTGTGGAAGTTTTGGCATTTACTCAAATATTGAACCGGCCAGCTTGCAAACCGTGGCCGGTCCACACGGTTTGGCCGGTTTCGTTTTCGGTTTACCAGTCCAAATCCGGTTTAATTAAAAAGTGGTTTGAGGCATCTAACCGAACCGACCAGTGAACCGGTTCAACAGGCGGTCCGGTTCAGTTTTCTTAACTATGCTCACAAGCATAGAAATCACCTAACCTCTATTAACCTATAAAATTTTCCTTTATGTCTAATATGGTCGTGAGTCACTAAGAATACACCATAAGTTTTTTTATTTCAATTGCTCTAGAGAAGCAAGCTAGAATCACATTAAAACCATCAAACTCACTAACCATTAATGAGGTCACCTAATTCCTTTTGCAACATCAAGAGGCCATAAGTCTCCTAGGAGTTACTAAATTTTACATTTTGTCATCTAAGTATAATTTTACCTAAATTAACATTAAAATCACCCAATTAACTTGCTATTATCAAATCAAACTTAAGATACCATCTTAAAACCCCCTTTGGCCATGCACCCACATGTAGTAACTCTTACATGAAAAATATAAATAGAGCTAATAGTACTCATGAGAACAACTACACATCATGAAAACCTTAAAATTATCATCCTTCACTTCAACTAAAATCATAACAAGAAAATCATGAATATTTAATTAAAAAACCCTAGTTTGGCCATCAGCTTTATGGCCACCAACATCCATGATTTCAAGCAAATCAACAATTATCAAACATAAAACATGTATATATCACACTTTGGGGCTAATACTCCAATCAACCTATCAAGATTAAGTCATAGAAGAATTACTCACATCAAACCCTAACAATACACTTAAAAGTAAGCTTGTAAGCTTCACAAAACTAGCTTGTCTTGCCATACACCACCCATAACCAAGCAAAAATTCAAGATACAAGAAGTTCTAGAGATCAAGGTTCATCAACCCACCATGGAAACTATGGTTTTTCAAGAGGAAAAAGAGTGGATTAAAGTCCCTACCGCTTGAAGTTGAAGTTTAGTGGTGATTTTAGCTTATTTTCCTTCTTTCCTCCTCTTTTCTTCTTCTCTTCTTCCTTCTCTTCCTCTTAGCCGTGGCTATGGTTGCTCTTCCTTCTTTTTTTTTTTCTTTCTCCTTTTCACTTGGCTTGGCCGTGGGTTTATGGGGCTAATAGGGAATTAGTTAATTTGTTTTTTATTAATTAATTACTTTGTCTTGTTAGGCCACCAATCAAAGGCCTTGCTTTTGGCTATGTTCATCCACATAATCATGACTTTTAGTTAGTTTGTAATTAGGTTAGTTAGATAGAAACTAAACGAAAAGAACTAAATAGTAACTAGTTTAGTTACTCAAACTAAACAATAATTATTTTTCCTAAACAATTAGATTTTGCCACTTGTCATGATCCCATTGGTCATTCTTGGCCAATTATAGATTTGCACATGTAAACCTCCCTAAATGTCACATTTTAATTAGGTTAAAATATGCTAATTTCACTGATTTTAATTAATAAATACTTAGAAGCTAATTAATAAATTAGAGAATAAATTTGGTTAATTTCTGTGTTTAAAATTTTCACTAGACAAAAATGCTCTCATTTGTAACCTTAAAATTATTAAATTACCACTGTATAATTTTTACTATTCCTTCAGGTATTTCAACTATTTCTAATTCTCCTTGGATAATTTTCACTTTTCTCTTTTATTTAAATACTAAAATACAAATACTAAAAATTAAATAAAGCATTTACTAATGACAAATAATAAAAAAATTTAAAACTAATTTAGGGATTTTATAATTTATATTTACTTAAATGGAGATGTTACACACACCCACTAAGACAGTGACCTAGTAGAGTGCACTTGTTAGGAGAAAAAAGAGTGCAAAGAAGACAAAGAAAAAGCCTACAAAGAAAGGAAATGCAAGAACAAGAGTTACAAGGTCAATCTTAGGAAGCACACAAGCAAGTGGTCAGTCTAGTAGAAGGGAAACTACTGCAAAAGGGGAGAAATGGGATGGTAACTGCCATTCAGACTATGCTGATAGTGATGATTTTATTAGTTTGGATGGTTCTGATGAAGAATATGAAAAACCAATGTTCCTTGAGTTCAATGAGAAAACTGACTTGCAAGAAAAAAATTAACTTGGTGGTTGGTTTAAAGTTTATTGACTTTAGGGTTATAAAGAGACACATAAACAATATGCCATTGAGAGTGGCATTGATTTTGACTATATCAAGAATGAGACTACAAGGATAACAATCAAGTGTAAAAAGAATTGTGGTTGGAGGATGCATGCATCAAATACTCAAGATGAGACTGCTTTCTAAATAAAATCATTCCATCACCCTAAGCACAACTGTGGATGGCAAGAGAGAACACAAAGTTCAATAGGTGGTTGGTGAAGAAATATGTAGATTCAATTAGGGACCAGCCTGATTGGAAGCTAATAGCATTTGCAAGTCAAGTGGAGAGGGATTGTATCATCAAGGTTTCCAAATATCAGACTTGTAAAGCTAAAAGAATGGCTAGGGATGAGATTGATGGGAAGCATTCAAAATAATTTGAGAACTAATAAGACTACTGTGCTGCCATCAGAGAGCATAATCCTAAAAACACAATGAAGTTATGCTTGGAAGCTTCCTTATTTCAAAGGTTGTGTGTTTGCTTGGATGCATGCAAGAATGGGCTTTTAGCTACCTGTAGACCTGTGATTTGTGTGGATGGGTGTTTTCTAAAAGGACAATTTGGGGGACAACTGCTATGTGCAGTTGGGAAGGATGCAAATGATAACATATATCCAATACCTTATGCTATTGTTGAAGTAGAGAATAGGGATAGTTAGGATTGGTTCATAAATTTGTTGTTTAATGGCATAGGCTCTAATGAAGAGAGGCGATAGGTAATAATGTTTGACTAGCAGAAGGTAAAACTAAATATTCTTACTTTTATTGTTATGCAATCACTTTATGTTTTTTAAGTTTTACTAACATATTTCATTCTATAACTATATTAGGCTTGACAGAAACACTAAGATCTTTGGGCAGTGAAAATAGATTATCTGTAAGGCATTTGCATGCCAATTTCAAACTGAGGTTTAAAGGAAAGAGTTTGAAGGATGACCTTTCAAATGTAGCTAGGGCCTCCATTGAAAATGAATTTAAGCATCACATGCAGCAAATAGAAATGTTGGATTCATTTGCAGCTGCATGGTTGAAGAAATTCCACCCATCTCAATGAAGTAGACACGCTTTTAGTCCATTGCACTCATGTGAAATATTGTAGAATAATATAGTAGAGACATTTAACTCGTTCATCCTAAAGGCCAGAGATAACCCAATCTTAACTATGTGTGAGATCATAAGGAAGATGCTCATGAAGAGATATGTTGCAAAGAAAGAAGGCGTCGCCAAGTATAAGGGCCCAATCTATCCAAGGATCCAGATTAAGCTAGAAAAATCCAAACAAAAGCAAGTTGGGCTAATTTGTTATACAGTTGGAGATAGGAAGTTTGAGGTTGAAGGTTCACATAGCCTTACAAGGGTAGTTAGTTTGAATAATCACACATGTGGATATAGGAGGTGAAACTTGAGTAGAATCCCATGTGAACATGCAGTGGCCAACATATATAGGATGAAGGAGATTCCTAATAACTATGTCAATAGTTACTACTAGACCAACACATTTATGGAGGCCTATGCTTCTATTGTTTGCCTAGTACCTAGAGAGGAAGATTAACCAGAGACAGACGACCTTCCTATTAAACCTCCAAAATACGAGAGTGCACCTGGCAAGCCTAAAAAGGCTATAACGAGAGCTGTAGATGAACCAGTAAACCCTTTTCAGAATTAGTCAAAAGGGTCAAACAATGAAGTGTAGCAATTGTGGTGCTAGTGGACATAATGCCAGGAATTGCAAAGGTCCCATTAATCAACATTCAAAGTGAAGCCAGCCAGAGAGCACTTCTATTGCTAGGAAGTCAATCTGAAGCATCTGTCATTTTTTGTCTACTGTTTTGATATAATTAATGACTTTTTTTTATTATGTAAGACTTGGTTATGATGTAATGACTTTTTTTGGATGTAATTAAGATGGAATGACACATTTGATTGTAATATGACATTTGGAATACAATGAAATATAGTTTGGTTTAATGCTTTACTGTTTCTAATTTTGGTTCTATTGTTGTTTTACTGTTTCTGGTTAGTTCTATGCTTTACAGTTTGGTTCTTGTTCTATTTCTTGTTGCTTTATAGTTTGGTTCTGCTTTAATTATTGCCTTTATTGTTCTAGTTTTATTGGTTCTATGTTGCAAGGGGTATATTAGTTGCATGGTTTTTTGATTCTGTGTTGCAGGGGATATATTGGTTCTGGTCATGCTAATGCAGGGGGTATATTGGTTAATTGGTCTTATGGTTTTGGTTTATTATTGTGGTTATGGTTTTTTGGTGGTCTGGTTTTCTGGTTTTGGTTTATTATTGTGGTTATAGTATATTGGTTCTGGACCATTGTTTTATGGTTTTGGTTTATTGGTTAAGAGGTTTATTGCATAATGGTTATTTGGGAGAAAAAGGGATGGTTTAATTGGTTCTAGTATTGCATATTGGCTGTGGTTTACTAACATGATAATTGGTTATGGTTTAGGTGGCTCTGGTACTGCATATTGGTTGTGGTATATTGGTTCTACTATATATTGGTATATTGCATATTGGTATACTATATATTAGGATATTGCATATTGGTATATTTGTTTATTGGTTTTGTTTTAATTTTACTGCATAATTGGTTCTAACAAAAGCTGCATAATTAGTATATTGTTATTGTTACTTGTTACTTGGTATATTGTTATTGTTACTCGTTATTGTTACCTTTAGCCATAGAACGTAGGCATCAACTTTAGGTCGTCATGAAAAGTATAAAAAGTCGTCACCAAAGGCCTTTGTGATGACTTTTAATACTTTCTGTGACGAAAAAAGTCACCACAGAAAGTCAAATTTTTTGTAGTGCATTATAGGATTATTTACAATACACCATTAAGGCAACAATGCTCATTGAAAACATACGTATAAGTAGATAATAAAAATTACATATTCTACTTAGTCAATCCACTACAATTACACAAATGTGACATTACAAGCATGACAATGACTAAATCACCACCTCCCAAACTTGAAGCCTACCCAGCAAATTTTACCCATTACAAAATATCCCTTTCGACATCCACCACAGTTGCATTAATTACCTATCCCTTTGCATAATCATGAGCAAATTGTTGCCTTTTGGTTCCACGATATCAAACCAAATATCACCTAACATAGTACCAGCAATCCAATGAGTAAATTTTCTCTTCTTCTTTGTCTTTCTAGCTCTCTCACTAGAGTTTCTTTCTTCCTTAACAAGCCATTTATGACTAATGATCCATGGTTGTTTAGTGGTTGGTCAAACCAATCATAGTAGTTGCAACCCCTAGACAGATCGAAGTTTGGGCAACCAAAAAATCTTCTTCCTCGTTATTTGTCGTCCACAATGTTCTCATCAAAGCAATCTCTCCACACTGCACACCCGCACAATGCTACCGCTGTTGTTACGAAATTAGGATGAAGAAGAAAAGGAATGAGATGAAGCCATCGATCCAGAAATACAGAAACTCGGATCAAGAAGCGAGGGGGTACTATCTAGTTTTGCTATTGAATTCCTAGTTTTTCATCGTGCTCTATTTTGGGGGAGAAGCGGATAAATGATAAAATTAGGGATTTTTGGGATTAAAGGATCACGTGCAGTCACGTGACTCTTTTGTCGTTAGTGTCATTGATGGAATTGTTGACTTTTAAACCACAAGGGGGTTTTTCAAAACTGACCTATAGTTCAGGGGAGTTACATGCATTTTAGCCCATATTTTTTTTCCTGGTTACTAGCATTCAAGTTGATTTGTCAAATATTTATTGGTTATTAGTTTAATACTTCTACTACAAGAAAAACACTATTTAGCCATAGTCAAACCATGAATAAAGTTTAGAAAAAAAAAAGTGGCAAAATAAAGTAACCACGATTAATAAAAATGTGGCTAACTATGGCATTGCAACAATATTTGCCATAGTTTTTTTAACCGTGATAACCATAATTTAACCATGGTTAGTTGTTAATTTAGCCACGGTTACAATTGAAGCTAATTATTTATGAAGAAAGTAAAAGGAAAAAAAACTACATTAGCCACAGTTAACAACAAATATTTTGTGGCTAAACTATTTTGAACAAATATTAGTAACAAATATTAGCCACGGTTATAATTGTGGCTAAAATGTTGATGTCCAAAAAGTTTATTCATTAATATAGCCATGGCTAATGTTCGTTACTATTTTTTTCTGTAAATATGCATATTTTGTTCTTAACTTTATTAGTTCAGCATAGAAAAGTCATCTACTAAATACAATAATATTATCAAAATCCCAATAAACCAAAACACTCTATATATATATATATATATATATATTCAAAGTCTTGACATACCAAAAGACATTGAGAAGTCTCATATATATCATCTAGCAAAACCAAAAGTCATAAACATGTAAAATTCATAACTTCTATTAACTCCTACGTCAAAACTTAAAAAGCAAAAATTTTGAAGCTTAGAACATGACTAAGAGTGTGGAGCATCTTGGTTGACATTAGGTAACTCACTCTCAAATTTATCCAGTAAAAATTTGTGAAGAGTTGTCAAATGATTTTGAGTTTGTGAAAAATATGCCTTGGTCTCATCATATTTAGTCAACTTCTCTTGCAAAGTCTCTACTTGCTTCTCCAAGTCTTGAATACGATGTTGGTCTATATTATTACTAGAGCCACCAAAATTCACATAGCCAATGGAATGTCTAGGTAATCCAAAAATATTAGAAGGGCAAATACCAGTGTCTAAACCACGCACACGACCTGACTGCTTAACTCCACATACTTTTCCAATCACGTCCTCACGATGAGCCTTTGCCTTTGATGGAACACCTCAAGTAGCAGCACGTTCTTGATCTTGAGACAAATGCTCTAATATTTTATCCTATAAATAAATAAAACAAATTAATAAAATATATACATCACTCAAATAATCTAAAATCTAAATAGCCCAGGAATCAATAAAAGAATAAACTACATTGAGACAAAAGGCCACGTCATACTGGTAGCTTTCAATCCACAGTCCACGTTCTTTACAATCTTGCTAATACAATTAGCTTAAAGAAAATACTATTAGAGAGTAGTTAATTAATTATTAATAGCTAATCCTTTATGCAAATAAATTAAATCACCACTTGCAACTTTTGAAGTTGATTATTACTATATACTTATACTCCATTAAACACAAGCCGTCCTTATAACAAATGATCTCATAGTTAGATTAATTATAGTACATACTTTACAACTATCGTTTACATAGTGTCCACCATAATTTACTAGCTAAAACAAAAATTTAGTATCTATATATCTATTTATATCAAACAAAATACAACTTCTCCAATTCTGCAGCAACACACACCTACTCCTTTAGTTCATTAACTTCATATAAAAATCTTTACACTTACACCAATGCATTTAATGAAGACTAAATCACCAAATTGGTCCTTAAAATATTTCACCAACTACAATTTAGTCCCTGAGAGATTTTAATCTCATCGTGGTCCTTAAAAAATCATTTTCGTCATTCAGGTTAGTCCTTGTTCAGAGACTAATATGACTGACTTTTAAATATTTCAAGAACTAACTTGAATAATGAAATAATCTATTAGGAACCATGAATGAGATTAAAATTTCTCAAGGACTAATATAAAGTCGATGAAATCTTTTAAGGACCAATTTGATGGTTCAGTCTTTAATCAAGATTCTATGCATAAAGGGCATAATTCTCCACTAATGCAATGTTTACTGGTTTAAAAAAATATACTTTGCAGTAGTATGGTATCTTTAAGTCCAATTATACAAATCCATATCACTAAGTAAAGCCCAAAAGTTCATAAAATTCTGGTTCCCAAAAATGTCCATCATACATTACAAATTAGAAATTTAACCAACATAAATGAGGCCCACATGGTTTGCTATGTATGAATAACTTCATAACACTGTGCAACACATGAAATGCATATCATAGACAAAGTTAAAAGACTTCTGAGTTCCATTAATAATGTTCAGCCTTCTATTGATATGTGAGGATCAACAAATTGTTACTACATCACCATACCTATTATAGGGAAGCCAATTACCACTTGACGGAAACACAAGGATATGACTTCTACAATTTTTGGCACTAAAGTACTCAACTTTTGATATCAGAAACATGACTGGGGAGCAAACTCATGCAACGATTACTCCTATTACTTCTACCAAAATCTTCAATGAAATTAAGTGAATTGGAAAGATCAACATGACTGCATAAATTCACCCTCCTTGATTAAAGAACAAATCAAGGAAATACAAGGAGAACCTATGTTATTTTAAAAGCCAAAACTCATGGAGAGTGAACATCATCAAATCATCTATGACCACAAACACTGAGTCAGCCAACGGCCATAAGCCACTAATTCCAAACATCCCATTTTATTAATCTTATATTATTTCCATGTTTTAAAAGGGCCAAAACAAGGGAAGTTTACAGCTAGCTCTCCTACCCAATGATTGCAAAATTTCTAACAAATACTAAACACATATAGAGTAAACTAGGAGAAGAAGCCCACATAATGCAGTAATTAGTAACTACAAACAAATAAAAATCTGCAAAAGTGGCGAATTTAATGGAGGAAAACAAAAAAGGAAATAGACTAACAGTGTTTCAAGCAAATCGGTTATATTTGCTCTTTGAGAAGAAAGGAAATAGGTGGGTCATATTTTAGGTGACTTAATTCCAAAAATGCCTTTGCTAGATTCTAACTACATTTTTTGTGATTTCTTTATGTTTATGCTCTTCAAATAGAAATTCTTTTTCTATTCCTACTATATATGTTTACTGAATAATATATATATATATATATATATATATATATATATATATATATATATATATATATATATCTACTTAATACTTTCACCAAATAGAATTTTGAGATTCAGACTACGCACCTATTTTGTTCCAAAATTTGCAAGGAAAAACAGCACCCACAAAGCACTTTTGAAATCTTGAAGGTTTGTGCTAATGGTAGAGCTCAGTTTGTGAGTCACAGAGGTGCCATTACCGTGTAGACGGAGCGAATCTTGAAGGTTTCGGTGGCAGTGGACGACAGAGCCATATTTATTGTCGTTGATATCTACGTTGTCTGGAACACAGGTGGTGCTTCAGGAGATGTTGAAGGTTTCAACTGAGAGATTTCAGCACAAACAAATACAAAGCCAAGAGGGATTTCAATCCAAGAAGTGAAAGACAGAGTAAAAGGGTCTGTGTACCTTTGAAGACGGTCAGGAATATGCCGCCTCTGCAAGTTGTTACGTCGACGTCGGCAAGAGAGACATTAAAAAAAGAGGAAGAGGGAGGAAAAGGGCAAAAAAAAAAAAAAGCCAAAATGAAAAGGCACGGAATAGAAACGGAGATAGATTAATGGAGAATGTGGGGCATAATATAACTTAGCCATAGTGTCTTAACCACAGTCAACAAGTCATAGCAGAGTTTGGCATTTTAGATGAAAACCGTGGCTAATCATCTGTTTTTTGTTCTATGATTCAATCATTTATTGTGAAAAATAATAACCAATAAATACTTGATAAATTATTTTAGGTATTGATACCTTAAAAAAATCAAGCTACCATAATAACAACTAAGTTGTATAAACTAAGTCAATAAGAAACTAATATACTATCATTATTTTACTTTACATTAAATAATTACATAAATTTATATAAATTTTTTAGTCTTTTTACTTTGAAAGTAATCATGTATTAATTTATTTTACTTAGTCTACCCAATGTAGACTAAAACACAACAATCTCTCTTAGAACGAAGGTGTACAAACTACCTAGATTAATCCTTGCATCTACCCTCTCTTAACTATTATTTTTTCCATTCTCATACTGGTGCAATTTAATTATGCCTCTTGATTAGGCTCAAATTGTGTTCATTTTAAATGTGAAAAGCACACATATATCATAAGATGTTATTTGCTTCTTAAATTTCTGTTTTATGGTTGTATGAATTGAATTGAACTACACCAGACTAATCTAACTAGACAATCATCCTTTTCATTGATCTAGTCAGAGGTCTACACCATTTTTCAGACTAAATCGGTCAAATCATGTAACTCATTATGACTCAATTGACTTCGTTAGTTTTATCTTGGAACCGGTTCAAATTTAGAAAAATTAACTTCAACAGAGACTTCATTTTGAGTTCTTGAAGTTCACCTCCGTTTGATGAACAAAAGCAGTTTTTTTTTTTAAATTTTGCCTGCCACTCTTTCCATAACTCTCCTATTGCACAACTAGCTGATTGAAACATAGAAGCCATATGTCGTTCCCACAAGAGAGAGATAGAGAGAAGAAGAATGAAAGGGTTCAACAAATAGAAATTGGAAATGTTGGAAAAGGGTGGGAACTTTAATGAACATTTAAATAATGAAAGCAATTGAAACGTTGGAAACTTGGAAAGGGTGAGGTCTTGACCTTTACGTTTTCAGTGCATGAGTGGGCTTTTTTTATTAATTGATTGGTCAATGTTATCATGACATTGTTAGATTTCCAGAGACTCGTGTACCATTATATCCTAGAATAGATAAGGAGTAAAGGGCTTTAAGTAAAGGGCTTGTGACCCAGTCTCTTCACCAGGTTGACCTCCAATCCAAGTTTTATAATTATGGTCTCTCTTGTTACAATATTTGATCAAATCACTTGGATGAATCATATTAATTGTTTGTTTATTCCATTATTAAATTATATGAATATTTTGCCTTATGATTTGCTTGTATGATTGAGTTGGAATGCATGGAAATATTAATTTGAGTGGGAGTTCTTGAGTTGGTAGGATTGAAATAATTCTTATCCAAGAATTAAAATTTAATTTACGCATCATTAACTTGTACAATTATGTTGAATTGTCTGTGGCTGTGTGAGGATCGTTTCATAGGTGATACTTTGATCATGATCATTAGGGGCGAAACTAGAATAAGAATTTTGGGGTGACAAAATAATAATTTCAAAGGGGCCTAAGGCTATGTTATGAAGGAAATTATATCCATTTTGGGCGTGTAAAAAGAAGAATAAAATAGCTTGCATAACAATGCTAAGCTTTATGGCTAATGATCTCATGTGCAAGTTTGAGAACAATCCAACGACTCAAGCCATATAAATTGCCCTAGAAGACAAATTTGGTGGCACTTCTGCCACAAGGATGATAAGGCTAACAATCAAATTTGATACCTATATGTTTCATCCAGGAACTAGCATGAAGTAGCACCTTAGAGTATGTTTGGAAGGAGTAGTTTGAAGGAAATGGGAAGGGAGGGTAAATTTTACCTATTGTAAATAAAAATCTTATTTATTTGAGAATTTTTTAAAATAAAAGAATAAAATGAGAGACTAAAAGTAACCTTACTATACTTACTTTTTCAATTTTATGAATATTTTACACTTTCTCTCAATTTAGAAATGAAAAATTAACCCTCATTCCCTTTCTCTCCAAACTCCCCCATTCAAATATAGCCTTGGGAAAATATCGAAAATGATTTTGGACTGAAGTCAAAAGAGCAAATCAACAAGTATAACCTGTGATAAGATCACTTCCACATGGCTAGGAACACAAAAAAGTGAATATAGTACAATGAATGTATTAAAACATTATATGACATTAAACGTTATCAAAAATGGAAGGTGAGCACCTAGAAGTTGCATATATCACTCAACCGTATATAGCTTAGTCCAGTGAGGAATCATAAGCTAAAGGTAAAAAGAATCAACAATTTCTAGAAGATAAAGGGATATTTGCATGCCTCCAATAAGGTACACAAAAGGAGAAAGCATGCTAGTAAGAAGACAAGCATGTCTAAGGTGAAAGCGTTGACAAAAGGAGTCATTTTGCTCGCGATTGCACTGAGGAAAAAAAGTTACCACCACTCTTAATAATTTTGCATATGTTTCTTGTACTACATTATTGATTGAATCTCATCCTTTTGTGAATTGTAGACTCGAGCCTTAGACCATGTAGCTAGAGACAAAGGATTGTTTGTAAAATTCTGTGATATGCCTTCAAGAAGCATATAGATATATATAAGGTGATGATAACAACAAGATAAAGGTGAAATGGATCGATACTTGAAACTACTTTTATGTGGCGGACGAACTTTGACTTACTTGAGAAGGTAAGATCAATGATGACCCAAACAAAGTTGTTCATTTCATGTGGTGGTGATGCTTTGCTAGGTGCTATTTTTGTACTCAATAAAGTGCCCTCCAAATCAGTTACTTCTATACCTTGTGAATTATGAACACTAGATGTAAACTCGTACGAGGCCTAAACGAAAATGTTTTAGGCTTGATTTGGTCAGAGACTATCATGTCTGAAACCAAGATTGAAAACTAAAGAAGTTCTTCCATTGCCTTCTTAGGGAAGAGAGAAAGCAACTGAGTCTTGAAACTGTGAGTAAATTTGATGCGGCATAATGTAACATCTTTATGAAAAATAAATTTTCCTTATTATGTTTCAGGTTTAAAAATAATCATACGTACCTTATAAATAAGAACATTTAAATGATAACAAATTAACAATCACACACAATGCTTAGATTTTGTTATGAAGATGCGCTTGATGAATAATTTACTGTTGTGCACACAATATTATCTAATGCTATTGATCCTATAGAACTTGGGGTTAGAGAACTTGGAGCTAGAGAAGGTGGAGTTCGCCAATCTGCTATTGATTGTATTATAGAACTGCATGTTTCCAAACTCTGGTAGCTTCCTTTTCCAAGTGAAATGAGATATAATTCATTTACTTTTCTCTATATTAATTATTAAGGCTTCCAACATGTAAATCCATATGTTTTATCTGTAAGATTTTTTTTCATCATTTGATTTTCTTAATTATTTGTTTATGAGGTTTTCCCGTGATGGAGTTAAATAGGCCTTACCTTTGAACTTCTCATTTTTTATCTATTTGTTGGATTTATTTTGATTGATTATATCAGCAATTGAATCTTTCTCCAAATTGAGCAGTAATTATCCAAATTGAAGGAAACATAAACATGCTTCCTTTTCATTTCTTTTGTTAGATGAACAACAAATGGTCATATACTCATTTTTTAATTTACAGCCTTAGATATTGTTATATACTTCTTTTCTTGGAGGTTTTGAAGTGAATTCATATAACGTGCTGGTAAATAGATCATAGAATTCCTTTATCACTATTGTTGACCTTAAGTGATTTCTTTTTTACCTATTATAGGTAATTGGTGGAGCAGTGACGTTTGATGCCACAAGCTGGGCATGCAAACCAGCATTGTCGCTTACAACTTTTAGTTTCTAGCTATTTACACTGATCCAGAACTTAAAGCACACACATAAATATGCTCCCTTTTCATTTCTTTTATCAGATGAGCCACAAATGTCATATACTTATTTTTAATTTTCTGCCTTAGATATTGTTATGCACATTTTCTAGCGTATCTGGTTGCAATTTATTTAATTCTTCCATTTTCCTTTGCCCCCCTTAGGACTGTAGTGGAAGTTTGAACTCTGCTCCAGAGTTGTGATAATAAGGCATATTTGGCATGCCAAGCATTGGTTCTCTTGGTTATTTTTTGAGGTAGGCTTCTGTTGGTTATTTTGAAATACTCTAATATACTTTTTGTTTTGGAAAGGGAGCATTTCTGGCGAGCTTATTTAATTATAATTAATTTGCAAGGTAGATCAACTTCTTATGGTGGTGCTGCATCTGAAAGTCCTTTTAATGCAAGGGCACCATGTTTTGCTAGGCCTGCAAGGACAGAATGAAAATTCTCAAATTCAATGATCAAACTGATGGTTCAGGGGCAGGGTTGCGGTTTTATAGCATCTGAGCTTCTCATGTGTGGGAGTAAAATGGGATTTCAAAGGTAATGGTTAAAATCTTTAAGAGCTCCTCTGTTGGTAAATCTATCTTTTATGATTTTAGTGGTAATTAAGGGCGTGTCTTGAACTTGTGGCTTAACAGATCTGTAATATTTTTGTTGTTTGTTGTTCACTTTCAAGGGGTACTAAAGTAACAATTATAGCCCGTTCATTTCAAATTTCTTCTACGGCAAATGTGCATTTGCACGAATTTCTATGCACCTCTACGGCTGTTTTTCAAAGCAAGAATGTTTTGCTTTCTTCCAATGCGCATTTGTAGTGGAAAACAAACGGGCAAGTAGTGTTTATCAGGGCAAATATAAACAAATTTCAGAGATGGTGACGGTGATAAAGTCAGTATGTAATCCACCTTTATTGTACATGAACCAAGCATATAGTTTAATATCTGCATACTTCCACCATAGTATTACTATTGTGCTCTAGACCTGAACCAAGCACTGTACACCCTGCATCAGACATCATATGCTACAAGCACTGAAAAGCTTCCACCTGGTAAAATAACTAAAATTTAATCCTCTGTAGTTGGTCTTATACTGTGTAATATTGTCCTGCATATTATATATGCATATTACACTGCATATAGTTTAATATCTTCAGAAAAAATTCAGTTCCAATTATTATACTGCCTTTTCTACTTTTTCATGCTTTGGAACCTGTATTTACAAAATTACCCTTTTTAATTTTTTTTTTGGCTGAAACTTGATCTTTCCTTAGCTGAAACCCAAGCATAAATCAAAATGTCACTAACACTTCTAAATGGAAACCACAGTTTGGCTCTTTGCCAAGAGCATCTCACACAGTCCAGGGTAGTTTGAGAGCATTCCACCAAGTTCTGTGTATAGATTTTTAATTTCTATTCTATGTAAGGTCAGTATAACTGACTTGGAAAATCCAACAAACACTAATAATAATGCACAATATTTTAGAATGATGCTAATTGAACTGGTTAGTTAAGCACCTATATGTTTGCATTCTTCTAAGTTAAAATCATATTGAATTGTATTGTGTTAATGAGTTATGGGACACATTCCTGTCATACTCATGTGATATTAATGCATAAAGAAAGATTATTTATAGATGCAGATATGTTTGATGCTGTAATTGACTTGAGCAAATTGTGCAGCCCATATGTTACCCCTTTGAACCAATTCCAGTTTCCGGATAACTTTTAAGCATGCTGTTATATTCTAAGCTTTATTCTTGTTCTCTAACTATCTGTTACATATGTCAAATTATTTTGGAAAGGGCCAATAGACCACCTGTTATCATCATTTACTTATAAATATTTACTTATAAATTGAGAGTTCTTATTACCCATACTAGGAGTGCAGATCAGCTCGACCTAGAATGGTGCAGGTCTTGGGCTTGCCATTTTAAAAGGCTGAAGCAAAATCCTACTTTCTAAAACTGCCTTGAGTTTGCAGAGAGTTTCTCACGGTTCAGAGTAATTTTGATGTTTATTACCTAATGAGACAACATTTTTCCACCTATTCTAAAGGGATTCTAATTGTTAATGCTGTTGAATTTATAGGGACCAATATGTTCTAAAGTGCACCATGCCATGCACTCTAGAGACTAAAATGTGGGGTTGATAACCGTTGATAACAAATAGCAATATATGACCATACACTTATACAAAATATTATCTTTCATACAAAAATTTGCAGAGTAATAATAAGAAATATGAGAACTGAAAAGCCTTGTCGTAACAGTTACATTAGCATAGAAACAAAGTGCAGTATTTATTATATGACCATGCATTTAAACTGTGCGGCTTGCACAAAAGTACTTATCAAACCAACTTTTACTCTTTTGCTGGAATGACTTATGCAGAAAGTCACGAGAAAGCAAGCTTTGGGATGCTGCACCTTTGCAACCAGCAACAATATGATTGACGGACTGCTCATGAGAAGTCCTTCCCAAGACTGAAACTGGTCTAGGCTCAATTTTTGAAGGAAAGATCAAGGAGGGAAGTTACTTCCCAAGACCAAAACTGGTCTAGACCAAAATGCCCATCTGCCTACTGATTTTAAATCAACCTCTTAAATTATTCAGTTATGTCTCTTGCAAATTATGGGTTTTCTTTGTTAAGATTGTAGATTGTAAAAGAATATTACTTTTGCGTTGTAATAAATCCTCTATTACGCAAGATGGCTTACCTCCACAACTAGGTTGTGACAACTTTATAAAACATAGTTATTTAGTCTCATTTTGTATATTAAAATATGTTATGTCTTTAATATTTGTATTATAAATTTTAGTTTTATTTTAATTTTAATAAAAATTCTCTTTAAGTTAATTGTTTAATATTTATTTTGTGTTTTTATGATTTTTTTCATCAAATTACTTGAGTTTTTATTATTAATGATAATGCTTAAGGTGTATATGGCCTTACCCAAGATGCCATTTGAAATAATGGATGAGAGGCTTCTCTATCTAATTTTACTGTTTTTTTAATGACATTTGCTTTTTGAGGTGTTCATTATCCTATACGCCTTTTGTCAACTTTTATTAAATGACCTTAAGAGGGTTTTTGACCCAACTAGGGTTATTTTCTAAACAAAATACCAAAATAGGGTTGTTTTGAATCAAATTACCCTGGTGGCGTTGTTTTTTGACACGCTCGCAAAACTAATATATTTATTTATTTAATTTTTGTCATAAAAGGTATATGTCAAGAGAGATTCTTAAATATACTTAGTGTAAGATAATGTTTTTACATCATATTATTTATTATGTCTTACATTAATTATACAATCATTTTTATCTCTTATAGTGGGAAACAATAGTGACTCATACAATTAATATGATACATATTTAATAGAATAGTATGATAAATTTGTCTTATAACAAGTTTACATTATGACAATCCATATGGCGATATGCATTGTGACATGTGAACTAGCGTAATTGTTGTGGCCTACTGACCGCCCAGTGGGTGCACTAGCATTTATACTTTCGTCCCTTCCTCCTCTTCCTCTGCCACTCCTCTTTCCTTCTTTCTTCATTCTCCTCTCCTTCTATTTCTCCTCTTCACCTTGGCTTCATTTTTCTTCGTCCCCCAGCATTGCAGCCACAGCACAAACGCCATTGTCGTTGTTGTCGTCATTAGTCCTTTTTTAGGTTGGATGCCATTGCTGTCGTGACATCTAACGTTAGCTTTTTATGTAAATATTATACTTTTTTTTCTTTTTTTTTGGTGAACTAAATATTACACATTTTTATTTAGACCTTTTTTCTGCTTTTCTCTGTCTTAATGCCTGCCATGTGACAATCTTACGCACAACTCACAAGTCTTTTGTCAATTAATCAAAACTAATTTAATTGTTAATTTTTATAATAAATATTTAAAATTTATGAAGCAATATATATATCAATAACTAGTATTTTTTTGGTATAATTATCAATAACTAGTATTTGACAACTTATATTAAGATACTGATAATTTTAAATACTAGCCTAGTCTAATCTAACGAATAACTGAACAAGTAATAAAGTAAATATCTTTTGACCCTCCAGTGAAATGCCTCTGTTCTTGTTACTAATCCTAAGCAACCCAACAAGATTCTCTTCTTGGGAACTAACTAGAGTTTTGTTAATCCATCCATCCACTTGCAATATTGGAGAGGGTGTGAACTTCTCTGTGATAAATCATTTATAATATGATAATATCTTGTCTGGAATCTTAAAGCATAAAATTACAAAATAAAATATTTAAATGTGTTTTATAATGTCATTTCGTCAATGAAACATTCTTTACACTCTAAAATTTTTGTTTGAGTAGATAAAAATTAAAAATGTTAAACAATTTATTAACATATAATGAATTTTAATTGAAAAGTGCAAGTTTTTTTTAATGGTCTTGTAGGCTAACGGCACACCCATAGGCTTGGAGAGGTATGCAGAACCCGAAATCAAAAATTGGCAACTGAATTTGTAGTTTATTGTTGTGGATATATTTTGTTGTGTTTACCATTTCCCATTAAGGGGTTAATAATTTAACAAACTTCAAATTGTGATATAATACTGATTACTAGCAAAAAGAAAGATGAAGGCATCTTTCATCTAGCTTTTGTTATGTTTACATATATTTTCATTTTCACATTCTCATTTACATTAGAGAGAGAAAGTGTAAGAGCTTTTCTATCCTAGTTCAGCTATCCAATGTGAATTGCATCTAGTACATAAGATGTATTATTTAAAATTTCTCCGCTAAACAACCAAATTTTAATTGGGTCTTTCAAAAACTCTATAAAAAGGATTGCTCTTTGTACTCTTAAGTTATGTGTAGGAGTTTTGAGATAGGTAAAGGAAATATATTTTTAAACAATGAAGGAAAAGGAAATAGATTTTTAAACAATGAAGGAAAAGAAAATAGAGGAGAATATAAGGTTAATTAATAAGTTATCCTCTTCTTATTTGGATGTTTTAAGATTTTCAAAATCTTTCAAATTGAAAAAACTTTAAAATGTTCACAAAAATTAATAGTGGGAATATTTTGGAGAATTACTTAAAAATCTTCATTGACTTCCCCTCTTCTTATAAATCTTCCAAATAAGAAAAAAGTTTGTGATAAACCTCTCCTTTTCTCCTCCCAAATCTCTCATCCAAACATAGCTTTAAAATATGTTTGAATGGAAGAGCTTGGAAAAAAAAGAAATGGAGGATAAATTTTTTCATTTTGATTAAAAATTCTTTTTATTTGAAAATTTTTTAAAATGAAAGAATAAAATAAGAGATTATCATGTAACATTTCTATCTTCTTTTTTTTTATTTTTATAAATATTTTATAATGTTCTTAATTAGAAATGAAAAATCAGCCATTCCTTCCATTTTCCTCCAAACTCCACCATCCAAAAATACCTTTAGGCTATGTTTGGGAGTTTGAAAGGAATAGAAAGGAAAGGGATCTAAAGGAAATGAACGGAGAGGAAAGGAAGGAGAATTGAAGGATAATTAAACAATTCTCCTTCCCTTGTTTGAATGTTTTAAATCTTTCAAAATTCTCTAAATTAGAAAAACTTTAAATTATTCACAAAAATTATTAAGGGAGGGTTTTTGAGGATAACTGAAAAATCCTCATATCCTTCCCTTCTTTTTTAAAACTTTCAAATAAATCATAAACCTCTCCCTTTCCTCATTTTCCCTCCTTAATCTCCCACCCAAACATAGCATTAGGATCCTATGTCTTAGTGTTTGAGCTTTATAACACAATGATATTTCATCCTTGGTACATAGAAATATAGGCATTTCAAAATATAAGCCAATAAAAAACAAAATATAGGCCAAATAAATAGAATCCCATGACTCTACATCAAAAATATAAGCAAAGTAGCTATATCATGATATATAAAGTGAAATCTAAACTATAAACCAAGTCACCATTATAAAATAAAAACGATACGCCAAACTTAATCAAGTCTAGCAACTAAGTACATCAAAGCTATAGTATCTAGGGTTAATCTATATATAGAACAACTTGGTCTTATTTACATTGTAAAATTTGATTTTGATTCATACACTATATATTAGTTGCAACAACACTACTAGAGAACGGACAACATCTTTCACATACACATCCCTATCCATTCTATCCTCCTCAATCAGCCATAATATACCAAGTTATATCATCATCCCCAACTACCAAATTCCCAACATAATTATCAACCTAAGGTTGAGCCTACTACCTAATTTGAGACTCAACCTCATACTCAAACTGAGGACGAGCATTAGGGCCAACCCCTAAGAGTGTTAATTTGGACCAAGTTTTTCTTGGGTCAGGTTAGGCCAGGTTGAACAAAGTCCAAGTCAACATTTAGCTAGTCTAGTACAGCCTAATATACAGTTAATCAGGCTAGTTCACTAGCTTGAAACTTTTTAATAAAGTATTTAATTATTTATTTACATTACCTAAAAAAGAAACCAATTCTTTTTTTTTATTTCAATGTTATTTCTTTGCACTATTCTTTTTTGCACTCCTGTGTGTTGGCTTTTGCACTTTAACTCTTTAGAGGTTGTGCCAGTGTAGTAACTTCTAATAATACACATTGTACAGTGCTAACTTGCATCTTGGACTTCATCAGTTTTAAGTGTGCAACTTTAGAGGCTATGCAAGTGTTGGCTTGGGTCTTGGTCCCTTGGACTCTTTGCTACACAATGAACACTACAGCTCTTCATGCATGGAGGTGGGGCAAAATACATCCAAAGAACACATTGCATATGCATAGCACAGCATAGGCATAATGGTTAGCACAACAAAATACGGAGTTGTTTGAGTTTTGTCCCATTTGGAAAATTTAGGCTAGTTTGGCCCATTTAACTTGGCTAATTTGGTTTGGCCTTTATAAATTTTTTATAGTTAATTTTTTTTTTGGAGCTGTTAGGCTAGCCTAGCTCAACATGGGCTAGCTCGGAATAGGTTAGTCTAATATCAAGTTAGCTGGGTCAAGCCAAAATTATAAAAGGAATGCATATTTTGCAAGCCTAGTACATCTCAATTATTAGGTTATTTGAGTCAGACCATAACACTCAGCCTATTTTAACATCCCTACTAACCCCAATAAACTATCTCATTTGTGGACCTCACTTTATATGGCCTTTACAATACACATCTACCATAAGACAATGATCTTGCTAATAACAAGGTGAGGATTTATCCTATAGAGGAAAGGTAAGTTAAATTATTTAATGATAACAATGTCACTTTATCCTATAAAGTATAAAGTGATAATTTGTAACATATTTGCAATGAAATTTTCCATCACTTTTTGATGTGTTTTTCTCATGTAATCTCACATTACTATTAGTATTCTATTAACACCCAAAAATTGCATTGGGTCGAGTCATGGGCTAAAGGTCATTAGGCCAAGAATTTGTGATTAGCTAAATAAAGGATTTGGTGGACCAAAACAGTCAATATGGGTCACTAAAGTTAGGCCAAAATGTTACAAAAAAGGGGACCAAACACGTAATGGGCTATAATCCAGTGGGCTTTTCATACTTGAGCTTACTTGTGCTAATTTTGGGGCTAGTTCAATAGTATTAAAGGCTTACTAGTGAACTTTGACCAAGTCCAAAGGAAGGAAAAAACTACCAGCACCTGTTGAAGATCCACATTCACAAAGATAGGGATAAGGATAGTGTTGAGATGGCCTGACAGTTATCTTATCGACTGAGAAAACTTTCACAACTCCTAAAATGCAGGGAATTAAGCTGATGTGGCCAAAACACCTAACATGAACATTAGCCATGATCGTGCATTAGGAGAAACTTGGAGAGGAAAAAGAGAAGAGCGTGGCAAATGGGCTTAGTGGGAGTAACGGCTAGTTTAAGCTATAAATATGCATTGTATTTATTTGTAAAGGGGAAACAGTGACACCACAACACAACCAATCAACAATTCATTAATTCAATATTAGTCTTTACATTTCTACTTCATCTTTCAGCCTTTACTTTTTTACTTCATCATTTTGCAACTTTATTTCTAATTACCTTCACTGATTTTATCCCTTTACTTCCATCAATAGTTAATATGTAACGTTGATATCCATTTATTCCACAGAGTTAGAAGAGAAAATAGGCTAGATTGGATTTTTAGAGAAGTTTTAGAAGATAGTTTGAGACAAGCGGACAAATGTGATGAAATAGAATTATGTATTGATAATGATTCCCAAATCAGACAACAAGAAGTTGATTAAACTTGAGACGTTCGATTGCAAGTTATATGTGGGATGAAAGATCACATAGATAATTTAGTAATTTTCTTTGTTAACAACTCTATTGAGATTTTATTTTTTTGCATTTGTAGTTTGAATCATTTGTCAATAAAAATTAAATGATTAGTGTACGTGCCAATTTGGGTATCATTAATTAAGTTTTCAAGTCCATTTCAAATAATTTATTTTATATGAATTGATTTAATGCATTAGTTATTGCTTGTATTTTTATTATTTTTACATGATGAATTTTACAATTTGCTAGTGTATTTGAAAAATTGATAAAATTGTTTTATATATTTTGTATTATAATTGTAATATATGTGTATAATATTTTTTTATCCTAAATTAAAAAATAATTTATGTAGTTATTGATATTTATTCATGATTTACTATTGAACCAGTTTTGAACCAAACAACATTCATGTTAGAACCAATTTTAAATTAGTTTTGAACCAAACTAAGTTTAAATTTGAAGAGCTTCCTTTTTATATGGGTTCGCATAACTGGTTTTATCTTGTACTACTTTAAATTGGTTTTGGAGATTGCAAACACCCCCTAAGATAAAACTGGTTCTTAAAAAATCCAACTCAAAGTTGGTTTTTTTTAGTCAAACTTTCTCTCTTCCGCTCACGATTGCTTTGCTTCTCGCTACGACTTCCCTTCTGCAAAAATATTGAACTTATTCTATCTCACCTCATATTTCTACCTTCACTCATCCTCTCTATCTTTCTTCGTCTCTGTCTATTGTGTTGCCTTTGTTTTGGTTGTTGGGTTTTTTCTTTCCCAATTTCAATGGAGGATGAAGTCAACAATGCTCTAGGTTAGCATGCTTTCTGTTATCAAGTCTTTGTGTTTGATTGTGAATTTCAGGACCGAATCTTTTTTTTTCTTCCTTTCATTAGGCTTGCATTCTCTATTCAGCACTGATAATGTTAGCTATAATCATCATAATGTACTTTTCCACCAATAATAGTACAAGTTTCAATAACAAAAAGGTCATGTTCAAACTAGGTATAATGAAACTCAAATGGCTTTAATTAAATGCATTGGTTTCAAGAAATAATATTCTATTTGATAAAGGTAAAAAATGATAATCAGTCCAAACTCTTCCAAATGGGAAAAGGGACAGCCTGAGACACTAGCTATACGTGAAATGGAACCAAGTGTATTGGAGAGTTATGAAACAACATTTTGGATCTTTTCCTGATTTATCTTTTTCTACAATACATCTTAATGAAAGATTAAGCATTACCCAACAACTTTCACTGCATAATTTTCAGATTCTCAAAATCTAATTCCATTTTTTTTTTTATAAATCAAGAGGGCCAAAAATCCAAAAATTTCATACTAATTTCATTGCTGTTTGTTTTAGCATGAACAAATAAAATTTAAAAAATAGGAATGTTAGAGATACAAATTAAAATCATTCTTGGATCTTCTCCAACAACTTAAGCTATTGGTTTGAAATGATTTCTTGACATGTTATTTGAGCTTCTTCAACCAAATGGTCAGAGAGTTTGGTTTTATTAAGAGAATGAGTGTCTGTAATATTAATTCCATATATTATATGATGTAGAAATATAAAAGTGTGCTATTCCATATATTATTTTTATGGTTCTGGCTTGCTATGAAATTTTTGTGTACCATTGTGATTTTAATTGTTTTGGAGGGTTTCCAATTTTAATACTTGCTTGGTTTCTAAATCTTAATATTAATAGCTATATTATTATTTATATATAGATGAAGGATTGACTAAGCAAGCACTTAATAGTGCAAGAACTACCTAGACACCTTCAATGGATCATTTTTTCATTGAGATGATGCTAGATCAGGCACATAGAGGACAAAAGACTGAAAAAGCATTTTCTAAACTTGCTTGGAGTCAAATGACCATATCATTCAATAAGGAGTACGGATTGCAAGTAGATAAAGGGGTTTTGAAAAATAAACATAAGAAATTAAGGGCAAATTATATGGATATGAAGACTCTCTTGGACCAAAGTAGGCTTGGTTGGGATGCTAGTAGACAAATGTTGACTGCTTCAGATAAAGTTTGGGATGATTACCTAAAGGTATAACATAAGTCCTATTAATGTTCTAGTTAGAATAATTAGAGTTTCCTTCTTTAGTAAACATGTCTATGTATAACTGATGCAAGAACATCCAGAGAAAAAAAAATACGAGGACTTCAACTATGCAAAACTATTATGATTTACAAGAAATTTTTGCAAACTCCACTGCAACTAGAAAATTTTGTCGTTCTGGTGAAGACCTGATAAATGAAATAAATTTTGATGATTCAAAAAAATTAGAGATGAATTCCATTATTGAAAATAAAAAGGTGGAGATGATGAGTTCCATTTTGAAGATGACAAGGAAATACCAAAAAAAAAAGCATAAGGAAGCAATTTCTAGAGCTAAAAGAAGCACTGGTGAGGGTATAATTGATGCTTTTATGACAATGGTTGCAGCTATTTCCTCGTTTGCTGAACATAAAAAGAAAGCTAATCATGGAGACAAACCTACTAACATAGTTGAGATTCTTAATGCTATTCCAAACTTAGAAGAGGATCTTTACATGAAGGCATGTGACCTGTCAGAAGATGGACAAAAGGCAAAAATATTTGTGGCATTAGATGTTGATAAGAGGAAAGCATGGTTGACAAGGAAGCTTGGTTCAAATGCTTAATTCTAGGCTTATAGTTATCTTGTATGTCCATTTTTTCAACTTTTCGTTTTTTGTTATGGACATCTTGAAATAATTTGTTATAGGTTCTGGTGATGAAACGTCTTGTTATTGCTTAAATTGAATTGATGATATGGTCTATGAATGAATATTGTCATTTTTTTTTTCTAATCTCATATTTATTCAACTATAGTATTATAATATATTTATGAGAATTGTGATTCGATTCGTAGGAGTTGCATTTTATGAGGAGCATCATACCTTTATCAATCTTGGCCCAAGGAGATTAGGCTTATGAGATGATTTAAATGGGTTAAACCTTATGAGAATACTCTTGGTTCACACCAAAAATTATATATTTGATTGTAGGTACTCATGATGAAGATAACGAAGATTTTATTTTATGAGTTACTAGAAATGTTGCTTTTATTGTTGCTACTTATTACTATAATATTATGTTTTCAAAACACCTTGTCATGGTTTTATTCTTAGGGGTTATGATTATGTTTAAGAGATTTTGAATGGGCATCCTAGATGATGTAGAGAAAATCTCCGCATGGATAAGCACATATTTTTAAAATTATGTCACATTTGGAATGTTGAAGGCTTGTTGCATTCTACTAGATATGTAAACATTGAGGAACAAATAACAATTTTTATGCTTTAATTGGGCATAATGAATATAATCGAGTGTACAAGAAAGATTTCAACATTGAGGAAAAACTATCAGCTGGCACTTTAACAATGTCCTAGATTCGATTGTTGCACTTTCATCTAAATTTTTCATTCCTGCTACTTCTAGTACACCAGAGGAGATATTATACAATCCAAGGTATATATATATATATATATATATATATATATATATATATAGTTTTTATGTTTTATGATTCTTTTCTAATTATAATGGAAACATTAGTATTTTGTTGGAGCAATTGATAGGACACATATTCCAGCAATGGTTGGTATTGAGGATCAAGGAGCATTTCGTAATATAAAGATTCATATTACAAAATGTTTTGGTTGCTTGTTCCTTTAGCTTGCAATTCCAATATGTTCTAGCTAGTTGGGAGGGTTCCACCGTAGATTCACGTGTCTTAGATTCTGTATTGAAAAATTGATAAAATTGTTTTATTTATTTTGTATTACAATTGTAATATATGTGTATAATATTTTTTTATCCTAAAGTAAAAAACAATTTATTTAGTTATTGATATTTATTCATGATTTACTATTGAACCAGTTTTGAATCAAACAACATTCATGTTATAGCCAATTTTAAATTAGTTTTGAACCAAACTAAGTTTAAATTTGAAGAAGTTCCTTTTTATATGGGTTTGTTTAACTGGCTTTATCTTGTACTATTTTAAATTAGTTTTGGAGATTGCTAAACACCCCTAGGTGATTAGGAAAGTTCAAGGCAAGTGATCGTGCGCCTTCTTTCAACTTCTTCAAATGCTTTTATATTGATTATGGACTTGATTGAGTTTGAAATTTGCATATTTCATTTCCTTTAATATTTAGAATTACTATATTCTTTCTTATTGTTTTTCTTTGGTTGTTTTATCTCTGCGTACCTTGTCTTTTCTCTTTCTTTTTATTTCATGCCAAAATTCTTCTTTTCTTACCCTTTTATATCGAAATCTTTCTTTTCTACTTTACCAAAATCTTTTTTCTTTTTCTTTCTTGAATTTTCCTTTTACTTCTCTTTTTATTTTCTATTTGCTTTTTTACTTCATGTAAAAAAGGTTTTTTAAAAAAAAATTAGGGGGGTCATGGCTCCTAAGTTTACTATTCTCCTCCTATTAGTGATCCATTTATCATATAGTTGTAAGATTAATACACTTACATTATTTCATAATTTTTTATATGATATGAATTTTATCAACTCAACTATTAAATCATGTAATATTTTATAATGATTATGCATATCAAATTTAAAGTAAATTAAGTATTTATAAGTATCTAATATAATAATTAACATTTATTTATATTTTTAAAATATATTATACGTTAAAATAAAATAGTTCAACGAAGTATCCAATAAATTTTATTTTCTTTAAAAATTTATGCCATATTTACCTTTTGATAATTATAAATATAACTGTAAGATTGATAAAATTTAGCATTTATAAAAGATTACAATGAAATTAGTATACAAGTCTTACACATGTATCTTTATTATACATATATAACAAGTGTATTTTAATACTTAATAAAGAAAAAATTAATTTAATAAAGTAAAAATATTTAATATTTTGTGAATCTAAAAAATATTTAATATTTTTTTATTTGATAATTAAGAAAATTATTAAACAAATTGTTTAAAAGAAAATAAAACTTTTCTTATAATTTATAAATCATAGTATAATAAGAAGGGTTTAATCTTTAATGATAATAATTGATTATTGTATGCTAGTTCTATTGTATGATATCCAAAAATAATTGGTCTTAGCGACAGTAGACTATGACTCTAAGCGAACTTTACCTGTAATCTTATGGATTCAAATCATGAAGTTAGCATTTTGAAAAAGATTTTACTTAATCACCACCTTTGACTCAAAGAGTTAGTATTACAACTATTTATAGTTAAAAGACCAAAAAAAGTTCTATTGTATGGTTTTATAAAAAGAAATTGATCAATAATGAAATACTATGTAGGACAATATATCATACACGCACGGTTGAAAATGGTGGTGTTCCCGGGCCAACCAATCCATATAGTTACTGAATTACTTAACCAATCCATGTAGTTACTGAATTACTTAATAGTTAACACTTTTATTATTTTTTAACTTTTTTTGTAGGAAATACTTTTTTATTTTTATGATAAGAATAGTTTTAAGATAAATTTTATGTCAACTAAGATATTATTTTATGAATAATTTTAAAAGTGTAATTCCATATTCATGAATATGATATATTTAAAATAATTCATTCATTCATATACTGACTCAATATTTAAATGGAAAATAAACAAGGTATGATAGGATTACTTTTAACACTTTGTTGGACTTGAAAAAAAAGTGAGTAAAAAATATGAGAACAATGGAGACTGAGAGGAATATAAATAATTTTATCCCTCTTATTTAGTTTGGATTAGATAATTTATAATTTGATTTTTGTCATAAATTTTTCTGCTTTACTATATAATGTCTAAAATATTGTGTGAAATATAAAGATTATATAGTATATAATAAAAGATACTTATGGCCCAAGAATTGTAGTTTAAGTGACAGAAGTTTATTGTGAGCGCTACTTGATTTTGAGTTTGAATACCCCTTAACCATTTCACATGCAATCTAACTATTTCTCTTCACACACTATGTAACAAAAATTACTTATATAATGTTAATCGATTTTATTATGGTGATTTTTCTAAAAGAATCCATAATTGGATTGAATTAATTACTTTTTAATAAAATATTCTATCAATCTAATGACACATTTCATTTTAGGTGAATTAGTTTGAATTATCCCACAAATATTTATGATTGGGTTGGACTTGATTTGATCTCGGTCTGATATTTTGATCGGCTTAATTTTTTTGTCAGACTTGACTTTAGACTTGAATAAACATAATCATATTCAGGTATGTGTATGGCATGATTAGGACCTGGTTAGGATAGAATTTTGATCGGCTTAATTTTTTTGTCAGACTTGACTTTAGACTTGAATAAACATAATCATATTCAGGTATGTGTATGGCATGATTAGGACCTGGTTAGGATAGAATTGGCTCAGAGTTTGAACATAATTTAGATTTTTATATGTATAACTAGTCAATTAAGTCATAAAATTTTAGCATTTAGAAAGAAAACTTAGAAAGTAATATTTTTAATATTTAAGTGATAATATGATAATATTTGTATTAATCTTAAAAATAAATAAGAGATAATATTTAAAAAAATATTATGTAACATTGAATTGGATTGGGCCAATCCGAAGGGTATCATGGTTCTGGTCAATTTTTTAAACCTAGGTCCTATCAGATTTTTCATTAAAATTAGATTTTATTTGACTTAAATAACTTGAGCCAGGTCGAATTATCGAATCGGATTGAATCATAAACATGCTTAAATAGTATAATAGATATAAAATGGTTTAAAAACTCAATTTATATATTATTTTTTTAACACCATTATTTATGTAAATGACCTTTGAGAAATAGAATTATATATTGAACAGTCCAATAGATTTGAAATGGTTTTAAAAATTGAATTTATATATTATCTCTCTAACACTGCTATTATCTATTTAACACCATTATTTATATAATTGATTTCTAAAGAAATAAAATTATCACTCTATATTGTCATGGGCAGAAACAAATTCTGAAACATAAAATGTTTTACTTTTTCTTTTTTGTGAATTATAATGTTGTACTTGTACCTTCAATTTAGGAAATGTTTTGATTATTTTATTTATAAAAAATAAATTATTTTGATTTTTATCTTTTTTTGAATAATACTTAGATTAATTTACTTATAAGGTGTTATTATAGTAGAAATGAACCATGTCTTAAGGCATAAGAACTACAGATCAATTATTAAAAGTTACATTTCATGATAATGATTATATTATTATCACTTTCTGTATGAGGAAATTAAGCATATTATGTAATTCAAATAGGCTGAATCGATATTGTTAGTTCACACAAAAAAATGCTTAAATTAATTTATTAAATATTTATTAATTATTACGTTTTAATTTTTAAAATTTAAATATTTATTATGAAAAATACAAATGAATGAGTGTCCCTTTGGTTTAGGTTTTAATAAAATTAATTTTAAAAGAATTGATGCTGAAAGAATTGATATTAAAAAAATTGATGTAAAAAGAATTAATTTGTGTTTGGAAATGATATATTTTAAAAGTTAGTTTAAAAGAATTATTTTTATTGGATAGTGTAAAGTAAAATTACTTTCAAAGATAAAATTACCAAATATGTAACAAAAAAAAATAGAATGTATCCTTCAAAAAAAGAAAGAGATATAAATGAGAGCATTGTGGTAAATTAACAATTTACGTTTCTATAGTGCAAAAGTGAAAGTTAGTTGAAATTATTTTTTTTACACTAAGAGTATTCCCTTACTTAGAACCTAAAGGATTAATTTTTTGATCTTTGATCGTATTCCTTGTGAGAGAGACATAATGCTTAGGGATTCAAGTTACTTCTATTTGGATCAATGTATATTAGTAATTAAAGTTACTTTTACTAGAATTAATTTTGATTAATACAGTATTATGTCTATTTGCAACAATAAAATAGCTAAATATTTCCATTTACGCCTCTTAAAATCTAAAACAAACGAGCAGTAAATATTTAAACATGTCATCTTAGACATTAATATTTTAAGAAAAAGCAAAATGTGATAACAACATCATTTAAAAAAGTTTTCCAATTAATTTTTTAAAAAATATTAATTATAAACATTTTAAAATTAAAATAAATTAATACAAATACCCGTTTGATTTTGATTGTGCTTAAAACGGCAGTGTCGCTTTTACTTGATATAAATTATAATTATTGTGCATTAGCACGTGTCGTCTTATGTTAAAAATCATACTTTTTTTTTTGATAAATGTTAAAAATCAAACTTAAAGAAGCAATTAATCTTCCAAACCATGTAATAAGCTTTGGTCGCAAAGCCTGGATTGGATCCAAAATTCGAGATGTGTGCTGGGATTTGCTAATTGCTACCTCCACTCTCACTCACATCTCTCTCACCGCCACTTTCGCTCAGAGGCAAAGCTGCTGCAACTGAAGCCAGTGACCCTTTTCAATTCCATTTCCAAAGGTTCAATTTTTGAATCCAAATTCATATACCCATTTGACTTTTCTTTCCAAATAAGCTTCGTTCTCTCACTCCCATTCTCCTCATTTTCAAGATCCATTCTCTTGTTGTTTTGTTTTTTTGTTTTTTTGTTTGTTTTTCAATTATTGGTTTTTAACAATTCAGGTACGCTCTGTTTGGTTGCTGGCTGGGAAAGAGCGTGTACTTCAAAAAATTAAAAATGGGTTCTTGTGTTTTTGTTGAAATTTCTCGTTTTTCATTTGCTTTTCATAAAATGCTCCATGAATCTGAACTGGGTCTACTCTGATCTCGCGTTTTGTTGAGTGTGAAAAGCGAGCTGAGCTCAATGATGCTTTCTTCTGCAACTGGGTTTTGGTCCGGCCTTGATTCATGCTGGGAATGCATGCTTTCAGTTGTCCAATGTTATGTGATTCATTGTCATCTCTGGAGTGTCGTGTAGTCTATCCATGCTTATTAGAGTTAATTTTTGGGTGCTTTATAATATCTTTCACTTGCAGAGTTTTAATTATTCTTCACCTCTCATGCTGTAGAAATAGCAAGATTGCTGAAGTTCGTTGCAGTTTTCAACATAATTGTAGCTTAAATAGCCATGGAAGAGTAAGTGTCTCTTTATTCCTGCACTACTTATTAGATTTCTGATACCCAAATTATGCTAAGTAAGCATGTGCCCCTTACTCGTGTAATTTGATGAATTGCAGAGAGAGTGCCATAGATCTACTCCAGCGATACAGAAGGGATAGGCGAGTACTTCTTGATTTTATACTTTCAGGTAGCTTAATCAAGAAAGTTGTAATGCCACCTGGTGCAGTTACACTGGATGACGTGAATCTAGATCAAGTTAGTGTTGATTATGTCCTTAACTGTACCAAAAAAGGTGAGTTGAACTTGGTCCTTTCCATTGTTTTATCATTTTTTTTGGCTCTCCTTGTCTTAATTACATATACTTTTATGTAGGTGTAATGCTTGAGCTTTCAGAAGCAATTAGAGAATATCATGATCATACTGGGTTACCCCAAATGGTATGCTATGATTTGATCTTTTTGATATTTTGATCTATTTTTGTCAATTATGTATTTGTGTAGGCTAGGGTTTTAAATTGTGGTTGCGATCATGGTTGTGGTTATTGCAATTGTGGGTGTTGTGACTCCTGCGATGTGGATTGCAGCCGCAGTGGCCATGAAATTTTTTGACATAATATACTAAATATTTTTAAAATTTTTTTATGTAAAAACTGCAATGTAGTGGCCGATGCAGTGTGAGTGATGATCACCCTGCAATTGCGGGTTGATGCGGTTGCTGACACTGCCTTTCAACTACAATATTTCGGTCGCATAATGTGATGCGGTCCGCAATTTAATTCCATGGCTGTAAGCATGTCCATTAATTCACATTTGAGTATTATAATTGGTGTACTGATTTCGCTTGTGCACTCACTGATGAGAACTGTATACTAACATTATTCTTACTATGTTTAGAAGTCATTGCTGCATTTTGTCTTTTTAAACATGTTATGCTTGGTCTGCCCTTTTATAATACATGCTACATTGCTAATGAGTATGTTGCATCTTCATAACTCTTTTGCTAAATTGTTTCCACTCATGCTTTGTAAGTTCTGTTCCCCCCCCCCCCTCTTCAATTCATTCAAAGCTTTTGGTCAATTGTTAGCAAGGATCATGTTTGAATTTTAAATGCTTCTGGCTTGAACAGGGTGATACAGGTTCAGTTGGTGAGTTTTATTTGGTCACTGATCCTGAGTCTTCAGGTTCACCTCCCAAAAGGGCACCACCATCTGTTCCTATTTCCAATATACCTACTGTCGCTGTTTCCACTCCACCTCCTGTTTTTGCACCATCTCCAATTGTTTCAACTGCCTCAAGATCAGAGTCTTTTGACTCTACACAAGAAAAGGAGCTAACTGTGGATGATATTGAAGACTTTGAGGATGATGATGATGCTGTGGAGGTTGAAAGTTACAGGACAAAAAGAACACTAAATGATGCTTCTGATCTTGCAGTAAGATTGCCTTCTTTTTCAACAGGTGATTGTTCTAGAACACTTAAGTGTTGGATATAAGTTCTTTGCCTCCCCACAAATCATATTCAGTCTAATATTATTATATGAAGAGTATTTTGATGTGAAATATGTGGAATATCATGGAAATAGGAAGACATGTAAATAAGAAACTTGAATAAACCAACAGCGTTAGCAATTGTGGTAAGCCCTCCTACATGAAGTCACTATTTACTGATTGCTGAGTCATGGAAGTCATTGCTAAGGTGGAAAACTGTATAATTAAGGGGTACAGTATGATTGCCTTTGGCCCTTTGTATGGGTAAATAATATGTCTTAAACATAAATTTCTCCCTTCTCATCTTTTGTGGGACAGAGTGTAAGCCTGTGGTTGTTTTAGGGGGTGTTTCTATCATGGATATCCACAGAGATTGGAGATCTCTTTTGGGATGAGTCGGATGACGGTTTTGTTTATTTTCTTTTCTCTGTTTTTGTGTATTTTGTTTTGTAACTCTTGGAGGATTTCTTATCCTCCTTCTTTGTACTTCTCTTCTTTCACAGTTTCACTTAATGATTTTTTCTTTTATTAAAAAAAGCTTAAGATAAAATTTTTGGATGATTTATGCATCAAATTTGAATTGAAAGGTTTAACATGAAATTTGTGGTGTTACTACTTCTAGGTGTCACAGATGATGATCTCCGTGAAACTGCATATGAGATCCTCTTGGCTTGTGCTGGAGCCACAGGGTTTGTTTCCATAAAATTTTTGGTTTGAGAGGATCTCTTTTCCTAGTGAGAGATTCATAAACGGATTCTTTTCTCTATGTGTAATCTTTTATCTGTGTCTTGTTTAACAGGGGTCTGATTGTACCATCAAAAGAAAAAAAGAAAGATAAAAAATCCAGGTTGATGAGGAAGCTTGGGCGCAGCAAAAGTGGGAGCGTTGTATCCCAGTCTCAGAATGTTCCTGGATTAGCTAGTTTGTTGGAAACCATGCGTGTTCAAATGGAGGTACATGAGGGACTCAGTTCCCATTTACTCATACTTTGGTCCTTCCACTTATTTTTCCACCATTATGTTTTTTATTTATGCCATGTGGCTTGGCATATACTTCTTATTCTAATGTGTGAGGAACTTTGTTTGCTCTAATGAATCTCATATTTTAGTGAAAACTTTATCATACTGGAGATTTCCCCTTCCCTGAGGGAGGTGGTTTGGAAGCTGGGTTGGCATTTATTAAGATGGATTCTGGGGTCATGTCTATTATTTTTAGTTACAGAAGATTAAGTTTCTAGTTGAGGTTGTAGTCAACAAGCCCATTCTTTAAACTAATACTTGGCACTTGCTTCTAAGAAATGAGTACACTTGAGTTTATTCATAGTTTATTTCTGTGAAGCTCTCTTCTTCAAACCTTAGAGTTATAGGCTGATAAGAATTTGGTAGGTTTTGAATGTGATCTCACTCTTGACCTTTGTTGTTGGAGTGGGAGATGCAACATTGGACCTTAAGGTGCACTATATGAATAAAAGAATATATTATTGTGGCAAGATTGCCTTTATATGTTCTACAATGTCAAAATCGTTAGTAAGAATCTACAGCTAATCACACCTTACAAGTTGGAAATTTTATTTTCTTTCACCCATAAGTTTTTAGGAAGCTTTACAGATTAAGAGCCATTTTGTAATTATCCCAGTTGTAGAATTATGGCAAATTAACAACTGGTGCTTTATTCTTCTACACAAGTATATTTGTGGGTGACTTTTTCTAATGTCTCAAATCTCAACAAGAATTAAAACAAGTATTTTAATTGTCATTGTAATCATACTAAGTAATGTATAATATTTAGAAAGGTTAATTAATTCCAGATTATTTTCATTTCTTGAAAAATTAACTGTATTTTACTTCATTTAAGAATAAATTCATTGCTTATAATACTGTATCTTCTGGATGAAATATTCTTTTTGATGAGTAAAAGTACTCCTATCTTCCCCTCTTTCTCTGACTGATTTAGGATGACATCTTATCCTCTTCCTTTGTAGTTATCTCTACTATTAATGATCCTCTCTGTTGTGAAATAGATTTCATCTTTAACCTGGTTCTTAAAATTCATAAAGGGCAACATGGAGCTTGTACAGCTTTGTTCAGCTTCTCGTCTGATTTACTAACTTCTTTACAGTAGCTTTCTCTCTTCCTCCTTTCTCTGGTATCTGCTCAGGCTATAACTTATTGATTGGTACACACACCACAGATTCACCTCTATCATAATTGAGCATCCAAATTGCTATGCCTGGTACCTTCTCTATACGCCAATTCCATCACCAAGATCAATGGTTTGATATTTCAATATAAATGGTTAGTAAGTAAATTGCATTGCTCCAACAGAACATACCACATTCCAGAAGAAAAATTGTTACAGATATGTTGTTATCTTCCTGTGTGTGTGTGGTAGGGGTGGCGGGAGGGATATGCAATGGTTAGCAATTCTGCTGATGAAAGTGATCACTGAACATCACCTTTTCTAAAAACTAAGAACCAAATCTTAGACTCTCTGACTGAATTGATAGGTTGATCCTCTGATTCCTCTGCAGTGCCAAGGACTAAATAGGATCTTATAAAACAAAATTCTCTTTTCTCTGTTTACATAGATCTTTATTTTAAAAGTTGGAGTTTTATAGTAAGGATCTAATATTATGCTTGTATAAGAGATAGGTCTATATTTGGTGTTTAAACAGTATATGGACTAACCTGATCAAATTCTGCTTCCATGAAGAAAAAAATGGTAAATCATTACTACCTCCATGACACCGTCTTCAAATTGTATTTTGCTCCTCAATGATTTTAGAGTTACTCTGATATCTCAGCCTTTGTAACTGGTGTATAGAAAGGTCCATAGAATTGAGTTAAGATATTGTGATGCAAGTTTGTTGAATTTCCTCAAATACTCTTGTCTTCAGTTGGTTTGAAGATATTTGTTTTCTTTTTGGGATATATAGTATCTGAACTATGTCACTTGGTAAAAGAGGTGCTCAGGCATAAAATTACATTGCTGAATGAGTATCCTTTGGCTAATACAAGTTTTTCAGAGATGAAAAGATGTTTCAAGTTTAAACCATAATGGTATGTTAATTAATCATGACGCATGGACCATAGCTTGTACTACTTATAACACAGAGATTGGTGTCATTTTGAATTACAAGGAAGGTTATTTCTAACCCTTCTCCACAAAATTTGGCTTTAACTAATTCTTTCTGAAAGGTTAAAACTCCTTCTAAGGTTAAGGCTTTTGTTTGGACAGCGGTGCTTAATAGGATCAGCACAAATGACTTGCTACAAATGTGTAGACCTTATAAGGACCTAAGGTCATTTCTCCCAATGTTTTCTTTATGTGCTTCAAAAGTTCTGAAGCATGTAGCTACCCCTTTCTATATTATGAGGTAGCTTGGCAGCTTTGGTGTAAGCTGTTTAGAGATTGCTGGATGTGTCTGCTTAACCTGGAAGTTTTTTTCCTCTACTTGTGATAAAGGTTTTGGGAGTAGAAAGAATAATAAAGTGCTTTGGCATTGTGCTCTTTTTGCAGGAGTCTGGTGTATTTGGCTGAATTGTAATTCCAACATTTTTAGCAATAAATTTGTTCCTCTGCAACTTTTATGGGATAGGCTTGTCTTCTTATCCTGAGTTCCCTCTCATGGATTTTTAAGGTGTTAGTAGGTCAGACTTGCAAAGGGACTGGGTTGCTTGCAGGGGGTGTGAGTTGAGCTTTTAGTGAGCAAAAATGTTATTCTTACACGACAATCTTACACCTCTTTTCATACACCTACCCTGAATGGTAATAAGGATGAGAGAGAAACTTAATTTCTTTTCACCTTTTCCTTTTCTCTCTCCCTTTTTTATCATAAAAGGTAGGTGTATGAAGTAGGTGTAAGATTGAGGTGTAGAAATAACATAGTTGTTTAGTGAGATGCTTGGGCTTGCCTTATATAATGAACAAACCAATCTTGAGATAAGTGTGAAGCTTGTTTAATAAATGAGCCAAGCTTGATACTTTTACTGCTCATTCTGCGTGGTTTATTAGTAGCTTGTATAAGAATAAAATATTATATGTGTGTGTGTGTGTGTATGTCCATGTTCATTTAAAGTTTATTTGAGCATGTATTTATCGAGAGTCTCATTTAAGGCTTGGGTTTGTTTAAGCTTGAGCTCATTTTTATGGTATCACTATAGTAAATGAACTGAGCCCGAGCTGCCAGTGTAGTAAATGGGCCAAGCCTGAGCATACTGTCAGATAGACTTGGCAGTTGTATTGGAGAGTATGTAAGATGTTAATGTCCACTATGAAAGTGAACTCCATTTTGAGCATAAAAATGCTGCGTTAGAAACATTTTGCATATTTGTTTGAAGAAAGATTTTGCATGATTGAACTCTGATCACTACTATGTACTTGGTTAATTTCTGTACTCACAGGAATACACAGTCAGAATTGTGATGCTTGAATGCTAAAACTGTAGAACATAGGAACAGAATCATGATTGGTATGTTTATGATGAACCCTTGTGGCGTTGCATTTGATAGGTTTCAAAGGAAAAAAAGCTTATCATCTTTATAAATGGTCTCACCCTCATTGTGATATCAATGATCTGATCTTGGTATGTTTTGGGTTCAGTAATTCCATTTAATTTTCCTTATTCTGGACTCATGAATTTGAGCTTACTTTGTCTGAGGATTTATCTCTTCTAAAATTTCATTTATACTTATTCCCTACAGAAGACACATTTAACATTCCTATTATTATTTAGTTAGAATGGGACTGGATATGTTTGTAAACCGATAAAGCTATAAATTTATCTTTGCTTATGTTATTTGCTCCCATATTTATATATGTGTGAATGCAGATATCTGATTCGATGGATATTAAAACAAGGCAAGGGTTGCTAAATGCTCTTGTGGGAAAAGTGGGGAAAAGGATGGATACTTTATTGATTCCTTTGGAGTTGCTTTGCTGTACTTCACGCTCAGAATTTTCTGACAAGAAGGCTTTTATACGGTGGCAAAAGAGGCAGGTAGTATAATCCCAATTATAATATCTTCTCTGCTCTCCTTTATCTACTCTATTGGCTTGTAATTCTGTTGATGGAAAGACAAGGATGCTGGTATCTAATAAATTTTATGTCCATGTTGAATGTTTCCTCGTCACAGTTAAAAGTTTTGGAGGAGGGGCTTGTTAATCACCCTGCCATTGGATTTGGTGAATCTGGGCGCAAGACAAATGAGTTGAGGATTCTTTTGGCAAAGATTGAAGAATCTGAGGTGTGTGATTCTCCATTCAGATGCTTTATTTATTACTGTATCTTCTGTTAGCATCAGGCCATAAGAACTGGCTTACCTTTGTATTATGTCTGATTGGCTGTGGCTAACATGCTTCTGCTAACTATGCTAGTTTCATTTCACTCTTTTTATCTGCCTTTTAGTTTCTCCCATCTTCAACTGGTGAACTTCAAAGGACAGAATGCTTGAGGTCTCTGAGGGAAATTGCCATTCCACTTGCTGAGAGGCCAGCTCGGGGTGACTTAACTGGTGAAATATGCCATTGGGCAGATGGTTACCACTTAAATGTCAGACTATACGAGAAATTACTTTTGAGTGTATTTGACATGCTAGATGAGGGAAAACTGACAGAGGTTGGTGTCTTTTTCTTTCCAAGGCCATGATGTCATGATAGGTTGAGCCTTCACATCCTTAGATTGTTATTGTTGAGCTATGCTTCCCGCTTTTTTGTTTGCTCGAATTTTAAATAAGAAGTGATGTAGTCTATGGTTCCTATGTACATGGGCTGTGCCCTTGATGCTTCTAATGACCTTTGTTATTGTAAAAGGGAAACAAAATATAGGGTTGTTGTAGAACTTGTATTTAGTTGCAATGTACAGCTTGGAATAAAATCTAATTTTATCAACATAAAATAATAATTGAATGAAATTGTGATTTGAGAAACTGCTAAGTAAAATAGAAAGGATGTTTGTGCACTTTTCTATATTCTCTGAATTGTATCATCTGTGGTTCATCCTATTTGCAGGAAGTGGAAGAAATTCTTGAACTTTTGAAGTCGACCTGGCGAATTTTAGGGATCACAGAGACAATCCATCACACCTGCTATGCATGGGTTTTATTTCGTCAGGTACAGCCATCACATTTTATTTTCTTAATTTTATTTATAAAACCCACTGTCAGAATTCTTAGTTGGACTGCTGCTATACTGTATATCTGTTGATTGCCTCAACTTATTTGTAATTACAATAAAACTAAAAGATAGACTCATCTTTGTCTCTTCTAGTACTAGTTGCCTATTGCCACTCTGAGACCTTGTTTCTCTTTCATACTTCACTCCACACAGACTACAGCCATTCAAATCCTATGTTTCACCTAATTTTTCCTAAGCAGTTTGACCTGCTTTTCTCTTGAGACCTTAATCTAACCTCGTAGACAATCACCTTTTGGGAATGTTGAATATGAATCCTTATTCTCTATGACTATGGCAATTATCCCTATGGATGGTGCCATAAAGCTCTTTTAGATTTTAAATAAATATTTAAGATTAGCATAATCTATTTTCCTGGGATGTTTACCTCTTTAATTTTCAATATGCCTGAGCCTCTTTCATTGACTTGATTTAGTCAAGACAAAAAAATAAAATAGTCTTTAATTTTCTAATATTGCAAGTGGGGAGCTCTTTGTAATAATCAAGATTAAGGTCACTTAGTACAAATTCCACCAATAGAGATTAAGGTCAGCTTGATTTTCTTTGTTGTTTAACTGTTTCTCTATTTTAATTTTTTTCTTTGCCTATGTGAATATAGTATTTGATTAGCTAGTATATATGTTCAATAATGAGATGAAAATTTTCTTTCTGTTAATCTTATTTAATGTTAAATTATTTTATGGTTACAGTATGTTATCACAAGTGAGCAAGGAGTTTTGCTGCATGCAATTGAGGAATTAAAGAAAATACCACTGATGGAACAACGAGGCCAACAAGAGAGGTTGCACTTGAAGAGCTTGCGTTCCAAGGTTGAAGGTGAACAGGATATGTCTTTCTTACAATCTTTCTTAACACCAATTCTGAGATGGGCTGACAAGCAGCTTGGAGATTACCATCTGAACTTCAATGAGGTTTGTTGAACTGTTTAGGTTATTAGGCACTAGATGAGATACTTGGATATGTTTCTATATATCATTTTTCTGATTATTGTTAGGTTCCTTTTTGTTTTTTGGGTCTGTTTTAGGTTCCTATTGAAGATATTGTATTCTGTCCACTCCCTGCCCCCAACCTTGGAAGATATTATGTTATGATGTCTGAAAGTTAATACCTTTTTATAGTATAAACAGTCTTGCATGTAAAGAAGCATAATTGTTGTTTCTAATATTTTAATAAAATTGAAAATGATACGGTATATCTTTTGCCACTTCCTGCTTTATTGTTTTAATGCAAAAACTCTGCATCCGATAAGTCATAATTATGATGGTGTCAAAGCTGCATATTGACAGTTCGGCATTTCCAACTATAAGTAAGAGAATCAGAACTTGATGGTCTGTATTCCATGTCCAAAAACAAAACCATAATTCAGAGCCTAAGATTGACACATGCATAATACATTATAGAAAAAATTACAGAATTAATTGAAGTAGTGAGCGGTTCAATCAGAACATTTCCGTTGGGACTTGTGTCAAGGATCTTTAATGAGAGTACTAACAGTACTTGGTGCCTGATTTCTGGCCTGAATTTTTCTTGTTTAACTTAGGTGTTCTGAGTTCACCTCAGTTTGATAAAACTAATAGAATATAACTATTAATCATGCAAAACTGCTAGCATTGACTCTATCCAAAAATTGTATGTATGAAATGTGCAAGCCCATGAATGGTTTTTATCTCCAATGTGCCCCTTCATGCAAAAAGCCCTTTGGGCTTCAAGAGTAGATTAAGCATAGGCCTACTCTACATTTGTGCTGAAATTTAATTTAACTATGAAGAATGGAGTTGATATCATGGATTGAACTTCTAACCACTTGGTCATAGAAGTTCTGATACCTTGTTAAGAACCAAATCATCCCAAGAGCTTAAGCATTTAGGTGTTGGCCCTAGAATGATTTTTAGCTCAAATAGGAATTTAGTAATCACAAAAAAACAAAGTATGGTTTAGTAAATATTGAAGTAGAGGTTTTGTTTTTGTTTTGTTTTTCTTTTTTGTAGGTGTCAACTCATGGTTCCTTTCCTTTGTTTTGGGTTGGGGGCTGGGCTTTCTTGCAAAGGGTGTGGAGAGCTTTTGTGAAGTAATAATTTGTTGTTATCTTTCCTTTTCGATATTGGTTGTTTTGGGAGAATTCCTCATCCTCCTTATTTAAATAGGAACTATTTAAGCACTACGATGAATGAATTGAAATGTAAGAAGTGCACAACTCGTAACCAATATAAAATTTGAATTGGAATCTATACCTGCATTTGTGAAATTGCTAAGTCACCAGAATTTGTAGGATGTTTCTCTGTAAGAAGACTTGGGGTTTTGGTTGATTGAATCCATCAAGGACGTTGAGATTTGTAAAAAAAAATTGATTCTTGTTGCATCTGTTGCCAACATATATCATTTCATCATGTATTTAGATGTTCTGATTGATTGCTAGCTGTTGTAACTTGTTAAGTGCATGCTATTATTTGTTTTATTGTTTTATTTTTTAAGAAAGACTTTTGAAATCTTTCCCCCTCGCCGTTTCTCATCATAACTTGTTTTGAGTTTTAGCCATTTAATTCTGATCTTTTGAGTTGTGTCTTTAATTTTATTTTGCAACTCTGCTCATATAAATTGTAGGGTTCAGCAACAATGGAAAAGATTGTAGCAGTTGCAATGATTACCAGGAGGCTTCTACTGGAAGAACCGGACACCGTGTGTAATTCAGTTTGATGACATCTTTTGCATTTGAATAGATCATTTTGTGAAAAATTTACCGTAGGATTATAAATTTCTTCTGTTGAAAGTTCTGTGTTCCATTTTTCCTCCAGAATGTGCGGTCCATGCCAATTAGTGATCGTGATCAGATAGAGTTATATGTATCATCATCAATTAAGAATGCATTTACAAGGGTGAGTAATCTGGTCAAAAATGGTAGATTCTGATAATGTAGTTCTTGTTGTGAAGATGTTTGAATATCTATAGTGAGCACTTGCATGCTCTATTTCTGCATTGAAATCCTGACTTGGTATTCAAGTCTTATCTTCCACTTGACCGATAAATGACAGACAAAATCACAAATCTTCCTCTCCATTGTTATTGATGATATATGTTTGAGTTTTAAGTGTACTTTTTTACACATGAGCAATTATATCTTTACATTTCAATGGACCATTGGAAACTTGGAAGCAAAGATGTACTTAAATTTGTTTTGTGTGTCTTTATCTTGATTCTTCCATGTGATTTGGATGTGTTTGGAAACATCTGCTTTTACTTTTTTTTGTTGTTTTTTTGTTTCTTTTTCTATTGCAAATTACAGGATAGAGGAAGACTTTGTTTTTGTTTTCCATCTTTATTTCTTCCTTTAAGGAATCTCTTTACTTTCTGCAGACATTACAAGCTGTTGAAAGATTAGATATGTCGCATGAGCATCCTTTGGCATTGCTTGCAGCTGAACTCAAGAAGCTCCTAAAAAAAGATTCAGTTACTTTCATGCCTGTTTTATCTCAAAGACATCCACAAGCAACTGTCGTATCTGCATCACTAGTTCACAAACTTTATGGCAGCAGACTGGTGAGTGGGTATATGATTTATTTATACCTGTTTCCCGATGAAATTGTGGAATATATATTTGAAATGGTGGAAGTTTATTTGATCGTATTTTCAGAAACCATTTCTGGATGGTGCTGAACATCTGACTGAGGATGTCATTTCTGTATTCCCGGCAGCTGAAAGTCTAGAGCAGTTTATAATGGCACTTATTACATCTGTATGCCAAGAAGAAAATGCGGAGATATTATGCAAGAAATTGAATCTCTACCAGGTTAGGTGGTTAAATTACTTTTATAGTACACCAAATTGTTTTCCTTTGTCCTTGGTGCTGAGAAGTGAACTTATCTCTGCAACATAGAAGCTCCTCCCAATCTCATCTTTTTCTGTGCACAACAACAGCTATCAAGTATCAACAATAGGAAAGTGATCCAAGAAGTATAAAGTGATTTCCTACTTGTATATTTGATCAGATATCTTGCTATCACATGTATAGAAGGACCCTGTTCACATCTGCCATATACTTAACCCTTGTATTCATTAGAAAAAGATACCATCAGAAAGAAAATGCTTTTAGAGAAAGATACGATCAGAAAGAAAATTCTTTCTTATGTTTTGATCAGTCATGATTTGTAGTTGGTGGGCATAATGTGTATTATCTAGTGTGCTTTTTATTGTCATCTAGGTTGTTGATTATATGTGTTTGTGTGTGTTTCAAATAGTTACCATTTTTTCATTCTTAGACAGGTTCAGCATTAAGCCTTTTGTCATATATCTGCATCTTTGTTAGTTCTAAACTTTTATCCTTGTCCTTTTTATGTCGTTATAGATTGAGACAAAATCTGGAACGTTGGTGTTACGCTGGGTCAATCAACAGCTCGGAAGAATTTTAGGTTGGGTAGAGAGGGCTATTCAACAGGAGGTGAGCCGTTTAATGAACAGTATTTTTCTCCTGTCAAATTCCAGGCACTTTAAATTATTTCTCTCTGACTAGATGGGACATAGAACTGTCTTAAAGTCCAGTTTTATTGTTTATTTTTATCACTTGTATGTCTAGCTATTTCTTCTATCTTTCCACTTCTCTTTCTTTGCAGGGTTCCTCTGTGGAAGGGGCATTTTGTTGTAATATCTACCATATATTTAAGTTTCAATAACTTATTAGGTCTACTTAGCATGTTCAGTTGTTCACCAAAATATTTTATTTATTTTATGTGTTAGAATATTAACATTATGTTTAAAATATGTTAGCATTTAGTCAACTGTTTATATTTGATTGCTGTCAATTAGCTAGTGACTAGCTCGTTGATTGATTGTAATTATCTCCTTAATGGATGGTATCCATGCTATAAATAAGAGATCAAGATGGGATTGCAGTGGCACCATATTCCGTGACCTGATCACATCACTGTTTCCACTACAGGGTTCTTGATGGAACTTCATTGTTTGGTGTCCTCTCTGCTTTAGTTTCTGGTGGCTGTGTTCATTTTTCCAGCCACCAGTCATGGTTGTATTAAACCCTTTATTCTCCTTTTTCCTTCCTGCACTTTTTCCATGTTCCAGTGGCACTTCCCGCCATTAGATCTTTCCAGCCTCTGTTATTGCAGTTGTTCTGTGTCATTTGCCACTGTTTGTGACCGACTGACTCTCTAGTTACTGAGCAACAAAGAAAACCCTAATTTTCTTACTTTACCACTGTGTTCCTCTCCTTCCAGTGCATACCCATTAAGTGGTTTTGACCATGCTTCATTCCGGCCCACACCTCAGGAGTCACTTTTTTTTTTCCCCCCTTCGGCCTGCCCTCCCACTGTGACTGCTGTCGTCAGATTGGCCCACCACTGGAAGACCACCATTATTGGAGCTACCACGTGCCATTCACTTAAAAACTGTCCTGCTCTTCCACACCAGCACGGGAGCATGTGGTACTCCTTTTCCAGCAGCGACTTCAGCAGACATGGTCCCAGGTCTAATCCACCCGTCGTGCATCGGTTTCACCACTCTAAGGGGCTGTTTGGCACGTTGGCTGTGCATCCACCGTTGCTTATCCTCTTCCTCTGTTTGGATCTGCTGCTGTTTGGCTTGGATTCAGTCTGTTTGGTCTCATTCTGCATGTTTGGCTGTGTGTGCCACTATTTGGCCTGGTTTATTTGTAGCAAGCTGAAATTAAGTTTCAGCTAATTTCAGCTTGAGGGGGAGTGTTAGAATATTAACATTTATATTTAGAATATTAGCATTTAGTCAACTTTATTTATTTGATTGCTGTCAATTAGCTAGTGATAAACTACTTTATTGATTGTAATTATCTCCTTAATTGATGGTATCCATACTATAAATAAGAGATCAGTGTGCAAGCCTAACACACAATTTCTCCCAAACACTCTTTCAACAATATGAAAAAGGAAATGTGGTTTTCTACATGTCATACCTATTGAGTCAACCATGTTATCATTACTGCCTTCTTCCACCATTGTTGAAATTTCTTAAAAAAAGAGGACCTTAGTGTTTGATGAGTTTTACCACTATGGCAAGATTCTTGTGTGTATGAACTCTTAAGTTTATCACCCTGGTGCCGCAGCAGGATAGATCCACCAAGGTAAATGATAACCAGCGAATTAGTCTTCTAACTAGCTTTTACAAGCTCATCACCGAGGACCTCTCTGTTAGACTGAAAGAGGCTTTTCCTAATACCATTTCAGAGAATCAGAGCCCTTCATTGCAGGTAAACAGAAAATTTTAGATGCTGTTTTGATAGCTAAAGAAGTGGTGGAAGATATTTGAAGGAGAAGAAAGTGCGGTTTAGTCTTCAAGTGGATCTTTGAGAAAGCTTAGGATTGGGTGAGTTGGGGTTTCTTAGATAAGGTTCTTGAGTTTTGATAAGAAAGGCTTTGGAATTAGATGGAGAAATTGGATTTTTGGTTTTCTCTCAACTGATACCTTTTACTGTGATTGTGAATTGAGAAGCCAAGTCTTGGTTCTAGGGACAGCAGGGAATTAGTTTGGGGGGCCCTATCCCCTTTCTTGTTCACAGCTTTGGGACCCAATATCTTTGATGTTTTTGGTCTTTTGCTTTCAAGAGCTGTTGAGAGGGATCTTAATAAAGGGCATTTCAGTTGGCTTAGACTAGGTTTTGGTTTCTCACCTTCAATTTGCCGATGATACCTTTCTCTTTTTGGAGGAAGACAGTGACACTTTTGTATATGTCCTTTCTATTCTCATGTTCTTTGAGGCTGGCTCTGGGTTAAAAATCAACCTAGCTAAGACTGGTTTGGTAGGCTCGAATTTGGACAACCATTTCATTTCTCTCTACGCTCCTCTAGCTGGTTGTTAAGTTTTAAAGTGGCCCCTCACATGCCTGGGGGTTCCCTTTGGCGGTTATTGTAGGGCTACTTCTTTTTGATATCCTGTCATTAGTAAGATTTCTAAGAGATTGAATACTTGGAAGGGCACTTACTACTCCTTCGGTGTTTGGATTGCCCTTGTTAAATCTTGTTTGCCAAGTATCCCACTCTAATATCTCTCACTCTTCTGTAATCTGTACTCCAAAAGTAGTGGCCCAAAGGATAGAGAAAATTATGAGACTTCCTTAGTCAGGGGTGGGCGACCTGAAAAAAGATCATTTTGTTAGTTGGGTGTTGTGTTGCAGACATAAAAATGAAGGGGGATTGAGTGTTGGAATTTTGGTGTCTAAAAATATTGCTTTGGTAGCTAAATGGCTATGGCTTTTTCCGTTATGCTATGTTTGGATGTTTTTGAGTGAGGGGAAACGGAAGGGAAGGAAAGGGAAGCGGAGGAAAGGAAAGGAAAGGAAGAGAATGGAAAGGGACTTATTTCCCCTTGTTTGGATGTTTAAGTAAATAAATGAGGGGAAAGGAGGGGGAATAAGAGTTATTTCTTCTTATCCAATTTAAAATTAAACCTTTCCCCCTCCTTACCCCTCAATTTGAGGGGGAAGAATTTTGAGGCTTTGAGGGGGAAAGAGGGGGAAGTGTTCCCCCTCCTTACCCCTTCCTTCCTCTCATTAAAAATCATCCAAACAAAGGTTCATATTATTTTTCCCTTCCCTTCCCTTCCCTTTCCTTCCCCTTCCTTATATAACATCCAAACATGGCATTAGAGACTACCACTTTATGTCACCAAGTTACTTAGAGCAGATATATAGATCAGAATGGGCACGATGCCAATTCCACCATCACTGCTACTCATGTTAGTCCTTAGAAGTTCATCTCTCAGGGTCAAGGATTCAATTCTTTTAGACCACTGGTTAATCTTGGGTGATGGCACCTGTATCAAGTTTGGGAGGATGTCTGGTCTGAAATGTCTCTTTCCTAGAGGCATTTGCTCCACTTTATGATCTCTCTAATCTACATAAATCTGCATAAACCATAGTTGTCAAATCGTGAATCGTATCGTGAATCGTTTTTTCAATTTTTGAATCGTGAATCGTGAATCGTATCGTATCGTACGATTCAGAAACACATTACTAAAATACTTAAATACACATGATTCCATACTAGAACATGAACATAATACTCAAAAGTCTCAAATACATACTTAAATTGTAAGTCAACAACTCATTAGTCATAAGTAAGCTTATAAGCCATAATTTCAAATCTTCAATAAACATAAACCATTTCATATTGATGCCAAAAAGATTCTAAATTTCTAATTAGTAATTATTAAATAATCTAATATCCTCTTCTTCAAAATATCCTCCAATTCAGGCATATCATCAAAGTTATCATCATGACCAACTTGGGTGTTATCATCAACCACAACTTCCCTTTCATCTTCTTCGTCTTCATTTTCACTACCACCATCATTTCCAATGTCTTCAAATTCAGCAACTTGCATGGGTTTTTTTCCCTTGTCCTTCTTGCCCACTGCATTAAGGTTTCTTGGTCCTGATCATGGAATACAAGTAATATAATATAAGTTAAGGATTTAATAATTTGGATCATTGAATGTATGAAACTAGGAAGTAGGAAGTTTCGTAGCTGAAAGTCAATAATTTACATTACCTCTCTTTCTCTTTTTACTTGGAGCTCCTTCATCAATATTAAAGCACTCTTGGACATCCATCCAAGAGTTTTCTATTGTTTGCAGCTCCGAATCCATTAGGCAAGCCTCTTCTTTTTCTGTGATCCATTCATCATCAGATTCCATATCCGAAAGGCAAATAGGATCATAAGTCTCTCCCTTGTCCTCTCTTATCTTTTGCCTTGATTGAAGATTAAGATTGTATTTAACAAATACAAGTGCATTCAATCTTTGTTGCTCTAAGCGGTTTCTTTTCTTAGAGTGAATATGTTCAAACACACTCCAATTCCTTTCACATCCCGTAGCACTACAAGTGAGACTTAACACACGAACAGCGAAAGTTTGCAGCTCCTTGCATTCTGCTCCAAAACTATTCCACCATATGGCTAACAAAGCGAAAGAATCAAAAAGAATATACTAAATAAGATTCAAAAGTTCAGGATTTAGATATCTTCTATGCTAGTAAACACATAAGGTAACTACAAACAAAATGAATTAGCAAGAAAGAATACCAGGCTGCATCTTGTCTCTAGTTGCTATTGCCAAGTCATATCCAAACATTCCTTCTGCCTTATTAAACTTATCAAGCTGGGCAATGATTTTCACCCTTGTGTCTATATCTGGAGCTAACTTATCCATCACTTTGTACAAACCAGTCATCACCTCAAGATCAGCATTGAAGCTTGTTTCATAATGAAACCTATAAAGTTATTAATAAGCTTTGATCATTGATATATTTTGATATACTATGAAGGAAAAAAGTAACAGCTTACATACTACATTAAACTATAAAAAAAGTTACCTTGGATTAAGATAGTATCCAGCTGCATGAAGAGGCCTATGGAGTTGATAGTCCCAACGTCGATCTATGAGTTCCCACACTTTCTTATATCTACTCTCCACTTTTTAAAAATTTATAGCTATTTGCTCCTTTACCCTATCCATGGCTTCATAAATGTAACCCATGGATGGCTTTAAATCACCATTCACAAGTCTAAGTACTTTCACTACTGGTGAGACACAAGTGCAGCAATAAGTTAGGGATTTCCAAAATCTTGAATCTTCCAAAACAATCTCCCTTACTTTTTCACCATCAAATCCAGAAGCATAAGTACTTGTAGCCCATTCTTTTGATGCAAACATAGATTGGAGAGCTATCTTTTGATCCAAAATTGACTTCAATGTGAGATAAGAGGTAGCAAACCTAGTCACTGCTGGTCTTGTTAATTCCTTACCATTGGAAAAGGTCCTATACAAATTAAGCACCCAAGTATGCCTATAAATGAAGACTGTGATCTTCCTAGCCTTTCCAATGGTATTATAAAATACTGGAATATTACCAATATCTTCAAGAATCAAGTCTAGGCAATGAGCTGCACAAGGTGTCCAAAAGAGGTGTTTTCTTTTCTCCATTAATTTGTTTCCAGCAGCTACAAGGGCAGATGCACTGTCAGTTACTACTTGAACTATGTTTTCTTCTCCAATTTCATCCACCATATTATCAAGTAACTCAAACATTTTTTTCAGCATCTTTAATGAACTTGCTAGTATCAATGGATTTTATGAATTCAGTTCCTCTTGGAGTATTAACCAAAAAATTAATCAAAGACCTACTCTTTCCATCAGTCCACCCATCTGACATCAACGTACATCCTGTCTTCTTCCATTCACTCCTATAAATATCCAAGTTAGCATGAATTTCATCAACCTTCTTTCTTTAAATATGTTACCCTGACCTCATGATAACTTGGAGGCTTCAAACCTCTCCCATATTCAGATATGGACTTCACCATTTGAACAAATAAAGGACTCTTCACCAAGTTGAATGGCAATGCATTGCCATAAATGCATCGACATATATCTCTGGCCACCATATTCTATCCTTTACCATCTCATTCAAGGTTAGCTGTCTGCTGCCCTTAAAGTTACTTCCCCCTTTTCCCTTCATGACAAATGCATCCATAGCTCTTTTACTTTGTGAACCATCAATAGGATCTATCTCTTTGAAGAGGTCAGCAACATCATCTTCTTTTTTCTCTTTATCCTGCAGCATCTTCATGAATTGATTCTTAACATCTTCTGGTACTTGAGTACACGCAGCAACTTCTTGACGTGTTCCTGCCAAATGGTGCTTCATCCTAAATGCACCACCCCACATTGTTTGTGGACAGTAATTACATTTAACATGTAATCTGTTATCAAGAACACTGCAATGATCCCATTTGACATCAGTCTTCCCCTTCTTCTTAGCCTTAGGAGCCATCCAAATACTCTCTGTTTTGAACCACCAAAAACAAAGATAAGAAAAAATTTCAAAACCCACTCAGCTACTCTGTTTTGAACCAATAAAACAGAGGCACAAAGAAGCTGTGAAAACCACCAAAAACAGAGGCACGCACTGGACGCAGAGCACTGAGAGCACACCAGTTCCTGCGCGTCGTGCGTTCTGAGAGCACTGCGCGTCGTGCCTTCTTATTGCACTGCGCGTCGTGCGTTCTGAGAGAAAAACGAACGGAGCGTTGTGCATTCTGTAATCTGCAGTCTGCGTGCGCTCTGAGAGAACCGAACGGAGCAGAAAAATGAGCTCTGCGAAGGGCGAACGTTTTCGAAAGGAGCAGAGAGTTGCTGAGAGTTTGCGTGTCTGAGAGAAAAACAAACGGAGCAGAGAGAGAACCGAACAGAGCAGAAAAACGAGCTCTGCGAACTGCGAACTGCGAACGTTTACGAAAGGAGCAGAGAGTTGCTGAGAGTTTGCGTATCTGAGAGAAAAACGACGGCAGTAGAGCGTTTACGTGAAGCAGAGAGCTTGCGTGTCTGACAGAAAAACGAACAGAGCAGAGAGAGACCGGGAAACGTCCGATTTTGCCTAAGAAAAAACCGAAATGAATCGCAGAAGCCACGATTCGAATCGGTGATACAGAATCGCACCGATTCAGGCGATTCCGGCACGATTCAAAGTCGGAAACGATTCAGCTTCCGATTCGAATCGTGGGAAGCACGAATAGAATCGAATCGAATCGTGCGATTCTAACAACAGAGGCATAAACCATTTCTTTTCTGCTTGGGGTCCTCATTCAAATTTGGATTTTCTTTTTAGTGGAAACTTGAGTGATGAGGCAGATGAGTTACAATTGTGTTTGCATTTACTTGAGTCTACTCACCTCTTTGCAAATCCCGACTGGAGAATTTGGATTTTAGTCTCTTCTGGCTTATTCTCTTCTGGAAATCAAAAGCTTCCTCAAAGGTGAAGAAGTCCTTTGTTTGGACAGCTTACAGACTCATAGGCCTCACATTGCTCTCCCATGATGTGTGTCATGTGCAAGTCAAGTTCAGTGTCGGAATGATTGCTGGAATATATGGATGTGATTTGGATATTAATCCAAATCAAATCCTATCTTTACTGTTGTAAATGTGAATATTGTTAGAGAGATTCTAGGCTAGATTCTAGGCTGAAAATTAATCCCTTGAATTGGGGGATTATAGCTAATTCTTTTCCTGATTCTTATCCTATTTTTTCTCTTAGGTTTTTTTCTAGAGTTTCCCTATAAATACAGCCTTGTACATCCAGAAATATCAATGAGAACAGATACCATTCGCTATTTCTAAATTCCGCATGGTATCAGAGCTTTAGGATAGATTTTTGGGCTCTATTTGCAGCCTTCATTGCTGCGCCTGTTTCTCCTTTGCAGTGCAACCTTCATTGCTGCGTTTCTCTCTATTTTCTGTGTCTGTTTGCAGCCTTCATTGCTGCGTCTCTGTTCTGTTCTACAGCCTTCATTGCTGTACCCGTCCCTCACCTTTGCTTAAACAAATTCCTTGATTTTCGGCTTCAATGTCTGGAACCTTTGCTTCTCAAACCTCTGTCAAACCAGAGGAAACTATGTCCAATCATATGTTGGGGACCTACAAAATGTTAGGGCAACCTACAGGCTAAATGAAAAAAACTTTCTCAAGTGGTCTCAATTTGTCAAAACCTACCTAAAAGGAAAGGGCCGACTCAGCCACTTGCTCGGAACCGGACCTAAACCAGGAGAAGCTGGATTTGACGCATGGGATAAAGCTGATTCTATGATTATGTCATGGCTGTGGAATTCTATGGAACCAGCCATCAGTGATACGTGCATGTTTCTAACAACAGCAAAGGATATCTGGGATTTTGTTCGGAGGACATATTCAAAGGCCCGAGATACAGCTCAAATATATGAAATCCAGGCAAAAGCAAGGGGAACAAAATAAGGGAACAAGACAGTCACTGAGTATGCTAATACTTTGTAGAATCTGTGGCAGGAACTCGACCATTATCAAGTATGCATTATGAAGTGTTCAAAAGATGTAGCCACTTTGAAAAATTTCATAGAGAAGGAGAGGGTTTATGACTTTCTGGCTGGCCTTGATTCAGAATTTGACCAGGTGAGAGTTCAGATACTTGGTAAGGAGGAAGTTCCATCATTGGCAGAAAATATTTCCCTAGTCCGAGCAGAAGAGAGCCGAAGGAGTGTCATGCTTGAACCTCAAACGTTGGAGGCATCAGCATTGCTGGCTGGCAGAACAGAGGCAAAGACTGAAAGGACTCAGCAAAATAATAACCGAGACAGTTTGTGGTGCACCTATTGCAAGAAGCCGAGGCACACAAAGGAGAAATGCTGGAAATTGCATGGCAAGCTAGCAAGCCAAGAATGGGGGAACCGATCAGCACATCCTCAAGCTCATTTGACTGAGTTTCCGGAAGAACAGCAGAAAGGAAACTTCAATTAGGTTGAAATTGAGAAAATCAAAGGTTTGTTAGAATCTCTAGATAAGCCCTCGGGTTCATGTTCTCTAACTCTCTCAGGTAAATCTTCCTGTTTTTTTGGTTTACATGCCTCAAGGAATCACTTAGACACTTCCTGGATCATAGACTCTGGGGCTACTGACCATATGACTCTCTGTTCCTCACAGTTTAGCACATATACCCCTTGTCCCAGTAATAGAAAAATCACAGTAGCAAACGGATCACTTGCTACTGTTGCTGGAATTGGGAATATATCTATTTCACCAAATCTTACCTTGAAAGATGTCCTTCATGTGCCAAAATTATCAGCCAACCTTGTCTCTATCCAGAAACTCACTAAAGATTTACAGTGTAATGTGGTTTTTCATCCATCTTATTGTGTTTTTTTAGGACAAGGGCTCGGAGAGGAGGATTGGACTTGCTATGGAAAGGAATGGGCTGTCTTTTCTTGAGATACCAGATGCCTCTAAAGAAGTTTCACCAAATCTAACTGTTTCTTTCCTTACAACTGCTAATAAAGAAGCCATTTGGTTTCATCATTTTCGTTTTGGCCATCCATCCTTTCAAACTTTGAAAGTTATGTACCCATCTTTGTTTCAGAATTTAGATATTAAAGAATTTCATTGTGATGTTTGTGAGTTTGCCAAACACTCTCGGGTTTTCATTTCCTACTAGCAATAAACGATGTTCTAAACCTTTTGATTTAGTCCATAGTGACATTTGGGGACCTTCTACGATCCCAAATGTCTCAGGAGCTTGTTGGTTTGTTACTTTAATTGATGATTGTACCCGAGTCACATGGACTTTCTTGCTCAAAAACAAAAATCTGATGTGAGTACTGTTATTCCTTCCTTCCATTCCATGATTCAGAATCAGTTTGGGGTTAAAATTAAAGTTTTTAGGTCTGATAATGCCAAAGATTATTTTAATCAAGTGCTGTCAACATATTTTCAAAAGGAAGGAATCATACACGAGTCATCCTATGTCAATACACCCCAAAAGAACGGAATTGCTGAAAGGAAAAATGGTTACCTTCTTAACACTACCCGAGCTTTGTTATTTCATGGGAAAGTTCCTAAGTCTTATTGGGGGGAAGCTATTCTTATAGCCACTTATATGATAAATAGGTTACCCTCACGTATATTGGACCAAAAAAACACCCATGGCAATTCTGTCCACTTTCTATCCTCACTTCCGAGTATTCAATGGTCTTATACCAGGAGTCTTCGGTTGCACTTCTTTTGTCCATATACATAACCACCAGAGGGGAAAATTAGATCCGCGAGCCATCAAATGTGTCTTCCTTGGCTATTCTAGCACACAAAAAGGTTATAAATGCTACCATCCTCCTTCTAGGAAATACAATATGTCAGCAGATGTAACCTTTGTTGAGAATAAGTCATATTTCAACCATTCTTATCTTCAGGGGGAGAATTCATTGGAAGATAAGAATGCTCCTGCAATAGATGATCTGAGTCTTAGTGATCTTGAGTTACCCGTCTCTCAAACTCCATCTACTTCCCTAACTGATTCTCAACTCGAGTCTATTCCAAATTTCGTTTCTCAGGAACCTATAACTCTTCCTCAAACTGATTATGTTCCTAATTCTAAAAGGTTTTCTCAGATATATTCAAGGAGATTAGTTACTGTTCCTAATCCGAAGCAAAGCCAGACTACCAGTCTGGGCCCTATCAATGAAAGCACGGTAAGTTCTATTCCTCCTTTGGCTGAATAGTCTGTTGATAATCGTGAGAATGACTTAAATCTCCCCATTATCAGTGATAGCACGGTAAGTTCTATTCCTTCTTTGACTGAACCGCCTGTTGATAATCATGAGAATGATTTAGATCTTCCCATTGCCCCTTAGAAAAGGTTCCAGAAAGTGCACAAAGTAACCTATTTATCCATTGTCTCACTATGTGTCACTACAACATTTGTCACCACTTCACAAAATTTTTATTGTGAACCTAGATACTATTGCTGTCCCTAAATCTCTACCTGAGGCATTGTCAAAAGAAGAGTGGAGAAATGCAATGAAGGAAGAAATGAGGGTACTAGAGAAAAACAATACATGGGAAATAGTTGATAGACCGAATGAAAAGAATTTAGTCGGCTGCAAATGAGTCTTTACTCCGAAATACAATGTTGATGGCTCACTCGAGAGATACAAGGCTAGGTTGGTAGCTAAAGGGTACACTCAAACTTATGGGGGCAGACTACCAGGAGACATTTGCACCAGTAGCTAAGATGAACACGGTGAGAATCCTACTATCTCTAGCTGCTCACTTTGATTGGCAACTTCAACAATATGATGTAAAGAATGCCTTCTTACATGGGGACCTAGAAGAAGAAATCTACATGAGTATTCCACCAGGTTTTGAAGGGAAAGAAACAACAGCTAAAGTATGTAAGCTGAAGAAAGCCCTGTATGGGCTAAAACAGTCACTAAGAGCTTGGTTCGGCAGATTTACTAAAGTCATGAAAGCGTCAGGGTATAAGCAAAGTCAAGGAGATCACACATTGTTTATCAAATACACAAATTCAGGGGGAGTTACAACACTTCTGGTATATGTTGATGACATAATTGTCACTGGTAATGATGAAGGGGAGAAATTCAAACTGAAACAGTGTTTGGCAAAAGAGTTTGAGATAAAAGAGCTGGGAAAACTGAAGTACTTTCTCGGAATTGAAGTCTCATACTCCAAGCAAGGGATCTTTATCTCACAGAGAAAATATGTTCTGGATCTTTTGAAGGAAACCGGAAATCTTGGCTGCAAACTAGTGGCTATTCCGATTGAAGCAAACCAGAAACTAACAGCAGCAAGTGAAGAACCAGCTGTTGATCGAGAGATGTACCAGAGGCTAGTAGGAAGACTTATCTATCTTGCTTATACTCGACTAGATATTGCCTATGCAGTAAGTTTGATTAGCCAGTTTATGCATGATCCAAAGGAATCACACATGCAAGCTGCTCTTCGAATACTACACTATTTGAAAGGAAGTCCAGGGAAATGAGTGCTATTTAAGAAGAGTCAAAACCTCAAGTTAGAAGCCTATACAGATGCAGGTTTTGCTGGCTTCGTGGTTGACAGAAGATCAACAACAGGTTATTGTACCTTTCTCGACAATAATTTAATAACATGGAGGAGTAAGAAGCAAAATGTTGTGGCAAGATCAAGTGCGGAATCCGAGTTCAGAGCAGCAGCACAAGGAATTTGCGAGTTATTGTGGCTGAAGATTATACTAGAAGACTTGAAGATCAAATGGCAGGGTCCCATGAGACTGTATTGTGACAAGTCAGCAATTAATATTGCTCATGATCCTGTACAACATGACAGGACAAAGCATATTGAAATTGACGGACATTTTATTAAAGAGAAACTTGAGGAAGGACTAATCTGCATGTCGTATGTTCCTTCAGGAAATCAACTTGCCGATGTCTTAACTAAAGGACTCAACACTGAGAATTTTCATGAGATGGTTTCCAAGCTGGGAATGGAAGATATATATTCACCAGCTTGAGGGGGAGTGTCAAAAATGATTGCTGGAATATATGGATGTGATTTGGATATTAATCCAAATCAAATCCTATCTTAACTGTTGTAAATGTGAATATTAGAAAGATTCTAGGCTGAAATCAATCCCTTGAATTGAGGGATTACAGTTAATTCTTTCCTGATTTCTTTCCTATTTTTTCTCTTAGGTTTTTTCCTAGAGTTTCCCTATAAATACAGCCTTGTACATCTAGAAATATCAATGAGAACAGATACCATTCTCTATTTCTAAATTTCGCATTCAGAAATAGCACAACACTTAGGGTTTGTTTGGTTTGAGAAAACATTTTCTGTTTTAATTTCCTAGAAATGATTTTGATTTTCAGATTTTCAAATTTTAGAAAACATGCTTGGTTAATATAATTTGTGTTATAATTACAAAGTTGTCATTGCGTTTTTAGCTTCCAGTTTCCTATGAAACATTTTTAGTGAAACACAACCAAACACAATTCGAAACCAGTTTTCTGTTTTTAGTGAAAATGAAAACGGGAAACAGTCAAACCAAACATGCTTTTATTTCTGCATTGCTTGACCTTTCTTTGGAGCAAACTTTTTGGGATCTTCGGTGAACATTGAGTGTCTATCCTAGAGCAGTTCTCACTTGTCCGTTTTAAAGGTTTGGGCGAAAACAAGGAGGCTAAAATTCTGTGGCAGTGCACTATATTTACTATTCCTTGGTGCATTTGGTTGGTGCAAAATGCGCACATCTTTAAGGGCATTTCCTTGCCCCTAAGGGTTGGTATGGGGGAGAAAATTTCATGGATGAATTTCTTATACAATTTTTCAGATAAAACTTATCCATGAATTTTTCACCCCCACTTTTAGCCCCATACCAAACATACACCAAATTTCCTTTGGGTTCATGTTATGTTCTTAGCCTCTCTTTGGTCCCCGGCCATGCTTATTTCAAGGGTGTTGCCATCTCCGATTTGCAAAGGGATTGGGGTGCCCTGCTTCATTCCTAATTTCCTTGTTCCTTTGCTTTTCTTTTGTTATGCTTTTTTGTTTTATTTTTTCTCAGCTCGAGGCTAACTTATCCTCACCACCGACATACTTATTTCCCTCCTTTTTAATAGTACTTTTTTTCTATTAAAAAAAATTAACATTATTAGGTATGAAGGGTTACACTTCCCAAAAACTAATGGCGTTAAAGAACATTGATGGAAGATGTCCTGATGTTCTAGAGGAAAAAGGAAATGAGAGCAAAACAGGAAGATTGAATTACAAAACTGTTAACTTCAAAGTGTCAATTTTTTAAGTTGTAAACTAGCTTCTCCAACTGAACATGTGTAAGACTTCACATGCATACACTATCTAATAATTTCTTCTAGAAGGTAATTTTGATCAACTTGACTGTTGAATTGTAAGTAATTATCATGTTGATCTTGTGCTCCAAATTTTAGTAAAATTAAACAACTTTAAGTATGTGATGAAATGGTTGATATTATCTTTTGAAAAGTATTTTATATATTAGTATATAAAACATTCGTGGATGAATATGAAATTATGAGCATGGTATTTGTCATGCAAACTTTCAATCCAACTGTGGATTTTGTCAAAATTCAGGTAAAAAAGTTATTTATTTCTGTAAGATTGAGTTTATGTACGCTTATGCCAGCTGATCCTGACCTTATATACATAATTTTATATATATACACATACGTACATATGCATATAATTAAAAAGGTAATTTTGCATCTTTTTTCCTTGTTAACAAATTTTTAAAGATAATAGAAATGAAAATAAACAAATATTATTATAATATTTTTCTTTTTGCCATGTTGTAATTATCAATTTATATATGTGTTCTTTTCTTAGGTTAGGTCTATTCATCTTCTGTTCTGCTTCTATTAAGCTTCTTCACTGCACAGATGTTTTAATATTTTGTGAATATACCTTCACAGCATTGGGACCCAATATCTCCTCAACAGCGGCATGCTGGTTCTATTGTGGAGGTTTACAGGATTGTGGAGGAGGTAAGCATGTGGTAGTTTTTCTGGGTTTTATTAAATAGTTTTACTATAATATAGTTTTTCATTACCTACCAACTTAAACTTTACTATAGCATGAGTTATATCTGGAAGTCAGGATCATAAACAGTCATAACCATTGGTCTGTACCTGCATCATGTATTTTCTACACTGCTGCATCACTTATGTTTTTGGTACATCACAAATAATGAGAAAAAAAAACTATAATCCCATATGCCCCAAAACAGTGAAAAAGAAGAAAATCTAAGTAAATGAACCAAGAAAGCAGTTCAAGTAATTAAAAGTAGCTTTTCCAGGGCACAGGGATATTGTTTTATAGTTTCTTTTACATCCTTCCAAAACTTGTTTCTGCAATAGGAGAATCCAGTTCAATTGATTATCCAATTATCAAATTCAAATGGATGCTTCCTTCTTAAATGACATCTAAAATTTATAGAAGTATATTACGATATTTTAACTTACATTGATTCCACCTAAAAAAATATAGGAGATCAATAGGACATCCTTCCAAATTTTGTTTCTGCAATAGGAGAATCCAGTTCAATTGATTATCAATTATCAAATCAAGTGGATGCTTCCTTCTTAAATGACATCTAAAATTTATAGAAGTATATTACGATATTTTAACTTCCATTGATTCCACCTAAAAAATATAGGAGATCAAGGTGTTCATCAACTGAATTTTAGACCCTTTTTGTGTTCCTAATGCTTGTGTTGTGTGAAAGTAAGCGGAGATCTGAACCAACTAGGGTTTGAGGTAAATTGCCACTTTAATGCAGTGATAGCTGGTTGTGCGCAAAATATGTTAAGGAAAAATGTAGCATATGAGACAGTGTTTTGTCTGTTTGATTTTGTAGCAGAGCCACTTTCTTACTAGCATATGTCAAATGCCATGGCCAAATGGCTTCTAAACCAAAATACAATTCTTACTTTTCTGGTTATTGGTTGTGAAATTGCTTGAGTAGAATTACTGCTTGGCATTTGCATTCACTTCCGCTGATATCTTTATAGTGTTTTTAATGCTTCTTTCTTTCTATCATTTCTCCATTATTTTCAATTGAATATAAGTGTCCCTACTCCCCTCAATCAAACTTACAGGGGTAGAAGAGAAGCTTGGTTCAACTTCTCCCACAATGGACTTGTCTGTCTTTGTCTTTAAATGTTTCTGCATTCTGCCACATACAATGAGTTATTTTATTTCTATTATTGTTTATCTTGTATGTCCAGCTATCTGGTGCACTTTCAATTCATTTGTTTTTTTCTTGGGTGCAGACAGTTGATCAATTTTTTGCTCTTAAAGTTCCAATGAGGTTTACTGAATTGAATAGCTTGTTCCGTGGCATTGACAATGCACTTCAAGTGTATGCAAATCATGTTGTTGACAACTTGGGTGAGTAGATGCTACACATTTTTCTTGGTTGACAGATCTCATTGTACATAATTTAATGATGGATGGGGCATCTGCTGTCTACGAAAATCTGAACAGTGGATCAACTCATGTTATATGACAGTATCCTTAAGTGTCTTTCGCTGCATCTTTTTCTCTGCAAAGTAACTGTCCTATAGCATGAGGGAATCAAAATCCGCACAATAGCAGATTAAGATGTTCATGTTTCAGTCTTCATTATTATAATTAATTTTAACTACAATTAATATGTCCTCTTAACTATCAAAATTTGAAATACATTATAATTATGGTGGTCAATTAATGCAACCTGACGGTAAAGTAGTTTCTGTACTCAGTCTTGATTTATATGGGTGATAACCATATGAGGGCTTTTAAAAGAGTGACGAGTCTGGAATTATCTGTTTTGTGTGGAAACTTATGAAATGGAAATTGAAATTATAAAGCTACTTAATAAGTAAAATTCCTTCTAGTAAATTTTTTTTTGTCCAGAAAATAGAAAAAATGCTACTTGTTAAGTCATAGCCACTTATGAATGTCCATATCAGGCTGATGTAGCAAAGTATTTGTTTGGTACATCCATAAACTTGGTGGTTAAATTACAAACTTTTTGAATTCCCTGTATCAGTTTATCACCTACATCCTTAACTGTTGTCAGTTGCTTAACTATATCTTACTTATTAGATGGTATGATTAGCTCATATGTTTCTTATGTTTCTTAGAAGTCTTATATATCAATTTGTCATCCTCAGTTAAGAGTTATGCTTATTTTGTAGATGCTAATCGTAATCTGCCCTTTTAATTACACAGCAAGCAAGGAGGATTTAATACCACCTATGCCTATTCTCACGCGATACAAAAAGGAAGCTGGAATAAAGGCTTTTGTAAAGAAGGAGCTGTTTGATGCCCGGGTTCCTGATGAGACAAGGTCCAGCGAAATTATTGTCCTAACTACTCCAACACTCTGTGTTCAATTAAATACTTTACATGTGAGTTCTAGCAAACTTGAATCATATCTGGATTATTTTCACTTGATTTTGTTTTTTCTTTTGGTGGCTATGGGGATATTTCTTTTTCTTTTTTCCTTTTTCAAACTAGCTTTTCAGTCAGTCTCTGTTTGTTATCATTATATATTTTGGACTGGCATATTTCATTCTGGGTCAAAGGTTTTGTTTTTATTTCTCATATTTCTACTAGCTTTCGTCCTTCACCACAATTATGTTAAAATTTTTTGACAGACATATAAAATCACTGGCATGGTTTTTTATTTTTTTCCAATGAAAAATCTGCGGTTGGATGGAACTCTGCTAGTCCTCTTTATTAGTAGTTCATTGATAAATGCAGGTGGAATATTATATTCAAATTGATAATTCTTAAGGAAATAATATAACCTCATAAAATGCACATATTTCAAATACGTGGTTGCTGATGCGAGGCAGACTTTAATGCTGAATTGGATTTTGGAGCATTTAAAATAGTCAGAAATTCAATTATGAAAGCATTTAACCACTTGATTGGTTAATTGTTCTTATACTAGAAATATTTTTACTAATTCCCTTTTTGTAATTTTCCCTAAAATGAAACCATGACTTTTTTCTAGAAGTGTGTTACTAGAGTAAATTTTCTGGTTCTTTTATGATAGTTTGGAGATATTGTTGATACCATTTTTGAGGTTTTGTTGTTATACTTGTGTGGACGCTATGTATATGTGTTTAAATATGGCTAAAGTAAAATGGGGAAGAACTAAAATTTTATGCTATCTGACCAACGTTTCAGTTTCATCTATACAAGAAGTTTTAATGGAGGCTTACCATTAGTTAAAAGCATGAGTAGCTTAAATTTCATAAAAGAATTATTTTTTGTCTTCTTTGAAAGTGATGTAGGATCTTTGTACGTCAACACTTGATAATTGATTTTGGTTGCTTTTCAAGGATTTAAACAGTACCTGCAAAAAGTGACTCTAGGGCTTGGTAGAAATGAGGGCAAATTTGCTGGATGATGGTTTGGGTTTGTGAAATTGGGGAATCTAAGTTATCTGGCTGAATATGCGGATATGAATAGGGAATTTAATTGGAAGAAATCAAAGTAGAAAGATGGAGAGAAGAAGACCTAGGCTTCACATGTAGGGTTCATACCTCATAATGATCACACCTAAGAGAAACATCACACACCTTGTCAGCTAGAATTTCTTTGAATTTTGAAAATAAAATATTAATTGATTTTTTAATTCCTGGATACATCACTTATATAGGACTAGTCAAAACATAAGATCCAAGTTAAAGAACCGGCCACTAATTGAAGAAATGAAGCTCAAATAACAGATAGAAACGTCCACAAACAAATCATATGCATGGACACAACCAAAGACCTAATCATAAATTACTAGAATGCCCAAAGGACTGAAAATATAGGGTCAACTTGAGTAACAAGTTAATAAGCTAAGAATCCTAATTAATCGTGATCTATAAGGTCTATGTGATAATACAATTGTTCCCAATTTCAAATTATAATGAAACTAATGATATCTTTGGTTCTTTAAGCTTATGCCTTCTTGATATTATTGGTGTCTGCATCATAAAGGACTGCATATAGGGTAAAAGTTTAACATAAGAAGTGGGAAGAAGAAAACAGTTTAAGGAATGTAAAAACTCTATTAAAAAATCTTGGTTTTTAAAGACAGAGCACGTGAGATTGAATGATACTTTTGGTCAGAGAAGTGAAATCATAACCCAGTAACCATAATTCAAAACAACTGCTAATTCCCCCTGAAGATTAGGAAACATTAAATGTAGCAAGCTCAAGGCCTTTTCTCTTCTTTCTCATTGAATACGATCTGATTAACTTGGTGAAAAGTTCTTTCTCTCAAGCAAAACCTCAAGGATTTAGATAATCATTATTGAATGATATACTGATTTTAGAAGATTGTTTCAAACAATTTTCTCCTGGACAATCTCAATAATTGGAAGATAATTCTTTGGCGGGCTTTTTTCCTCCTTTTTCTGTTATGTGCTAAGATCATTAGTTTGTAGTCTAGACCATCATATAATTGGCCAACTTAGTTGTTGGGGTAGAATGAAAACTTTGCAAGGTTTACTATGGAGCAGGAAATTGGATATATGGGTTTACCATCTTCAGAGTCTAAAAGCCTTCTCTCTTGTTTCTCCCAGATTACCTCTTTCATCATTGCTGAAAATTAGTTGTCAGAATATTCCTTCTGAATAATAATGTTGTAACAAACTTGTTTTTATTTGAAATGTATTTCACTTGATGACTTAGCAAATTTCTTTTCCTGAGCCACATATGTTTCTAATAATGAAGACACAGTTGGGAGCAATTTCATTGAGCAAGTCATCTGATTGTCAAAATTCTTTCTAAATAATTATCTATTTTGTTACTTAATCTTTGTTCTGCATTTACTGAATTTTCTTTCATTATCATGTAGCATTAAGTTAATATAAGTTTTTCTGCCATCTACAGTATGCGATTAGTCATCTGAATAAATTGGAAGATAGCATTTGGGAGCGGTGGACAAGTAAAAGGTCCCAGGAAAAACTCATAAGTATGTACCTGAACTTTTATATCTGTATCAGTTCTCTATGGTTACATGATATGTTTGAAACCATTGCAATATCGTGTCCAAGTCTTTATTTATTGAAAAGGAGAAAAAAGGGACTATGAAGTTGATCTTTTTTTTTTTTTGTGGTTCTATAGTGTATTCGGTTCAAGAGGAATGCCGGTATTTAAGGGTGTCTCTTTTCTGTCATGTTGTTATGGGATAGGATCAGGTTCATGCATTCTCTTTGGTGCTTTGCTTGTAATTGTTTTAAGGGAACTTACATCACTGACATGTAGAGAGACTGGACAACTTTGTTGCATTTTTGAGCTTCTTTGACTTGCTGAGTTCTTTTAATTTTCTGCAGTTTTCTGTTTAAGAGGATTTCTTATCTTTCCCTAACATGTACCTTTTCTCTCTTCTCTCTAATAATCAGTGTTTTGATTACCGGACCTGTCCTTGAAACGGTAAGAGAAGAGGTTTAAAGTTTTGAGGTCGAATTGGAGTTTTGTACATACTTGTATATTCTTAAATATATGACAGTATATATAAAAAATATAACATATATATGTTAATTTTTAAGTAAAACCATTGAGAAAGACATTGAAGTATATCTCTACTATGATCAAAGTGATTCATGGCACATACAATAAGTCAACACATTATAGATGTACACTAAACAGATCTTACAATATGTTGCACTAAATATATTTAAATATATATTTGAATATGAAAACGAAATATAATATACTAAATAATCTGTGCATATTAACTGATAAGTACCAATGGCTTTGTGGTTGAATAAGGCTTTCCACGTAGAAACCCCATGTCCAATGACCTGTTGTGCAATTTTTCAAAAAATCTTTCATATTACATTACAATTCAAATATTAAATAATTTAAGCCCAATAATCAACAATCTCCTCTGGCCTAGTGGTAGAATGGATGGCTATGTGAGCGTACAACCCCAGGTTTGCTTCCTGGTTGTGCAACTGGTGCATTTTACTTTATGCTCAATAAACTGAGCTGGTTCAACAGGTCAAATTGTGATCGGTTCACACAGTTTGACTAGTTTGCATCTGGTTCACCAGTTTGAAGGCTGGTTTTCAGCACATGATTTTGGAGACCTGACCGGACCGGCCAAAGGACCGGTTCCCAGTTGACCTGGTTTGACCTAATGGTAGTGTGAAAATGAAGGTAGAAGGTCAGCCTTTCCAATTCCTTTGACCAGAGTTTGAGCCATCAAGTAAGATAACACTGGGAAGATATGCTGAACGAGAAAGAGTAGAGAACAAGTGTTTGTTTGTTCTGGAGGTATGATCAGAGGCACTAGAATCAAGCACCCAATGTCCAAGAGATGTTGAATGGGATATACATGGAATGGAATCACCAAAGCAACTAAGGTCATATATCCAGAGGATTATCTAGCTTCAAAGTTCAAACCATTTCAAATAATCTTCAAAAACAGCTTGTGATGCTTAGCAGATTAGTGACTAAAAGAATCTGAAGTATCAGGAGTGTTGGTTAGAGCAATATTAGCATTTGTGCTGGTTTTGCATGCAAAACATCAGCAACGGTTAATGGTATGGCCAACTTAGTTACTTTGACCCCGTTTTGGACAAGTGCAATTACCTGTGCGTCCTCCTCGATTATTTTCAGGTGCTTCTTTGGTTATTTGTCTGAGAGATGAGAGTAGATGGATTAGCTGCATAAGAAGTTGAGACTCCAGAGGGAGGCTACGAGGTAGTGGGTCCAACTACCCTGAGTAGGCTGGACCATGTTTGAGAGAGTGTAGTGTAGGAACTGTAGGACCCCCAGCATCTGTTAATGAATTACAAAATACTCAGGGTAGACCATATAGGGCAAGAAGCATGAATAAAGTGCTCCTCTGTTTATATTCCTTTTCTGGAGAACTCACTGGAGGTAGTAGCTCATTGAAATCAAATAATGCAGCCTGAATTTTGCCCAAGTAAGTAGAGACACATGCCTTTCAAGTTTCTGAGGAGCAATTAAAGACATGAGTTTCGAACAAACAGCATACATGTGCTGCACATCATTGGTATAGAGTTCTTTTGTTTGCTTCCATTCCACACTTTATAGCAAGAAATGTGTGGTTGGAAAATCTGCTTCAAAGAGGAACGGATGGTTGTTTTATCAAACCACAGATTTGGGCATCGATTTTCTGCCTTCTTACTCTCTCAACATCTGGAATATCTTCAGCTTTCCTAGTCAAATGTGCAGTGTATCCTTGTCCTAGGAGCCAAAGTTCAATATCTGAAGCCCATGCAGCATAGTTATAAAACTCGGACTGGTCATTGACTTAGATGAGACAGTCGGTCACTGGTTCAACAGGTGAGTCACTGGTCGAACTGTATATTATATATATATATATATATATAATTCTTTTTTTATATGAACTCTTCTACTTGTATCAATTATTTCTTACTTAAAATTATTTATTTGTGTTAATTTAAATAATTATTAATTATATTAAATACCAAATCACTACCTTACTGCATCCATATTATGTGCAAGGGAGAGATTTTGGGAGATGGTGTTTGATTTGTTGCCATTGGTTAATGGTGGGCCAAGGAGTTATTACACTCATGAAAGTCTCCTCATTATTCCAAATGGTTGTCCATATTAATTGCAGTGAATCAAAGGCATTCATGACCCTCCGTCGTTGTAGTCTTGTAGAGCTGTTGTCTATTCAGTTTTCCATCCTAGTCCCACATCGAGTAGAAATAAGAAGGGAAGCAATCTGGTGGTCTACAAAATGAAAGGGGATGGGAGGTCTAAGACTCAGTAAGTTGGAGTGTCAAGTGGTAGCTCAATTTTCTTTTTATGGAATAGCCGGTTCATATAAATTGAACCAAGTTGGCGGTTTGACATCTAAACCGGCCGAGTTAAATGGTTTGACACCAGTTTAGGTGCATAACTGATCTAATTTGTGGCTTAAACCGGTTGGGGAGCCGGGTTCCGGTTCATTGGTTGGATTGGCTGGTTCGAGCTGAGTTTAATAACTATGCCATGTAGCATAGTTTGTTCCATCTAACTTTTCTGTAGAGATAGAAGATGTGATATAAATCATGAAGATTGGGGGATCAGTTTTCGAACCATCAATCTTTGGTGCAGCATAAGCCTTTGGGAGAGTTTCTGTATCAACAGTCTCTGTTTCAGACATGGCTTTTGGAAATGGTTGGGAAACACCTAGAACTGTCCAAAAAACAACTTCGAAGCCTAGGAAGGCCTAGAAAGATTCTGGGTGGCATGTTGCTCGCATACACTGAGGGATTGGCAGTGTGTCTGGTGCATGACAACCACATGCAGAGGAGTTGAGTGGCGCATGTGACAGCAAGGTTTTTGGGTCCTGCCAGTCAGATGATTGAGTTTGTCTGTGGTTGGTTGGGCCAAGAAAGTTGATATATGAAGGCTGGTATAAATCACTGCCAGGGAGATTCGCCACCATATTGAGTCATGATGGGGAGGAATTGTTTGATCACTGCTGGCATTGGGCCAAGTAGGTGGGTTACTTGGGGTTTATCTCCCCAAGTTTTGGATACCGTGTTAAGGTTAGAGAGAAAAGAGATGAAGAATGTGTGTGTGTCATCTCTGTCACACTTGCTCGGTTTTATTGCAGGGAGAAAAACTTGTTTTACCAGTTCATACAGTTTGAAAAAGAATATACAAAAGAATAAAAACAGAGTAACTAAACATCCATTTACCCAACAGTAGAATCTGCTTGTCTAACAAACCAAAAGACAAATTTACCATTTTCTTTGGGTATACTACAAGAAACCACTGTCTTAACGCTTAAAACTTTCTGTACATAAGACTTCCCTTATTACTATACTCTTTACATTCCTAAACTGGAAATAATTTTTTTTTTACCTAGAGTTCCTTTCTTGTAATTTTTCCTTTGTTTTTATATTCTCCAGTAGCAAGATATTGGTTGTGCAGGAATTTTGGTATTTGTGGAAAAATAGATTTGTCTAGAGAATTTGAAGCAATTTCTGATATACCGTTCTAGAGGTTTTGGGATGAGTAAAGAAGGCAAGGTTTAGGTCTTTGGTGGTGTGCAATGTTTGCCACGGTTTGTTGCTTGTGGTCAGAGAGAAATTCCATAATTTTCAAGTTTAATTTCTTGACAGTACCTCTTCTTATCTTCATTTTGGTGTTTGGCTAGTGGCTATTTGAGAGGATTTTCTTTGTTGAATGTACAGAGATTGGCAAAGCTTTGATCGCTTGATGTTTTCTCTTGTTTATTTTGGTGTTTTCTTTATGAGGATATCTTATCCTCCACTCTTGTAGAGTTGTAGTTCTTTCTATCTCTCCTCTAAGGAATTTCTTCTATTACCAAAAAAAGAAAATTGGAAATTTGATTTTGCCTACCTATGTTGCTAGGTAGAATTTATAACCATGTAGCTCCTTATGAACAGTGAGGCATATTAGTAATTGATAGACACAGTCCCATGGCTAAGGTGTACCATGGGGAAAAGGGAATGGCAACAGGGAATGGGGGACGTGTGTGGGTAGGTGGGAAAGGCATGGATCAGCATATTGTGGGTCTGTTTTGTAACAACCTGCTTATGTGGCAGGTGGGGACAAAAAGCAGAATGGGTAATGGGAGTAGAATAAGAAGAGAGGAGAGCAGACAGGAAGGCAGGCAGACATTGAGTAAGGATTTTGGGGTGGGAGAGACCAAGCCTCTCGAAAGCTTGGGCTATCTTGTATTTCTTTTCCTTTGTTTTTAATTTCAGTTCTATAAATAGCACCCACTGAGACGGTTATCACACGGATAACAGCATCAGAAGGAAGCTTAGTAAATATTCCAGTCTGTTCTTCACATTTCTGATCTAGTTTCTATCATCTGGTATCAGAGCTCCGATCTAGGAGCTGTGGTGCCAACCATGAACCTTAAGAGAAGCAAGAGGATTCCGATGTTTGAGGGAGAAAATGCTTATGGATGGGATGATTAGTGTTGAACAACACTTTGACGCAGAGGGAACACATGATAGGGAAAAGCTTTAGGTGGCTATCTGGGCTCTAAGAGGGAGCTCTAAACTGGTGGCAATGGTGGGATATACGAAATCCCAATGCAACTTGGATCACGTTCCAGATGACACCGATCAAGCGTTTTCAACTAGAGTATAGTCTGGATCAGCCGGTATTTGTTGGGGATGAAGAATCAAAACTAGAAGCAAATTTGGAACCATTGGCATCAGAGTGTGGAAGTGAAGAACCAGCACCTTGGGAGCCAGAAAGAGAGATGCAAAGCAATTCCGCGATGGAGATGGTATCTGACCCATTGCATCGCAGCCATGCAAAAGAGGAGAAGACAGAGTTGACGAGGACAGGGGAGGTTGTCGGAAATCACAATGGCGTGCGACTGGAGGAACCAAGAATGGGGGAATCGAGAAGAGGGACTCGAGATAGGAGAGATGAAAACAGGGGAACCCCATGCAACACAACCATTTAAGGAGTCACATCTCTTCAGAGTCGTGCGACTGAATGTTCTAGCGAGAGTGGAGACCGAGATGATGGGTGAAAACCCAAGCCCTGAGTCGCACAATGGTGGAGATGCGGAGACTGCAACTAGGGTTTGCGCTTGGACGATGGAGGTAAAGGGGAGACGGAGGACACGTGGGAGAAGTGGGCCATGTTGGCCACAGAAGGGGGCGTCTCCACCACACCAGCCAATCCCCCTCCACTGTCGGCACCACCGGACAAGAACCGTTATGCAGAAACTAACAGTGGCCCAAAATGCGAAGACCAGACGACGGAGCAAAAACGAAAGGAGCAAGGTGAAATTGCCAAGCCACTACCACCGTCGGAGCCATTGGATGCAGGTTCTCACACGGAGATGATTGGGACGAGTTTCGAAATGGTGAGCTGCACTAGGGAGATAGAGGGGGGAAAATATGTGATGGATGGACAGTGGGAGAGTTTGGCTAATCACATGCCGTCGATGAAGCCGCTGGGGCTATGGGACGTTTGTCTGAAACACTGCATCGTTGAAGAGCCTTTGATTGGAGGCTACGTGAGGATGGAGAAGGAAAGAATGGAAAAAATGGAATTACCCATGCAAGGTTCTTTTCTTAACCTAAAGGGCCAAGCCCAATTGACTAAGGAAAAAAAAAACAAGCTGTAGAGGGACTGATAAGGGGGATAAAAGCAAAGAAAAACTGGCAAGGGCTGTTTCTTGGACCCAACTTTGGAACAGCCCAAAATGAACCTATAGTAGCACTTGGGCCACGACCCAATCAAGTTTCTAAAATTGGGAGAGTGGGTTCAATGCTATCCAAGGCCACAGTTAACCCCAATCTCAATGATAAAGGCACCATGGACGGACAAGGCAGAGATATACAGATTGCTACTCGTCAACCCATTAGTGTTTTGCAAGCGTATGGGTTCTGTGATTTCGGGAATACCCAAGGAAGATTAAGTTGCACGGAGGTAGGGGAAGAAAGGAATTATTTAGGCTCAGGACCACTAAGTCTGGTTTCAGTGGTTCCATACATGGAGAAACAGAGGTGTTGGGAACATGACTGGAAACACACAGATGATTCCATCTTGATGGTGAGTCCCTCACAAAGGCATTTTGACCATGCAAGTCATGTTGATGGGCACTGTGAGGTTGGGGGAATTGGCAGCAGGAGACGTGAGGGGTTGGCTAGTCATGGTAGCTATGGTTTTTGTCAGTTTTATGTGAGAAGAGATAACAGTAACGATAGGCTGGACTTACCAGTGGGTTAGTGGACCGTATAGGTGGGCTCAATATTGGGTTGAGTGACCAGACCCGATCCTATTAAAACCACTGCCGTGGTTCTTCCGATCAGCAATTTTGAATACCTGATGCAACTCAACACACTAAAGAAATTTCAAGAGAAATGCACTAGCTTTGATGGCTGGGTCATCCCCAAGTTCTGCGGTGGATCACACTTCTTTTGGATAGGAACAGTTTTGTATTACCTTGTTAAGGTTGAACCATTCAGTACCCATGCAATCCGACTACAAGGAGGAAGATTTGATCATGCAGATAAGATGTTTTCTGATATTTCTACTGCTTGGAATGGAGTTCTTAGGGAAATAGTGAAGGGGGTGAAGGGATTGGTTATTGAGCTATTTTACATTCCTGAAGTCCTCACTGATGAAAAGCTCAATTAATTTTGGCACATCTCAATTGGGAGGAAAGCTGGATATTGTAAAACTTCCCACATGGGTTGAGATTCCAGTTGATTTTATTCATAAGCATGCAAAAGGATGACACATTGGTAAATTTTGGTAGCAACATATATGATCGTGATACTCTGTTTTGGGAACAACAAAGGAACAGGAGAAGGCAGTTTGCAATTGGAGTCCATGAAACACTCGTGAAGTACCTGGTTGAAGTCCCTCAGGTGTATCTTCTTTCCATTGATTATCTTCTTGTTGCCAAGTCATCAATTAGTTGTGGATCATATTTTATTGCAGTGATGCATGCGGAATTTTGGTGCAAAGAGCACTTTCAAGGTTTCACAGTTGGAAACCCAGATTTATTCCACAATGAAACATTGGCAGATCATATCAAAATACTTGTCTCAACAGTCACTAGAATCAATGAACCTAACAGCTTATATGGAATTCTTCATTCCACAAGTTGACTTCTCAAATAATCATGGTCAAGCATGAGGGAAACAAGGGAAAGGCCTTTGAATATTATGACTTGCAAGTACGATCAGATGTCTCTGTGCAGATGGATGGCAGTTTTGGGAGTTTATCATGGGAACACAACGGAGCAGCCAATCCTTCATCTTTTGCCTCAGTGGGAGATGGGATAAGGCAAAGTAAGCCTTACAAAGGGCTGGTTGACAGTAGAAAACCAAACCTCGGAGGGAATATTACAGATATTTGGCCAGCATTTGGATTGAATGGGTATCAAAGCCGAAGAGGAACCAGTGTTCTATTGGGGCTGGACTTGGTGAGTTGGTTAGGAGCTGTTGGAATCTGGAAAATTGGAGAGGCATGGTAATTATTGGAAATACAATGCCACTCAAAGCCTGTGGCTAGATGCTTGTAGAAGCCTAAGAAAGGTTTAAAGCTTGATGGCTCCGATGATAATGGTGATTGTAAATCCCGAAATGGAGTACCTTGATGAGATTCAATTTAATGAACCAGTTCAAATTTGGATTAATCAATTGGAAGGGGACAAGATAGCCTTGGCCAATGCATCAAAGGAAAGTGCCCTCCATCAGATATTTGAAGGTGCTGCGCAGCTTACTGACTCCAGAAATACCTATGTTGCAGCAACGGTACTAATTCAATGGGAATATCTTCCTGATCATGAAAGTTCCTGGAACTGCTGTTGTATTGTTGAAGGGGCTGCTGTTAGCAATGCAAAAGAGGTTCCATTGTGGTTTAAGCAATGGGACCCTGGTGGAGGCATTTTTTTTTTTTTTTGGCTGTTACAGAACATGTCTGATACCTTCACCTTCAGGACAAGGTGAGACTTTTTGGGGGGAGTATTGATAGACACAGTCCCATGGCTAAGGTATACCATGTGCAAAAAGGAATGGCTAAGGTGTACCGTGGGGAAAAGGGAATGGCTGCAGGGAAGGTGTACCGTGGGGAAAAGGGAATGGCTGCAAGGGATATGGAGGACATGTGTGGGCAGGTGGGAAAAAGGCATGGATCAACATATTGTGGGTCTGTTTTGTAACAACCTGCTTATGTGGCAGGTGGGGACAGAGAGCAGAATGGGTAATGGGAAGTAGAATAAGAAGAGAGGAAGAGCAGACAGGAAGGTAGGCAGACATTGAGTAAGGATTTTGGGGTGGGAGAGACCAAGCCTCTTCGAAAGCTTGGGCTATCTTGTATTTCTTTTCCTTTGTTTTTAATTTCAGTTCTGTAAACAGCACCCACTGAGACTTATCACACTGATAACAGCATCAGGAGGAAGTTTAGTAAATATTCCAGTCTGTTCTTCACATTTCTGATCCGGTTTCTATCAGTAATAAAGTTCCTTTTGTCCATTTTTTTGTATCCTGTGTCTTGTCCTTTAATATATGTAAAATTTGTACTTTCTGTCTGTCTTTTTTGAAAATGCAAACTGTGCGAGATATGATTGAACCTATCAATGGAACTACACAGTCATGGGATTTCTCTGATATATTGATGAAGTCATGATTTTGCGTGACAAATATTGAACTCTTCTTTTATTACCATGTACATGAGTACATGTGCATATTTGTGTTGATGTTCCATTTGTTTCCTCTCTTTATATCTTGCTTTCTCAAATTTTTAGATTATTCTTGATTGTTTACTTTCTTAATTGATCAGAATACTGAAAATTGTTTCATTTAATACAATCCTTTTGTCTATAGAGAAATCCATAGATGAGAAGTCTAGAAGTTTTGCCCAAAAGGATACCTTTGACGGAAGTAGAAAAGCTATAAATGCTGCTATGGATAGCATTTGTGAGTACACTGGTGAGACCTCGTCTCTTTCCTTGCATATCAAACTTTTATTTTATTACTGCATTGGATTAATTATCTCATTGCAGGAACTAAAATCATCTTCTGGGATCTGAGAGGACCATTTATAGATAACTTATATAAACCCAGTGTCTCAGGCTCTAGGGTGGATGCACTGATGGAAGCACTTGATATGGTAATGCTTGTCTCATCCAAAAGATTTCATTATTTTATATTATACTTGTTACATTGCTTTTAGTTTGCAAATACAGTTGTGTAAACATTCTATAATGCCAAAAGTGATATCACATATTGCATCAATCTCATTCAGCTACTCTCCCCACTTCTTTGTCAGATGATATTCAGATTCAAATTTAGGTTTATAATATTGTTGAACGTTACTCATTGATTCATTGTTTTCACCTAGTGTCAGCTGCCAAGCATTAGTTAAATATGAATATGATACAGTATATTCTTTATGGTAGTGTGATCAGAAATAAAAAGAAAGTGTATTTATCCTAGTGGCCCTTGAGTCTTGGGCTTATCACTATTGCTTGTGTCACTTTCTCTCTCAACCACTTCCATCTGTAGATATTGGAAGCTCCGTTAGTTTTAGGAAGTATTTGTTAATGTAACATCTATCTAACTTACGCACCACTCACCCTATCATATATGCTTTCACTTGAAGGTCTGGAACTTTCACTTAATTGATCGTGTGGTTTTCAATTTTCATTTATTGTAGGAACTTAATCAACTTTGTGATGTTGTTGTGGAGCCTCTCAGGGATCGCATAGTGACAAGTCTTCTTCAGGCATCACTGGTTGGTACCATAGTCTTGCTTTTGACAAACTCATTACTAGTCTAGTGATTTTAACATATTAACACTTGCCAGGATGGCTTACTCCGCGTGATCTTAGATGGGGGTCCATCAAGAGTTTTCTTCCCCGGTGATGCAAAATTATTAGAGGAAGATTTGGAGGTCCTAAAGGTACCATACTCTAGTCATTTCAATGCAAAAAGGAAACTGTATTTGTATTTGCGACAAGCCAATCAGAACTTTGGGCACCTATTTCTAAAAAATAAGACTCTGGGTAGGCTAATGGTTCAAAGTCAGTGAATGGTTAAGCATTTTATTTTTTAGTACATTTAAAGTTAAGGGGGAGGGGAGGCTGTCCCATTCCAAAGTCGGGGCATGCCACAAACGTCATTGAGGGCTTATAGTAGTATTTATAAATTTGCTTACCCATAAGAGATCACCAGAAGGAATCTGATAGATATCCTCCTACTACCAAGTATAAGTGAGCAGAAATAAAGGGACAAAGGGAGAGGCTTGGAGGTTAATGACTCATGTGACCAAGAGAAGGGGCATAGAAGAGAATATGCATTGGGGATTTTCTTGTAACTGCCCAGACACGTGGCAGCAGGGGAGAGGAAGTGGGAGGACCTTCTGTGGTAGCAGAAAGAGAATAAAACGTGAGAGAAAGTGGGGGAGAGGGAGGAGAAGAATTGAGTGGTTTAGGAGTGGGTTTTGGGAGGAGCTAGTCCCTCCAAGAGCTAGTGGAGTTCTCTGTATTTCTTTAATTTTCTGATTAGAGTATCTTTTGTTTGTAACCCAACTTCCAGTATGAGCAGCGGAAGCATGGTGGAATTTTATGACCCAATTGCAAGGAATGAGACTTGAGTCCCACATCGGAAGGATGGGATTATGATGTGGGGTTTATATGGCCTTGGGCTCTCCTACCTCAATAGCTAGCTTTTGGGGTATGGTTCTCTCAAGGTTCGTATCAATTGGTATCAGAGCCTTCCACCATGTCTCTTGGTTGCAAATGAGTGGCGCAGGTGGTGACACCGGCATTGCAGTGTTTGCTCGGGACTAGTCAAAAGAGCTAGTGCACAGCCAGCCCGTGTGGTCGCCGAGGCTGCGGAGCATGGTGGAATGTTATGACCCAATTGCAAGGTAAGGGACTTGAGTCCCACATCGGAAGCATGGGATTCTGATGTGGGGTTTATATGGCCTTGGACTCTCCCACCTCAATAGCTAGCTTTTGGGGTGTGGTTCTCCCAAGGTTCGTATCAGAATCAAACCAAGACCTTTGAATCGATGCAATTCAATCTTGCCAATTGAGCCAACCCTCATTGGAAAATGAAGAAGGATTATTCTTCGCCCAAAAAAAAAAATGAAAGCTTTATTAAGAATGAAGTACATACACCATTACATAGGATGTCATTTAAAGTAAAATTTCTCTTTAGAAGGCTACTGAAGATGCTTGACAATTGACCAATGGCAAGAGAAATCCTGAAAAGTTCTCCCAAGAACAAATCTTTCAACCCCCCAAATCATTCTTTTATTCCATTTGATACATAGTGTCTTCCATAGCTGGAAAGCTAGAACTTCTCTTCATATCTTTTCTTTTCTTCTTGATGCCTTCCCCAGCTCCCTTGCCCTTAAAAGGAAAAAAGTAGAAAAAAGAAGCGAAGCCACTCCCTGACATTTAGGCAATGGCACAGCCCACAAAATACTAAGAAAAAAGTGCCAAAGAGTTGTAGCAATGAAGTAAAGAATAATATTCAATTGAACTGTTTTTGGCCATCCTTTTTTTCATAAACTACTCCAGTTGGCAATGACTCTATTACTCCCCTTAGAATTTTTTTCTTCAGAATCTTTCCTCGTGCTTCTTCCCTCACAAAAAACAAATCTTGGTGTAATTACCAGCTACTGCAGCTGGCCAAATGTTTTAACAAGGAAGAGCATTCCCTCGTTTGTATCTGTAATGTTTACTAGTTACAACAAATGTTGGATTTCCATCAAATAACAAATCTGCTGTTTTTTCTATTGGTTGCTTGTGGAATCCCTTGATAAATTTCATACTACAAGAAATTTTTCTTTGTTTTAAAGAGCTTTGGAAGTGTATTTGGGAGAACTAATATGACAGCAACAAGGACCTTTAATACGTGTAATTTTGCCCCCTTTTAGCTTCATTTGTGGATGTCTGCTGTAGGAATTCTTTATATCTGGAGGTGATGGGCTTCCCCGGGGTGTTGTTGAAAATCAGATCGCACGCGTTCGGAATGTGATCAAGTTGCATGGCCACGAGGTTAGTTCGGCTGCTTCTCTGTCTGCATAAATAATCTGATAAGCAGTATATAGATGACAGACTGCAAAGCATTGGATTGGCCAGGTTTCCAATAGCTTTGGCCACATCATATGGCCATGCTTGTGAATTGTGATTGATGGTTGTGTTTTGATTGTCCAAATTCTGTTGTCAGATGACTCAGATTCATGATTATATTACACATTCTCTCGTCAAAGGAGTTGCTCACTGTGTGATATCTCTTGTAATTTATTGCTTGTAGAAAATATTTTCTTGCAACAATCACTCCTTAGAATATATATCATAATCTGTATTATTTTACAGACTCGAGAGTTGATTGAAGACTTGAAATCTTCAAGTGGGCTTCAAATGCAAGGTGGCAAAAGCAAACTTGGAGCTGATTCCAAAACCCTACTGAGAATATTATGCCATAGGAGCGATTCAGAAGCCTCCCAATTTCTCAAGAAACAATACAAGATACCCAAGTCTTCTGCTTAGGGTAATGTGTACAACAAAAGGAAAGCAGCAAAATTTTCATGTTGGTGCTAGCTTTCTGTGAATATTCATTGCTGCTAATTTGCCAATATTACTTTTTTGGGTATTTTTAAAATAGGTCATTTGGTGTATAATTAGATGCCATAACTGGTTTTGTATCTAACTGCAATGTTGTTGATCTTCCTTTGTAAAATTTCCACCATGTGAATACTGTAAGAATTCAATTAATCATGTTGCAATTCATTTTTACAAAGGGTAAATTATTAAAAAAATTATTAAAAAAACCGTTAAGTTTACATGCAAATTATCCCCTAACTTCAATTAATGCAGTTTGCTCTCGGCAGCAATTGGAATGTGTAATTTACCCCCTTCTATCAGTCTTAAAATCAATGACATAATTTGATAGTTAAGGGGTAGATTGAACCAATCAGAAGGTTGATGGAGGTAAATATTTTTGTTAGTAATTGAAATTTTAGGGAGTAAATGCACCTATTTAAATTTTATGGGGATAAATTGCACATAAAGTAAAGTTGTTCTGAAGATGTGTATGTATGTGTATTGTTTCTTTATTGATCAATCATACGGGAAGGAGGTGGTGACAATTTGGCACCCATGATAGGAACCCGTGAGATGAGTTCCCAAGCCTTGAGACATGGTACATAACCAGCAGCACCAAGGTAATTTGATTGTTGAAGTGAAGGAGCTTACGTTAAGACTAAATTATTAAATTAGTCATTAAAAGATTTTATTAATTTTATATTAATTTCGGATAGATTTTAATTATATTGTAATTTTTAAAAAATTATTTTGTCATTCAATTTAATTATTATTTAAAAATTAATATGATTGACTTTTAAGTTTTTGAGAAATTAATTTAAATAACAAAATGATTTATTAAAGAACATGAGTGAGATTAAAATCTCATGGAAGTAAAATCTTTTAAGATTAATATAAAGTTAATTAAATCTTTCAAAAATTAATTTAGTGATTTAATCTTACATTAAAGTAAACTGATTTTTCTTTACTTTCATGTGCCATGAGCACCAAACTAGTTCAATGGCTTTCTACGTTATTTGGCCACACTTTCCGTCCTTAACCTAATAAAGATGCTGATATGATGTACCAAAATAAAACGCTGATATGAATTGTGTAGAATTGCCAAAGCTGAAACTCCATCTAAAGCATGCATTTCGTGTTCAGACAGTGAGTTGTGGAGTACTCTTTTTATATATAAGTTTTGCTTTTTAAAAGTTTAATGCTGCTTATATGAATTTTATATAAACTAATTTTTTACCATTACTTGAATGTAAAGTTCGATGTTTATTTTTCATTATTTTTTCTTTTTTGAAAACCATTAGAATACATTGCAATTAAGTGACTTTTGAACGCAATTTTATCCTCCTTAATTTATTTCTTTCTCATGGTCATAAAAAAAGGATTTAATTATAAGTGAATCCCTGTAATTTATATCTAAAATTGAAAATTTCTAGTTATTTATGTAAAAAAAAATTATTAAAGAATGTGTTTTAGCAAAGTTAAGAACATGAAAATTAGCCCTCCCTTGGCTACCTGGCCAATGGTGGTCTTTGGACTTCTGTTCTTTAAACTATGAAAGTCAATCAAGGCTTTCATATGAAGATTTGTCAATGAGAAACTGTCTCTTTGTGTAAATTTGGAGGTAATCTTTTGGCTGAGTTTTTACTTATTCCTTTGGAATTTCAAACAGGCCACTGGCACTCTCATGGAAAGTATTAAAGTAACAAGTTATTACTACTTTTTGTTTTAACAAAAAAAAATCAAATTGTTTATTCAATCTGCTGAATTCAACATGATTTTAAGAAAATGCAACCTGAGTTTGGTTGTTACATGTGGTGGTTCCCATTACACAAAGAAGTGATGGCTGAGAGTGCACTACACTTCTTTTATGGCAATTATAGAGAGCCGGCAACACCGAAACATTTGAGAATAAGGATGCCACTATTCTCTATTTGGTTTCTTTCTTGTGCTATGATACGAGACTTGTTCATGATTTCATAGTCTACAATCTTCCTATTTCTTTAGTTCCTTGTCCTTGAGTTCAAGAACGGATCAAGGACTAAATCATTCAATTAGTTCTCGAAAGATTTCATTAATTTTACATTAGTTATGAGATATTTTAATTTTATCACGGTTCCTGACAAATTATTTCATCATTTAAGTTATGACTAACTTTTAAATTCTTTAAGAACTTGAAAGATTTCATTAATTTTACATTAGTTTTTAAGATATTTTAATTTTATTGCGGCTCCTTACAAATTATTTCGTCATTTAAGTTATGACTAACTTTTAAATTCTTCAGGAATTAACTTAAATTACGGAATAATTTATTTAGGATCACATATGGGATTAAAATCTTTTAAGAGTGTAAAGTTGGTAAAATCTTTTAAAGACCAATTTAATGATTTAGTTATGGATCGAGAAAACAAGTATTATGGGACCAAAAACAAGTATTTAATAAATAATAATTTAAAATTATTATACTTAACATAATTTTATCTTCCTCAATAGAATGCATAGATTTTAACAGTATCTTAGACTATGTTTTTCTTTCACACATCTTAATTAGTTTATCTTTTTTTGGATCATTGAATTGCTTATCTTGTTATTTTATTCATATATTTTAAAAGTTACATGTAAAATTTTTAGAATTTTCATGGCAATTAGTATTACATCAATGCAACCTAAGATTTTGAGATCAAAATGTGTTAGGAAATTATGTAAAATAATGTTCCTTTTGTTATATATTGCACGCCTAAAATTTGCATAAAAAAAAATGGGTTTATATAACTTGAATGGATCATAAGTCTTGACCCCCAAATTTAAAATGATGCTATTTTCTTTTTTTTTTTGTTAAAAAAATGTTTAAAGAGAGATAAGATTTTCACATTCTAAGATTAAGGCATGCCACAAGTCTTAATAAGGGTTTATAATAGTATTTACATATTGCCTATCAATGAGAGATTCTAACAAAAATTGAATTCAAAACCTTTAAGAATATGCACCTCGATAATTTCAGTTGATCCAATCTTTATTGAGAAATGATGGCATTTTCTCAAAAAGTGAATAGTCAAATACAGCATATAATTTTAGTTATATTAAGTAAGACTGTGCTTAAAAGAAAAGGATGAAGGGCCAAATTTATTTTGGATTAGGATTTTAAAAATGCATTTAGTTAGAATTTTGGAAGCTATCTATGGGTCACACATTTGTTTATGGAGTAATATTAGATATAAATTTCTTTGCACATAAAAAAAATAACACTCCTTTATGCATAATTATATTAACCTCAGAATTTATATAGGTTACATCATTAGTTTTATGTATAGATTTACAAGCAATTCAATGACCCTACATACTATTTTCATTTGTATACCAACAAGTTGTCCACCTAGCATATTTTTTACTTGTATAAAAAATATAGGGGTAAAAATAAAACTTTGAAGAAACTAAACATGTGTCAAACAAAAAAATTCTTGCCTTACGGATTAAATTTTGGAACCCTAGTCCCACTTCATATTGGAGTTACTATTATTTCTATTTTCCACCTACTTCTATATTATATCATTTATAATATATAATATTACATAATATAAACAAAATTTAAAAACACATATATAATATATATAGTTACATATAATAAAATGCATATATATAAATATATGTGTGTGTGTGTGTGTATTACATTATTATATTATATATTAGTTCATACGTTTTATTATTAAGAATACACAATATAACCAAATCAATTATTTTTAATAAAAATAATAATACATGCAAATATTTTTTTGTAATTTATAAAATAATACTTAAGTTTTATTTTAGGTCAAGAGCCTTAAAAATTTTTAGTACCATTGTAATTTTATTTCAAATGATATTATGAATATCAATAAGAGTGTGATTCAGTACTAAATAAGTTGAAACTCTAGTAGAATGAGCTTTACTTATAATGTTAAGAGTTCAATCCTTTCTAGATAACACTTATCTTACTACCCCGAATGGAAATTAGTTGCACCCTAAAAAATGTGGGGATAACTCGTAAGATAAAATAATAATAATAATAATATGAATATAACTTGTATAATACATGCAATTATATTTTTTTTTTCCAAAAGTTTCATCTAATTAATTGTGATTGGATTTTGATATGATAGGTTTAATTCAAATTTGTTTTGAACAACATAATCCAAGTTTGAAAAATTTTCACACCAACTATGCAGTTGACTCTTTTGCTCCAATCTAAAGTGTAGTTGTAAAATTTGGACCAATCATTGATTTAGGAAAGACACTAGTCACTCGACAAATCACACAAAAAATAAATAAATATATAAATATGAAAAATGTTTGATAATCAAAATTATTTTGAAATGTTTGTCAAAATGAGTTAGCATATTTACTGACTTTTAAATGAATAAGTGATTCTTACCATTTTATTTTATCTAACAACCACCTATAAATCTAGGTAAATTTTAACTCTCAAAATTTTTTTTAACTATGCAGCACTATTCTATAAATATTTAATAAAAATACATAAAAAATAAAAAATAATTTAATTCTAAACTAATTAAATTTCATAACACCACTAATTAATCCCACAATAGAAAAATGTCAAATTTATGTTCATTTAGTGAATAATTTGAGTCCACATCAAGCCAAGTCAACCAAGCTTCATAAAAATGGCCAATTCAACTTGGTTCATACTTAACATGATTCAGTTAATGACTAACTCAAAAGGTTTAGAAACTAGTTCTCCAATTCATAGTTGTATGAAATGGACAGACAAAAAAACAAGCGATGCAATCTCTTGGCTAGTTTGATCAAATAATTTGATTGTTTTTTGAAAAAGAATGCTAAAACCCAGTCAAAATATAGTTAAATCGGCATAATTTCAAAAAATTGACCGATCAAAGCCTGGTCCCTTTAGTGCCGTTTTTGGAGCTCAATTGAGGAAGACAAATAAAAACAAAAGAGTGAAAAAGATGGTACCTTCTTTGAAATTCTATGGCAACCCAATTTCAAATAATATAATCAGTTAGAAATTAGGCACTCCTAACTTTCAAAGCCTCATCAGCACATGTTAGACTCAAATTAATTTATCATAAAAAATAGATTAAAACTGAACCAGTCATTAGACCAGTGAAAGAACTGATTTAAGGTTTAGTAGTTTAATTATAATTGAATCGTAGTCGAACCAATATATATTTAAATATATACTTATATTTGTATAAATTAAAAATTTTAATATATATATATATATATGTGTACGTGTGTGTGCGCGTGTGTGCATGTTCGTGCTTTAATATAAATTTGAATTGATTAGTTGCATATTCTATATGTATATTATACATTTATTTTATTTTCATTGTTTCCATGTCTGGGAGATTTTTTAAGTATTTTAAATTGTAGTTTTTTGACAAATACATTTTATATTAAATTTATTTATTTATATTTAATATGTTAAAATGTTTTTAAATTTTTTTATAATTTAAATTTTTTTTAATTTAATGAAATACTGGTATATATAAGTTTCAATCTTAAAAATAATTTGCTCATTTTCATAATTATATAAGGTATAACATCATCCTAACAATTAACAGATAATGGTTCAGTGCAAAGTTAGTGAAACATTTTTTAATTGAATGTTTAACCTCCTATTATAGTATATAATAAAGAATGAGACCATAATGTTCCATGAAAACATTGCTTGAGGGTGAAGAAGTGGCCCAAGTTCGAACTATTTAATTACAGACACAATATTAATTAGGTTTTAAAAAAAATATAAAAATGAGTGAGTTTTGCAACTCATAAATCTTCCTTTATGGATTCTTATATTTATAAGGAATTTTTCTTGTGAAAATATTTCTTATTAAAAAATATTTTTTTATAAAAATATTATAAGGCTTTATTAGAAGAACAACTAACATATGTATTAGTTTTTAAATCCTTTAGCTCGAAACATTTCTTGCCGGATATCAATCAACAATTTCTATATAAGGAATTTCTCTGGTGAAAATGTTTTCTTATTAAACAATATTTTTTTTATAGAAATATTATCAAGCTTTATTAAAAAAAAACAACTAACATATGTATTAGCTTCTAAATCCTTTAGCTCCAAACATTTCCAGTCAATCATCAACCAATTATTTTTATAATCCTAAGTATTTCCTCTAAGCATCAGGCACACATAAATTTCATAATCTTATGATTGTCTCATTATTCAATCATTCATCATATATGGTATATCAAAAGGTTCTTCTTAGTGTCTCTAATATTCTCAAATATATTATCAAAAATATTGACAGCATAATTCATACATGTAATTATAGGATATAATATTAAAATCATAAATTTGAACAGAAATAAATAAATGTGCTCAAGATATATTTATGTCATAATAAAAATTTAGCTCAAGATGCTAAAATTGTTCGTTAAAATATAGTAATTATAAAACTAGAATATTTAGCTCATGTTCATAAATCATGTTGTGTATAGTAATTTCAAAATATAAACTATAGTAAAATTACCATTATAAGCTTTCAAGAAAATTAAATTAAAAGAGGATGATATTAGGACAATAATCTAAGAGTATTTGAAATATTCACAAAATACGCAAAGAAAATATTATACTGAACTAACACTTCTCTTTTTAATATAACTAAGATAATAGAATGGATTTCTAACATATATTTTGTCTCTCATTCAAAGAAGTTCTTATTTGCTTATGCCTTCAATGAAACTTCCTCTATTTATAGAGGCTTTGCTAAGTTTTTGACTTCATGCATGTAATGCAATAAAATTTTTACATGTGAATTTTTCTACTGGTCTACTTCCTATCTATTCCATTTTTTATGCTCACATTTTCTTTCAAATCTTGCCACCTCCCTTATTAATGCCTCTATCTTAACGACCTACATTTATTATATTTTGTCCCTTTTTATTTTTAAAAAATATAGATTCTAACAAATTCATTCTTATTTGGTTTCTTTTACTAGCGTGCGACGCATGGGATAATTGTTCAATTTATATTAACTATATTGATTGATAAATGAATTTACTAATCCGACATAATAAAATAAATCAGATTTAAGTGAGTTCTATTATCCTTAAAATATTCATAAAAGTAGAAAAGTGCCCACGTTTATATGAGACCAAAAATCATAAAGAGAACTTGTAATTAAATTAAGAAAGAAAAAAAAAACACAAACTCATATACGTATCTAGTATTAGCTATTCATGAAATCATAAATCAATAAAAGAGGTTAAAATGATGTTATTGCACACATAGGACAAAATGATGCTTGCTCAATTCCTTCGTAATCAATTTTCTATAATTTTGGCCGAAACTTTTTTTACTCTCGTGTTAGTTGTATGATGATGGAAATAGTATTGCATTTTCTGGACTCTACGATCAAGCAGAACAGTAGCTCATATATTTGATTTGGAGCATTCCCTAAGGGTATTATAATAGGATGTTCAAGGCGAAGAAAATTATCTTAGAGCTTTGACGTATCGTGCTCTGTGTGCATTATTTCATCCAATGTCTACACATCTATCTTACTAGAGAATGATTTATATTCCTAATTCCTCATATTTTGTTTTAATTTAAAACTCTTTTCCGTATGTTCTTAAACTCCTTATTTCATTGATTGTTCTAATTGACATCAAGGATCTCGACATTGAGGATGTTTAGTGACCGATCATTCAACAAACTTATATATATATATATATTAGCAAAGCAACATAAATAGGAATCAAACATCACCAAATCACTTACCTTATAGCAAAATCTCATCCAAAAGTAATCATAAAAAACCCTAATAGAATATGCAAAAACCACTAATTGATACTCTCACCGAGAGACATACCTAAAAAACGAAAAATGCTCCAATAAAATTTCATAGAAAATTAACGAATAAGAGCAAATGCAACTTTTCCAAGGAAGCTGCCATATTGATGAAATTAGTACACATATAAACACAAAGGGATGCTGGGAAAAGCAAAAGAAAACATGAATCTTGGCCTTGACATTATTAGTGGTGTTATTGCTCTTAACCTCAAGAGTGATGGTCTTTCCAGCCAAAATTTTCCAAAGATTTGGATTTCATCATTCTCCTCCTTCTGGCTATTGTTTCTTGACTACGCTTCAGAGAGAGAGAGAGAGAGAAGCGAAGAAGAAAAAGAGGATAGGAACCTATCTTACAAACCCCTTTCTAGTGACGAGAAACAAGGCCCAAATTCAAATTGGAAAAGCTTTGAGGCTAGGTCAAATCTATTCATATTGAAATGAAAAACTAAAATAAACCTTAGATTGAATTTTACCTCAATTAAACAAATGATAACAAAGGAGAGAGGGAAATGGAGGGAGTAGAACTCTAATTCAATGTGAATGAGTCCCAATCAGATCAATGGAGGTGAAGGTGGATCATATCCACTTATCTGCTATGTCTTTGTCAGATAAATAAGAAAGTGGCTTCTTCAAAAGGCAAACAAAAAAAAAAAAAAAAAACAAAAGTGTGACCGCATGGAGAAATGTGTTAGAAGGAAGTATTTTGAAATTGAAATAAGAGAGAGTGAAAAGGAGTTTGCTTGGGATGTTAAAGGGAGAAAAAAGGTAAGAGAGAGTGAATAGCAACGTGCTTGGGAAGTGAAATGAAAAACAAAAAAAGAAAGAAAAAAAGCAAAAGATTTAGGTGGAAAGACAAAGAAGGAGGGCTGACATGTGCCTCACGAAAGTGAAAGTTGATAGAAATAAATTACTTAAATGCCTATAGTAGTTAGAGGCACTTACGTTGTAAGATATGGAATAAAATGAGATTACAAAAGAAATGTCAATTTACTATGTTGCTCATAATTTGGGCGGGAAATTTGTATTTTGCATAAATCCCTACTTTGTATAATATATAGATTTCTCCATTTTTTTTAATTTTCTTTTTTCTCCCTTGACTCCGTTCCCAGCTTGGTACTCGCCTTCAACATCAAATTACTCATCTACTTGACCGTTGGGGCTTTGGAAGGTTTAAAAATGAAAGCTAATTGAACTAGGATGCAGAATGTTGGGAAAAGTTAATGGATGGCTTTGAAACTCGTAAGAGTTGAGAATGAGAGTTAAAATGTACTAGAACGGAGAACATAGGTAATAGCTTTTAACTTAATGACTTACTTTTTGCTTTATTGTCTTTTGATTTTTCCCTTTCATGTGATATATGAATTTTAGGCATTACTCCAATATTCACTTTTTTTTCTCTTGATTATCACTATCTCAACTAATTTTTTGAATATTTATTAATAATTAATTTTACTTTTTAGCATTCAATATCTATGAATTTTTTTTAGTTTTCTGAATTTTAACTTTTGTTATGAGTATCATGAAAATTATCAGTATAATAATACGTTCGAGTCAAGTTGATTGAATTTCTTTGGCTTTTAACTTATTTTTTAGTACGAATCATGTCAATGATCTCATAGCAATGTGGTTTACCTTGATAATATTTACATTTGTATTCGATCTCTCTCCCTCCTTCCTTGAAATTTTTCAGACTAAAAATACAAAAACTTATCTTTCAATAATCCATTCACTTAGACTTTTGATTGGTTTGATATCCAGTATAAGTCTAACAAGTATGCTTTGGTTTATTAAATTTTTTTTTAAGTATTCATAGAGTAATACACTTAATGATTAAGATTTAATTTAAATTTTATTATATAATATTTTATATTAAATCCAATAGCATGTATAGTTATACTGTGTACGTGTCATAATTAATGGATTGAGTGGAATACTATAAGCCTACATAAAAATTTCTTGATTCACATGTCCTACCAGCCCGGTTCGAGCCAATTCTGATTTCAGCCCGGTTCTGATTGAGCAATAATAGCGGAACCTCACAGCAGCGTCTCTGCTCTCTGCTCTCTGCTCTCTGCTTCTCTTGTTCGGTTGTGCTGAGCTGCAATGGCTTCTTCAGGCGGAGGCAACGCGGGGGTGGAGTGGCACGTGCGACCTCCTAACCCTAAGAACCCCATCGTCTTCTTCGATGTCACCATCGGTAACATACCAGCTGGTAGAATCAAGATGGAGCTCTTCGCCGATATTGCCCCCAAAACCGCTGAGAATTTCAGGTACCTAATTATTATTATTATTATTATTATTATTATTATCTTTTCTTGCTTTTGGAAACTGGGTAGAAATTTCAGAGAAAGATACCTGGAAATTTCTGAAATTTCTTGATCTATTGGCTAGAGTACAACCAGAAAGGACCCAGTGATGATATGCTGCTTATCCCTTTGTATCTTTACTTGAAAGCAACAACAACAATATGATGAAATTAATGAAATAGTAAAAATATAGCATCTGGGTTAGTTAGCTTTCTACTTCACCTTGGCTATGAGCATTGTTAGTTACTCATGCTATAAAGTTGTGAATAAGCTTCTAGAAAATGTTACAAGTACAAGCTATAAAAAAAGGGTCAGTATCTTGAACATTCCATTAAAATGGAAAATAACTTATTAAACTATGAAGCTACTGGCAGGCAGTGGTTTTTCCTTATAGAAGGGGATAGGGCATATGTTTGGACTTGACATCATTGGGCAATGATAAATAATGAGTTCTGTTTTCAATTGAAGTAATTTATATGTAAAAAAAAAAATCAACATTGGCTAAGTTCTACATTGTCACAATAAGTTTGATTATAGAAACACTTGTAGTGATATTCAAAATGTTTCTCAATGTTGCTCTATCTGGATTTCAGAATATTTCATATGAATTTATCAGTTGGTACTGAACAGTGGAAATTGGAAAACATACTATAAAGAGTTGGCATTAACTTTCTTAGTTGATGTGTTATTATCTATTTCACTTTAGAGTCTATGACACTTAACTTTCAGCTTACATTTCATTCAGCTACATGGGAATGGCCTTGCAAAAACATATCTATAAATGCAATGTATGCTTTGAAGCATGCATGCTCATAGAATGGTATAGATGATTACTTCTGGAAGACAATTTGTTGCATATTGCTCACTCCTACTGAAGCTACACTTTGGATCTTCTTTTCTTTATGGGTGTTTATGATTGCACTTGAGATCCACTTTTTTGACAAGTTCATGTCCTTCTAATTGATGGATTTGGCTTTTGTTATTTGGCAGGCAGTTCTGCACAGGGGAGTACAGGTAGTGAAACAATCTTTTCCAATCTGGCCAACAATCTTTTGTGGTTTTTTCTTCGCCTCTCTTTTATTTCTTTAATAATTTTTCATTTGGACTCATGAAAGGTCTGGTAATTTATACCTAACACACCATTATCGTCTCTATACTGAAATCATCTAAACTTCTGAATGGCTATTTGAGATTCCTAATTTTCATCCTTGAGTTGGCAACATATTGTTGCCATTCTCTGCTTTGAAACGATGAAGGTTAAATGAGGATAGTCCTATGGTGTTTAGAGTTGCATGCTATGCTGTCAGCATTTGTTTTTCGTGATCATCACAATAATGATGATCATTCTGTGTTAATGTTGACATGGTGATAAAGAATTGAGCATATAAATACTTGAGAATGATTTGTGAATGGCTTGAGGAAAAATCTCTCAGCCCATGGATTTATATTTACAGAGTACAAACATAGATCCCTTGATATTAGGGATTGACGAGATTATTTACAGCAAGAGAATCAACTATTTCCTATTATATCTATACAAGATATCTACTAATTATTAACTAAATCAATGAATATCAACAACTAAATTAAAGAATATCAACACTTCCCCTCAAGCTGGTGCATATATATCATATGCATCAAGCTTGTTACATATATATGTTACCCTTGGGCCCCGAAGAGACTTAGTAAAGATATCAGCTAGTTGATAACTAAAATTCACAAACGAGGTAGTTATTTCTCCAGAGATGATCTTTTCACGAATGAAATGGCAATCAATTTATATATGTTTAGTTCGCTCATGAAAGATTGTATTGGAAGCAATGTGCATAGCTGCTTGATTATCACAAATGAGTTTCATGGACCCTATTTTGCAAAACTTCAATTCTTGAATAAGTTGTTTTAACCATATAAGTTCACACGTAGTGAGTGCCATGGCTTGATATTCTGCTTCTGCACTTGATCTAGCAACTACATTATGCTTTTTACTACTCCATGAGATGAGGTTGCCTCCAATAAGAACATAATACCCAGAAGTCAACCGTCTGTCACTAGGAGATCTTGCCCAATCTGCATCTGTATAACAATGTCTGTATGGCCTTTATTCTCATAGATCAACCCCTTCCCAGGAGAAACCTTAATATATCTCAAAATTCAAACTATTGCATTCCAATGATTGTCATAGGGAGAGTTAAGAAATTGACTCACAACACTAACCGCGAAAGATATATCTGGTCTAGTCATGGTGAGATAGTTTAATTTTCTCACTATTCTTCGATACCTTCCTCGGTCTGAATAAGGCTCCCCTTGATTTGGTAGAAGTTTAACATTCGGATCCATAGGAGTATTAATTGGTTTACAATCTAGCATTCCAGTCTCTTCTAAAATATCAAGAGCATACTTCCTTTGAGAGATAGCAATGCCTGTTTTTGATTGGGCCACTTCAATCCTAAGGAAGTGCCGCAATCAGCACAAGTCCTTGGTTTGGAAGTGTTGAAACAGGTGTTGTTTTAGGTCCCTGATGCCATCATGATCATCTCCTATAATGACAATATCATCTACATAGACCACAAGATAGATGCATTGATTAGAGGATGAGTGTTTATAGAATACAGAGTGGTCTGCTTCACTACGGACCATGCCAAATTGCTGTATGACTTTACTAAATCTTCCGAACCATGCCCGTGGAGACTATTTAAGGCCATATAGAGATTTATGTAACCTGCAAACAAGACTCGACTCCCCCTGAGCAACAAACCCAGATGGTTGCTCCATATAAACTTCCTCCTTCCAGGTTACCATATAGAAATGCATTCTTGATATCCAATTGATAGAGAGGCCAGTGGTTCATAGCAACCATTGATAAAAATAGGCGAACAAAGGCCATTTTAGCAATAGGGGAGAATGTATCTCCTATAATCAAGGCCGAATATTTGAGTATAGCCCTTAGCCACAAGGCGTGTTTTCAAACGGTCCGCCTATCCATCAGGGCCCACCTTGACAGTAAAGACCTATTGACAACCAACTATAGATTTCTCGGGAGGGGAAGGAACAAGAGTCCATGTATGATTGGAATCCAAAGCTACCATCTCGTCAATCATGGCCTGACACCATCCTGGATGGGAAAGTGCTTCCTGGACAGTTTTAGGAATAGAAATGGATGACAAAGCAGAAATAAATGCATAATGGGGTGAAGATAAATGATGATGGCTCAGGAAATTATAGATAGGATGAGGATTACGAGTAGAACGTATACCTTTACGAAGAGCGATGGGCAAGTTAGCAGAAGCTTCAGATAGGCCAGGGGCTGGTGGAGATGCTGGAGCAGGAGATGAATCGCCTGAGTTTGGAGTGAGAATAGCCTCTGGAACCACAGGATGAGGTCGATGCTAAAAAGTGATAAACGGGTGCAGTGAAGAATGTGTCTGGGGACTAGAAGGTGTGGGCACTTGTGAAACTGGAGGATCAGAAACAGGCAAATCAAGACAGGGAATTGGTAGGAGCTGAGAGATGGAGTTAGGCTCGACTGTTGAGGTGAAGTAATGAGTGTCCTCAAAGAAGGTAACATCTGCAGATATGTAAAAACAATTTGTGGAAGGAGAGTAACATCGATAGCCTTTCTGAACCTGAGAATAACTAAGGAAAATGCACTTAATAGAATGAGCAGACAATTTATCAAGACCTGGAATAAGATAATGCACAAAACAAGTAGAACCAAAAACGCGAGGGGAGACAGTATAAAGACGGTCCTTAGGAAACAAAAGAGAGTGGGGAAACTTCATTATGTAAAACAGAGGATGGCATGTGATTGATTAAACAACTAGCGATGAGAACAGCATCACCCCAAAATTTTAAGGGTGCCTTAGCATGCAACAAAAGAGTTCGAGTAGTCTCAATAATATGACGATGCTTTCTCTCTGCTATGCCATTTTGTTGTGGAGTGTGTGGACAAGTTGACTGATGAAGCATGTCATGAGATGCCATAAAAGGAATTGAAAGGAGCAGAAAAATATTCTTTTGCATTATCACTGCGCAATATGTGAATAGAGTGCCCAAACTGGGTTTGAATTTCATTGCAAAAGTTTTGAAAAATAGTGAATAACTCTTAATGATCTTTTATAAAAAATATCCAAGTACATCTAGAAAAATCATCAATGAAAGTAACAAACTACCTATGCCCCAAAATAGAACTGACACGACTAGGACTTCAAACATCAGTATGAACAATACAAAAGAAAACTTTACTCTATTATTGACCTTGCTTGGAAAGGATGCGCGAACATGTTTTCCAAGCTGACACGACTCACACTCTAAAGACCGCAAACGAGAGAGACGGGAAACCATATTCTTTAGCTTATTTAGACTCGGATGACCCAGACGACGATGAAGGAGATTAGGAGACTTGGTGGCAGCACATATGGTAGAGGATAGAGGTTGGAGATAATAGAGTCCACGAGATTCAGATCCTGCGCCAATCATTTGTACCGTACTCCGGTCCTGGATGAGAAAAGAATCAGCAGTGAAGGTTATGGAATAGTTAAGAGTGCGGGTCAGTTGACTAATAGAAATTAAATTAAAGGGACAGCTAGGAATAAACAGAACAGAATTCAAAGGTAAAGATGGGAGAGGTGTAGCTTGACCAATGCTGGTGGCTAAGTCTTAGAACCATCAGCGAGGGTGATGTGGTGTGTTGTCTCGGAGGTTGATAATTTTGAGAAAAGAGAAGGATTACTAGCTATGTGAGCGGAAGCACCAGAATCCAAAATCCAAGATCCAATAGACGAAGAATGAGAGAGGCAAACCGTAGAATTACCAGTATAGGCTATAGTGGCTGAAGATGAAGCTTGTTGGGCTGCTTTAAGCTGAAGATACTCCTTATACTCATTGTTTGACAGCATGTTCTAGTTGTCAGTCCCTGACTCGATCTTTTTCTCAATACCAGGTGACTGAGATTGTGTTCATATTAGCAGATTTCTCAGGGAAACCATGCAGGAAATAGCAATGGTCTTGAGTATGGCCCAAGCGTTTATAGTAGGAACATTGAGGATGACCACCAGAACCACGGCCACCTCTGCCACCACCATGACCATGACCACGACCGCAACCGCAGCCTCCATGGTCAGTAGAGACAAAGGCTGAGGACTCTGAACCTGTTTGGGAACCAATTCCAGATGTTGCATTCGGAGAAGGAACTCGCAACAATCGATTAATGAGATCCTCCACCTTAGGATTATTTGAGTTTGTTAGGATTTGATTCCGAACAGATTCAAAATCTTTATGAAGACCGTGGAGAAGCAAAAACCATATACATGTTGTGAAGCTTGTATAACATCTTCTGAAGGTTATCACTAGTCAGTATCAACTTGATTTCTTCAATTGTGGACTGTGCTTTGTTTAGATATGAAGGCAGGTCATGATCTGTCATATGGAGCGTTGCCAGATTATGAACAGAATCGTACAGATGTTGGATTTCATTAAAGTTGATACTCCGAGCCTTTCTCCATATGTCATGACAAGTTTTATAGGAACGAAAATGCACTAACAGTTTTGGATCAATGGATTGCTACAGTAAGGACACGAACTGATAGTTAGCCTTCTTCCACTGGTCCCTCTCATCAGCAGGGATGTCCTCTGCCTTCTTGGTTAGATGCTCAGAGAGTCCCTGGCCTAAAAACCAAATATCAACAGCAGCATACCAATCTAAATAGTTCTTACCATTGAGTTTTTCTGACGTTATGGTGGGGCTGCCAGAGAAGGAAAAGAAAATAAGGCCCTTCTTTGAGGATTCAGAGGTGACACAAGATAAATTAGATGCAGAAGCCATGAATGGGGAAGAAAACTTGAGAGCCCAAGACAAAAAATGTGAGATTTTGTGATAGTTTGATGCTATATGTGAAAACCCAGGACAGGAGATAGTTCAACTGGATTTCTGACCTCCATAACAGGACCAAGGGACGTCGACGAGCTGAACGGGACTGGCTGCAAGACGATCAGAGGTCGGGAAGATGGAGCGTGGCTTACACGCACTGATAGCTTTTACTGCGCGTACAAGCGTGTAACGGTGCCTCCGCTGATGGCGCTCGGAGGGATGACCGGTCGGCGATTTCTAATACTATCTGTGCCTTCACCTTGCTAGTTGAGGGTGTCGAGACCAACGATCCAACCTGGACAGTGGCTGGAATAGCGTGATTCTTAGGGCTTGAGTCCCAAGATTGTGCAAGCTTTGATACCAACTTGAGAATGATTTGTGAATGGCTTGAGAAAAAATCTCTCAGCCCATGGATTGATATTTTATAGATTACAAACATAGATCCCTTGATGTTAGGGATTGACGAGATTATTTACAGCAAGAGAATAAGCTATTTCTTATTCTATCTATACAAGATATCTACTAATTATTAACTAAATCAAAGAATATCAACAACTAAATCAAAGAATATCAACATAAATCATGAAAAGTAATCTTATTTCTGTTTCCTGTATGGTGGGGGCATGGTTGTCAAAATTGTGATCCCACTCATAGAAGTACGATTCTACGAATTTGGAAGGCTGGAGCATTCCTGATCCAGCAGAAAACTTGTCCTGCTGGGGTCACGTCTCAGCATGTAGAATCGTTAGGATCATATGATCCTACCAATCCCACCTTAGCCACCAAATGCAGTTGAATGAGTAGCTCAATTTCAGAAAATACCCAGCCCAAACCCAGAAGATACCAACCGAAACTAACCTAGTGAAAAAACCCTTGCTACTGCAAATGAAATATGCTATTGTAGTCTGAGACTAATCCTGCCCCTTGCTGCAACTGAAATCTACAATTGCTTCTGGCCCCTTGCAACTGCAATTGCTGCAAGTGGGTGCCATTGCTTCTAGCCCCTTGAATGCAAGACGGTATTAAAGTAAAAGACACCAATTATGTATTTTGAATCAGAGTTTATTTAAATGTTAGTTGTGATTTTAAAGTTAATTCTGCCTATTGGTGTTATATATATATATATTAGAGGTAGGATCTTCCATTCCTTGTTATGATTCCACGTTTTACATGTCTACCCCTTGTTTGATCCTGGGTAGGATCTACAAGTTCGACAACCTTCTTGGGGGTGTTAAATTGTTATTTTTATGAGTTTACTTTCCTGCTCCTCTTCCTCATAAGTGAATTGAGCACTGATTCATTCTCTTAATTGAATGCCAAATTGCCAAATGGCTACAAGGGTTGTCTATTTTTATGATCTGAATTTTATTGACAGGAAAGCTGGATTGCCTGTTGGTTACAAGGGTTGTCAATTTCATAGGGTGATTAAGGATTTTATGATTCAAGCTGGTGACTTTGTAAAGGTACTGTTCTGGTCAGTTTAAACTTTGACTTCATCTGTTTTTAAGTTATATTATTCAAGCTGGTCAGTTTAAGTTATATGATGAGGAGAAAAATATCCATTCATAAAATAAGCTACTTACTCATATGGTCTACATGCATAGCTTGATATTATCTGATCCATATAACATGACAGTTATCTTAGTCCATGTTTCTTGCCCAATATTTTATAAAAATTATCTTAACCTCTCTTATACGTCCTTGTATATTTAATCATTTTATTTCGATCATTGTAATATTTTATTGATTTATATTCATGGTAGGGTAGACCGTAGATATTTACTCAAGTAGAAGGCATGTTATATGTAATTGAACACAAAGGATAATTTTACAAGAGGTTTAATGACACCCCACATCAATAAGACCCAAGGATAATTAGCATATGGATCAAAAGAATACAATATCATTATATCATTAACATATACCATCAAAGAATACAACCGCTATTAGATTGCTTGAGGAAAGCAAAATGATCATAATTGCTTCTCTCCAATCCAAAAGCAAGAACCACCTTACTCAATCTCCCAAACCAAGTACAGGGAGATTGTTTTAAGCCATATAGTAATCTCTTGAGACTCCCCCTGAGCAACAAAGCCATACAGTTGCTCCATATAAACTTCCTCCTGAAGGTCACCACATACTGTGGAGAAAAACATTTTTAACATCAAGCTGATAGAGGGGACAATGGTGAGAAGCAGTCAGAGAGATAAACATGCGAATAGATGCCAATTTTGCCACAGGAGAGAATGTTTCAAGATAGTCAATGCCATAAGTCTGGGCATAAAGTAATCAAGCTTTGAGGCAAACAAGAGTGCTATCAGGATGGACTTTGACTATGTAGACGCATTTACAACCAATTGCGTGTTTTAGAGGAAAGAGATGGAGGCTTAGGTATTAAATCCAGAAACAATCAGCCCACAAAGCCCAGTAAAAGTGACCTTGAGCCACGGCCCAAACTGCAAGTCAATCCGCAAATTGAAGCTGATCATGTGACCAAAGAAGAATCCCAGGCCTAGGACGTCAGTTTCGGCCTTGTCCCACTTCTCGCTAATTGCACAACATCAGAGTTGTTAGACCTGGGGAAAAATCATATTCTTGATAGCTTTCCATACTTGTTGAGGAGTACATCCACACTTCATGTTCTGGTTGTGCGGAAAAATAAAATTCAGGATTTCCTGGGATGTTCAGAAGCCAATAGGACTTGGCAAATGCTACAAAATGTTGATGTGGCTTTCAACCATTTTAATAGTAAACTACCAGAAAAATATTTTACTTCTGGAGAGGAAGATCAAGCTGCTTCAGAGTTTGACAAAAACCGGTTCCAAATCAGTGGCAAATTATATTATCAGGATACAGTGACAGTTATACTCAAAGGATTTCTTGTTCCTTTTAATTTCAAGGTTGGTTTGAAATTCTCTTATCATTTTGGCCAGTTGCAGTCCCCAATTTCTGCAGGTGTTGGATTCAAAATTAGAGCTGTTGGTACTGATAATGGTGAAAAAGGTTCCTATCATAGGACTTTAGGACCTGATCATCAGAGCGTCTCCAATCAGTTGGACAACTTCAAGAAACTTCGGGGCAATAAGAATGCTATTATTAGTTCACCCATGCTTATGGAATATGGTTCTGGGAAGTTCCTTGTTTTTTAATTTGAAGATACAATGCCTATTGCCTGGGTCTGCAGGTATCTTTCTTGAAGAAGGTTGAGTTCCAAAGTGAGGATGGAGACTTGGATCACTCTTTATTGAATGTTTATATTAAGGAGTTTACATATTTGTTGTGGGTGGTTTCTAACAATGCTATTAATAGCAAGAAGTTACATGCAATTGTCACTCTACAAACTGACTTTGATCTTCAATGCAAGTATGATTTTCTTTGTGTCGGGAATTAAGAACAAGTTATCCTATTGATGTTGGAACCTTTGCTGAAGGCAGTCCACTCTTTTCTTCTGGGTTCTTCTTCACTACTTCCTTATGCATTGAAGATTGTGGAAGTTAACATTGCCAAGGTAGGTGCCAAGGAATGGGGCTCCCAGTCAACATGCTTCAAGCAATGGGACCCCGGTGGGAATTCTTTTTTTCAGGACCCTCACCGAACCTTGAGGACAGGGTGAATCTTTTGAGGGGGAGTATTTATAGACCCCTAATATTGAAGGTTATGTCCAGTAAGGGGATGAGAAGTAGAAGAGCAGCATACATGGGTAAAGAAGGACAGAATGGGAAACAAAGGGAAATATTTATGCTGAGTTGGCAAGTAGGGAGAGAGAGAGAAGAGAACACTAATTCTGTTAGAAGGAGAGTGGGATAAAGGGAGTAGGGGAGGCGTGGAACAAGGGGACTCATTTTGGTAAGGTTTTGGTTACCCAAAAAGGTTAGGGAGGTTGCAGGTGCCCTCAAAGAACCTGCGTTATCCTTTCTGTTTTATGTTTCAGAATTGTTTCCTTGTGTTTTCTTGTGAATTCTGTTTTGCTGTGAGTGAGGGATTGTGAATCAGCTGTTGTAATTGGTAATTATTCTCATTTTTTCTGTAAGCAAATATCAAGTTCCTATCATACAGGGACCAATCCATTATGGAAAATAGGGACTAATACCTTAATGAATATAAATTATAAGAACTAAAACCCAAATGAGTGAAAAATAGAAGGACTGATATCTTAACAATAAGAACCAAAGTCTAAATGAGTGAAATTATAGAGATCAATATACCAAAAAAATACTGTAAGGATCAAAATTTAAATTAATTGAAACTCTAGGGACTAATTGTTTATTTTAACCTAAACACAATGGCATATTAAACATATGCTTAATAGTTATGACTTAGGAAAGGACTAAACTACCCGTCTAAAAGGGCTCAATTGTTTATGTATAGTAAACTGCTATGTTTACTCTAGGTGGCATTTTTCTTCTAGATGCATTGATCTATCTACTGATCTACTCTGAATGCAGTTTGGCCTTCCATTTATAATTCATAGAATTTGTACTTTGTATATATGATTATGTTGTCAGTAACAAAATAGAATTTGATCCTGTTTTCATATGAAATTCTTACTAGTATATTCTTCCTTGGCAGGGCGATGGTAGTGGATGTATTTCCATCTATGGACACAAGTTTGATGATGAAAATTTTATTGCCAAACACACTGGCCCTGGTCTTTTATCAATGGTATTTGTTTGCTGTTTCAACTTGCATACATTTTGGGTTATATGAAAATTGGGAGACTATTGATGGAATTGTGTCTCTAAATCAGACCAGACAAGGATACATTTATACCAGTATTAATTACAGTCATAATTACAATAGCAATAAATTCCTGAAATAGCTCCTTAATTAGAGCACTAATTGACTGTACACATATATGCATATCTACAAGATATTTCCTAACAGGTTACAATAATCTTGCTTCCGGAATGCTTCAAAATCATATTCTTTTTCCTTTGCTAAACCAATTATACCACCGATTTGTATGGCTAAATTATGCTTTTACTAATTGCAATATAAAGAAGGCTTAAGTCCAGTTTTTCTAATCTGCAGGCAAATAGTGGACCAAATACCAATGGTTCTCAGGTAACTTTTCAATGGTTACTCCCTTCCTCTTCCCTTTTCATAGTGGGAATATTAAATTGGTAAAGCACTATTTGTACTGATGAATCTTCTTTTCTTGCTTGCAGTTCTTTGTAACTTGTGCAAAATGTGACTGGCTTGACAATAAGCATGTTGTTTTTGGGGTATGCTTCAATATCTTCTGTTGCATATATATATATATATATATATATATATATATATATATATATATATATATATATATATATATATATGAGGTTTCTCTAGCACCCTTTCTTTTTATGACGATACAAGTATTACATTGGTAAATATTTTACCATGTGTCCCACTCTCACTTGGTTGAAACATAAATACAAGTTATTTTTCTTCGTAAGTTATAATATCACTTAATCCCAAGGACTTAGATCTCGGTCCGTATTACCTAATGCAGCCGTGACATCTTATTGGTAGTGGCTGTTGCAACCGCATCACCCCACGATTGCATGATAAATATTTTTCAAAAATATATTTGAAAAGGTGACTTCTACAGTGCAATTTGCAAGTCATTGCACACTATCAAATATAGGCCTAGGCATGTTGGGAGGTTAAATTTTTTAAATTTTGTCTTGAGGTATGCAGATTGCATATTATTCCCTATGATTATAGTAGGCAAAGTATCATGTTCCCTTGGAGTGGAGGAATGGCTTGAGTTGTGCTCTTTTCCTTGACATGCTGTGCTCACTGCTCAGTTATTGTTTAAAAAGAAATTTCACTTGAAAATCTTTCATATAAATCCTTAAATAGGTGGCCTTGTTTGAAATTTTACCTGCACGTTTCTTCTCCTAAGGGTGAGATTGGTATGGGGATAAAAATGGGGTAAAAAAACTTAGGATAGATTTTATGTACAAAATTCATCTATAAAATTCGCTCCCATTTTTACCCCCCCTTACCGTCCAAACATTCTCTAAACTGTAGATGTATTGTGCATTTACCTGTCTTCCCTTTATGCAGAGAGTGCTTGGAGATGGTCTTTTGGTTGTCAGGAAGATCGAGAATGTGGCAACTGGACCCAATAACCGGCCGAAATTAGCTTGCGTCATTGCTGAATGCGGTGAAATGTAAATTTTAATGGAACTTCTTTAACAAAAAATAGTTCTTTAAGCAATAATTGATTGAATCCTCTGTAGAAACTGTGGATTACTATACAGAAGGGGGGCTTTCTATACAAAGGAATCTTCAATTGTGGCCCTTGAAACTAAATATTATTGGTAATTCGTATGAGATTTTTCTGTAAGACTGGATAATTTCATCATCACACGAGACAGTTGAATAGCGCAGCTAATTGAATAATCGTACTAAGAAAAAGTAGAATGATCTTACTATGATGCATCGTTTTTTTGTCCCAAATCATCCACTGATGGTTGTATAATTAGTATTTGTTTTTCAGCAAATGTCTAATAAGTGGAAATGCTTCAATTCTTGGGTTGGCAGGAAAGGGAGGGAGAGATATGATTGTTCTTTGCATGAATTATACGAGGAATGGTGAGGAGAGAAAAAGAGAGTGATATGTGGGAGAATGAGTATGAAGGGGTGATATGGCTAAACATAGTTCCTTGATTATAATATTTAAGGGTTTTTTTCCTTTACTGTTTATTACTTATTTGATTGTGTTTGGATATGCACAAAACATGTTGATGGGACTTTGCAGGGGTTATGAAATAAATCTAACGCGGCAAAAAGAGTGTGTTTGTAGAAGAACTTACTCCCCAATACAGATGAGTAATGCTACCACTGTACCCATAAACTTTTTGTCACAAAAACTCACACCCCTTGTTCAGGGACCATTTGATCATCTACGCTGGACAAGACATTGATTTTCACACTCCCACATATCCAATGGCCCTATACAATGGTATGAGATCTTGTCATAAAAAAAGGGTGGGTGGGTAGCATCCCCACATGGCATATGCATCTCCAACCTAACGACAAATCAACTTCCAAGGTGTTGTCAATACAACTACTAGTTCGAATATGGGAATTTGATACCAGCATCATGACTAACACTGCAATTTTGTTGATATGTTTTTTTAAACATAGGAGGTGCTAGCACTTGTGTAAAAGATAAGGATAAGAGGTCTTATAGAAGATTAAACTTATAACATCATCACACCTCAATATTAAAAATTGTAGAGTAAAAGAGAAGGATAAGAGGTCTTATAGAAGATCAAACTTCTAACATCATTAAACTTCAGTCTTAAAAATTGTGGCGGATGCCAGTTGAGTTATAATTTGCAAGGAATGAAATCCATTATTGTTCATAAAAAATGTAAGGAAGAATATGAAGCCGTTCTTTTCTTCTCGTGCTCGTTAGTTTTCCATTTGTTATTTCTATCCATTCAGATCATTCTTGAAGTATACACAAAAATTTAGTGGGCACCCAACCCAAGAAAATGAAAATGGATATTCAAATCTCAAATGTATATACGAACTTTAAGTGGATCATTGACATTCATGTAGCCATAAATTCCCGATCCAATGAAGTCATAGTAATAGAGATACAATCATACAAAAATTAAAAAAAAAAAGAGGAAGAAATAGGGAAAAATTCATTTTCCCTTATTTTTCAAGAATCCAAACAAAACCTATCACTCTTACTTTTTGAGCTGAGAAATGCTTTTGCTCTGCACTGCTGAATTCCCAGAAAATTGCAAAGCAAAAGAACGATTTCTGTTGAATTTTAAAGACATTATCCTCTTCAAAACAGTAACATCAAATCAAATTCCAAATCCAATGACAAAATGTAGCATACATAGCAGTAGATGATTATACCTTTGCAGTACAAGATTCAACATTTTGAAATCCAGAAGATAGAATAACCTTACAGACATGCCAGTAGTAACAACAACCTAATCATATAAGCAAATTTAACAGTAACTTATATTTAGAGATTACTGATAAATCATGAGTTCAGTTGAATTAAAATGGATATTCAAATATAAGTTTAGGGTCATTACCTCTTTGGGAAAATTCCTAGAATGAAGTTCACCAAATTTTTTAATTAGAAGAAAATCATCAACAATCTCCTCACACAATAAGATGGTTCCAACTAAGATGTTAAAGCACTTCTCACATTAGCTTTGAATAAAAATGATTTTTCCTTCAAATCATCAGGATAAGATATCACATCTCCACCCTGATTTGCAAACAAAAAGACAATATTGAGAAGAAGCTAAAGGGGGGAAGACAAAATATACAACGCGAAGAAAAGAAATGTGAAAGATTGAACATTTCATATACCTTTTGTAAATCTTATGAGTAAGTTCAAATGAGCCAACCCTATGAGGTTACTCCTAATTCACAAAACAAAAAACAAACTTTTGTAGATGTTCAATCATATCAGAGCATGACTTCTTAAACAAAAAAGAAGCTTCATGTTACAAAAAAAAAATAGAAATAAGTTTGCACTATCAATCTCATCAATAACCCTCACTTTAATCCAATATTTGTGAAAGCAATTTAATGATATATAATTTTTTATTTGATAAATGATATATAATTTAAACATTCAAAATAAATGAAATGAAATAATTAATAATGCAGAATTCATAAAAGAGAATGGTATCTGTTCTCATTGATATTTTTTTTGGATGTACAAGACTGTATTTATAATGAAATTCTAGTGAAAAGCCTAAGAGAAAAAAATCGAAAAAAATCAGAAGAGAATTAACTGTAATCCCTTAATTCAAGGGATTGATTTTCAGCCTAAAATCTATCATAGAATCTCTCTAACAATATTTACATTACAACAGTAAAGATTGGATTTGATTTGGATATCCAAATCACATCCAAATATTGTAGCAATCAAATCCAAATATTGCAACAATCATATTTATATATATATATATCTAAATCACATCCAAATATTCCAGCAATTATATCTGTACATTACAACACTCCCCCTCAAGCTGATGAATATATATCTTCCATTCCCAGCTTGGAAACCATCTCACAAAAATTTCCACTGTTGAGTCCTTTAGTTAAGATATCGGCAAGTTGATCTCCTGAAGGAACATAGGATATGCATATTAGTCCTTCCTCAAGTTTCTCTTTAATAAAATGTCTGTCAATTTCAATATGTTTTGTCCTATCATGTTGTACAGGATTATGAGTAATATTAATTGCAGACTTGTTATCACAATACAGTCTCATGGGATCCTGCCATTTGATCTTCAAGTCTTCTAGTATAATCTTCAACCACAATAACTCACAAATTCCTTATGTTGCTGCTCTGAACTCGGATTCTGCACTTGATCTTGCCACAACATTCTGTTTCTTACTCCTCCATGTTATTAGGTTATTGTTGAGAAAGGTACAATAACCTGTTGTTGATCTTCTGTTAACCACGTTGCTAGCAAAATCCGCATCTGTATAGACTTCTAACTTGAGGTTTTGACTCTTCTTAAATAGCACTCCTTTCCCTGGACTTCCTTTCAAGTAGTGTAGTATTCGAAGAGCAGCTTGCATGTGTGATTCCTTTGGATCATACATAAACTGGCTAATCAGACTTACTGCATAGGCAATATCTAGTCGGGTATGAGCAAGATAGATAAGCCTTCCTACTAGCCTCTGGTACATTTCTCGATCAATAGCTGGTTCTTCACTTGCTGCTATTAGTTTCTGGTTTGCTTCAATCAGAGTAGCCATTGGTTTGCAACCAAGCATTCCGGTTTCCTTCAAAAGATCCAGGACATATTTTCTTTGTGAGATAAAGATCCCTTGCTTGGAGTATGAGACTTCAATTCCGAAAAAGTACTTCAGTTTTCCTAACTCTTTTATCTCAAACTCTTTTACCAAGCACTGTTTTAGTTTGAGTTTCTCCTCTTCATCATTACCAGTGACTATTATGTCATCAAAATATACCAGAAGTGTTGTAACTCTCCCTAAATCCGTGTGCTTGATAAACAGTGTGTGATCTTCTTGACTTTACTTGTACCCTGATGCTTTCATGACTTTGGTAAATCTTTCGAACCAAGCTCTTGGTGACTGTTTTAGCCCATACAGGGCTTTCTTCAGCTTATATACTTTAGTTGCTGTTTCTCTCCCTTCAAAACTAAGTGGAACACTCATATAGATTTCTTCTTCTAGGTCCCTATGTAAGAAGGCATTCTTTACATTATATTGTTGAAGTTGTCAATCAAAGTGAGCAGCTAGAGATAGTAGGATTCTCACCGTGTTCATCTTAGCTACTAGTGCAAATGTCTCCTGGTAGTCTACCCCATAAGTCTGAGTGTACCCTTTAGCCACTAACCTAGCCTTGTATCTCTCGAGTGAGCCATCAACATTGTATTTCAGAGTAAAGACCCATTTGTAGCTGACTAAATTCTTTCCATTCGGTCTGTCAACTATCTCCCATGTCTTATTTTTTTCTAGTGCCCTCATTTCTTCCTTCATTGCATTTCTCCACTCTTCTTTTGACAATGCCTCAGATAGAGATTTAGGAACAACAATAGTATCTAGGCTTGCAATAAAATTTTTATGGGGTGGTGACAAATGTTGTAGTGACACATAGTGAGACAATGGATAAATAGGTTGCTTTGTGCACTTTCTGGAACCTTTTCTAAGGGCAATGGGAAGATCCAAATCAATCAACAGGCAGTTCAGTCAAAAAGGAATAGAACTTACCGAGCTTTCATTGATAATGGCGAGATTTAAATCATTCTCATGATTATGAACAAGCTGTTCAGCCAAAGGAAGAATAGAACTTATTGTGCTTTCATCAATAGGGTCCTGATTGGTAGTCTGGCTTTGCTTCAGATTAGGAAAGTAGCTGATCTCCTTCAATATATCTGAGAAAACCTTTTAGGATTATGAACAGAATCAGTTTGAGGAAGAGTTATAGGTTCCTAAGAAATAGAATTTGGAATAGACTCGAGTTGAGAATTTTCAGGAGTAGTAGATTGGGAAACAAAATCAGTTAGGGAAGCACATGGAGTTTGAGAGACAGGTAACTCAAAATCACTAAGACCAGACCATTTATTTCAGGAGCATTCTTATCTTCTAATGAATTATCCCCCTAAAGATAAGAATGGTTGAAATATGACTTGTTTTCAACAAAGGTTACATCTGCTGACATATAATATTTCCTAGAAGGAGGATGGTAGCATTTATAACCTTTTTTGTGTGATAGAATAGCCAAGGAAGATACATTTGATGGCTCGTGGATCTAATTTTCCCCTCTGGTGGTTATGTATATGGACAAAAGAAGTGCAATCGAAGACTCTTGGTGTAAGACCATTGGATACTCGGAAGTGAGGATAGAAAGTGGACAAAATTGCCATAGATGTTTTTTTGTCCAATATACGTGAGGGTAACCTATTTAGCATATAAGTGGCTGTGAGAATAGCTTCCCTTCAATAACACTTAGGAACTTTCCCATGAAATAACAAGGCTCGGATAGTGTTAAGAAGGTGACCATTCTTTCTTTCAGCAATTCCGTTCTGTTGGGGTGTATTGACACAGGATGACTCGTGTATGATTCCCTCCTTTTGAAAATATGGTGACAACACTTGATTAAAATAATCTTTGGCATTATCAAACCTAAAAACTTTGATTTTAATCTCAAACTAATTCTGAATCATGGAATAGAAGGAAGGAATAATAGTACTCACATTAGATTTTTATTTGAGCAAGAAAGTCCATGTGACTCTAGTACAATCATCTATTAAAATAACAAACCAATGAGTTCCTGAGACATTTGGGATTATAAAAGGTCCCCAAATATCGCTATGGACTAAATCAAAAGGTTTGGAACATCGTTTATTGCTAATAGGAAATGGAACCCAAGAGTGTTTGGCAAGCTCACAAATATCACAATGAAATTCTTTAATATCTAAATTCTTAAATAAAGATGAGTACATACCTTTCAAAGTTTGGCATAGGAAGGACATCTTTCAAGGTAAGATGTGGTGAAATAGATATATTCCCAATTCCAGCAACAGTAGCAAGTGATCCATTTGCTATGGTGATTTTTTTATTACTATGACAAGGGGTATATGTGCTAAACTGTGAGGAATAGGGAGTCATATGGTCAGTAACCCCAGAGTCTATGATACAGGAAGTGTTTAAGTGATTCCGTGAGGCATGTAAGCCAAAGAAATAGGAAGAGGTTCCAGACATTGAAGCTGAAAAAAAAAAAAAGAAACAAGGAATTGGTTTAACCAAATGTGAGGGACAGGTACAGCAATGAAGGCTATAGAACAGAACAGAGACATAGCAATGAAAGCTGCAAATAGAACCCAGAAATCTCTCCTAAAGCTCTGATACCATGCGAAATTCAGAAAGAGAGAATGGTATCTGTTCTCATTGATATTTCTAGATGTACAAGACTATATTTATAGTGAAATTCTAGGGAAAAGCCTAAGAGAAAAAATAGGAAAAAATCAGGAGAGAATTAATTGTAATCCGTTAATTAAAGGGATTAATTTTCAGCCTAAAATCTAGTCTAGAATCTCCCTAACAATATTTACATTACAACAGTAAAGATTGGATTTGATTTGGATATCCAAATCACATCCAAATATTCCAGCAATCACATCCAAATATTCCAGCAATCATATCTATACATATATCCAAATCACATTCAAATATTCCAACAATCACATCCAAATATTCCAGCAATCATATCTATACATTCTAACAAATAATACCAAAGATTAAGTTAAAACTTGGGAAAATTTTAATAACATGATAGAAGCATCCATCACAGTAATAAATGCCAAAATTAAAACATATTGCTTTGCTACATTTGCATGCACTATACCACCATTCTTCTCCAATAATTATATGCTTTAGAGTAGCTAAAATGATGCAGAAACCATTTTGAAAGAAAAATATGAAATGAATTGAAGAAATGTATATTATTAGAGAAAGAGGTATAGTAAAAAAAATAATATAAAGAAGAAGAAACATTCTTGCAATTCTTCAATTGTTCAATAGATTTCATAGGAGCATGTTTTGGGAAATCATCCTTTATGCATTATTGGAATGTTTCATAAACATGACTTAAATTTTGAGAAATTTCATCATTAGGTTCAAGTTGCCTTAATAGACTTCATTGGTTAGAGCATGCATATGACTTGTTCACAAAGCAATGAAATCTATAATTTATAATTTATAATATATACAATTCAGAAGAAGAAACAAGGAAACCCTTTGCCACATGTGACCTCTAGGTAGGGGTGTTTTATGGGTTGGGTTAGGTTGGGTTAGATTTAAAAAAAAAAAAATGTTCAAACCGACCAACCTTGATTGGCTTGGGTTGGGTTGGTTTTGCAATTTTTTTTTCAAGCAACCCGAACCAACCCAAATCGACCAAGGTTGGGTTGGATTGGTTTGGGTTATCGGGTTACCCATGTCTTATTTTTTTATTTATAAATTATAAAAATAAAAAAAAATATAATCATAAAAGAGGAAAAATAGCATCAATGCATCATACAACTTGTCCTAGGCTAGTAATCCAAGTTTTCAAGTCATCAAATCAAGTTAAAATAGCATCACATTCATTTGATCTATTGTCTTAGAAATAGTTCAAGTTTTTAAGTTATCAATTTAAATAAAATAACGACTTAAAATTATATAATTTAATATTCTCAATTCATAAAACAAAACGTGTGAATTTGAGAGAAGAGGAAAAAGTGTAAAATGGCAAAACGAAAGGGAGAGAAAAAAGAAAAATGCATAATATTATTAAAGAGTTTTAAAAAAAAAAGGTCAAGTCAATCGGTGGATCATCAGGTTGGCACTTGGCTAACTCATTACCCAACCCAATCATGGTCAGGTTTTACCCAAATAGATCCGTTGATCCAACCCAACTCATATTTTTTTGTTTAGTTTAAGTCAATTTAATCAGGTCATCAAGTAAAACTAATACATTGAACATCCCTACTTTTAAGTATAAAAATTTTCCCTCCAAAACTTCCTTCTTTCTATTTATAGAAACTTTTAGTCTTTTTTCTTTTTATATTATTAATTATTATTATATTGAGAGCTTGACATTTGTCCATTTGTAATTGAATAATTTTAAAAAAATTATTTTCACATATGTGTTTGCATCTGAGTAGCTTTGGTCTTTTTTTTTAATATTAAAATAAGATAAAAAAAAAAAAACTTGGTGCCGCCGTGTACCCAATTTCCGAGACGTTACAACTCAGATTTTGTGCATCTTCAATAACGTGTGCCTTTAGTTTTACATTCTCTTTCTAACCAAATATAATATATTACTAACAAAACTTGTGCTGTACGGAAAAAATTTAAAAAGAGAAAATAACGTTATTTAAGAATAATATATTATTTAAATATTATAATATAATATTTTATAAAAACAAAGAAAAGACGTTTATAATAATTTTAAAATAGATATTTAATAAATTATTATTTTTTAATTTTAATTATTTATTTTGAACCTGTTTTAATAATTTTTTAATATTATTTTAATTTTATTTATTTATTTAAAAAAATTTAGGTGAGAGGAGAATTAAATTTTAAATTTAATTCATACAAATATAAAAAATACTTTAAGTACTCATGCTTTAATTTCTTAGCAGTATAATTTTTTATTAATATATTCATATATTAGGTAAGTCATTTTTATAGTTTTTTTTAGCATTTTAGACCTTTTGTATTTTAAAAAAAATTAAGGCTAATGACATTATTATTTATCTATCCACACTTCATTTAAGTATTTTTTTTGTTTTTATTTTTTTAGTTACCCTTAAGAATTTTCATTTTAAGAAGTCAAGTTTGTCTTTTTATTCTCCCTTTCTATGTAATTTATTTACATTTTCTATATTTTGATTTATTTTGTAATGCATTATACTTTTATTTCTAATTTTTTTAAAATAAAAAAGGACAATATTCATTTAAATATAGCTTATATGATAATATTTTTTAATTATGATGATATTTATTAGAATTTTTTTTAAAATTACACATTAAAAACTTTTCCCACTTTTATAATAAAATATGAGCATTTGGAATGTCATAAATAAATAAATTTTTAAAATTACTTTAAGAACCATTTTTTTTTAAAATTATTTATTAGAAATTTTAGTGTTTATAAAATACAATCATTGGAGATTATTTTTAAATTATAATAATAAAGATTAGATTCTTTTTTACCAATTAAAAGGTTTAATACGTGAACTTCCTCTTCTTAAGAATTTAAAATCACATGGCGTATTAATTACCTAAGGTAATAAATATATTTATAATATTTAAATTTACATTATTATTACTTACCACGTAACCATTATTTAGAGTCAATTGTCAAAAAAATTTCATTACAAAGCCAAATTTCATATGTCAAAGTTAAACCACTCTTTTCATTTTAAATATTACTAAATAAAACTTTAAAATTACTTTAAGAACCATTTTTTTAAAATTATTTATTAGAAATTTTAGTGTTTATAAAATATAATCATTGGAGATTATTTTTAAATTATAATAATAAAGATTAGATTCTTTTTTACCAATTAAAAGGTTTAATACGTGAACTTCTTCTTCTTAAGAATTTAAAATTACATGACGTATTAATTACCTAAGATAATAAATATATTATAATATTTAAATTTACATTATTATTACTTACCACGTAACCATTATTTAGAGTTAATTGTCAAAAAAATTTCATTACAAAGCCAAATTTCATATGACAAAGTTAAACTACTCTTTTCATTTTAAATATTACTAGTAAATCACCAGTGTGACGCATAGGAAAAATAAAAAAAATTGGAAGATGAAAATTAATTATAATAAATAATAATATTATATTTTCTAACTTGACACGAAAATTTTATATTTCAAAAGGAAAGTTGTTGGGGAATTAATACATGAAACAAAATTAAAAGGTCATATGTATTGACTTTTGCTTTATATTACATATTTCTTCACTTAACATATGTAATAATTAGAAATGTTATGGTTGGGGAAAAATTGTTGATATGCTCTAATGTGCAGAAACAAATTTCTATCATGATAGCACAAAATTCAAACAAATGGATTTTCAATAAATAATTTAACAAACAAAAGTTGTTAAAACACTCAAAATTAAGCATTGAATGTTTCTGAATGAAAAATAAAAAACTAATTAGCTGTTCATCCTGTTAATAGTATGATGACACAATTATAGCAAACAAACTATAAGACTTCGGAATATATAAAATTCTAACAAAATTAATTATTGCATAAAATTAGGAAACTTTTATGGATTTTCTTCAAGAACAACATTAGCAGTGAATAATATTAACATTGAAGTAACAGTGAAGATTAAGTCTTGAACAACTAGCATGATACTCTTGTGGCTTACTGTTCATGTGCTTCCAATGAGATATTTCCTGAAAAATTATGCAATTGTTAGTTGGAAAATACAATATATCTCCATATTAAGAAATTGCATTTTTTATAGCAGTATAAAAAATCTCCACGATGTCTTTTTCCAGGAATGGAGTGAAGGCAAACATGGTACTGAGAAGTTCCCTCTGCTATCCACATAGAAGAAACAAGATAGATATCGTTTTTTAAATCTAGGGAAAACAGTAACTTTTCATATTCTAGTTTCGGTTTAACAGAAAAACATTAAAGTTTGATTGTTGAACATCATACAAAAACAAAATTACTAAATCTGAAAATCACAATTATGTGAATAGATATTGATAAAAAAAAAGATACAATAGAGCTCAAAAATCAGATTAGTTCAAGCACTTGAGAGTTTGTTTTCATGGATTGTGTGATGTATCTCAAAATTTTATTGGCACGAACTTGTATAATAACCGATTGTTGTCGGATTTAATACGTAAGTGCACATATCGCAATAAGTAATAAAGTGATAAATAAAGATCGTTTACATAGAAAATTATATCTATTAATTATAAGTACTAAAATTATCTTAACCTAATCTTATCCAAACAAATCAAACAACAAAATAAATAAAAAGAAAACTAAATGTAAGAAAATAACAAAAGAAAAATAAGAATTAAGAAATTAATGTAAATAAACATAAGATTACAATTTCTCCCGACACTTCATTTGGAATCCTTTTATTCCTTTTTATCTTATCTAATGATTATGAGCTGTTAACCTAGGGATCTAATTCTTTTATATGCATCTTCTAATGGTCATATAAAACTATTCCTCTTAATTCACTCCCTATATCCCAATGACAACAAATATAAGAAGAAAACATTAAGAACATGCCCTAATCATGGTTACATGTGGTTTGCAAGTATATTCCTATCTTACAAATAAATAAATTCATTTGATGCCCAAATACCTTGAATATATGTTATTTCATCTATGACTTAAATCCAAATTCTTTTTCTCAAGTTCAATTCATATTTACCTAATCAATCTAATTGGTGATCAAGCAATTAGAAACATTAAGATGAAGATGGAATAAACAACTCAAAAAGCATTGAAATAAGAAGAATAGAAATCAAAAGATCTAAACTACATGTAGGTTCAATTGCAATCCTTGAAAAAAAATTAAATTACTTTATGCTAATAAAAAAGAAAATACAACTAAAAACTAAATAAGTTCCATCATCAAGAACAAAACAAAACAAAAAAGAAAGAGTAGAAGAAGAAAAGAGGAAAATATATCTTCAATTTGTCAAGTCTTCAATCTCCTCTTACTTTCGTGCTTGATAGCTTTTCTCTTTAAACCCTAATTGTCTCTTAAGTATCTCTGAAAGTAATTCTTTTACTACGTTTCTCTTTTCGTTTCTAAGTTTACTGTTTGTGCTCTTCTTGCAGAAGCTATAATGTCAGTGCTTTTCTTATAGAGGCTACAGTCTCGGTGCTTTTTTGCCTCTGGCATAGCTAGTGCATATCTTTATTACAGTCGATGCTCTTCTTGCAATTGGTTCCAGCAGGATTAGGTGTCTTTAGGCATCAACACCTTAAAAGCCTAATCCCAACTAGTGTTTAAAACTATTTCAAATTTATTTTTGACTAATTATGTGGTCGTACAATTTTTGTACAATTCTTCTCCTAGTTATGTAATTCTTTGGAAGTAGAATTTGACTTCGACTTGAACACAAAAGTTGAAGTCTTATGTCTTATCTAACTATAGGCTTTCGAGTCACATGATTTGGACTACCGTAACTTAAGATATCATCAAATTACTTCAAAAAAGTTAAATTATACGAGATTAAACATTCAAAACTTGACCCCAAGCCTATCTAACCATCTTTTCTTCAAAGGAATTGTATCAAAACATCTCTAAATCCTGAAAAAAAATCACAAAAAACTAAAGAGTATGCTAGGAAGAAACATTCAGAAATCAAAACTAAAAAAGACTTAATCAAAATTGAAATTAATTCACTATCAAAACAAACCCTATATGCATAACTTTTCTCAATACAACAACATCACCAAACTTAAAATTTTGTTTGTCATCTAGCAAAGAAGAAATCAAAGTATAATTGAAAAGTAAATGTCTCAAGATAATAGAGTTTCAAAACAATGAGAATAACAATGATAATGATTATGAGAATGATGATAACAATAATGAGAATGATAATAACGATAACGAGAATGATAAGAATTTGAGAATCTAGACTTTCAAAGAAAATTTCAAGAGAGACAAAAAAAAACACTAGTAACCTATTAAAGTATCAAATGGTTGGACAATTAAGCATTGATATTTAACAAAACACAAATTATAAAACATGAATATGTCCTCACAACTGAAATTCAAGAATTTTTTATCCTCAGATGAGTTTATGCACAATAGGTAACACTAATGAATTAATGACCAAAGCCCTATAGATAAAACCACTATCTTTATTTCATTAATTAATGCACATGAACTCTTCATTGAGGATTATTAGGACTTTGTTAAGTTCCAAACAAAGTCTCTTTATTTATTTATTTATTTATTTATTTTTTACCATAGGAATTGGCTTAGCGCAACTAAAACTTAAGATCGTGCGCCTAATCCATACATCGAAAGCTCTAGCACAAAGATTCAAATTTGTAACCTTGCGCCTAATCCATCTATTACAAACTCTCGTCAAGCCAAATAACTTACAATTAAATTCCTATTTATACACTTTTATGAGACTTTTATCCACCCTCAAATTTATTTCTTTTATACTTTTGGGTGCAATGCATATTGTTTCAAAGATTGCCTAAATCATATCCTCAATTCCAATTTTCTATAAGACTTGCATACTAGTATGAGAATGCTTCATGCACATATACCTTCTCTAGGAGCTCAAAATTTGATCTAAAGAGTTGTTTTAAAATGCTATAAAAATGAAAGGCCTAATATTAAATAAGAATGAATAATGTCTTTCCACTAATACTCTTTTAAGTATTCATGCAAGAATTTCTATCAGTTTCTTTAATCATGTATTAACTTAAAACTCATCATCTCTAAACGTGTTTGAATGAATAAGGACTTGAGACATCCTATCTAGACTGAAGTATTGCAATGCAAAACAAATTAAACTACTTAACTAAGAAAAACGAAAGGAAAATTTTTTTAGTTGCCAACACTATATACATGCCCATACATAGGTTTTGAACTTTGAGAGGCACTTAAGCCAACTCACTAAAACACTAAGTAAAGAAAAGAGAGGAAAAAAAAATATCTTCACACCTCAATCATGAGTATCATAAATGTATCTCTTTTTTACACAAAGAAACTTTGTCAAATATTTAGCATAAACAGGCATATAAATAGCATATAAAAAAGGAAAATTAATTAGAATATGTTTGAACACCTCTAAAATACTTCCAAACTGTGAAATGTTATATGAGGTTACTAATCTATTAACAAACTAAGTCCTAGGCAGATATTCTTTTTTCTTAAACTTATCAATTTTTATTTTAGGGATAGACACATTAAGAATGGGAGGTAAATTATCCTTATCCATATTTTTCTTATCCCTTAAATCATGAGCCTTATCTAATTCCTCATTATTTCGTTCTAGCACTTCAATATTATCATAAATCTTATTACCAAAAGTATAGGAGGTGATGGACTGAACCTGTTCATGCTCCTTATTAGAACAAAATATTTCGTTAATTGCACCTTGTCCTTCAGAATTAGGAATAGATTGGCTAGGGAACTCTTCTATCTTCACCTCTACCGTCTTGGTGGCTAACTGACCGGCCAAAATTTCTAACTTTTTTAAACGAATATTGGTTTTCTTTATTTCTTGAAGGTGTTCGTCCATCCTCTGAATGCCATATTTGAATAATGCTCTAAGCCTCTCCTCTTGGCAATACTGATATGCAACATGAGTAGAGAAATAAGACGGTTGATAGTAGCCATAGATAGATGGGTAGAATTGATTTTCAATGTTAAAATATTGACTACCTATGCTACTTTGTTGCCATGAGAAATTAGAGTAATTTGGCCAATTAGGATTATATGTTTCATAATTTGAAGTAGCAAAATATCTCCCAAAATTATTTAATGGATACTTAAATGCAATATGCATAGGATTTGAACATATCTCACAGTTAGTGTAATTCATTCAAGCACGGAAGGTGTAACAAAGCACAGCAAAACAATAAAAGAAAAATATAAATAGATAAGAAAATAAAAATAAAGAATAAAAAGAATGACAAAAAAAGAAAGAAGAAGAGAAGTTTGAATTAAGACTAGAATTGCTTGGTATTAATATTAGTAAAATGTAGAAAAATAACTCTCCAGCAACGGCATAAAAAACTTGTCAGATTTAACCACGCAAGTGCATGTATTACAAAAAGTAATAAAGCGATGAATAAAGATCATTCTCATTGAGACTTATATCTATTAATGTTAAGTACTAAAATTATCCCAAACTAATTTTATCCAAACAAACCCAATAACTAAGTAAATAAAAAAAAACTAAATGCAAGAAAATAACAAAAGCAAAATAAGAACTAAGAAATTAATGTAAATAAGCCCAAGATTATAATTTTCCTTAACACTTTTTTTGGAATCCCTTAATTCCTTGTTATCTTATCTAATGATTATAAGTTGTTAACCTAAGGATCTAATTCTTTTATTTGCATCTCGCGATGGTCATAAAACCACCCCTCTTAATTCACTCCCTATATCCCTATGAGAACAAATATAAGAAGAAAGCATTAAGAACATGCCCTAATTATGGTTACACATGGTTATATTCCTATCTTATAAACGAGTCAATTTATTTCATGTCCAAATGCCTTGAACATATGTTATTTCATCTATGACTTAAATTCAAATTTCCTTTCCCAATTTCAATTCAGATTTTCCTAATCAATCTAATTAGTGATCAAGCAATTAGAAAAATTAAGATCAAGATGAAATAAACAACTCAAAAAGCATTGAAAAAGAAGGAAAGAAATCAAAAGATCCAAACTACATGCGGGTTCATTTGTAATCTTAGAAAATAAAATTAAATTACTTTATGCTAATAAAAAGAAAATACACTTAAAAATTAAATAAGTTCCACCATCAAGAACAAAATAAAACAAAAAGAAAGAGTAGAAGAAGAAAAGAGGAAAAGATTTTCAATCTTCAAGTCTTCAATCTCCTATTGCTTGCATGCTTGATAGTTTCTGTCATTGGACCCCAATTGTCTCTTAAGTCTTTCTAAAAGTATGTCTTTTATTGTAACATGTCTCTTTCAATAGGATTAGATGTCTTTAGGCATCAAAACCCTAAAAGCTGAGGCCCAATTAGTGTTTAAAATTATTTCAAATTTCTTTGTGACTAATTACATGGGCCTTATAATTTTCCTCCTGATTGTGTAGCTCTTTGGAAGTAGAATTAGACTTCAACTTGGACACAAAAGTTAAAGTCCTATGGCTTATCTAATCACAGGATTTAGAATCACATGATTTAAACCACTGTAACTCAAGATATCATCAAATTACTTCACAAAGGTCAAATTACACGAGATTAAACATTCAAAACTTAACTCCAAGCACATTTAACCATCTTTTCTTCAAAAGAATTGCCTCAAAACATCTCTAAACCTTGAAAAGAATCACAAAAAACTAAAGAGTATGCTAGAAGGAAACAATTAAGAAATCAAAACTAAAAAAGACTTAAATTAATCAAAAAGTAAGATCAATTCACTATTAAAACAATATCTACATGCATAACTTTTCTCAATACAACACCTATCACGTGAAAAAAAAATTTTATTGTTACAAAATAAAAAAACTAAAAATAAATCTACTATATGAAATACCTATTGTAATTTTTAAAAACCTTTCTTAAGTACAACATTATTAGTTGTGTTTGATGATATATTTTCATTTTGCTTGATCCAAACCTTTAAACCTTTTTTGCTCGTAACTCTTGAAATTGCTACATATAGTTACCCATGATTAAAAAGTAGTTTTGGGAGGTACAAACCCACATGAGAAAGAGTTTGGCCTTGACTTTTATTGATCATCATAGCAAAAGAAACAACCAAAGGAAACTATCTTCGTTGAAATCTAAAAGGCGAGCTGCTATTGGATGGTAGCGTCCTTCAAGGAATAAAAACTATGTCACCATAATTTTTACCTATAAGAACCAGACATTGAATAACATGACTACCCATTCTAGTAATATGTAACTAGTGCCATTATGTAAGCCTCTTGATTGGTCAATATTCTTAAGGAGAATGACTGGAATCCTGAATTTAAATGTGAGTTTATGATTTAGAAGCCCAGAACATAAAATGGAATTTAGAAATTCTCTAGAGTAAATTTCGACATTGTCATCATGATTTGAATCTTTCTAGCACATACTATTAGAACTCAAGTATTGTCTCTCATCCCCAGGAATTAATGACATCAAATAATCATTAACAAACTCTACACTTTCATTGGTTGGAGCAAGTATTTTTCTTTCTTGAAAAAATTATGGATTAGAGATATTTTGCACAATATTTGGATAAGCAAAATTCATAAGTTTTGCAAATTAATCATCTAAATTTGTAACGAGCATGTCGTTAGGAATTTCAGTTTTCGCTTTACCATCATTCGATTCTTCGGCAACATCATTTCCAATTTGAAGAATTCTTGAGTAAGAATCCAATTAGAGAATTCACTGACATCAACAAAATCAGTGCAAGGACTTGATAGAAGCCTTATTTTTTTTTTGTCAAATTCAAAACCTTGAAATATTTGGACAATGGAGAAGAATCAATAGTAGCATAAACAATATCCTGCCTCAAGGATTTTGGAATAACTAGCAAAATTTGCCAAAAATCTCCCCCAATAACAATTATTTTACCACCAAAAGGTTGATTTGATTTTAGTATATCCCTCATACTTTTGTCTAAGGCTTTAAAGCAATGTCTATGCATCATAGGGGCCTCATCCCAAATTATTAGTTTTGTCTTAATCAACAATTTTGCTTGCGGGCTTCTTTGCTTCAAGTTGCATGTGGAATGCTCATTTATATTTAATGGAATTAAGAATCTAGAATGAGCAATTCTTCCACTAGGGAGTAATAAAGCAGCAATACTGCTAGATGCAACATTTATAACAATTTCTTATTTTGAACACCTATAACATTTATAATATTTAGTCCACCTCTGTTATTAGAAACAAAATTCATGATGGGATTATAGACTTGCTTTGATTCATCAGTTTTAGATGACAAGTGCTTGTCCAGTTCTTCACGCATTTGAAATTTATCATAGGCCAACTCATCAAGAATTAATTTATTACTTTCATCCATTGCACTAATTCCAATAAGAAACTATTTGACTCAAAATTTCTTAGTCTTTGCCATTGCTTTGGAGGATTTTCTCTATTCCCAACAATGCTTAATTTTTCAAGACATGATTCAAATCATGATTCAAGTTGATTAATTAAACCAACATGATTCAAGGTAAAAACTATGCTAAATAGGACAAATAATATAATATTCAGATAATTTGAAAATAGTATCACATGGATTATGCCCTATTTGATTATTAAACTTCATTTAAATATTTTATAGTAAGGGATAAATAAAAATAATGTAAAATAAACATATTTTATAGAATGGAAATTTTAATGCAAAATAAACATAATTTTTTTACCTTGATTATTGTGATGCTTCCTTTGCCTATACTCAATATCCTCTGCAAGATCAACTCAGCAACTTTCCCAAACACGCTCTGGCCTGAACAAACGATTGGATAACAATAAAACAACAAATAATCTTTTTATATAATCACCAGATGCCCATAGACTTGCTTTTTTTATGGCATCAATATACTCCTTGTCATCATCCAACAAACCCAAAGCATAGCAAGCATCCTTAAAAGATGGGTAGACAATATTATCAACCTTTCTAATATCTTTGTAATATGTATAACATCTTTGAATATTCAATAAAAGCCTAAGGAAATAATCTTCTTCCTTTCCAGGATGGACATGCATTATCCTGCCAATTGAGAAACCTTTTTTCCTTGGCTCCCATTTATGCAAATCTTCCTTATAGACAATTTTGTGGGAATTCTGCATATCTACAATCTCTTGCTCCAAGATACTATTTCTTTGCCTCAAACTAAGTTAGGAACATGGACTTTTTTGAAGAACGCTTGTCCTAAACATTTGGTAATGGTTCACTCTCTTTGAAAACCACTATTTGTTCATCTAGAAGATGGAAATCCAATCTCATGACTGGAGGATCCCTGTAACAAATATCACAGCCAAAAATTCTCCAAGTTGCCTTATATGCCAACATACATCTAGAATGATAATATATTATGATTTCATCATAAACTTGAGAACCATCATTATCATTTTGAGACTGATAAAAGGCAACTATTGCCCTATCATGCCCTTTATTAACATATTTGAACAAATATTTGATGGATTTATTTTGGTTGCACAACTCAACATTTATGTGAGCCTTGTAGTTAAGCAACAGTTGATGATTGTAAGGAATTACAAAACTATTGTCCAAGACAATTTTCTTCTTAATAATAGTTGTTCCATCATTCCTTCTTTTATATAAAGGATGACCTTCCTCATCCGCCATTGTATTAGGAGTGAACTTCTTTGGGAAGTATTGAGCAAACACTACTTTTCATTCATTGTGACTTGAGATTAGCTTGACCACAAGGTCCATCAATCATGAATCTTTTCGCCAATTTATAAATCTTTGTGTCATTAGCTTTATTAGGTTTTTCTACACATATCATCCTGTCGATATCTTCTCCTGTTTGGGATCTGTTATCATTATGTAACCAAAGCAAAATATGGGCATGAGGTAACCCACGTTTCTGAAACTCAATAGTACATAATTTAGTAAAAAATTGAATTGATAACAAATAAAATAATAATATGACAGTAGATAAAATTTAATGTAAAATTTCAAATCTAATAAAAATAATAAACTTGTAGTTTAAGAATTGAACGAACAAAATTTCATGCAATATTGATCAACAAGTATGTCCAAAAATATGACGTTGTTTCAAGTTTTTCATCAACATATCAAATTTCATCTTGAAAACCTGGCAAAGAATGTCTAGACAATCTTCTGGTCTATGGTTTTCAAGCTTCAAACGCCTTTGAATTTCAGGCCACTTGGGATTGCATGTTATGGTGATAAAGAGAGAAGGAAAACCAATCCAATTACATATTTGCAAAGCATCAACAAAATTATTGAACATATATCTTGGACCTCCAGTGAAAGTTGCTAGTAAAATAATTCTCTTGCCAATGGACGTAGCATTATCATCTCCTCTTATAATCGTTTCATGGATGCCCTTGTACATTTTAAATCATAGTTGGTCTTGGTTATTTATAATAAAGCTTAATATGCTAGACTCAATGGAATACGCATCTACCCAAAATTGCTAAAGCAACTTTCTTGAATTTAAAAAAACTACACTGTCAGTATGTCTTATCTGAATCCAGTTTGCAAAAAACTCCCTCGTACTTAAAGTTCTTCTCTTCCTCGAGTTAGCTATAGGAGAATCTTTCAAAGGAATGCCTTCTCTAACTAAATCCATCTTCACCATATGGAAATAATAATGGATATTGTAGAGGAAGATACAAGGGATGCAACTCACTCATACGTTGCAACTTCTTACATTAGGTCTCTACTACAATGTCCCTTACTCCCTCTTAATAATCAAAGTCACCAATAATAAGCGCTGCTACCACTACAGGAATGTAAAAAATTGGCAACAACTTTTTTTGCAACAACTGAACCCTTGGTACTGTAAAGTGCCATCAACCTATTGTTGATATCAAGACACTAAAAGAATTTGTTAGAATTTTGCTAGCTGAGCATGAGCCTTGCTTCTAAAGAGTAGAGAGTCATTGTAATGTACATGACCAAAATAAAAAGTGCCAATTCATCCCCCCTATTCCTTTTTTTTTTCCTTTTAACTTTCACTCCAAAAACAAAAGAAAAGAAGAGTACTTTCTTGGAGTTTCCTATTTCTCTTCTGCTATCGTTCATTCCTGGGGTTTGCAAAGTTCACTCGTCACATTTTGACTACCAACTATTCACTCAATTGTCGATTTTATCGACTGCCGATTATTCATCTCCCTTAAGCAGAGCAAAGCTTGGTGTTGGAGCTCTGGCAAAGCAGCAAAGCCCTAGTAGTTCTAGGGAACAGAGAGGCCACGGGAAAATTGGATATTCTGCAACTCCAAACATCCACTAGATTTGTGCCTTCTCTTTTTTCCTTTCATTTTTTCTACTTTGAATTTTTTCACTTTTTGATCTTTCTTTGTTGAAATTGTATGAAAATAAAGGATTTCTCATATTAATAATGCTTTTTCTCTGGTTAATCGTACACTGGATGTGTGTCTTGCTGTTGTGGCTTGGTATTTTTCTAGATTGTTGTCTTGTTGCTCTGTATTAGTAGAATGTGTCTTCCCTTAATTTATTTTTCATTTTGTTTCTACTGGTTTGGAGATTTCCTTCTGATTTATGTTAATCTGTCGAAAATATTTAGCCAAAAAAAGGAAAGGGTGAAATTTGTTCGAATTTGAAAAACATTTGATAGCCAAAAAAGGAGATTAACCCATGAGCAATTGAACCAGAACCTCCCTTCCAAAAATCCCTTGCAACTCCTATGTCCCATGCTTTCGTTTCATGACTTCTTGACAAGCTAAGTTTAGGATTATGATCTGTGGACATTGAAGTTAGATATCAAAATCTTTAAAATAGATTGAAATTGAGCCACTGAATTCTTTAGGTGCTGAGTCTTTGATGGTGCTCCCTTTACTGGCTATGAGTGATATGGCTTCTTCATCAAGGAAATGGTTTCCTTTGAGAAACCATCCTTGATAAGGAAAGTAGCATGCGCCAGGGCCATGTACGAACCTTTAAAAGTCACTCCATTGTCCATATATTCCCTGAAAGTTGGCATGTATCCATTGTCGAACCATTTGGCTTCTTTTAGAAATGCTTCAAATATATCTATCCAATTCATCAATTAAGGACCAGTCTCTCATTAGCCTCTTGCTCCTCTTTGCTATAATTTCTTTGATGTTTCAATTTGGCAAGATATTCAGATTCTTATTGTTCTTTTCATGTACGCAACAACGGTTAGCTCATGATCTTTCTGAATTCTGTACGCAATTTCATGGGTAGTGTTATACAATGCCATATAGCATATCTTCTTATATTCAGGTAGCTGCTCCATCACATCAAGATCTCACCTATGAATAAAAGTGGTTTCACATTTTAGTTATTAATTTTCAAATTAATCCCATTAGTTGAGTTTGTTAATGCACACAAATTTGATGTACAGACCTTGTGATTGCTTCGGTGAAAAGAAAAAGTTCATCCAATGAACCGTAAGTCTCAAAGATATCATCCACAACTAGCAAAATTCAGATGGTTTTTGTAAATTCAATGCAACTATTTGAATAACGAGGCTTTGGAAAATCCCCACTGTCCATGGAAAGTTTATATGTCCTTCCATCAGTGCTCCCACTTTTGATGAATTTTGATTTAACACCCCTTATAAGCCTTCTTGAGAAAAACAATCTCGTGCAAGTCAGTAAGTTCATATAAGAATATTGTACTCATTAGTCATATCCTTTAAACTGGCAACAATATTTATATTTAGCTCATCTGCATTATTTCGAGACCTTAAAAGAGAAAAAAAAATAAAAAATTAAATTTATAGATAAATTTAAGATCAATAACAAATATATTTGTCTTGAAAAAAATGCATAGCCTAAAGTTATAAAGCAGATAATTATACCTCACAGAGTTAATTCTATACAATTGGGCAAATTTAAGACTTGATCTTCTTTTGGCAGCAAACTCCCTATTAAGTGGTAATTCTGATCATGAAGGAGAAATGTGTAAGGACCATTACCATTGTTAATACTTGTCTCTATCTTGCCACCAAGAGATGCAAAATGAGAATATCATATTGTAAGATTTAATATTTTATTGAAAATTTCGGCTTCTTCTATCAGTTCCAAACATTTGACTCAAGGAAATTTAGAGCTTCTTTCAAATTTAGCAACTAAACCTTTCCATTCAAACAACATAATGAGAAATCAGGATTTGAACTGTTAATGTCTTTTTAGACACTCCTCATTGTACCTCATCATTGCAAAACATGATTTGCAACAATATGTTGGATCTTTAAGATCATGATAGTCTGAAAAAACATTAAATTGAATAAAAAATAATCATGAAACAAAACAAAATATCCATTAAGAGAATATAACAAACTACGGAGTATAACATGAAGAAACAATTGTAAATAATACCATCATCCTCGGATGAATCGTCTATTGTATTATCATTAGAAACATAATCTAAATCTAAACATTATAGAAATTATAAATTACTCTTCTCTTTAAATTCTCAATTAAAGAAAAATAAGTAATTAATTAAAATGACATGGCACCTGGGGTATCTTTATTATCATCCATTTCAACTATATTTTCTAAAGGATTATCTCGTTCTATGGGGATCTCAGAAGGCTCTGATCTTATATTGGATCCATTCCATGCAACAGACCGAATTATTTTTCTACTTTTAGATATTCTCTTCTTATGCCATGGGGAGAAACAAACAATTGTTATATATATATATATAACGTGTATTAATAAAATATGCCTTTAAATTAACAAATATATAAATGTATAATAATTAGCTTTCTATTATTAACAATTTACCTTCTATTAGAGTTATTAAAAGATTTGAAACGAAGATATGAACTTTCATGTAATCCATGGTTAACAATTGGAAAATCCTGTGTAAAATCTATTTAATGATTAAGCACTAATAATTATAAATAAAATTACAAGTCTAAATATCAATAAAAGAAATAACAAAAATTGGAAAACTTACTTTTAGGATCGTGTAGACGAGTAACTGAAATCATATGACTTTGTCTCATACTAATTCTTCTTTCTCCATTTGAATAATTGGCTTGCATTATTGGACTTCATGAAGCTTGTTAATTAGCCATTATAACCCTTCTTCTATCTCCTGTTGCTTTTTTTCAGAAGAATCAAATTTACCAACCAAACCATAATAAACAAATATTTAAAATAATAATCATGAACATCATAATTAAAATAAACTTAATTAACCAACTTAAAATTAACATTAATTTCAAGTTCAAAATTTTAGTAAAACCTCTCACCATTAAATATATAAGATAGAATATATCTTATTGATGTTTGAATTCCATTAGAATGGACCATATTTGTATCTGGAGACGTTATAGTGCTCTGCATAATATTTTTTCTTCTTTATCTTGCAGATTTTTTCTGACATGAGTCACAATCAGAAACTAAACCTATATACAAAAATTATTGACAAATTGATCAATACAAATGTTTAAAAATTATAGTTGTAATCTTGTTAGAATACTATCTCAACCTTACCATTAGATAAATGATGCATATGACAACTACTTGGGGTTTGAAATGCATAACAACTGCTAGCTCCAATGCACGCATTATGGGAATCCGCAACAATGTCTGTAAATAATAAATAGAATCATAAAAGAGAACCATAATAATAAGTTTATAGAAAATAAAAAAATAATATGTTTAACTAATTATTAGATATATCTTTGGGCAATTAACTATTTGGGATTATTTGTTATTACCATTAACATGCATAACACTTGTACATGCCAACGATCTATTAGTTTCTTGCAAAATGCTTCTTCTTTTTTTTTTTTTTGTCTTGCAAATTCTTTGTCTAAGAAAACACAATTTTAAACTGTATAATAAGAAAATCATAATATATATTACATTTAAAGATTAGGTGCTTCACAATTTAAAATATATAGGCACAACACCTCACATGGAAAAATTCACCATCACACAATAAGCTATTTTGCAAATTCAAGTTTTCTATCAATATATCTTGCATATTGTCATTCGCAATAGCATTGTTCAAAGTAAGAGAAAAGACCTTTTTATCAATTCCCCATCTTTCAAGCAATCAAAACACTTTTCTTGCTAATTAAATCCTTGAATGTGGAGGCTCCATTTTACAAAAAGCAAGGATTTTGCTATTCAAGTTTCAATTATTATTAACAAGGTGAGTAGTTAGACAAATATAACCCTGAGTAGTGTAAGCAGTCCAACAATGTGATGTTAAATAAATTTTATTATCACATTTGCACATATATTGTTTCAATTTCTCCTTTTGTAAACTTCCAAACATCAAACACTGTAGTGCTCTTACTATAATATTTTGCATTTGGATTTAATAGCATCATCAATTCCCTAATCTACTTATATTCAACAAAATTAAACGCAAAACCTTGTTCAATGATGGCCATGGAAATGACTTTACACACATGTTTATGGCCAATTTCTCTTTATCTCAACTTTTCCGCATGATCAATTGTCATTGTAGCCACATCATTAAATTTAGGGAGAATTTTTCACTTTTTCATGTGACACAATAATGTTGAAGTCCTTATTTTAGTACCACCAATCACATACCCACTGCATTTAGCCTTTCCTTTACCGTCTTTCATTCCAATTTTAGTGAAAAATTTCGAAACATTAGAAGTGTAAGTTTTAGCCCTTTTACTTGCTTTCTTAGTCTCACAACTATCATATTTCTTAGTGGGTACAACATGCTCATCCAAAATTTTCAATTCATCATCAATGCTATTCATACTTTGACAAATAATTTCAGAATCCATATTGCAAATCATAACAATCTAACAAATACGATACCAACCAATAGCCCAACAGTATACAAAGAATGCAAAAAACTAGCACAACATGCACACAAAGTGGAAAAAAATCATTTAACAAGACACAGTATACACATACATAGAATAGCATAAACAATTAGAAACTATAGCCTTTATTCTTTGCAACAATTAGAAGTTTACACAATGTCTCATATTTCTAAAAAAATTAAAAAAAAAACTAACAAACTTAGAAACGTTTGTGAATGCAACATACAAACTACAAAATCAATACACAGTGTGGTGTTGAAGGTAGAAACATTACCTTAGGCTTAGCACACAAGGGAACGTCTGGGCTGGGGAACAATGGGGAAGCTGACGCTGCCTGGTCTCAAGGAAAGGACCTTTCGAATGGACTCAAAGGAGCTTTAGCCATTACTCTTGGCTACTACTTATGGAAATTGTTTGCCTTGGCCGCTGCTTCGAAAGGGCTCCATTTGGCTGCTCTTTTCGTGAAGCTGCTCCGTCCCTCTAATGGTCCAACCTTGTTTTTTGGTCTTTGTGTGAATTTTGGCTTAACCTTGCTCTGTGAGACCGTGCCTCTATTTGGCTGCTTTGTTGACTAGTCTGTACGTCTCGTCCATGAGTTGGGAGAAAGGCTTAAAGTTAGGCAAGGCAACTAGGTTTTCAGGTTTAGCAATTTAGGAATTTCCAATCTTGCAAAGCACAGCAATTTAGAGTTTTGGATGTTATTAGGTCTACCTGTGAGGTTGGGCAGAGAAGCCATATAGGCTGGGATGTTAGGTTTTTCTTTCTTTGGGCCACGAGAGTGACATAATAACAAGTGAGGCAATTTTATTTTTACTTCATAGAATTAGGCCAACTCTTCTAAACTTAGCCCAAACTTGCTTAACCCAGGGGTTAAGTGAGCATGATTAAATGGACTTGGTTTTAAGTGAGTCGGAAAAAAGCTAGCCATACCCAACCTTTAGGTGAATTGAGTCAGGTTGGCTTGTGGATTGTAACACACTGTGACGGCTCTAACAAATCAAAACAAGGCATTACTATGAACTTCTAAAGGATCAAGTACCTTAGTTTGCTCTTGAGAAGTCATTAAGATGTCTGATATAATTGAAGATACTTCAATGCTCCGATTAATATATGTTGGTAACTTAAGTCAACTTTCAAGCCATGATTCCATTTCATCACTTTATTAACATCATCATCACTATTTATCCCCATAGAAGCAATTTCACATATAAGGCATTGCATACCTCATCAAGCCACTAAGCTTCAATATTGGTAGTGTAATTATCATAATTGCTTTTCACTAATGTGTGCCTTCATTTCAAATCCTTCCTCCAAAGAGAATACATATTTAGATGGCATTTCTTACATGATTAAACATATAAAGGATGTGTCTACATAAAATACCTCTAAACTCAAACAAATGACGTGCACATTTCATTTCAAATTTTTTTTCATTGAAATACACAGTGGTATTTCATTCTATCATCAACTTTTTTTGTTTCAACAATAGAAAAAGTTAATATTGGTCATTCTTTCCTCTAAAAGTAAGCATTACAATATATTACACAAGCTACCTTCTCCTAAAACTATTTGAATTTTACATTGATAAAACTTTTTTGAAATTGGCATTCGATATCATAAACACTCATAGGGATTAATGTTTTGAAGGAACTGCAATATGCCATGCACTCTTTTTCAACCTTACCTCTAAGAACATTGTCATATTGTTCCATAAATTGCTTCAATATTGTTTTCAAGTTAACATACCCATCAAAGAATACATTTATGCATTCACTTCTTTGTGTTGTAGAGATCCCAACCCAAAATGTGTCCTTCACAAACCCAAGTACACAATGATGTGTATCAATATAAACACCATTCAACCATTCATTGTCATGAATATTGTAATATGCAATCATTTTTTTCAACTATCTGTAATCATAAATGGCATCATACAAACTTGATTTTATTGACTTTAGTCAAAATATCCCCTCAACTTTTTAAGTTTTTTTTTCATTACATGTCAGAAGCATCAATAATGATGAGCTTTTGAAAAAATCTCAATTGCATTTTTCATACCTCTGCCTTGATCAATAATAATAGCATTAGGAGTCCATCCATACATAAATGTCGGCGATGTCTTAAATAGCAAGGCAAAAGTTTTAGTATTCGACAATAAAGTAGAACCCAGCAATATTGATTGATCACGATAATTTACTCTTACGAAAGAAGCAAAAGGCATATCATATTTGTTTGTTAAATAAGTTGTATCAAATGTTACAATATCACCAAGATATTCATATGCAGCCATACTTTTTGCATCTGCCCAAAAGACATTTCTTAATCTGCATTCATTATCCAAATCCATCATATAATAAAAGTTTATATTTTACTTTTGCATTCGAAGAAAATGGTCTTGTATGGCTTCATCATCTCTTGGCCCCTAATATATAGTTTTCTCACGAAATGTTAGATTCTCATGTCGTTAACTTCAACAAGTGATTAAAATTTTTTATCTACACTAATCCCAACCCAATCATTAATTTCAAGCTTTCTTTTCGCTTGAGGGTCTATTTTTCTATTACGTCTTAAAAATTGTATTTTTCCTAGACTCATTTCATGATTGTATTCAAGGATAACTCTAGTAATTTTCATATTTCAATTTAGACCCAAAAATGCATTAAGTTTGACCTTGCATTGTGTTTTTGTGGTTTTTCGAAAGCTTGCTTTGCTAGCTTTCTAATTTTTCAGAATGAGCATAAGATATAGTAAAATAATTCTTTCCATCAATATCATTTGTTGATGTCCTTTTAGAAACAACAAAAGCCTTTTTTTAGGCAAATTAGCATGATGTGTTTCAACCTCTTTCAAAATTAAATATCATCTTCGCTGTAAGTTCTTTAATTTCTTCATTTATTTGTTTTTTAATTTTCTCATTCTAATCAATTAATTTTTCTTTATTATACTCAAATTCTTCATTCTTATCATTCATGCCCTCTTCAGAAGACTTGTTGTCAATGATATTAAATATTTCTTTCATTCTATCAAATTTAACACAAACTCATCACAAGAAGACCAAGTTCTACCTAAGCAAACAAAGTAATGAGCAAACAAAGTAACTCATCCCAAAGTTGCAAAATAGCTAACAATTGTTAATTAGTAAATCAAATATAATCAAATAGAGACTACAATTACCCAAACAAACCTTGCTGATAGAAGTTCTCACAATTTGTTTCTTTTCTTAAGCTAGAATAATGGCACTTAGTTCCTGAATTGTAAACAAATTTAGAAAAAAATACATAAATTAAAATTGTAGAAATAAAATATATTATTTGGATTACACAAAAGGATGACAAAAGAAATAAATTTTGCATGAATACAAGGGAAATTTGAGAGAAAAGAAACACAGATGAAACATAAAAGTGAATCATCACCTGAGTTTTATTCTCTCATGATTTGAAACAAAATGGCTCATCGTCGATAATCAATCTTGCTACCGTCAACATTGATACATACAACGTCTTTCAAGTTCTAATTAACTCTTACTAATTTGTTTAAAAATTTATTGATTAAATATAATAAGAAATAATTAAAACTTAAAGTGGTTTTGCCACCTCACTTAAGTAGTGGGCCACCTTAACTGAGCTGGCTAAATTTGGGATTTTATTCTGATTGCCTGCCAACATTGTAATAACATGATGTCAATGGTTCAATCATCTACCAAGTTATATATCATTTTTTTTCTATAACTAAGTGCTAACACTTCCAATACATCATGACAAAAAAAAAAATTGTCTTGACTAAAAACTTATTTGGATGAGCTTATTAAAAAAGATCTTTTTTTATATGAGTTTTTTTAAATGATCTTTTATTAAAAAAAAGTAAAAGTTATTTTATATTTGGATATAATATTAAAAATTTATTTTTATATTTGAACCATTTTTTATGTTTTCAAATGTTTTTTTTCCAAAAGCATAGAAATCCAACTTTAAAAAAAATATAAGATGCTTTTTTTAGTGCTTCTATTTTTTTTTAAAAAAAAAAACCCACCCAAATCTACCAAAATTTTAAAAAAAAATTATAAAGAAAGCAAATCCAAACAAACATTAAAAGTGATTACTTCTTAACTCAAATTTTGAAAAGAATTATTTGATTATCAAAGGGAAAAGTGTGAGTCATGCTTAATCGATGGATGATTTTGTCCTTTTTGAATTTTAACTTGGGATATGTAAAAGAAGGGAATAGTTAAGCTACTCATCCTCATGTTTGATTTTTTCTTTTTTTTTTCTTTTTTTATATTGGTTTTTAAAGATGTGACAGGAGATTTGAATCCTCTTCTATAATAGAGTTATTCTGTTAGAAAAAAATAAATATAAATTATATTGCATTATGACTTATCATGATGAGTTATAAAATTTATTTTTTATATTTAAAACTTTTTATATATTTCTTTCTCTAACGGGACATTCTCCTATTATTTTAATAATAGGAGAAAATCCTAATCCGATTTGAATATAATTTTACATCTTTAATAAAAATTCAAGTTATTATTATTATTTTTACTCTCTAAAGTGCACATTTCATTTTAGAGGAGCTAAATTTGTAATTTATCACTCAAGTAACATTATCTTATGTAACTATTTAACATTGAGATGAAATCATTATTTTTTAATGTTTTTTTCATTTAAATTTAATAGTTATAAATATGATAAGTTAATATAATTGTGTTAATTTTATTACAAAATACAATTCAAATATTCAAAAAATATTTTAAAAATCGTATAAATGTGATTTCAAACTTGTCATTTTAATTTTTTTAAAAAATAAACTTTGAAAGAAAAAAAGTTTTCAATTCTCAAAAACTAAAGTTGGCTGTAAAACATGACATTTTTCTGAATTTTTATTTTCAAATAACAAACTATAATTCTCAAAATCGAATTGGATCGACTAGTTGAACTAATTCAATTGTAATTCAAGCTACAGTTTGGTTAGTTTTGGTTTAGTGTTCAAAGAAATTCTGAAATCAAAATTTAGACGAGATGAATCAAACATGGATCATTGCATGAGAATGGGTTACTTTGTCATTAAACCATTTATTGCTTTTGGTTAATAACTTCATCATATATCTTATATACCTGTATTATACACCAATATTGAATTAAAAAATCAGTAAATTATTTTCAAATCTTAATAAAATTATACATATAAATATTTCATCAAATTAAAAAAATATTTTAACATATAAATATAAATAAATAAATTTAATATAAAATATATTTATGGAAAAATAATAATTTTAATATTTTATAAAATTTTAAGATATAAAAAGAATAAAAATAAAATAAATATTTAAAATAAATTAAATATTAAGAATTATACAATTAAAAAATACGTATATTATTAAAATTTTAAAATTAGTTTATATATAATTTTTAATTAATATACATATTAAATTTTTAATATATATATATATATATATATATATTAACTATTACAATTAAATCAGTTCAATTCACTGGCTTAACGAGCTCTCCGGTTTCATAACATTGAAAAAAGCCATGTTTCAAAAACCTATATGACTGTGGTGGTCGTCTCCTTGTTCAACCCGGGGTTGAACTGAAACTTTCAAAACGACATCGAATCTTCTCCTTCGCCGGCGTTTCCAATGGCCGGGAACTGCTTGCCGGCTGTTCAGATCACCGGCAGTGGCCGGCCGGTGCTTCTGCCAAACGAAATCGAATGCTTCTTCCTCTCCTCCGTCGACCTTCTCTGCGAGGACGAACACATCACTTCGTTCCCTCATCTCAAATCGGGCCTCCTCATCCTCACCACCCACCGCCTGCTCTGGCTCTCCGATTCCGCCGGCGGTGGAGGTGGCGATGCAAGCTCTGGCTTCGCTATCCCTCTAGGCGCTGTCTCCCACATTTTCTCGCACAAAAAGTCCCTCAAGTCCATGTTCGCTTCCCCAAGGGTCCGTTTACAGCTCTCTCTATCATCGGAGGGTCGGGTTGCTACCTCGGGTTCGAGATCGGTTGTGGTGACGATCGTAGTGAGGGGGAAGGGTGACTGCGACGCATTTTTGGCCAAGTTTTGGGAGAATTGGCGGGCAAGGGCGTGGGAGGCGGAGAGTGCTCCGAGTGCGAGCTCGGCGTCGGGTTCGAATGCTTCTTCTTCTTCCGGTGGGATATATTCGAGCGATGGGACGGTGAGAATGGTGGGTGTGTCCGGGATATTAAGGAAGGAGCAGGAAATGTGGGAGAGTACGGATAGGAGCTTGCACGAGGCTTTCCAGGATTTGAATGCTCTCATGGTAATGTGTTCATGTCTCCCCTCATTCTCTCACTAAAGTGATCATATTTTGACATTTTCTCCTTAATAGACCAAATGAGTACAATGGCAGGTTATGTTGAACTCAGGTGGAATGGAAGGAAAGCAAATTAGTTGAATTCTATGTATCCCAAAAATCTAGTTTTTTTGGTTTTTTAAATGTCTTTTAGGGAGCTGTAATTCTGGCTTAATTGGATTTTCTTCAAAGATGCATCCGTTTTCTAATCCTTTTTTTTTTTTATCATGATTTACTTGGGCAATGAGTTACAAGGAAATATTTTATGGTGTTTTTTTTTTTTTTTTGGGAGAAATATTTGATAGTTGTTGCTATATTATGGTACACATACAGATAATCTAATTTGCATGTTTATCATGCTGGCAAATGTATTCTGAACCATCTTTCCCCTACAATCTATTGATTTAATGCTTATTTCTGAAATGTTACTTTTGTTTGTCTTGAACTGTATGCATTGTAAATTGATATACATGTATTCATTTGTGCAAAATGTGTTTCTATTTTTTCCATTTTGGCTTAGTAAAATTAGAATGAGGAAAAACCACTCGATTTGATTGATGCAGACTAGTAAATCGATTGATTGATTCAATAAATTTCGTGATTTTTTTTTGTTAATTGTGTTGCTGAACTTGTCAGCTGAGTTTTATTTTATGTCGTGCATACAGACATTAACTTCTTGATTGTGACAATTGTAGTTAGGTCTAGAAGTATTTTTGTACTGAATTTAATCCTTAACTGGTTGTGTTTTTTTTTTTTTTTGGTATTAAGCTGTTTGGATTGATATTCAATTTGCAGAGTAAGGCTAAAGAGATGGTGATGCTAGCAGAGAAAATGAGGCTAAAACTTTTGTCTGGCTCAAATTCTCAAACCAATGCAACCAGTGATGAGGAGATGGGTTCAAAGGAAGAGATGCAAGATTGGTTATTGAGTGTTGGTATAATATCCCCTGTTACCAAAGAGTCTGCGGGTGCTTTGTATCATCAACAGTTATCTCGGCAGGTTCTCTAATCTCTCCTCTTTGTTTTATTGACTCAATAAGGCCTTATTTTCTTAGTTAACAACAGAGCATGCAAAATTGTAAAGATATGCTTTTAAGAAGGATGAGTTTTTCCTTTTTTCTTTTTTTTTTTGGGGGGGGGGTGGTTAGCATCTAAAAGATTTATTTGATCTAAACAATTAACATTTGAGGAATTTTGTCATGGAGCCTTTATTCCTGATATTTTTAATAGGGGATTCATTTGGCTTAGCATTTAAAAGATTGATTTGATATGAAAAGAATAATTAAGTTTTCCTAAAGTAGGATTATAAGTGTGATGTGATTCTGTAATACCTCTTCCGGGGTAATGAATATCAATGAAAACTCACTTGTTACTTTTGAAACTCCACGACACAACCCATAGCCGTGTATCCTCCCCTCCCAAAAATAAAAGAAACAGAAATCTTTCTTAGAAATCTGTGTAGACATATTTGACTTTGTTGTTTTCTTTTTCCTCAATCAATTATAATAGCAGAAGACAGTTTTTCTTCACATATATAAAAATATAGTTGATATCATGATGCAAAAGATGGTAGACAGGCTATCTACTTCTTTCCATTTGGGTTTATTTAGAATTTTGTTATCATGAGGTTGCACAATTGTGGTCTTTTAACTTAATTTTTGTGCAAAATTTAAGCCTAGAAAACTTACTCTCTAATTCTTGGGGAGGAAGAGTTGAGATGCTGGTTTTGATATTTTGCTAACTAACTTTCTTGTGTTCATATGATTGGATGTTTTTCTTCCTTATAGAGAAGTAATGCTATGGATTTAATTGATGTTTTACAATGCCTTTTGATGGTTTTCTAGTCGAGAAAAATATTCTAATATGTCCTTTCTAATACTTAGTTGGCAGATTTTGTTAAAATTCCACTTGAGAGAGCTGGAGGAATTATCAATCTTATTGATATTTATTGTGTCTTCAATCGTGCTCGTGGCACAGGTCTCAATAATATCTCTGTCTTCTTTGTTCCCTCATACATGATTATCTTTCAAGTTGTACATTTGTTGAATGAATGTCTTTAATACTTCTTTTGTTTTTGTTGTCTAATGAACAGAATTGATCTCACCAGATGATTTGTTGCAAGCATGTTTTCTATGGGAGAAGTTTGATGTGTATGTATGACATTATCTTCTATTTTATTTGCTTATGTGACCTTGTATTGGTGAATTGAGGTCATATTATAGACGTGGATAGTAGGTTACTTCAAATCACACTCCTTGGGATTCTACCTTGTCTAATGCAATCACATTTTTTGTTTATTGTATTTTCATACATTGATTATGTTATTCATTGTTTCAGCCCAGTAGTACTACGGAAGTTTGATAGTGGAGTCATGGTAATACAAAATAAGTCCCATAGTGATGAGGAGGTGAATTCTCTTTATCATTTCGTTTTATGATAATGTTTATAACTGTTTTAGGTTTTAATTTTGTTATTACCTTGTGAAAATCATCCTTCTCTTGTCTAGTAAAGCTGACTACATAGATTTGACTTGTGCACCAATTGTGAAATTGTGGAATTAGGGTAAACAGGTGGATTGTTGTAGATAGCTTGTACTTATGGTAGTTATGTTTTTCCACTGTTGGCTTGAAAATGAGATGAAATTGTTTTATCTATCAAGTAATTAAACTATTATTATCAGACCAAATATGTCATGTTAATATTTGAATTTCAAACTGGAACTTTAGATCTCCCATTCTTAGTATTGAAAATATTTTTATATCTGCAACAGACTATATTATATCTGCCAACTTATATTGATTTTTCTATTAATGGATGCTTCCTTCTGCCCTAGAAGGTTCTTTCTTGGGGTATGATTTGTTTATCTTCCACCTTTAATATGTTGCTTCATGGATATGAGATAATGTTTTAGATTAATGATTTGAATCTTAGTACTGTCGTTTTATATTGGATTAGGCAGAATTAATTTACAATGTATTGTAAGTTTATCAATAACTTCTACTTATGCTGCAATGTAAGGTGGTCAAATTAAACCTCAGTAACCAATTGCTGTTGGATGTAGGTTTTCGCTAAAATCAAGATGCTTGTTATGAAGCCTGACGCTCTCCGCAGTGGAATAAGTGCTAGTGATGCTGCAATGACACTGGGAGTTGCTCCAGCAATGGCAAAGGAGCATCTCTTGTCTGCTGAGAGCAAGGGTATGCTGCTGTACGGCTTTCTTCAATGTTGTTAGCTGACATAACTGTTTGTTATGATTTACGTTGAATCTTTTCCAGGTGTACTATGCAGAGATATAAGCCCTGATGGATTTCGCTTTTATATTAACTTGTTCCCTGAAATTGATCGAGATATGTATTTGTAAGTAAACTTTCTATTGTTGATATATAGTTTTGGCTTATTGATATTCTGGTCAAACCTGTTCCCCCTTGAGCTAAATTTTATGAATGTACTAACGCTACATTATTTGATGTTTGTTCAGTATTCCTTGTCCTTTTTGTTTTGACTTATTTTTCTCAAGCTCTGTTGATCTTTTTTCAAATTATAAATGATATAGCCATTGAATTCCTTCACATCAAGAAATTTTATTTTCATTTTCTTCCCATCCTTTTTGTACTTTTCAGATTAGAAAAATTATGCTTAGACAATACGGAAGAATAAATATTTCTACTTCAAAAATATAGATAGAGCATGCTATTGATATTATTTGAGAATAGATGCTTCACTTTTTTTTGTAATCCAGTATCACTGGCCTTGCAGTCCATCTTTTTGCTTTGTAGCTGCTCAATAGTTAGCTCCCACGTCTCACTGGTTTCTAGTTTGATATGTTTTAGTAATAGAATAGATATATTTGTTAGCACATGATTTTTTTTGCATTGATTAATTTCATATGCATAAGTTGTTTTGTGATGAAGTGTTGCGCTTGCATTTACGCAGAGTGAAAGATCGAGGAACTTATGCCTCATGGGCAAGGGCAAGCCATGCTCCTGGGTAGAGTTGCAAGCTTGTCAATTCAATTGAACATGGGACAATGCAAGCTTGTTCAATTCAATTGAAGGTATGGACAAGTTTGAGTGCTGAGAACTGACCTGAGACTTGGGCTAGTTTGTGTACTTTGCTCCTTTCTTGGTTTTAGTCATTCTCTACTTCTACCTTGATTTTTGAAAATTTACAGTTTTTGTTTTTTTCTTTTTGGTGAAAGAAAATTTACAGGTTGAAATGATTGTCGAGTCAAGGTCAATGTTGGGGTGACGATTTCAAACATGCCAATATCCTATCACAAACTAGTTAGTATATGCAGGTCAGTCATATTGGTTAGTGTCATTTCCCATGACCTTTCTATGTTGCAGATAATCCAATTGAGGAAGGCATGGCTGAGGCAACAGTTTTGACAATACTTGCATATTGATTGTATCATAATGTACATCTGAGACATGTTTAACTCCAAGATATTGATAGGGGGTTCTTGCAATTTAGAAACATTGCTTAATAACTGTTCTGAAATTATCAAAATAAATTACATTTTTCAGTCATTCTCTCAATTGGCCGAATTATGTTGTTTTTTCAAAATCAACTTACAACTAAAATTTTTGAAATTATAGATCACTTATGTGAAAGGAAAAGGAAAAAGAAAGGGAAATTTTTTTTAAAAAAATTATGTAGAAACTGTGCACTATAAAACAATAATAATTCGGGCTGGTTATTCAAGCCAATATGTTATAGGTAATAACAACTCAAAACGGTTACTTTTTGTTTATGGTAAATATTTTGAACGAAGTTTCTTACCCCGAAAGCATGGTTATATTGGGTGGAAAGATTCTTAAATAGATATGGGGTAGGACAGTACTCTAATACCATAAATAAAAACATATCCACATTAGTGGGTGTGGGATACATGCTCCCAATCCAAGGGGAGTTTATGGTGATGACTGGTTGAATGACTCCTACCAAACAACAAGCAAAGTGTTGGGATCTGAGTGCTTATTGTTCAAGACTATGTGTCTCATTGTCTACATGTGATAGTTTTTCTTTTTGCAAAGAGAAAAGGATGGGTGATGATAATTTTTAATTCGGTGATGGCCACAAGCTCACAATTACTATTTTGTGTCTCTCTTTGAGAACCTTAAGGGGTGTTTGGTTTGTTTTTTGCTTTCATTTTTAATTAATATATTTTCAATTATAATTATAAAAATGTCACATTATTGTCATTTTATTTCCTGTTTTTAAAATTTTATGAAAGAAATGGTGAAAATAAAGAACAAAAATCTTTATTTTCATCATTTCCTTTACAAAATTTTGAAAATAAAAAATACAATGACAATAATGTGGTATTTTTATAATTATAATTAAAAACATATTAACTGAAAATGAAAACAAAATATAAACCAATCAAAATGGTAAAAAAACTCAGCCTATTACTTGATGCCTTCCCTAAACTTTCCTTCCCTATCTTAGCTTTCTCACCCACCTTGATGGTTTTTGATTGTTATTTATAAATCCATTAGAGGCGGATGTCTTTACTTGAGTGTGTTTTGTTTTCGCTCTTAGTAGTCAAAACTCAAAATAATCAACATATCATTTAGTTGTTGCAGTTGGATCAATGTTATTATAGTAGTGTATTTGGAGACTTGAAGATTATTATTGCATTGCACTTTTGCAGGATCGTTTTTGTCCACAATCAGTGAAATTTTGGTGGGGATTGCTACATGTCTGGGAAATGATATATAGAGAAAGGCGAATTAGATTCTCATTTGTTTTATAAACATCTCGAGAGGTGGCTTGACTGTAATTTTGCATTTATGTTAGTGAGAAGTTGGAAACTTTTCAGAGAAAGCCAGGAAATTGTATTCCTACTCTCACTATCCAAAATTTTGACTCTGTCACTAATCACACTATTAATATGTACTGTGTAAGTTTTGTGGCTCATCATTTCTTCAACGTTAATAATCACATTTAATTTTTATAGTACTAATCATGATTAGTGTATAATTAGTTGGAGACAATGATAGGAGATAATGGCAACTCACGTGATGAATGTGACACAAATTGATTAGTGTGATGTAAGAGTATTATTTTACACCTAGTATACTTAAGAATATCTTTATTAGGTGTTGCTACAAGCCCTTCTTTTCTCTAGATACCAATACGCTTGAGGCTTTTTTATATAAAAAAATGTAATTTTTTTATTTACCGTTATGTGCTTTTGTGAAATTATATATCAAAATATGCTGGAATGTGGGAAAGGACCTGGGCGACTTCTTACTTATACGAAACAAATTTTGTTATCAAAACACGTTCAGGCAACTTCTGAACGAAAGCAAAAAAAAAAAAAAACAATAGCAGTTGAGATGACTTCTCAACTGATTTTGAAAAAAAAAAAATAAACACAAGTGAGAAGTCATTTTGACCTGGGACAACTTGCTACCTGAAGAAAAAAATAAAATAATGCAGTGCATAAGAATTTTTCCCTTAAATTCAGTGCTGCATAATATTTGCACGTTCTCTCACGTGTAAAATTTAACTCACTCATCACTCCCTCTCTCATGTTCACACACGGCACCAGAGATTCTCTGTTATTCACACACACTCATCTCACCCTCACACACTAGGCACGGATTGAACACATAAATCCAAAAGGGAATATATTTCCTAATGGTTACTCTCACGCGTAGTCGATTCCCTTCCTCGGTAACACACACTTGCACTACACTATAAAACCCTTCCTCCTCTGCACATTCAGACACTCCACTAACACTTCAAAAAAAAAAAACGTCACCACTTCATATATATTGTTTTCAATTTTTCTAATTGTTATTTAGTTTTAGTTTTTGTTTATTCAATTTAATTTGAATTTTCGTTCTTTTTTTTTTTTGGTATTTCCTGGTATAAATGGATTCAACTTCATTACTTAGATTGCAAGAGCAACATATATCTTCATTTATCATTTACAATGTAAATAGATTTTATAATTTTAATTTTAGGTTTATTAATTATTTTTATTACATTATACTAATCAATTTAATTATTATGAATATGATTCATGTGTCTTACGTTGTAGGCAAATTAAATTTGAGGAATTGCATCCATATATTATAAAAAACTTGAAATTAGCTGGATTTTATCATGTATGCCAAATTTAATGATTTTTGCTTGACCCATCTTTAATAAGTGTTTTGGTTGAGAGATAAACACCTGAAACACACACATTTCATCTTCTATGTGGTGAATACACGATGACACACCATCATCATCATCACCAAGTGGGACATACCTATATCGAATACTCTCATTACCAATATATCCATATCTAAACTTAATATCTTATACTCTTTTCCTATCTCCAAACTTTGATTTTTGTCTAAATTTTTGCTCTCAATTCCTCTACTGTGATATTTTCATCAATGCAAAAGCTTTTACAAAATTCACAATTAAAAGGCCCAAGGTAGACAGATTACCTGGGAGGTATTTCATAATACTTTCTTAGATAAATATTTTCCTAATAGTGTGAAGAATGAAAAGGAAGCAAAATTAATTCAACTTCGGCAGGGAGGTATGTCTGTGGGCCAATATGAGGCTAAGTTTGAAAAGTTAACATAATTTTCCTCTTATTTGAGATACAACCTAGATGAGAGATGGAAGGCAACGAAGTTTGAATGGGGTTTGTAACTTGAAATCAAAAAGGAAGTGGGAACTTTAGAAATTAGAGATTATGTGGTGCTGGTAAATAAATGCAGAATAGTAGAGAAAAATCTTATGGAGTTCGTGAAAGATAAAGAAAAACTAAATTTCTTTAAGAGAAAGAGAGATAGAGGTAAATCAGGAAGCAGTAGTACCAGGTTTAGACCTAACCAAGAAAAAGGAAAACAAGAGCAAACAGGCAGTGTATGTAAGAAATGTGGTAGATTTCATGGGAACAAACCGTGTCTGCAAGGCCAAAATGTTTTCTATTCATGTGGTATGCCAGGTCACATGGCTTGGGAGTGTCCCAGAGGATAGGGGTTAACCCATTACCACCTAGATCACAAACCAAAGGCATAGTGTTTACTTTTAGTGGGGAAAAGGCAACTCATTCTCCAAATCTAATATAGGGTAAGTGTTTAATTCAAAATAAAATTTTAACTGGATTGTTTGATTCAGGAGCTACTCACTCCTTCATATCCATTGATTGTATGAATCATCTGAACTGACCTGTGTCTATGTTACCATATGATTTGCCTGTTTCTATTCCCACTAGAGGAAAAATATTGACCTCTCAAGCATGTTTGAACTGTTGTATCTAAGTAGAAAATAATCTGTTACTACTGACCTTGTTTGTTTGCCTCTATCACAAATTGATGTCATTCTTGGAATGGATTAGATGTCCGCCATTAATGTTGTTCTGAATTGTCCAGAAAAAGCTATTGAATTCATGCCTAAAATAGAGCACACACAAGCACTTGATGAATCTATATTTCTTACTGCCATCTAGGTCAGGAGATGTTTAAATGTTGGATCACAAGGATATGTTCTCTTGTCCTCTTTAGATTTTGAAGTTAAGCAGGATGTAAATAATATCCCTATAGTGAGAGAATATTCTGCAGTGTTTCCATATGAAATAACTAGTTTACACCTAAGAGAGAAGTGGAATTCTTAATAGATTTGATCCTGAGAGTAGGTCCAATATCCATAGCACCCTACAGAATGTCTCCTTTAGAGTAGGGTGAGTTGAAGAAACAAATAAAGGATCTATTAGCCAAGCAATTCATATAGCCAAGGGTATCACCTTGGGGAGCTCCAGTGTTGTTTGTGAAAAGGAAAGATGGAAGCTTAAGACTGTGTGTAGATTAGAGACAGTTAAATAAAGTAACCATCAAAAAATAAATATCCACTCCCTAGAATAGATGATTTGTTAGATTAACTTAGAGGTGCAACAATTTTTTCTAAAATAGATCTAAGGTATGGTTACTATCAAATTAGAGTTAAATAAGGAGATATCCCTAAAATTCCTTTCAGGACTAGATATAGGCATTATGAATATCTGGTGATGTCATTTGGTCTTACAAATGCCCCGCAGTGTTCATGGATTATATGAACTGAATTTTTAGACTATATTTAGAATAGTTTGTAGTTGTCTTTATAGATGACATTCTCATCTATTCCAAGATAGTAGAGGAACATAAGCAACACCTCAGAATAATATTGTAGGTTTTACAGGAAAAATAATTATATACAAAATTAGAAACGTGTGAGTTTTGTTTGAAGGAAGTGAAGTTCTTAGGCCATGTTGTGTCTCAAGGAGGGATACTAGTAGACCCTAGCAAAATAGAAGTAGTGGTTCATTTGGAAAGACCTACAACTATAATAGAAAGAAGGAGTTTTCTTAATTTGACAGGTTATTATAGAAGATTTATAAAAGAATTCTCTCAATTGGTTATGCCATTGACAAGATTGACTAGGAAGGGCAATCCTTTTGTGTGGTCATAGGAATGTGAGGAAAGTTTCCAGGAGTTGAAGATTAGGCTAACTACTACTCCAATGTTAGTGATTCCTAATCCCTTAGAAAATTTTGTAATATACAGTGATGCGTCTAAGTAAGGTCTTGATGCAAGATGGGGAAGTAATAGCCTATACTTCTAGACAGCTTAAACTAAATGAGAAAATTACCCTACCCATGATTTGAAATTAGCAGCAGTGGTATTTGCCTTAAAAATTTGAAAGTATTATTTGTATGGAGTTAAATTTGAAGTGTTTAGTGACCACAAAGGTTTGAAATACCTTTTTGACCAGTAGAAGTTGAATATGAGGTAAAGAAGGTGGATGGAATTTTTGAAAGGCTATAATTTTGAATTAGTATACTAACTAGGAAAAGCCAATATGGTGGCTAATACACTTAGAAGTAAGTCATTGCATATGTCCCTTTTAATGATTCAAGAGTGAAAAATTTAGAGATTTGAGGTTGCTAAAACTGTGCAGTCAGGTAGTTTGTATATGAATGATCTCAAAATTGTAAATGAATTTAGGAGTCAAATTAAGGAAGCTTGGGAAATAGGTACTTTTCTTCAAAATCTAAAAAGTTAGATTCTTCAAGGAACACAGAAGGATTTCAATTTATCTTTAATTAGTTATTTGTTTTGAGGAAACTATTATTTAATTAATATTTTGTATTTGATTAGAATTACTACTCGTAGGTTGTAAACATGCTTTAGGTGCATTTGATATTATGAAGTTTTAGAAATATATCAATAAAACTACAAACTTTTCTCTCAAGCATAGAGTTGCTTGTTTCTTTTGAAGGCTAAGTCGAATGCTAGCCTTTTGTGTTCAAACTAACTTACTACATCAGTTGGTACCAGAGTGGGTTAACTCCACTAACATGATGGCAAATGATATGGTTGTAGGAAGTTGTGGTCTTCTTGATGGCGATCAAAGGGTTGAGGCCTCACAATTTGCAGAGCAAGATGATTGGGGTGGTCTTAAGGGTTTTCGAGCAATGGATGGATATCATATTCTAACGTTTAGAATGACATTTTAAAGAAATTGTAGATCGACTGGATACTATGCCTTTAGATGCCAACAAAAATTAGAATGACGATAGGCCACATACTAGAGATGATATTGCTTATGGGCAGCCTATCAATAGACTTGTTCCTGCATTTGAAGGTAGACCACATGTTTATGTGGAGGAGTCTGATGAGGAAGATGATTTCATGATGGAACCTATAAGGAACATTGGGCATGGGACACATGATCATTACTAATTAAGTCTTCACAAAAAGGAGCTTTGGTGGTGACTAAAAGTGATCACTGATTTAAATAATCATTTAGTTGTCTTTGAGCTAAAATATAAAAAAGAAAAAATAAACCTATTTGAATTAAAATACATGAAAGGAGACCCAATTATTGAGTAATAGTAATGAATCAGGATCTTTTCCTGTTAGTGAAATAACAGGAGAGTATATTGTTAAAAAGAGAAAAATATAAAAAGTTTCAAAATATAAAAAGTGGACTTTATAACTATCATGGTGGGTCTCTAGCACATTATAATTTTTGTCTGTCTATTGTGTCTATGTATCTCTAACAAAATGGTTATATTATAGAAAAGGATCCAAATCCAATAGTAATTACTTATAGGGAAAATATACAAATACATTAACTTTATTGCATTGTAAAGTAGAATCATAGACTTGCTAACTTGTTTATGAAACTTTCTTAAACTTTTCAAAACATATGATTTAATTTTGTTTATTAAGATGAAATTGTTCATCACATGACTTGCAAACATGTTCGTTAATACACGTGACAGTCTCTCATTTATCTATATTATTTTATAAAAAAATTAATTTTTTTTATCTTTTTGGTTTATTTTATTTTTAAAATAAAATAAATTAATTAATTAAGTTAATACAATAAAAAATATTATAATTTTTAAAATAATGTGAATAGATGATATACTCCTATAGATGTTTGGTATGACTATAATGAGGGTTCCACTGAGATGACGTGACAAACCATCAAGTTAACATGGCAGTAACTAACACCTTGACACAAGGGTACATCAACTAGAAAGGAGTCTTGGTGATAAGGATAAAACCTTCATCCCTACAAACATGGATTTAACTAAAGGATTTACTTATCACTATAAGGTTAAACACTCCTAACATAATTGTTATAGCTAGCCTATACAAGAAAGGCTACCCCAAGTATAAATCAATTCACTTTCACCGGTCACCACTAAAAAATATAAAGCAATTTGATCACTACATTTAATGATGACTGTATTATACACCTTTAACTTGGGATTGTATGTTACAATATTTCGCTTGCTAAAGCATTTAGACCTTTTCAACCTTTTTTTTATGGAGCGAAAATAGGAAACGTAAAAAGTAAAATAGAAAGAAAAGAAGAAGAGGAAATATATAGAAAAATTTCTTTTTCTCTTATTGTGCTTGGATGAAGAGAAAAAAGAGAGAAATAAAATGAGAAATAAAATTTTCTCTTGTATAGTTGTGTAGAAAAAGAAGAGGGGAAGGAAATATATTCACATGAAATGACAAATATAACCTTATACCAATTCAATGAAGTTATTGGACAAGAAAGAGAAAAAGATGGATAAACTTGTAATTGTATAATTTTCTTCTCCCCGCCTTAATTTTTTTTTTTCTGCTGCTGGAAGATACTTTTTTCTGAGCCCCATGTCTTATATTTTTCTTTTTCTCTAGAGTTCTTCTCTAACCAGACGCAAGAATAGTTTCTTGTTATCTCATTTCTTTTCTTGCCCTTTCTCTCCTCCCTCTTTTCTATCTATCCAAGCAATGCGTTAGTGACTGCTGACTTCAGTCATCACTAAAAAGCATTTTCTTTTTGGAAAGAGGGGTTAGAACTCATGAGAACTCATGTTTTCCATAAATTCACTAATTAATTAGCATTTTGTCAAAAACTTCAATAGTCTAGTGGCATCAAAACTAAAGAAGTAGTGTGTGAATGTTAAAATTAAACCTCACATACAGTAATAAAGAGGCTAGTATACTACATTGTGCACACAACCAAAGGGGAAAATATGGTAAAAGATAAAAGAGAAAGCAGGAACGCTGTAAATACAAGAAACATTTGAGAAGCCCTAGAAAATAAAACAAGCAGTACAAAGATGTAGAAGAAATATATATATATCAACATGGTCCTTTTATTATATCATTTCACTCTTTCAACCCGTTTATATGTTACAAGATTTAAACAATATATTGAATGTTTAGAATTTGACTTTAAACATGAATTTTGGTATTCAGAGGGCAACTATACCAAGCTCACAAAGACAAAACTAACGCCCTCTTGCCTAACCTTGAGCCACCAAACTTCAACGTTTTTTCTTATTACTCGAACCTATGTAATTTAAACTTTTTGGCATTGCGATAAGATTTTATTAAGTTTAACCTTTTTTTAGTAGAAAGGTTATTGAGTTTAGCTTTATGTAATTATTTTTTGCTTTGGTCCTAATTAATATGTTCTATATCAAATTTAGTTTGTTTATGAAAATTTTACTTTCCAATGCCATATATTCAAATTAGGGGTGGCAAAATAATTCATAAATCTATTACTCATGCAATCCATTCAACTATAAATCCAATCCATTCCTTCCACTAATTATAATAATTTTAAGGAATAATTACACTGACCTCCATAAAATTAGCGATTATTATATACACTGGCATCCTTTTTATTTATACCTATCTTATTTTGTTATTTTCAAAAAGTAATGGTGCATGAACCATATATTAAACAGGAGCAGTAGGTATATATTTCTCAAACAAAAAATAATATAGGATGTAACAGCTATAATATAATGTAAGGGATGGAGATGTAGTTTCTCAAATGAGCATTATAAAAAAAGATAAATTGCGGCGGTTTTTTTTGTCAATTTGTAGTGGTTTGAAAAAGTGCCACATTTATGTTGCTACAAACATTTTGTGAAAGTTTTTTATTGACTGCCGTTACTGTAATTTGCATCGTTTTATACCTCTGCTATTTTGTTCAAAAATTACAAACATCTACTTGTGTGGATTTAAAACTGCCGCAATTTGATTTTTAAAATTACTATTTTCATTTTGTGGAAGTTTAAAACCATCGCAATTAATTTAGTGGAAACTAATTTTATTAAAAAAAATTCGAGCAAATTCCATATAATTTGTTTGGTAGTAAATTCCAAATAATTTAAAAACAAATTTGATATACATTTAAGCTGTATAATCATAAGTATAAAACTGACTGCCCTACAACAGATATTTTATCCAACAAAATAATAATACATTACAGCAATGGCATAGTTTTAGGCCTTTCGTTTTTTCTTTTTGTATTGTCAGTACAGAATCTGGCATTGTTTCTTTCCTTGGCCATTCATAATACAAAAACTCAGCTGAGGGAATGCTTTTGTTAAGAAATCCACCAATTGATCCCTCCACACCATGGCATCATACTCGGTAATTGCTTTGTCACTCCATCCAAATCCTAGCAAGTCTATGGCATAAACCTTGTGTCTTTTTGCCAAATTATGGAACGTTGTACCTAGTTTGGTGATTTGAGCAAATTCAGTTAAGTGAATATCTACCTAAGAACTCATAAGAAAAGCGCAAAATAATTGAAAATCAAATAAAATCTAATTAGAGACAAATTAAGTCATTCTAGATAAATCCATCACTTAAATTAAACAAGTCAAAGTTATAGAGGAAAAAAAATATTATATACCTTCAAATTTCAATATACCTTCAAAAATGACTTGAATATATCTCTCTTGATCAGAGACACTTAATCTAAGTGAAGTTTCAAACTAAAATGTTTATCCAAAATCACATTCACTAATTTATAAACTAATTCGTATCAAGAAGAAAGAAAAAAAAAATTCCATGCATACCATGAGGTCTCTATGTTAGTCAAAACTTTGTTTCTTCTGCTCCATACATGTTTCATCTCTCCTGCTCCATACTGATACAGACTACTTCTGAGAGATTCCTCTCATGTAGAGAAAGATTGACCGGGAGAGATTCCCTTGTGTTACTCGTGACCCACAGTCACAAGTAAAGTTATATATATATATATATATATATATATCATAATGAGAAGTTGCTGTAGTGTAGGACAACTTCCCAATGTTAAATTTATTATTCTTTTTCTAACACTATTGAATTAGGACAACTTCTTAATTGGGTTGTTAAATTTTTTTTTTTAAATTTTGTTTTATATAGGTAAAAAGTTGTCCTAGTTCAGGACAACTTCTTACCTTCCCACATTCTAACATATTCGATATATAATTTCATAAAAATAGATAATGATAAATACAAAAATTTATATTTTTTTATATAAAAAAGCTTACTTATTTTAAGTTGTCAAATATTTGTTCATTATTAACTTTCACAATAAATATTTAAGAATTTACAAATTATAATTACTAATCAATAAATGTTTAATAACTCTTCAAATATCGTTAAAAAAAAAACATAAATAACGTAACACTCCCTTACTTATTTCCTATAATTGGCAGTAATACATATCCTTAAGATTGGATTTGAAATAACTAAAACGAAATTGATTTAATTTAATCGAATTTAATTTGAAAATAAATTATCTTATTTAGAATTCATTATAAAATTAAATCAATTCTTATTTCATAATCTTTTAAACAAAAGTTTTATTTATACATTAAATTAGTTTTTGAAATTTATAATTCCAAACATAGGTCACATTTTCTACTTTCTACGCATCATCACTCTATATAAGTTATATGGTATTACCCTAGTTTGATCTTTTTGTTTTAACACGAATTAACACCCCTAACTACGAGTTTGCACTTTGTAGTATTGGGTCCACGTACGTGGCATCAACACGAACCCACGTTCGAAACGACGCCGTCTGGCTCGTGTTCCCCACAGTTAAAGTTCCGAACCGAAGGCGAAAGAAGCTACCGCAGGTGTTGCTTTGCTGCAGAGCTGAGCGAGTTGACTCAGTGAGGGGAACGAAAATGGCGAATGTTCTTCGGAACGTGAAGGTGCCTCCCAACTCGGTGAGTCTCGATGAAGCGAGGCACCGAGTCTTCGAATTCTTCAAGACAGCCTGCAGATCCTTACCAACCGTCATGGAAGTCTACAACCTACACGACGTCGCTACCATCTCCCAGCTCCGCTCCACCATCGCCTCCGAGATCCGCAGGAACTCCCACGTCGCCAATCCCAAGGTTCCATTTTTTTACCCTTCAATGAATTTACTTCACCATCGATTTTCGCCACCTTCCCCTCCGCCGCCCCCCTCTTTTTTTTTTTTTTTTTTTTTCAATTTTGGAACTTCTTTCCTAATGGGTTTCTCGTGGGTTAAGATTTTGGGTTTTGGGGTAGAAAATAAATCAAAACTATATCAATTCACTTCATTCTTATTTGTTGATGTTGGTGAAATTCAAAATTGAATGTGTTTTTGTTTAGAAGAATTTTCTTGGTGAAACTAACATAGGTAGAGCTTGGAAGAGCTAAAAATTCAACATTTTCTCTATTAGAAGCATTTTGGGTATATATTGTGAAAGGCAGTGCTGGCAGATTGTTATTTATTCACCGCCACTTGAGTGTTTGATGATAATAATGGAGTTCATTATAGAAGTGTCATTGGCAAATCTCTTGCACATTTAGCGCCATTCTCTAAGCAATTCAGTGCTCTATGAAATTGAAGTCATAGACTTTGTGTGTGTTTTCTGGAACTTACTCCCTCCCTTGCTGTTGTATTGGTGGAGACTATCCATGTACAGAGAAACATGAATTCAAGCATCATTGTTTCTTTTCATTGTCTTTTTGGCTTGATGCACGCATTGTAACTATCATGATTAGGAGTTTTACATCTCACATTTTCCTGATTTGGGCGTTGGACCCAAAAATTTCCTCTTTGAAATTGTGGTAGCCGATAGGTATTCTTAGTTGTGAGCCAAGAGCATTACAGTTCTTAATGGGGCTGTGTGCTGATGATTCAAGTTATAATTTTTGACTGCAGGAAAAGAATAGAAAAAGGGGATAAATGGGTTTCAGAGTGTTGATTTGACAATTTTTGAGTTCTGCTTTATTTTTTTATTTTTTATTTATTTTTTATGCAAATGACTATGGTGTAAGTGGTCCTTGTATAATATACCTTTTAATTGTTTTTCCCCTTCCCTTGTTTTTTGTCTTTTTTAAACTTTGGAACTTTTTTCCTAATGGGTTTCTCGTGGGTTAAGATTTTAGGTTTTGGGGCAGAAAATAAAATTAAAACTATATCTATTCATTTCATTCTTATTTGTTGATATTGGGGAAATTCAAAATTGAATGAGTTTTTGTTTACAAGATTTTTCTTGGTGAAACTAAAATAATTAGAGCTTGGAAGAGCTAAAAATTCAACATTTTCTCAATTACAAGCATTCTGGATATATCTTGTCAAAGGCAGTACTGGCAGATTGTTATTTATTCACCACCACGTAAGTGTTGGATGATAATAATGGAGTTTATTATAGAGATGTTACAAATCTGTTGCACATCTAGCACCATTCTCTAAGCAATTTAGTTGTCTTTGAGATAGAAGTCATAGACTTTGTGTGTGTTTTCTGGAACTTATTCCCTCCCTTGCTGTTGTATGGATTGAGAGCATCCATGTGCAGAGAAACATGAATTCAAGCATTATTGTTTCTTTTCATTCATCATTTTCGCTTGATGCATGCATTGTAATTATCATGGATAGGAGTTTGACATCTCACAGTTTCATGATTTGGGTGTTGGACCCAAGAAGTTCCTCTCTGAAATTGTGGTAGCTGATAGGTATTCTTAGTTGTGAGCCGAGAGCATTGCAGTTCTTAATGGGGCTGTGTGCTTATGACTCAAGTTATAATTTATGAATACCGGAAGAGAATAGAAAAAGGGGACAAATGGGTTTCAGAATGTTGATTTGACGTTTTTGAGTTCTTGAATTTCTTCTTTTTTTTTTTGGCAAATGACTGATGGTGTAAGGGTCCTTGTCTATACCTTTTAATTGTGTCTATCCTTTTCATTTCTTTTCAAAGGCATTCTATTCATAGAAAATAAATCATAGTATGTGTGTGCCGGCTCTTGAAATAATGTTGCATATTGGCATTACTTAATCATCCTTAGAAAGTTTGTGATGTAGAATAAAAAATGCTAAGGATTAATCATCCTTAGAATGTTTATTTAAACCATAAAGACATATTTAGAAAATTATTTTCTGTTTTTATTGGCTCTCTAGGATAGCTAGTTAGAAATTGACTAGTAAGCATCATCAGTTTGATAATTGTTAGAGATATAAAATCATTTATGTGTCTTCACCTAATAGTTTAAGCTTTTGGGATAGTTGGTTCATGACATGGTATCAGAGCCTCCGCGACCAAGTGGTCAGGAGTTCGATCCTTGCCGCCCCCATTCTTCACAATTAAGTTGAATTTCAGTACAAGGTAAGGTGGGCCTGTGCATTGTCCACGCTTCAAGCCCAAAGGGCTCTTGCGTGAAGGGGCATGTTAGAGATATAAAATCATTCATGTGTCTTCACCTAATAGCTTAAGCTTTTGGGATAGTTGGTTCATGACAATAATCATTGAGCATGGATGCGAAATCAACTCTTCAAATGCTGGAGAACCTAGGGACTCAGACTTGTTAGCTCTATGGATCTTTCTTTTAAATTTTTGTTGTCACCTCAGTAGTTATCAAATATTATGATTGGCATGTTCCTAAATCAGAGAAAGATGTTTCTGTTCGTCAACATCCTGTTTCTTCAGATACATTTTTAAATCACTTTTCATTTTTGGAACCATTGCAATTGTTGATTTATAGCCTCCTCTTCCCACGCTAATGTACTTTCAAACATTTAAGTTAATTACATGCCTAAATTTTGGGGATGTGTGATTTGACACAAGATTGAACTCAAGGTTTGTGGTGAAAATTAAATTTGATACTTTCAAATTGGACATGCTTGATGAAAGTTTCAAGAGGTAATGCTTTGGAACAAATAGCTATTCTAAAAGAAGGAAGTTTTGTCAGTGGTTTGAATGGATATTCTGCTAAAGATTTTAGGTACCTATTAAAGGAGGAAACTTTAGTCAATGGAGTATGATGAAGCTATGTCTTGGCTTCTATAGGTTAAAACATGCCCCTTGAATATTCTTGTATAGGTTATTTATATTATTATTCAGTCCTTTAATTTGTTTTATGAGAGTGTTTTGTACTATGAATATTTTTGGCCACAGTATCTGCCGTATTTGAAGCCTTTAGATTTTGTATAGTGGCGTGGCAATGGTTCTTACTTCTTAGATATTGGCATATTGCATGGTTGAACACTTGGAAAATGCAGACAGTTTCCAATGGGTTGTCAAACTTATCAAAATTTCCCTTTCTAATAATTTCTGCATCCTAATTCATCAGCATGGTATGTAGGATTTCCTAGTCTTAGAATTTAGTGGTGTGATTTTTAACAGGATAAGTATAATTTAAATAATAATAAGGTATCATAGAGTCCGCAACCCTTTGATCTGATGTCACCTTGTCAGATTTCAAGAAGGTGGGGAGGTATCATGGTTTTAAATTTATCCATGTCATGATGGAAAGGTATGAAAAAGATAGACTGTATTTTGCTTATGTGTAATGTAATTGAGGCTCCAAGCATTGTGCAATGCTGGACCAAATTTTGGGTGTTCCTAGTTGGCAACCAGGGAATAATTTTTTTTAACTGTATTAGGTATTCGCAAATCTGTGTCATAGTGCATTGCCAGATGCTTTTAATTGTTGTATTTTGACCATTGTAAAATATTCATTTATTATTTTACTGTTGATTTCTCTTCAAATGAATCTGTAACATTACATGTCATGGCATTCTGAATTTTGCTATATTTTTGCCAATTGAGTTATTGTCTTTTTTATGTCTCCATTTATCTTTTCAAATTTTTTATGTCTTGAGTTATCTGAAACTTGTCTGACTCTTCCTTTGGTCCCTAGCCATGATAAAACTTCCAAGCATGAATTCCTGGTTTCTGTGATTGGGCTCAGTTCCTCTTCCCTGCCATGCAAAAGAAGCCATGTATTCTACTTGCATATAGTATTCATTGAATGTGGTTAAGTATGTCATGGATTTTAGTGCATCAAGGCGAGTTATACATGCAAAGATTTTGAATATGATTATTTACTATGATGTTTGGGTAAAGGGGAAGAATTTTAGCTGAAACAAGGTTTTACCATTATCACTAATATTTGTGGACATTCAGGTGATTGATATGCTGCTCTTCAAGGGGATGGAAGAGCTGAAGAACGTTGTGAACCATTCAAAGCAGAGGCATCATATCATTGGTCAGTATGTGGTTGGTCGGCAAGGGCTTGTGCAGGATTTGGGCACGAAAGACCAGGGCATCTCTAATTTTCTAAAGAATTTCTACAGCAGCAATTACTTTTGAAGTTTGGTCATGAGGTGTTCTCTGTTTGCTTAAATAAAGAATTATCTGACTGCTCTGTATTTCACTACTGGATGAAGATAATACCATTGGTGAAGTCACTTGGTTTCAGATCAAACTGCTGTTTTCATTTTTCCTGGCATAATTTAAGCAAGTGATCTTTTGTTAATTTTAGTGCATGCTGCTGAAATTATTGTCATGTATTTACCTTCATTGGAAATGGTAAAAATTGTCCCAAATGAATGTATTGGCATAGCATGTCAGAGAGTAAAGGATAACAAATTTTGAGTAATGCCATGATATTAGGTTGCTACAACATGGAGGTACTCCTAGTTGTTTATAGTGCATTCTGGCATTACATTTCCCTGTAGTTTTTCCTTTTAGGTCTTCAAGTAATTGTTGGAAGACAGCTTGGGAACAGAGTGTCCTTCCCACAACGATTGTGGGTGGAATCAACTAGTTATACAGCAGACTTCTAAAGTTTGCTTTTTCATTTGTCAGTTCTATGTGCAATTGGGACAAAACTTGAAGACCTATGTTTTATGGTGAGTTCTATCTTACCCAGGGTGAAATAGAGGGTTTAATTATCTTGGATGTATGCAATTTCTTGACACATAGTCAAACTAGTAATTTCACTTTTCTCTTCTAGTTATACTGCTTTTTAATTGTATATCAATTAGAGGATAAGAGTGAAGTTCCTAGTTTAACTTTCTCTCAAATTATTATTGGAGACGTGTCCATGATAGTTTGACTTTGTTTTCGGCCTGTAAAAAAGAACACTCCATCTTTTGTACCTGTAAAAATAGAAATAACACAAACCCAAGAGCTTTGAATCGAATATACCCTTTATTTTTGTCCTTCGAACCAAGTAGAAAATAACTTTTAATAGTTTCACTGATTGACTGAAAAAGAAAAGTGGGTTCGGTGTCAGTTCCATTGGTAGATGGTGATATTTATTCCCTTTAAAGCAAGTAGCTGAGTACAACATGAAGCTGAAAGGATTATGCTACCAACTACTTTAGACTTGGTGGTGGCGGGGGAATAATAATAAAAAAATAAAGGTTATATTGAATAGTTGAAACTAGAAATCCATCTGTTCTTACATTTTCGGAAAGTTTTTTATTTGTCCCGGGGGGATTTGAGGGGAGGGAGATTCGAATTCGAGGTGCAGATATATCAAGACAATTTGATTGCTGTATAGTCACTGACCTGATCGGCGAAACTTAAGTAGGTTTCAACAGCTTTATTCAAGTCACTAGTGCTTAAGAAACGTAGGAGGTGATTAAATTTAGAGGTCTAATTTCTCTCTGTTTTTCACACTTAATTTAAGCCTTTTTCTTCTATTTTATTTTGTTTGCTTTTTTATATTTTTGCAAATTTTTCTTTTTTATTATATTTGATATTCTAATTGAATGACGTTTGAAATTTAGACTTTTGACTAATTTAATATTTTAAATATGTTAAACTATAGGTTTTTTCAGAGGTAATCATTTCTGTGTCTTGAGGCATTATTCCTTTCACTAGGAGCGACTTTTGTATTTGTTTCTTTCCGATTTTTTCATTTAAATAATTATATTATTTTGTAACAAAATTATCACTCTATTTTATAAAAGTACTTTTGTAAATTATTTTTTTGATAACTTAATATGATAATTTTATTAAAAACTATTGTTATCCAGAGGGTTGATCATATGCATACTCTACTAACAAATTTTTGTATGACCAGCCTCTATAACATAACCAGTTAAAATGTGATTATTCAAATAATAATAACTTAGGAAAAAAAAATTATAGTCAGCTTTTAAACAGAATAATCAATCTTAAAATTATTTTTTTGTGAAAATTACCCAAAAAAAAAAGAAATTTTAATAGAAATATGGACAGTGGAGGAACAAATGTAATGATTCTTTGCAAAAATGTGACTGTCTTTTGTTAACAAAGGATAATTTTTATTTTATTTCTTTAAAAAAGCAGGAAGTAAAATAATTGCTTGATGTACTACAGGGAAAGTTTCCACAAAAGGTACCCTACAATAATTTCTAATGATAATGAGACCCTGTCATGGAGGCTTTTGAACTTCCTATGAGAGATTTACTGTTCCTTGTCTTTGCACTCTTGTTCATGTTTAGCTAAATATTATTTTTTTAAAAAAATTATTCTTTTTTAAAATTTTTAATAAAATTTTAATCATAAATTACTTTAATTATAAAATAAACTAATCTAAACATACACGAATTCTTTGCTTCTAAATGAAGAATTTCACATCAATAATGTAATTAAATAATATATATATTTTTATATATTTAAAAGGATAGATCATTTGTGCACGGTTATATCTAATATTAAATCGTAAGTGTTTTCCCAATTGAGGCTCAATCACATTCATGGAACCTTAAGGACAAAAGTTTCACCCATTGATGACAAGAGAGTGAATAAGGCATCACATCGAAGGAGCTGACGCTAACTAAGAGTTGAAAAACATGTCAAATTGGGAGAAAAAGAAAAGAATAAAGTCAAACAACTTTCTTGTGAACCACAGTTCTATAAATTCAGATCAAGGGGATAACTCTTGGCAACTGAACCAACCGTTCAAATTTATCATATAGCACAACTATTTTTGTATGAAAAAAAAAATTAAATAAAACCTTCGGTAGCAATTACAATGAACAATATTATTAGTAATAAACAAAATACATACTGCTTGTCACCAATTCCGTTTCTAGACTACTTGATTCAATTGAAGACTATATCAGTGAAACAGAGACTACAATACAACACAAGAAAACTTGGTAAGAGTAAAATCTATGATGGCCAAGCATTGCTGGTACCGGATCCATGAAAATTAATTTTACACAGACTATTTACCCCCCATCAATCTCTGGGACGGGCCAGCCAGAGGGAACTCAGTGCACGCAGCCGAGAAAAATAGTCGTGAATTGCAAGGAGTGCGCGAGCTGATTGGCGAGTTGTCAGTATACGGTGCATTTGCTGCAGAGTCTGCTGCCGCAGATTGTCAGCCTTGTAATCATAACCACCACAGAAATGGAGTCCAGTGTAAGATATTTTAAATTTAATAGGGCTATTTCTTGTAAATAATATGCCATGAAATGCTGCATACGAGAGTATTTTCTTGGTTCTGTTTTGTTTGGGGGCTGGGGGGGTGGGGTTGGGAGGGATAAGACATGGGTAACAAAATTGAACCAAAATGAGGTGGGGAGGGCATGTAAATGGTCTTTGCAGCTGTGGCAATGAAGCTTGTCATGAACCAACTATCTCAAAAACTTAAATTATTAGGTGAAGACACATGAATTATTTTATATTTCTAACAAAGCTCAATTGCCATCCATGAGTTCAGATAAAAACATTAAACCAACACTACAGATGTCAAATCAGGTGGCACATGACACATGCAGATGAAAATTCTAATGTAGACCAGTCCTAACAGTTTAAGAATTCAAAATCTCATCCCCTTCTTCCACCCCAAAAAATCTGGGGGAAGGGGAGCATTTCTATTTTGGCTGGGGCAAGTAAATTTTTATCAATTGTAAACAATATTAAGAAACCAAGGTTTGACTAAAAGTTACTTCAATTTTTTATGAAAGTGTACCAAACTATTTGCAAACAAGAGGAATTAAGAAAATTTTACCTGCCGAATAAACCCCTCAAGTGTCCCTAGCTTACCCATGGCCATAGCCATTTGACCCATGTAATTTGCCACATTCCCTGATGAACCAGATGAGCCAAGTGATCCAGTGGACAATGTCTCAGCAAGGGACTGTTGCAATGCTTCCATGCCCTGAGATAATGCATCTTCTGCTTGTTGGGAGGATTGTTGCAAGTTGGTAATACCCAACAGCTGCTGCTCCGTGAGAGGTTCCAACTGACTAACCAGGAGCTGCAACCAAATTCGCGGCACTCAATTCCAAGGTAAGGAAAATAAAAAATGACTCCAGATCTCAGAAATAAAAATTCTGCAGTCACAATTATGAGAAACACGTATTTAAGAAGTTCAAGACAAAAACATATGAACCATGTATAAGCATTATCAAGTGTTCTAGTCAAAACTCAAAAGCAGTCATATCCAAAGGTCTCTAAACCTGAACCATGTATAAGAATTTATCTAGTGTTATAGAAAAATAGGTTATATCCAAAGATCCCTACACCACCAGGTTTTGAAGTTCAAATTGGAGTTATCTCTTAAAAATAACATAAATATATGGGAATTGGGAAACTACAAAAGATTATTACGAAATTGGTTATAAACTCTTAACAGACAAAAGCAAGCAAAATTATAGATGAGGAGATCAAGCAGAGTACCAGCATGACAGTTCAAACCTGTTATGCATGTTCATTGTACTTGAGAGATGAAAAGGAATTCCAGGTTCTAAGGAAAGAAAAGGAAGAAGAAAATGCAGCCAATTCCTTACTGTGTTTTATACCACCTCACCTTTATCTTATCACTTGTGTGCAGGTCAACAAGTAAATCTAACACACCCCCCTTGTTCCATGCAAAAGTCAAGCCTCACAGGTCACAGCTACACTACCAGTGGGATCAAAAGCAGCATTCCCACATCCCACCAATAAATCTTACAAAACTAAGAAGCAAGATCACATCAATTTCTCATACCCTAAATACATTTTTAATTCTATATTTAATCTATACTTGAGCTCAACAATATAATTTAGGATTGAAGATAGTCTTGTACTAGTAACATCCAGTGTTGTTAGAATTGCACGATTCGCGATTCGAATCGTGCGATTCGATTCGATTCGTGCTGCCCACGATTCGAATCGGAAGCTGAATCGTGTTCGGCTTTGAATCGTGCCGGAATCGCTTGAATCGGTGCGATTCTGTATCGCCGATTCGAATCGCCGTCTTCTGCGATTCATTTCGTCATTTTTTATTTTTTTTTTTTTGCAAAATCAGACGTTTCCCGTCTCTCTGCTCGTTTCGTTTTTTCTCTCTGCTCACACCAAAACTCTTTGCTCCTTTCGTTTTCCTCTCAGAACACATGCAAACTCTCTGCTCCTTTCGTAAACGGACACAGATTCTGCAGAACGTCCGATTCCGTGCGGTTCCTCTCTGCTCCTTTCGTTTTTCTCTCAAAACGCACGCAGACTGCAGAACGCACAACGCTGGTTCTCTCTCAATCTCACGCACGACGCGGCAGTGCTCTCAGAACGCACGACGCAGAGGAACTGGTTCTCTCTGCGTCCAGTGAGTGCTCTCTGCGTCGGCCAGTGCGTGCTCTCTGCGTTGGCCAATGCGTGCTCTCTGCGTCCAATGCTCTCTGCGTTGGCCAGTGCGTGCTCTCTGCGTCCAATGCTCTCTGCGTCCGGTGCCTCTCTGCTTCCAGTGTCTCTGCAGGTTTCATGTTTCTCTGTTTTCAGTGCTTCAAAACAGAGCATTTGTTTGGTTTTCACAGTTTCTTCGTGCCTCTGTTTCATTGGTTCAAAAGTGGCTGAGTGGGTGTTGGAATTTTATTGGCATCAATATGAAATGGTTTATGTTTATTGAAGATTTAAAATTATGGCTTATAAGCTTACTTATGACTAATGAGTAATGACTTACAATTTAAGTATGTATTTGAGACTTTTGAGTATTATGTTCATGTTCTAGTATGGAATCATGTGTATTTAAGTATTTTAGTAATGTGTTTTTGAATCGTACGATACGTTACGATTCACGATTCACGATTCAAAAATTGAAAAAACGATTCACGATACGATTCACGATTTGACAACTATGGTCACATCCTTTAAAGTCATCCTTAACAAGGGCAGAAAATAAACAAGCATGAGCAGCTTTCATGACCTGCCAGATGGTATCAAGGCTCACAAGCTCAATCATACGAACACCCTTGTGTTCGTTCTGCTCATATTAGAACGGGCCCAATTATGTACTCAAGTTTGACTCTGTTGAAACTTGAGCAGTTGAAGAATACTCTAAATTGAATCAAGCCATACTCTAGCAAAAATTTCGGACCTTGTCCTGTATCCATGTATACTAACAACTGCCAGCAACACCATAACTTTTAGCCACAAGTGCCTACATATACCCATTGCCTATCATAGAGGCGAATGATACCTTTCATAAGCATAAAAAAGAACCTTGATGACCATGCCATATCAAGTATAATGTGTACTTCTCTGCTCTCCTCAACCCTGACCCTTTCTATCGAAATAAGTGTAATACACCTTAAAGCACCTTAAGATCTTGTTTAGATGAACAGATTAAGAAACGAAAGGAGCCATCTGATCCTTTCTTTGAATACATTGTAAGAAAGAAAAACTTGGTAATGGAAATCCATTCTCTTTAAACCCCTTTTCTTAATTTCCCTGTGACAGTGGCGGAAAAGGAAAGGAAGGCAAAGCTTTTAATGATACTATTACTATACAAGAATCAACTACCTGAAAAAAGCTTAAGCTACTTTCTAAGGGCTCAAGAATGAATTTCTAATCTCTAGGACATTCCTCACTTGAAAAACCATTGGGTTTGAGGGGCAGAAGAAGCACAAGCTTACAACTATCTTATAGTGAAACTATATACTAATTCACACTGAAACTTTGATTACAAGATTAAAGGTGGCAAGGATTAACCTTTAGATCAATTGGACAGCCAGGCTACAATACCATGTCAAAAAATACAATTTGGCATAAAAAAGTAAAACTGTTGTGCAAGATTAATTACTTTTTTTTATGGCTCTAACAGATTAGCATTCTATGCACCCAGCTTTCTTTCTATTCCTTCTCTAATTGAATCCAAATTGAAATGCAATTGTATAACAAATTACCCCAATCAGTATTAGGAATGTGTAATGGATATGGGAATGGATACACAACAGAGCTATTGATGTGGTACATCGAGCCTAGGCTTAGTTGATTCACTAATTCATGCTGTGGAATGCTTGGAGAATTTGTTTGGTAACTCTAATTATTTTAAAAGTTATTTCATAAATTGAACATTTTTACCTCATGAAGACTGATATTTTTCTGACTTTCTACTAATTCATTAAATGATAAGTTTTTTCCTTTTTTTTTTCTTTTGGTTACAAAGGAAGCTATGACCTGGTGTGGGGAGGGGAAGGGTAAGCTAAAGAGGAGGCAAACTGGCATAAGTGGGATTTGAACTCGGGATTGAACAGTTCCGAAAGGGACATGGACCACATGGTGGTACCTGAGATAAGGCTCTTGGGCATATCTTCTTTCCTTCTATTCCTCCAATTAGTAGGTTAACATGCCTAGACAGATTGCTCCACCAGTTTTGGCAATCTAGATTGTAGACCACCATAATCTGGGATGCATACATACTGCAATTTGGGATGCCGCCCAAATCATGGTTCATGCAGCGGCAATGTGAGTATCCTGTTCCCAATGGCAGTGGCGGAGCTACATATGATTTGGTGTGCATGCGCACCTGCTGAGATTTTACAATTTCAATGAGAATGTGCTGATTGTAAGTTGAAATGTCCACCCTCATTATTTAAATGCAATTCCCACTCAAAATTTTTTATTAGCGTGTTGTATCTCATTAATTGTTTTCATTAAAAAGATACAAGACAATGACTAAGTGCATGTTTGTATTAGCAAATTTTGCTTTCAAAAACTTATATAATCAAAATGCTTTAGAGAGAACTTTTGGCTGAAAAAATTTTTTTAGCATAAAATAATCAATGCACTAATAAATGATTAACAAATCATGATTTGTTTGAATTATTTTAAAAATGTAAATCTTTAAAATATAAAATAAACACCACCAAAATTTAGTGAAAAGGCCAAAAGGAACTGACTCATTTTAACTATTTGAATTACTCTCTTGTTCAAGCTCACCTGCTACCAACATGTTCTTACTTTGCTAATAGTTCTATTTATCAGTTAAGATCAACATAGACGAAATCTTCTCTACTAAGCATGTGTTTTACTTTGTCAGTTTTATATGTTCTGCAAATTTGAAACATTTCTAAGTAATTAGGTTGGTAGTACTACAATTGACAGAATTTCATGGATTTATTACTTATTTGAATTGTGTTTACATTTTTTTTAATTTGAATTTTGTTTGACTGTTCTTTCTTTTAAATTACATAAGGATAAATTTCTAAAAATAAAATATATTTTTAAGTGACAATTTTTCTCACAATCTGATGAAAGTAATCTTCATGATGTGCAAAATTGTTCAAAGTAAAATCTAATTGAGATACATTAAGGGGATCTTCCAGCATATATATTATTTTTTCAATCAATTTATAAAATTAAAGTTTTTCATTCACAAATGACTATACAAAAATGTTTTTTCCTATCTATTAAAATGTCCTTAATAGCTTGAAGTTGTGCTATTTATATCATGTCTAAAAAATATTTAGTAATAGTTTGATATGGTGCTATTTTATGATATTCTATTTTTATTATGCTTAAATACATTTCATGTACAATAAACTAGCTGACAAAGGGGATTCAAACTGAATTCCTCTTGATGAAAGAGGCACCCACTGATCCTGGAGCCCTGGCTCTGCCACTGCCCAATGGTAAACAAAGATATGTGAGACTAAAAGAAATTTTGGGACCCAACATTGTCCCAAAACTGTCTGAATCACTTACTTCACCAACAAAAGCACTCCATTTGGATATCCTATCCTTCAGGCCCAAGACAGATTGAACATCAATTAAAACTGTCATGATAATTACACTAAAAGCTACAATACTGAACAATGAATAAGAATGGAACAAAGGGATACATTGTCTATGCCCATTACAACAAAAATGGGAAAAATAACAATGAAGCTCAGGAAATAAGGGTTTTCAATAGAAATGGAACTAAAACATAGATCATTTAAAGAAGTTATATTTTGCAAATGACTAAAAGACAGAGTAAGCTCAGGAAAAACCTGCAGAATTTGTTATCGCTTGGCTCTACCTTAAAACTATTTCCATAAGGGAAGAAAAAAAATATGAGCCATCCTCAAAAATGATGGAAAAGAAAAAAAAATCCAATGGGGTTTCATGTGTAGGCATGGCATGTTGGAATTTAACTACAGTTCCACTTCTGGAATTAAAGACAACATAAGAAAGTAGATAACGGGGAATGGAGAGACATCCAGCAAATCCAATGAAATACTCTGACATTATGTGTCTAGATTCTTGATCAACCAGCAATACGAGGCAGCAACAACAAATATAGATGCAACAAGCCAACCCAGCATGTGTAGATAATCTTTCACAAAACCCAGGCTAAAATATTATCATAATCCCAAAAACCTATAAGAGAGTTTTACTCTTTATTTACCGGGGAAAACTACTGCTCAGAAAAACCCATTATGTCTTTCAGTAAACCATGAGAACCAGAAACAAAAGGGTAAGCATGAGTTCACCTTGAGGAGTTCAGATGACCGAAAACCGCCAAGCCACAGAAAACACCTCTCGGCAGGTGTTTTCCACATACCAGACAACAAATGGAAAACATCAGCCTTAGCTGCAACGCCCTTCAGCCTAAAAATATCATCATAATGTGCCAATATGCCATCAACAATCATGCGAAGTTCGGTATCACTTGCATGAGAATTTACAGCTGCTCTTAGCTCATTAATTTGTCGATTCTGCTCTTCCAGCCACCTTGCATATTCTGCATCAAATGCCATGGCCCCTGGAAAACAATGTAGTGATGATTATGGATAACCTCATGTAACAGTAGAGAAATTAAATATTTCCTGAAATAACTTGTTACAACATAACAGACACAAATTATGCTACAATTTTTCAGAAATATTTCTAAATTGACCCTATTGGAATGAGTAACATATTTTTAGAAAGAATATACCATTTCCACTCATTGAATGTGCTTGATCTCCTGAGCTTGATATGAAGATTCCCTACAGGAGCCAAACGAGATTTTGGTTTAAATTGAACATGGCTGCCAAGGTAGCGTCATACAAAAAACAATGGGAGAGAGAGAGAGAGAGAGAGAGAGAGAGAGAGAGAGAGAGAACAGACCATTTAGGCAATCTAATGGCAACAGACCATTGAGGCAATCTAATGGCAACAGACCACTGAGGCAATCTAATGGCAACAGACCATTGAGGCAATCTAATGGCAAGGAATAACTAAATCTCACCTGCTGCCTAGCTCGTTGAAGTTCTTGCTCTAGTTGGGTCAACTTCAAACGACTACTTTCCAGCTGTTGGACATAGGCCTATGTAGAAAAGTCACAGACATTACAAAAATGAGCATACAGTATGAAGTCTTGCATTTAAAGGGCCAAGTGGGGAATATAAACATAATTATTTCTTACAACTATCATAGAGGCTAAAGAAGTTAAAACATTGTAAGAGAATAATTGGATTCCACTAAATAGCAATTATCTATGAGAGAAAACACAACTACAGCAGTTCTCGAGCAACACAACACTGAAGAAGAAAGTAACTCATGAATTTCCAATTCTTTTTCCATGAAACACCAAGTAACAACCTCAGCATTTTTCCCCTTCAAATTATCTGCTGGTCAATTTAACTGAAGGAAGATTGAATTAAGAGTAGCTTTCTAGTAAACAAAGATAGTGACAAAATCAGAAAGGAGGAAAGCCTACATTGGATTTTCACTACAGAATTCCTTTCTGATCAGAATGCCTGTTTTCAACTTAGGAAAATGAACAAGAATATCCAGTACCCTAGAAAGTATAGTTGATAGAACACACATGCAATCATGCTGCCATGGGCCAGATAGAAGTATGGGAACAAAGGACATGATATAATATGCCTTAACCAGTTTCCCAAAACAATTTTCATGAGCTACTCAAGAATCATGGAGCATGGTACTTAGAGAACTTTGATCCGCAAATCCAGCTAGGTCAGAATGGAAAATCAGTGTTTAATAATGAGAGTCAGAAATAGCGGATTTAAAAGACAAAAAGAATGGGGGAAAGGAGAAAGTTTATGAATTCAGAAATAGTAGATTGTATGTTCATAGTATAAGAGCAAGTTAGATAATCACATCATATCACATGGATAGAATTATCTAAAATTTAAAGGAGAGCCATTATATTAACAATTTAATATCCTAACAAAGGCAGGAAATAATTTATGATATTCTTCATATTGTATGTCAAATCTTTATTTAGGAGCAAGTACCTAGTTCATGTTGAACTCATTAGTTGATGAATTCAGAATTTTGTTCTAGGAATCTTTTTGCTAACTACCATTTATTTGGATTCTGAAATCAACTAATACTCCTCAGTCATAATCAAACAGAATTGCACCTTACGAAAATAAAGAGTTGTCACTTTATATCTAATTCAGAATTTCTATTTTCCTAGAATGGTCAGGTTTGTACTAGATAAAAGTTTAAAACTATATCACTAATAAACATAACATGAGGTGTCACCTCCTTTGATCATTGATTCTTATAAGGGTTGAAGCGTCAACTTCTAAAAGCACTAGGCATAGAATATCATCAAAATGGTGTAAAACAATGAAAATAAAAAGGAAGGAAAAAGGAACCATAATATACATCAGTACAAGCACCCAAGAAATGGTCTGAAAAGTCCTGTCAAACATTTTACCCAGGCACAAGATTAGGTTAATCGTGAAGGTAAGATATAACTTATCCTTAGAATGAGAATAATGGACCTTCCTTGGCTTCCAGAAACATAAGTAAACAATTAAAACAGGAAATTGGCACACACTGATAAGCTCCTAAAACATACAGCCAGGATCAGCTGATATTATTATACTAGAGCTGGGCAGCCTCACTGCATTCTCGAGTTTTTCCATGTTTGTCGTATCTAGAATTGTCTTATCCTCCCCTCATAAAAAAGATTATATACTAGAGCTGAATCAGGGTCCAGTGCACAGTCGAGCAGGCTCACATAATCTGTACATCCAAACTGATCATCCAAATACATATAACCACATAGATAAGAATATATGGCACAGTGAGTATTAAAACTAGAGACAAATGCTCCATAAATTTTCCATATACACCAACTAAAATCAAGTCCTTTCTTTTTGGGATATGATGACATGATAGCAATATTTTTATGGAGAAACAAGAAAAGATATACACTTACAAGAACAAATAACAAAAAAAATATAAGTAAATATGATTCCTACTTTCTTTCTCAACCGACTTTTTCTTGCAGCCTCACGATTCTGAGCAAGCCTGCGGAGAGTCTGCAATAGTTTTAAAAAACGATCATCATGTAAAAAATCCCATTTAAAATTTTAGATATTATCCACGTGATAAAATTTAAAAGTAATTTAACCTTCTGATCTGTTTTATCCTTTGATCTGTCACTGGAGTCAGAAGCCACAGCAGCAAGGGATTGACTTCGATCAAACTGCAAATAGCATGCATAAAATGTCAGATCAGATTGTCAAGAATATCTACTAACAGAGCTTCTACTCTGCTATAAGGAACACAGCCGAAAATACTTCTGCTCGTGCATTGTGTTTGATACTACTTAGATTTAGATCAATCATGCAATTGGATCCTCAAAGATAAGTTCAACCTAAACTGGTTGCCAAATGTGCAAATGTGGGATATGGATTTGAGATTTATCAATTGAACAATAAAGGAGAAATATCATGAAAGGTAAAGAAACATCACCCGCTGATTCTTATCATCAGTATCAACATCTGTAGAAATATCAGTCCTAGGACTGGCATCAGCCATGGCAGAATCTTCCCGGTTTTCTGTATTACCACCTGATACGGTCACCAGATTTGATAATTGAACCTTTTGTAATTGTAACCTATGTGGCTCTGTTTGGTTCATCAATGGGCTTTTATCAAGTGAAGTTGGCAACTAAATTGAAAAGAGAAAAGAAAGAAAAGTTGTACCATAAGACGTATTGTAGCCAGCTAAAAATCACCTTATTTACCAAAGCTGAGAGTTCATTAGATGAAAATAATTACAAAATCTCACCTTATCAATAGTACCAATGTGAACAGGACCCGGAGAAACTGTTTGGCTACTTACTTTTAGAGAGTTAAAAACTGAGTCTGAACCATAAATCAGGAAAAATTATTAGAGAAGGAAAGGGTGGGAAAAATCCTACACTTGTTAACAAGAATAAAAAACAAATTAATCAGGCTATGAACAGAGTTATCTAGATCTTTAGCCAAGAATAACAGCACATGTACATATGTGCATGTGTGTGTCTGAGTGAGTGCAATTAGTCCCTTTTCTTAATGATATCTTTCCCAAGCAATGAATAAGCAGTTATGCACTGACAGATTGCCAAGAGGAACCATTGTATAGTTCCAGTCAAAGTTTATGAATTAAAGATAATTTAGACAAAACAAAAAGGAAGAAGTCCTATAAAGATGATTGGATGCAGATGAATTTTCATTACATGAGACAGTACAAGACAACCCGTATACGCTTGTTGCATGTAAACTTCACCCAGTTGGATTACAGGATACTTACTTCCACTCAGGTCAACAGCATCCTCTAAGCGATATCCAACTGACTGATCAAATGCTCCAAAGTCAGAAACACGAAAAGAATCCGCACTCCCCTCTGTATAGCTGAAAACCATACTTTGTCAGATTTAGGCTAAAACAAGTCAGGCCATATGTTTCTTTTTGGAGAAAAATCACATAAATCAGAAGTCATCTAAAAGTTGATGAATGCAAAAATAGAAAGTAGAACATAGAATCATGTTTCCCAATCCAAATTTATGATTTTTCTTCTCACGATGCAATTCTATTCTTACTAAAACAACCAATCCAAATTTCCATTAAAGGAGTAACTTGATAGCAGTTTCAGTCATCATCTGAGAAGTCAATCATCTACAACCAAACAATTGCAGTTGCAAATGCAACAGTCTTCATTCATTCTACCATAATTTTCATGCATTTAGTCAAATTATCTGCGTGCATTCCACCAACAAAAGTGAGTTAGGAGATCCTTGGCACTCAACATGCTACTCAAAAGGCATAATCAAAGCACTGTGAAAGGATTATCTAAAATCATAATGATGTAACTTATTTAAGAATATCTAATTTATTATATCAACTTTAACACAATAAAGAAAATCAAAGAAGAAATTTAGGATTTGCAATCTCCCAAATTCTTCAACAGAACCACACACCATAGAACCCAAGAGAAACAGCCATCAGACACTTCTAGATCATAACAGCACAGCTCCTCAGCCAAAATGACTTTGGACTTCTCAAATTGACAGATATACCTAAAATCTATTATTGACTCTCTTTTAACCTTAAAAGGATCCTGACAAAGTTTCTCCTAATCCTTGGCGTACACATCAAAAGAGAGCATGATCATCTAGCTCACAGCCTGTAAGTGATTAATCCATGTTGACAGGTATGTGTTCTCATTAAAGAGTTTCACAATGCTCTTTAACTAATTTAATATAAGGTTCTCATCTACTCGTAACACAGTACATTTAGTCTATCAAAATGTAATATACTTATGTTAATTAATGAACCTATCATAATGCCACTAACTTTAAAAAAAAAATAGGAAAGAAAAGACTAAGTAGCATGGTTTGGCAGGCCAAAGGCTTTCATGTTAAATCTAGGGCGACCGCTACATCTATGAGTGCAGTTGCTAGGCCGTTTGCTGAAATTTTCTCTAGGCATAGCCCCTAGAACCTTGAATTGAACCCCACCTTCAAAAGGGATTTGAGGATTATAGGAGAGAAGAGGCACTTATCTCCAATTATAAGCGCATAAATCCATTTTGAGCACCAATAGTTTATATAGTTTTGCTCAACACCAAACAAAGACTATATAAAGTTCATGTGGTTAAGTTCCAGTTTCAATCAAACAGAAAGAATAACGGAACCCTATAGTATCTATTCCTTATTCCAAACTGTTGAGACCCAAGCAAAGATATTACTTGCATCATACCTAATATAGCATAAAAGGACTAAGAAAGATCTCATTCTAAAAAGACAAGAATCTCTCGCACCACTGGAGTAAGCAGTTTTAGGTAAATAACTATAACTATGAAGCAAAACCGACATTCACCAACGAAAAAAAAAAATCAGGAAAAAAAAAAGAATGGAAACAAGAAAGGTTTCTCTCTGAATATTCAAATCCTACACTGAGAGAATAACAGCAAAGAGAAAATATACCATGTATTTGAAATGGGTAATTGAGAATCGAAGCTCGGCATCCCTCTTGCTGCTCCCTTCTCATCTTCTACACCAACCCTGGTTCTACTCCCCATACATCATTGTCACCATCATATCCTCAATTCCACTGTTGCCCAACAAAATTTGAGAAGCCCACAACCCCTGACCCAAAACAATTAACAAATTCAAGAACAAAATCCTTGCTTCAGTAAAGATAGAACCAACAATTACCAGAACTCAGAACTAACAGAAAGTAAAACAGCACAGAAAGAAACACAGTACAAGACTACTAAAGAAAATTGCAACCGCAGAAAGTGACCTGTCTTCAGAAGCTTATTGTCATACGAATAATCAGTAAACTTGACTTAGACGACAGACGAGGGAAACCACGAAGTGAATTCAAATCGCAAAGAACACAAGGAGCCACAGAGATAGAGACAGGAAAACAAATCACAATCTGGTGAAAAACCCTTGATTGCAGTGGCTCATGTGAGCAAAATTACACCAACATCTGTCCCAAAAGCGCAAACTTTGGCACCATCCAAGTGTACCCACAAGCCCAACTCACGGAAAACGAGAATAACCCCCCACCTACGAAGTGCTTAAAAGTCAAAGCAGCACACTTTGACAAGTAATGGACTAGTTTGACACTAACCCAGGTACTCCCAGATGACCAAATCAATAAAAAAAATTCAAAAAAAAAAAACACACCCCAAATCCAAGGTTAAGAAGATCAAAATCACCTAGCCCAAGTTGCAGTAAAATCCACCATGAACATGATGGTTTTTACTCATGTAGCATATACTATAGCAGAAAATGAACCAAACCCACCTTGGAATTCTGATGATGATGAGTGACGATGGTGTAATTGTTCAAGGTTGTATGTAAATATTAATTGGATTGAAGTAAAGCACAGAGGAGAAAGAGAGAGAGCGACGTATGGACTATGGATGATTCCAATCTCTAGATGTCTTCTTGTGCACAAATCTAAAATCTTCCACTTTCCGAGGACTAATGATTTTTAATTTCCATTTTTATAATGTTCAGTGCTCTATTTTTTTCGTTTAAATAATGTCGGTGCTTTGAATAGTATTCTACTGAGGAAGAGAATTTTCTAGGTAGAAAAAACTTTTCAAGGGGGACGATTATTTCAGGAATAATTTTATATCATTTTAAAGAATTAATTTAATAATTTTTATTTATTAAATAAAAAAATTTAATGCATTTAATTTTTTAAAACATTAAAAATTATTAATTTTTTATTTAATATTTACTTTCTTAAATATAAAATAAATTATTTAAAAAAATATAAAATTATTTTTACTCTATTTTAAAATAAAGACATGCCACAAATTTTAAATGTCAAGGAGTCAACTTTCATTAATATTTTATATTGATAATTACTTTTTTACTCTTATTTTTTATTTAATTTATGTTTCATCATTTTATATTGTTATTTAATTATATGTAATTATATTATTCAATTATTTAAATTCAAATAAGTTTAATTTTTAATATAATTATTTTTATAATTAAACTTTTTACATGATATATTAATATATGAATGAATAATAATGTAAAAGTTTTACTAAAAATAAATTATAAATAAACTTTTATTTATATTGATATCTTAATTTATTATTAAATATTTATTAATTATTAATTATTAGTTTAAATATATATTATTAAAAGTGATAAATAATAATTAATAAATATTTGAGTAAATTACTTTAACTTTTTCTCTTTTTATTTATATTTTCACAAAATTATTATATTTTCAAACCTACACAGACATTCATTATTAAGAGAATTATGTATAACATATTTTTAAAATATAAAGGAGGCCTATGTAAGTATTTGGAGGGTATATGTAATTTTTTAAAATACTTAAAAGGGATATGTATAGATTTTGAAAATAGAAAGAGTTTGTAAAAAAGCAAGTAAATAGATGAGAAGTTAGATTAATTTACTCTAAATATTTAATAATATATTAGTGATATTGATATTTGAAAAACTTAAATAATGTAATAATTTTAATGATTTAATTTTAATTTATTGATAGTATAAAATTTTTTTATATTATTATCTAATAACACTTTACTTAATATTTAATTTTTTAAATAATTATTATCTTAATTAATTTTTTTAATAATTTATAATTAAATGATAGTTCTTTACATTAATAATATATTAAAATTAAACTCTAAATTTAATAAATATTTTATGCTGGCAAAAACATGTTTTCTATGCTGTTTTTATCTATGTTTTATTTTATTATTTTATTTTCAGAATATTTTTTTACACATACTATTGTGTCAGATATATATGACACAGTCAGTAACAACACAGAGCTAATCACCCTCTACAGCTTACTTTCACTTCCAGTGTGGAAGCTTTGATCCTCTACAATCAGTCATAGTTGCTGCACATATGCACTTCCTTCTCTTTTGTGCCATGTAAATCAGTAAATATGTCATTTCTTACCAATATTTTTATTTTAATTTAAAACTCTGTCCTAAAAGCTGGAAGTGCAGCTTCCATACACGATAATATTACTATCTACTAAAAATAATTGCCAAAATTGTAGTACATTGGAACGAAATAACCTTTTTCTCTTTTTTAACTTTAAATCAACCATAAAACCAAGAAATAATTCTGCTAAAAGGATGAAAGAAACCTCAGTATAAAGTTAAGAGTTAACCAAAAAATAATTGGTAACAAAAGATGGAAAAGTACCAATATAATTGTTACTTGAGCAATAGTTCATGTGATAATTTAATTTTCTATCAAACTGAAAAAAATTGGATTCAAATCTTCTTAGTTAGTAAATTTTAACTCTCTAAAGATCAAATAGAATACCGTTATATATAGGGAGTTGAGACTTACAATATGAAGGAGGGACGCTTATCGGAGGAGAATGATCTGCTTCAACGTAATACTAAGAAGGTTAAGGGTGATGATCAACATTCCTCAGGAGATACTTTTGGGCATGTATGTTATACTGATTGTGAAGAGTTACGCGACACTCATGAAACTCATGTGGCATTTTCATCGATGCATAAATCTTACAAGCACAAGTTAATGGGTCAAGCTTTTGATGATGAAGATGATTGCAGTTGGAGTAGAAGCGATGACAGCAACATGCACGAATCAGATACTGGTGATGAGGGGCAGAGGAATGAGGATTCAGAAGGGGAGAATACTGAAGACAGAGTCCATATTGTGGAAGAGATGGAAGACAAGTTTGCTTGTCCAGAGTTTGCCTTTGCTTGTGAAGTGGAGTCTCGCATATATCAGCCTATGAAGAATGCTCTCATTGTTAGGCTATTGGTAGAAAATCATCTTCAGCAGCTCTGGGCATTGAATGGTGTTATTAATCTGGTTGATCTTGGCTCTGAATTCTTCCTAGTTAAATTTATGAATGAGCTAGACTTGGATTATGCTTTGACAGAAGGACCCTGGATGGTATATGATCACTACTTGACAGTTAGGGAATTGAGTCCTAATTTTGATCCAGCTCTAGATTCCTTAAAGAAGGTTGCAGTCTGGGTACGTTTACCTAATATTCCGATTGAATATTAGGATGAGTTTATCTTAATGGTCATTGGCAACAAGATAGGCAAAACAGTGCAGATTGATTATATGACTCTGTCCCAAAAGCAAGGCAAATATGCACGAGTTTGTGTTAAAGTGGACCTTTCATTGCCACTTTTGGCAATGTATAAGCTTAAAGGCCTCAAATATCGAGTGGAGTATGAAGGGTTGCACTGTTTATATTTTACATGTGGTAAATTTGGCCATTACTATAAGGGCTACCTAGAAAAACCTTTGGAGGGATCTGTGGCTACTCTTGCAAAAAATGCCCAGGTCTCAATTCAACATAATTGCTAACCATCGCCATACGGACCTTGGACGGTGGTGCAGAAGAACCGACGACAAAGAAAAACCAAGGACAAGAACGATAATGGCGGAGCAAAGTTGGCGGAGCCTGTGGTGCAACCGTTGCATAGAGAAGCTACTATTTTGGGATCCTTGTTTCAAACTTTAGAGAATTTTAATGATGATAATGAGGATAAAGGCAAAACTCCAGTGCAACATGATGTGAATCCCGTAGTTGATGGACTAACGAAATCTCAGGGTATTAAGGATGTAAATGCCATAATGGCAAATCAGCATGATCAGCGCAAGAAGGGTCAAAGTATTTCATCTGCTGAGCGTTACAAGATTAAAGGGAAGGCTATTATGGAGGATTTGAATAAGTATGTTGGTAGACCTGCACGTACCCCTCGAGTGATCTCTTCTTCACATATGGATGGACACCAGTGAATTGAAGTGGGCTCCGATATCATTCCTATCAAAACTAATAATAGTGGGCCAATTCTTTTGGGCTCACTTTTAGACGTTAATGATAGGAGTGTAGGCCTTAGTTCCTTTCTTGAGGAGGGGAATCACCCACCTAGGCCTCCAGATGAGGGCTTGACTGTGGAGGCCCATCATTTGGAAGCTAAGGATACTTGTGAGCTACTTGTGAATAGTGTTACTGTTGTGGCAGAATCTGCCGAGGCTGTCATGAATATAGACTAATTTTTTATGGGTAATCAAAATAAATCCATTTTGCTTTGGAATGTCAGAGGTGCTGTCGGTGTTCAGCTTTTTTGTTACTATAATCAATTTGTTAAATCTAATAAAACTGATATCTTAGTGCTCTTGGAACTTCGCATAAATCCTAATAGGATCTCTGCTACTACTAGGAGGTTGGGGTTTGACTCCTTTGAGTATGTGGAAGGCAGGGGTTTCAGTGGTAGCCTTACAGTAGCTTGGATACGTTCCAATGTTACTCTCAATGTGGTTTATAAGAATATGCAGTATATTCATCTTAAGGTTCAATATCCGAGTGGTCCTTGTCGGTGGTTTACGCCATCATATGTGAATCCTAATGAGGACTATAAGAAATTGTTTTGGGATGATATGCAATTATGTTCTCATGCTCATGCTGACTCTTGGTTGCTTGCTGGTGATCTAAATGATATTAAAAGGGATTCTGAGAGAAAGGGTGGGGTTGCTGTTAATTGGAGACATTGTCAAAAATTCCAGGAAAGGATACAAAATTGTAACCTCTTGGAGCTTGATTCTTGTGGTACAAAATATACTTGGAAAGGGCTCGTTATCCCTAGGTATGAGAGGTTATATGAAAAATTGGACAGAGCTCTTTGTAACTCAAACTGGAGAATTTCCTTTCATGAAGCTATAGTTAAAGTTCTTCCCAAAGTCCTTTTCACTGACCATCATCCATTTTGGTCTGTCCTTTTGGATGGAATGTTGTTCATAAGCCTAGGCCGTTTAGATTTGAAATGGCCTGTCTTATCATGATATCGTTGCGAATGGTTGTAAAATTCCAAGGTCTTATTCATCGAAAGATCAGACATGTTTCATCTGTTTTAAAAGATTGGAATGTACAAACTTTTGGGCATATCTATAAGAAAAAAAGAAGACTATTAACTAAACTGGATGGGATTCAACAGAAAAAGGCTAGTGGGCAAGGCTATATTATGTTTCGTGAAGATTTGGAACACAAGTTGTAAGGAGATTTGGAAGACATTTTATCCCAGGAGGAGCTTCACTGGTTCCAAAAGTCCAGGGCAAGGTGGATTGCTAAAGGAGATAGCAACACCAAATATTATCATGTTAAGGCCATTTCTCGTAGGAGGAGGAATAAAGTAGTAATATTGCATAACACCATGGGGACTTGGGAGGAGGATTAGTAGAAACTACAAGGAATGGCTACTGATTTCTATAAACACGTTTATTTTGAAGAAAGTAATTTGTCTCTTGATCGGTTGCCTAGTATTACTTTCCCAAATTTTTCATTCGAAGAATATTAGGATATGGCATTGCCTGTTACTAACTTGGAGGTCAGAAATGCAATTTTTTTCTATAGGTGCTTTTAAGGCTCCTGGGCCTGATAGGATGCCTACTACTTTCTTTCAGCATTCATGGTCTATTGTTAGTCAGGATGTTCATGAGTTTGTTAACCAGGTGTATCAAGATCAGACTGATATTAGAGATGTTAATCATACTTATATTGCCTTGAATTTATCAATCAATTTAGACCGATCTCTCTCTGTAATGTTCTCTATAAGATTATTTCTAAAGTGACTGTAAATCGGCTAAAGCTCGTTTTGCCTTATATAATTTCTCCTTTTCAAGCAAGCTTCTTTCTTGGAAGAAACATCCATGATAATATTATTATAGCTCAAGAGATGATCCATTCTATGTGGAAGAGTAAAGGGAAATATGGTTTTTTCGCTATTAAAGTGGATTTGGAAAAAGTTATGACCGGCTTAATTGGGATTTCGATCTCAACACTTTATCAGTAATTGGTTTAGACATTCATCACATCCATATCATCATAAAATGTATCACTATAGTTAACACTAGTGATCCCTGGAATGGTAGCTACTCTTCAAGCTTTATGCCTACAAAGGGTATTAGGCAAGGAGATCATCTTTCTCCTTACATATTTGTTATGTGTATGGAAAGGTTGTCACAAATTATCTCCTAAGTAGTTCATGAAAAGAAATGGAAACCAATTTAAGCTGGTGGAAAAGGACCTTTTATGTCTCATCTAATGTTTGCTGATGATCTTTTACTCTTTGAGGAAGCCTCCAAGGATCAAATAATTTGCACTATGGACTGTCTTGACTGGTTTTGCAAGATGCGTGGTCAGTGAGCTAATAAAAGCAAAACTAGAGTTTTCTTTTCTTGAAATGTTCCTTTAGCAGTTAGAGAAGTTATTCTTTAAGCGCCTGGTTTTGCTACCACTACTTCCTTGGGGAGTTATCTCGGTATTCCTCTTATGCACTCTCATCCAAATAAAGTTTTGCTTAATTCAGTAATTGATAAAGTGTGTAACCATTTAGCTGGATGGAAGACCACAAATCTATCCTTCGCAGGTAGAGTCACATTGGTTACGTTGGTTGTCAGTACTTTGCCTCTATATTCTATGATGACTATTAAATTTCCTATTGGAGTTGTCAGAGATATTGAGAGACTAATATGTAATTTTATTTGGGGGCATTACAAAAATACCAGAAGATGCCATTTAATTAGTTGGAAGACGATGTGCAAAAGGAAAAATCAAGCGGGACTAGACATAAGAGAATTGCAAATTATGAATGATGCTTGCCTAATAAAGCTTGGGTGGAAAATCAGAATGGGGCACGTGGATCTTTGGATTCAAGTTCTCAAAGGGAAATATGGTCGGGGTTATGGTTTGCAAGTAGATGCTACTATCAAGACAGGGGACTTTTTTATTTGGAAGAATATAGCAAGGTTTTGTTCAACTTTTAAAAGCTTTGAATATTGGAATGTTAGAGATGGCTTAACAGTCAATATTTGGGCAGATAAATAGGTTACAAAGGATACTTGCTTAGCTGATCATGTTCAGGAATCAATCTTTGACAAATGGTGATTGGTGATGTTAATGGTGATTGGAATTAAAGGCTCTTGAAGGATCTCTTTCCACAGTTTATTATTGAGAAACTTTTTTCTATGATCCCCTCGAACCCTAACCTTGATCTTGATAGGTTAGTATGGCTTGGTGAAAGCAGTGGTAAGTTCTCAAAAAAGAGTGTGTATTGGCTTCTTGCATGATCTACAGAAAGTAATGATACTAAGTTATAGAGGAAAATTAGGAAGATAGAGGGTCCTGAAAGAATTCGTTCCTTTATATGGTTTGTTGTTCATGACAGACTAATGACGAATTCTCAGAGAACTGTTTGGTTTCAGGCTAGTCTCTTTTGTTCTTGGTACACTACTACTATGGAGACTACACTACATGTTCTTTGAAACTGCCCTGTTGCCACTAGTATATGGAATCAATTAGTCCAACCTAACAGGAGAGTTTGGTTTATACTCTACAGCTCCATGATTGGATTGCAGCTAATATGGGGTCTCATATTGGGATGCATCAATACTTGAACTAGCCCATTGTGTGGGCTACAACTTGTTGGCTTCTTTGGAATTGGAGAAACAAGGAGATCTTTGATCAAGATTTTACTAGACCTGGGATTCCCTTAAAGGTTATTCTAACCTGTTCTACCAAGTATTCGAATTCACAATTACCTTCATCTACTCGTGTAGTGGGTAATTTAAATCATATCAAATGGTGGCCTCCTATAAATGATTTCATTAAAATTAACTCATATGGCTCTAGTAGAAGCTTTAACAGTGTTGTTTGTACGGGTTGTGGAGGAGTTTTTCGTGATGAATTTGGACAGTGGATTGTTGGATTCTCCAAATATTTGGGTTCTACATCAGTTTTAATAGCTAAAGCTTGGGTGTGTTAGAATCTCTTAAAATAGCTTGGAGGCTGGGATACAGACGCATTCAAATGGAAGTTGATTCTAAGTGTTTAATTGAGATTGTGAATGGTGAGAATGAAGAAAGTATTGCAGTGAGTAATCTCATTCAACAGATCAAGAATTGGTTAAGGAAGAATTGGCATATAGAGCTCAAGCATATCTATCGTGAAGGCAATATGGTGGCAGATAGTTTGGCTTCGTGGGCTGCTTCTCAAGATCATGGTTTCTAGCTCTGGGAAAAACCTCCTTCTTTTGTGGAGGTTCTTCATCTGCATGATGTAATGGGAGTTACAATTCCCAGGGTTATCTTTTCTTAGTTTGTTTTCTGTTTTGGGCGTTTAGCTTCATTGCAATACCAAAAGAAAAAAAAAAGAATCTCGTTATAATTTTAGACATACAGTATACTCACATGTTGTGTTTACTTCCTATAGATTCAAGTGTCTTATGAGTGATTGATGTATCTTGTAACATTTTATATTGATAAATTCATTCATGTTTTTAGTGATGGATTAGTTGATTAATGAAAAATAAATTAATTTCTCATTTATCCCTTGATTGATTGAAAAAAATTAACTAACAGTTTGTGAAAAACCCAATCAATCATTGTAATTGTTACAAAAGACTAATCACTCATTAGAATTGAAATTTGTCTCCTAATTGTCTCTAATTTATTTATAGCTTTCTCTTTTTATTGACTATTTCTCTTTTTTCTTTTATATGAAAATTGTTAAATTGTTTTCTTATGAACATTGGGGTGAAACACTCAAACTACATGACTACAACACAATTAAAGCAAAGAGAGTTACAGTTAACCAACAACACAACTGATAAGAAAGAGGGAGTAGAATTGAGAAAATGGTAACCATGTGGGAGGGAATAACCATGCTTCGCAAGGAGATCAACATAGTTATTCCGTTATCTGTAAATATAATGATATCTGGCTTGCCAATCTTGGCAAAGTAGATAATGGATAAAAGTAATCAAGGCAGCACATGGATCCCAGGGGCTACACCCATGCTCAAGGAGATAAATAGCACACTGAGAATCAACTTCAAGAACAACCCTTCTAAACCCCAAATCAAAGTAGCTTTTAAGCCATAATAGATAGCCATTACTTTTGCTATTGTAAACGAATAGGATCCCAGATTAATCATGAAAGCAATAAGAAAGTTGCCTTGATGATATTGAATGATACCATCATAAGTAGCATTGTCGTTATTTTCCATAACAAATCCATCCATATTAATCTTAATTCAATCTTATGCTAAAGGCTACCAGCAGACCAAAATGGTTTGAAATTTATATACAACTAGAGAAGAGGCTTTTTGGATACTCAGAGCATGGCTATAGTCCATAGCAAGGAAGACCACCTTATTAGTTAAATAAGTGATAACATCAGGTTGATTGTCAAAGATAACAAAGTTTATATGTCTCTAGAGAAGAGAGCACGAGGTGAAAAAAAGGAAAGGCTATAACTAGAAATATTCATCATAATCTGCTCCTTAAAAGGGGCCAGAAAGAAATTATTTTTCCCTTGGTCATGCACCAACTTTTTGCACACTATACGAGCATTAACCCAATCCCTCAAAATGTGAAGAGTAGATTCGGGATCAACGCCACAGATTTGACAAGTATCTATAATGGTTAGGTTCTATCTATATCTATTACTGTTTGTGAGTAATGCATCATTCACAACTAGCCATAGAAGGATCTCAGTCTGTAAGGGACTTGAAGCTTCCAAATATGCTTGAAAAGAGGGTCATGCACTTAATCCTTTTGATTTGACCAAGCACCATAAGCAGTCTTTATAGTAAACTTCCCATTTAAGGAAAGTAGCCACATAACATTAACAGGATTGTTAGGGTCCATAGGAGGATTAATGGTAGTGATGATTTGGCTGAAATCCTTAAGGAAGACAGCGTTAAGCTTCATCAATTTCCAACCACCAGTAGAAGTAGGGAGCAAGAAGTCAAAAACCGTTTCATTTTGCTTTAGATTGTTCAACTCTCTAATATCAAAATCTTTTAAGGATTGAATACCTAGAACCCAATGGTTTGCCTAGAAAAGAATAGATCTCCCATTCCCAATTCTCCATAGCAAATTTCTACTAAAGCAAGACTAAGTTTTGACAATTCCATGCCAAGCTTGAGATGAGTTACCAACACTCTTACCCTTAGACAAAACGTCATTCTTATACCTATATTTTGATCACATTACCTTATCCTATAAAGCATCTTTTTGATTGATTAGGCCTCACCCCAACTTCTGTTAGAATAATATAAATATATCTTATAGGCTAAAATTAATTGGTATTTTGATTTATAAAATTAGGCTAATGATGTGATTCCTTTTATGATGTATAAAGCCCAATAACTAATTATCCATTTAAACGGGCTTACATGGGTTAATGTAAATTCTAAAATGTAGGCCTAACTTAGTAAGCCCGTGATGGGAAGACCCTAAGTTAAAATAGTTTAGCTAAGTCCCCTCTGCCCTCACTTGAAAACACATAGTTGTCACTCTCCTAGTTGCCCCATTGACTATTGGATTTAGAGAGAAGTGAGTAGTAGAGGAAGACTAATCCTCTCTCATTCTTGCAGGTCTGCAGATCAGCCACGAATGACAATTGGGCATTGGAATCATGTCGTCGACAGATCAGATCCGAATATTGTGTTATATTATCATACAATCTCTACATTTTATTTCCTACATTAGGTATCAGAGCATGAATTGTATGCTTTTAGGACCTATTTTCTATTCATTGGGCATGACCGTGTGTTAATTTTTTATTTTTATCCATTTTTTATGCTCACTTATGGCTTAAAATCAAATAAAATTTTGCAAAAATATTCACCCAATTCCTTAGGACTATTGTAGATCTGAATGTAAGGAATCCATAGACACCAAAATTGTTGTGTTTCATTCTTTGTAGAAAAAGAATTTTGAGGTCCAATTTTTCAAATCTAAAACTCTTAGTGCATTAAAAATTACTCAAATTTTCTCCATAAATCGGTAGTTGATTCCAAAATTGCTTGTGGATTAATGTTAGAAATGATCAAAATATGAAAAAATCCTATGAAAATCATGTAAAAAGTGGAGCAAACGAGTGACCAAACACAAAACTCAGATTTTCAACCCTGATGAAATCGATTCGTAACTAAAGCTTACAATTTTGGACTAAATCTTCAGGTTTTAAGCTGCAATTTGTTAGGAATTTAAAATCAAACGATTTGGGACTGATTTTCTGGTGGAAACTGCTTCGAAATAGCGTAAAAAAGTGAGCTTTGGAGCTCTTGGTTGGGTTCCATGGCGAAACCCAAGCTCAACCTGCCCTTGTCAAAATAAACCCCTAACCTGATCTAGTTCCTCCCACACGTGAACCAGCAATGTGTAGGGACATGTGAGAGCTTTTTCAGTTATGTTTTCACCACTATTTCTTCCACCATGCACCACTCTTCCTAAACTAAATTTTAGGATTTTTTTTCATAATTTTTTCGCTGTCATAATTATTTTTTATGAAAAATATTAAATAGTTAAGTAATTTTAATTAATTTTTTAGCTTAATTTTTGTCCAAAACATACCAAAAATTATTATTTAATGTTTTAGATTTAAATATGGTGTGTACTCTCTCTGATTTATTTTCTAAAATTCTATACTTTCAGCTTGTGTGTATATAGCATTCTTCTATGTCTGTTTGAACTGTATAAGTGCAAAATTGTTTTGGAATGCTGCCAAATTTCTTCTCTATGATCAGTGAAAGGGATTTAATTTTGTTTCACCTTTATTTGAACTATCATGATTTTCTTTTGGCATTTAAACTGATTCCTGTATAAGAAGGTTTCATTGATTGGTATGGGTGATTACCCCTAAAGTGGGGTTACTTGTATTAATTAGTGAAATTTTCTCATAAACTAGGAAATATTTCTAGTTAAAGCATTTGGATTCTTGCCCAAAGTGTTTATTGTGTGTTTTATTTTGAACCCTAATTTAAATGATGTTATTGGGGAATTTATTGGCCTAGGAGATCTGTCTGCCCAAAGGGGATAGGTTTTCGAAGCTGGTGTGTTCTCAATGATTAACTCATCTGTGAGATTTTAATTTTTTGTACATGCTTTGCCCAGAGAAGAGTATGTGATTTTATGCTGACTTCTCTATAAATGCTTATTATATTTTGAAGCTATTTTTTAATGCCCTTTATTCTGTCTAATGCATTCTTGTTTTGTCTTACATAGTTACTTATTCCATGAACAACTGTATTGCTTTTATTAAAATATTTACTAGATCAAATTTTAAGAAATGGAAATAAGACACAAATTTTTCCTTAGGAATTGCTAATCTTGATATGGCACTCTGAGAAGATAGGCCTGAGTTACTTAAAGAAGCTGCTGAGGGACGAGAGCTTTTAGCTAAGTGAGAAATATCTAATAGACTTAGCCTAATTACTATCAAGAGGACCATTTTTGAGCATTTGCTAAGTGGATTGCCTGACACCAGTGTTGCTAAAGATTTCCTTACTGCTATAAGATAGGGATACCAGGTATCTGATAATGCTGAGTCTGAGTATCTACTGTAAGAACTGACCTTTATGAGGTATGACAATGTTAGGGTGTGAGGGAATTCATTTTATAGATGGTTCACATCCAAACTAAACTGAAAACACTTGAAATTAATCTCTCTGATTCTTTTGTCATTCCACATGCATTAAATCCCTTACCTCTTGAATTTTCACAGATTAAGACTGCCTATAATACAGTAAATGAAAAATGGACATTAAATGACTTGATTTCTAAATGTGTGGCTAAGGAAGAAAAACTCAAGAAAGAAAAGAATAATTTGACCCTTCTAACTTTCCATTCAAAACCCTATTCTACCAAGGATTCTAGTTCTCACAAAAAGGTAAACTTGCTACTCCTAGTAAGAGTCAGGATACCAAAAGGCATGATAACGGTCAACATTATGATGTAGGAGGTCCTAAACCCATTACAACCAAGAATAGTCTCGAGCGCTTCTTTTGTAAGACAACGGGGCATAAGAAGATTGACTATCATAGGTTCAAAGCTTGGTTAGCAAACAAATAAAAACCTGGAGGTAAATCCTTTGCTCTTGTGTGTTTTGAAACTAACTTAGTCGATGTCCCTATTGATTCTTGGTGGCTTGATAGTGGTTCCACTACTCATGTTGATATCTCTTTATAAGGGTTCACAAACCTAAGGAAACCCAGTCTAAGGGAAAGCCAGCTGAGAGTAGGAAATGATTTATAAGTTACTGTTAAAGGTGTCAATTCGAGTCAGCCTACATTGGGCTAAACATTTTTCGGCCGAGCCGGGCTGGGCTGAAAGAGGTGTGGACTAGCATTTTGCTAGCTCAACCCAGCCTAATGCAGGCCGTGGGCCAATCGAGCCAACCCACTGTCCTAATTTTTTTTCATATTTATAGGATAAAAGTTATTTCTTTATAATACTTTAAAAAATAATTAAAAATATATTATATACTCTAAAACCAATTTTATTTTATTTCTATAAGGCATCCAATTCTATTATTATACAATACAAATGTTATATTAGCAAATAATATAAAGTCATAAAGTAAAAATTAATAATTAATGGCACTATAAAGTAGTCATCATATATTTATGTGTATAATTAGTCATACTATCATTAAAATTATTAAATTAGTTCATAATTATCACTTAAAAGCATTATTTCCATGGTAAAAAAAAATTTTTAAATCATATTTGGGCTATCGGGCTAACTCGGCCTATCATGGGCCAGCTCGCTTTGGGCCACTCCAAAATTAGGCCGGGTCGGGCTAGGCCAAAATTATAAAAAAAAAAGTGGATATTTTTCCAGCACAGTCCAGCCCATTTGTTGAACTATTCAGGATGGCCTATAGGGCTTGGCCGATTTTGACACCCCTAGTTGCTGTTGAGTCTGTTGGTGATGTCAGAATATGTCCTGACATTGGATTTGAGATTGTTTTATAAGACACTTTCTTTGTATTTTCATTTCAAAGGAATTTAATTTCAGTTTCTTGTTTGGACAAATTTGGTTATTAGTTTACTTTTAGCTATAGAAAAATAAATGTATTGTTGAGTTCTCAAATTATTGGTTGTGATCTTTCGATGGATGGATTATATAAATTATCTTTAACTTCTGATATCCTATCAATTTCCTATAATATTGAGAATGCTATTGTTAAAAGGTCTAAAATTAAAGAAAAATCTTTACTATTATGGCATAAACACTTAGGTCACATTTCTAGGGAAAGGGTTGATTAGTAAATTAAAGATGAAATTTTGCCTCCCCCAGATTTTAGTGAGTTAGGAATTTGTATAGATTGCATTAGAGGTAAATTCACTACGTCCAAAAAGAAAGATGCAACTAGAAGTTATAGTTTCCTTGAGATCATCCAAACAGACATTAGTAGACCTTATTCTTCTACTATTTCCAGTAACAAATTGTTTTTCACTTTCATTTATAACTATCTCCTATGTGGTTATATTTATTTGATTAAAGAAAAATTTGAGACTCTTGAAAAGTTTAAAATTTTTAGGTTAAAATATACTTTTGGTTCCTATAGTTTACACTCGTTTATAATTTAGTTCCTATAAATTTTTTTTTTCAAATGAATCCCTATACTTAAAATCGTCAGCAAAATAGTTCCTATCAGTTACCCCTTGTTATCACACCATCAGAATTGGCTTATGTGTCTAGCAGAGTTAACTTTTCTTGTCAAATCATCTCCATATGACTGAAATTCTCCCCATCACATGCAACTATTCTTGCATGTGTTATTTTCTTCCCTCCAAATTAAAATCATCTGAAATCTCTTCTTCTCCCAAATCACCTACTCTGAAAACACTCTTCCTCCCATGCCTGTTCAAAACCAATGCCCATTGCATGATTTGGTTAGCGAAATTCATTCATCTTGGTCGTCGAAGGGTCATCGTGCTTCGGATGGCATCAGATAGTCCTCTTCTTTGCAAGAAAGTGTTATTTTGCATACCCACGTTTTGATTATATTTTCTGCATAATTTTTTTTTTAATTTTTGATGGGTTTTGGACTGTGATTATGGGCATTGGTTGAGGTTTGTAGATGTATCTAGCTAAGCTTTGTGATGGTTTTAATGGTTTAGGTTTCATGATGTGGGTTTCAAGGGTTTTCATGAGTTAAATGTGTTATGTTTTGAATAAGGAAAAACTGACTATGTTTAAATGAGTTTTTCCCTTCTACAATGTGTTTGCTTTCATGATATACATTTCTGATGAGGTGTTATAGGTTTGCAAAAGAATAGGGTTTTTAACTATCTCTTTAATTGCTTTTTCCAATCCTACATATCCAATAGAATAGGTTTAATAAAGGATTTTCCCTTGCTATTTGGTTAAATCCCCTGCTATTATATTGTTGAGTTACATTGGTTACTAAATATACTTTGACATGGCTTTCTATTTGCATTTATGTTGTGGGTTTACTAAATTGTTTTAGGGTGTTGATATTTACATTTCAATGGTTTTTGTTATTTTTTGGTAATATCAGGGAAATTACCAGATGTATTTACAGTGGAAATTTATCATGGTGGTCAGTTAATCAAAGGAAATACATTGAAGTATGTGAGGGGTCAATTAAGCTATATAAAGGATTGTGAACTTGATAGGTGATCTCTTTAAGAGATCACATCATTCCTTAAGAAATTAGGATATAAAGGTAACGTCAAGTTATATTACAATGCCCCTAGATTTTTTATTAAATATAGTTTGGTAGAGGTGAAAAATGATCAAGAGACCATGAAGATTGCTGATGTGGCTATGAGTATATGTGTTAGGAAGGTTAAAGTGTATGTCATACATGGTTGCAATCATATAGATGGGGTGCAGTTAACACCTAATGAAGATGAAGATGAAGTTGTGCAAGAGGATGATAACACAAGTGAAGAAAATGTGAAAGGAATTCAGTTTGATGACTATGAAGATGAAGAGGATGATGACTGCTTTGTAAAATATCTCAATGATGATGTTGGGGATTCTGAAATTGCAAAGACTGATGGATCTTCACAGCAGCAAGTTGAGGTTAGACCTTTACAGCAACTTGACGAACCACCACAGCAGAAAACTGAGGAACCACCACAGCAGAAAACTGAGGAACCACAACAGCAACCTCATCCTGCACATATATTGGAGGGACTTGAAAAGACTGCCTTTGACTATGAGAGTGATGAGCTTATATCTAATGATGGAGATAGTGATGAGGATGACTTTGGTAAGGCAAGAAGGTAAAAATACTCACAATACAACCTGAGTGATATGTGTGCAAATTTTAAGTTCAAACTGGGTATGGAGTTTACTTCAATATCTCAGTTTAAAGATGTCATAATAGAGTGGTCATTACTTAATGGTTAATGTTTGTGATTAAAAAAAAAATGATGCTGTGAGATGTAAGGTGGTATATAGGGAAGGATGTGAATGACAAGCATTTGTAAGTAAAGTAGGTGGATCCATGACTTATAGACTGAAGACTTTGAGGCATAAACATACTTGTATGAGGACTTATGAGGGGAAAATGGCCAATTGAAGATGAGTGGCAGGGAATCTTGTGAAGACAATTGAGACCAACAAGAATATTACATTGAGTGAAGTGATTAAAAATATCAGATCTGATTATTGTGCTAAGGTTTCTATAACTAAGGCTTATTAGGCTAGGAGAATCGTCAGGGAGAAAATTAAAGGTAGTTATGCAGAGGAATATGGTAAGCTTTGGGACTCCTATGAGGAGTTTAAAGTAACCTACAACTGTTGACTGAAAATCCTACTGCAAGGCCTAATGCAACCTTTCTTAGATCATACATGTGTTTGGCTGCTGTGAAGAATGGCTTTTTGACAGCTTGTAGGCCTATAATTAGGGTTAATGGCTGCTTTTTGGATAGTCCTTTTGGTGGAATTTTGCTAATGGAAATAGCAAGCAACACTAATGATCAGTAATTTTCTCTTATATGGTTATCAATTGAAAGTGAGAACAATGATTCATGGATGTGGTTTCTAAACCTACTTTTGGATGATGTTATACATGACAAGAGATGGGTTTTCATCTTTGACCAACAAAAGGTATAAATGGTTTATGTATTAGTAGTTTTTTACTTACAATATATTTTTGGTTTTGAGAATGATTTTTGTTTTTGGTTTTGTTGCAAGTTTGGTTTTCTGGTTTCAAGGATTAGTGCTTGCCATTGAGATGCTACTCAAACATAAGGAACATAGGACATGTGTAAGGCATTTGTATGCTAATATGAAGAAGCACTATAGTGTGGACATTGTGCTTAGAGATAGGATGTTGCTAGCATGTAAGGCAACATATCATGTTAGCTGGGTGAGATTGATGGCTGACATGAAGGCCATATCTAAAGAGGCACATGACTGGTTAATGGAAACTAGCCCAAAGCTATGGGCTAAATGTCATTTCAGCATTTTTCCCAAATATGACATGATTATGAACAACATTTCAATGGAAGGATCCTGGAGGCTCGAGATCAACCCATAATATCAATGTTTGAGTGGAATAGATATTATTTAATGACAAGATTTACAAAAAAACAGGTTGATGGTTGAGAAGTATAGATCTAAAGGGAAGATATGTCCTAAACTGAGGAAAACACTAGACAAAGAAATGGTGAAATTAGGTAAGTGGACTGCAACTTGGGCTGGAGCCCTAAAATATGAAGTGAAAAGTTACCCTGAGCAGTTTCAAGTAGATTTGGAGGCCAAGACTTGTGCATGTGGGTTTTGGGAGCTTAGTGGGTTACCTTGCTGTCATGTTGTGGTAGCAATATTTGCTAACAATGAAGATCCTTAAGACTATGCACATGAATGCTACCACATTGACAAGTATGTAGCCTACTATGCACTTGTATTGAATCCAATCAACAGTGAAAATATGTGACCTCCTATTGGGCTACCAGTTGTGTTGCCTCCTAGTTATAGAACACCAATTAGAAGACAAAAAAAAATGAGAAGAAAGGAGAAAGATAAAGCCCCAAAACTATACAAACTTAAGAAAAGTAATACATTACTTAAGTGTGGTAAATACAACTCATATGGACATAATCAATGAAAATGTCAAATGTGGTTGCACCACCTATTGGAAGTTTAGTAAAGGTAGATCAAAGAGGGGTAAAGGAGGAGGAAGAGGAGGTAGGGGCAGGGGCAGGGGCAGGGCTCATCTGCTAGACTATCGGCTACTGTTGTACCTGCAGCAATAGCTCCTACAGCATACACACTTACTGCAGTATCCACATAAGCATTAGCTTCAAGACAAGTGATAGCCACTAAACAAGCTTCAGCACCCATGCAACTACCTCAAGCTCCTACTGCAGCATCCAAACAAGTTTCATCTTCAACAACCAACACAGGGATAGCCACGAGAGGAGGTGGCAAATTTGGAAGAACATATTTGGCATTAAGGAGGGCACATTATCAATGTGTAACAAGGGAGTAGTTAAGAAAAGCATTAGAGAAGGGACATGGACATGTGCTGGGCAGTCAAGAATCTACCAATGAAAGCAATAAATTTGGCAAACCACAGTGATGCTTGATTGAAAATTGGGCATGCACCAGTTAGAACACTCCTTTTGATGTTTATCTTTTTGGCATTTGATGATAGGTGCAGCTTTTGCTGGCATAGTGATATTTCTTTTGTATTTAATGGTGCTGCCTATATGCAGATAATGAATTTTTTTTTTGTTAAAAGTCGTTTGGTGGTGCTGCCATTTTTTTGTTAATGTATTTAATGGCGCTGCCCATGTCAAATGACTATATGACTATATGACATTGGTGTTGCAAATGGACAGAAGTATTTTGGTGTTTTGGTTCTATTGCAGTTTATTATTATTCTATGCTTGTCCATTTTATTATTCTATGCTTGTCCTTTCCTTTTTTTGATGTCAGAATTAATAAATAGTAAATGAGATAACAATTTCCATTGATATATGTAAATTGTTATACAAGGTCTGAACTACATGACATTGCATTCCATAAACTATCTACCTACCCTCCAATAACATTAAATCCATCAATTACATTACATAAGCACTAGGAATATTCTACCCATTACATATACATTCAACATAGCTACACACACAAAAAATCCACTTATCATGGCAGCTTCCAATCATAGTAGTTTCAAAAACCTTCCCTGACAATTCCAAAAAGTAAAGAACATCACAGCCACCAACAGAATCCATGAAACCAACTCCAGCATTTTATACATCATAATCTTCCTCTTCTGATTTGTAACAATTTTGTGCTGCCCTTGAAGAATTTCTCTAGCACACACAAGCATGGGTTCGTCTACCCATTGGAAAAAGCCACAAGACCATGCCTCCTATCATGACCAAAAAACCATTACATTCTGTGAATATGTCCAAAATAAAACCAAAACATTACATTTAAACCATGTTCTTCTTACTCTGTAATTTAGGCATCTCATAAATCTCCGGCCAAGGTTTGCTTAAGTCCAAGAGGTAAAAATCAATACCTTACTTCTACATTCACAGTGATTGATTTGTCTCCTTCGAGTAGAGCTACTCTTCGAAGCTTCAAACTTTATGACTTCCCTCTTTTCTTTTGATCTCCTTTGTTGATGGCTAGTTGCTCTCCTATGACGCAGGGGGGATTGTTAAGGTAGAGAAGATGAGGGAGACAGGGGATGACATGGACAACTTATCCATGTAGGAGAGGACATGGAGAATTTTAGCCATATGGAGATAATTTGATAAGAAAAGTCAACTCTGTTAGACACATAAGCCAATTCTGACAGTGTGATAATAGGGAGTAATGGACAGGGACTAATTTGCTAACGATTTTAAGTATAGGGATTCATTTGAAAAAAAAAACTTATAGGGACCAAATTAGAAATGAGTGTAAACTATAGGGACCAAAAGTATGTTTTAACCAAATTTTTTATGGCTAAAGTTGAAAAACAATTAGGGAAAGTCATCAAGATAGTGAGATCTGAGCGTAGTGGTAAGTATTATGGTAGATATGATGTTGCTGGTCAGCACATAGGACCATTTGCTAAATACCTACAAGATTGTGGAATTGTTCTGTAATATACCATCTCTGGTACTCCTGAACAAAATAGTGTGACCAAAAGGCAAAATCGTACATTAAAAGACATGATGCGGAGCATGATGACTAGGTCTAACTTGCTGAAATTTTTATGGGGTGAAGTCTTAAAGACTACTCTTTATATTCTTAACCGAATACTTAGTAAATATGTTCCCAAAACACCTTTTGAGCTTTGGACTAGTAGAAAACCTAGTTTGAATCATCTCTGTGTTTAGGGTTGCCCTGTAGAAGTGAGAATATATAATTCCTTAGAGAAAAAGATAGAGCCCAGGAGTAGCCATTGTTTTTTCATTAGATATCTGGACCATGTAAAAGGATATAGGTTCTATTATCCTAACAGAGGTATAAAAGTTGTGGAATCCTTGAATGCGAAATTTCTTGAACTTGATGTAGCTGATTCTATTACACATCTTATGAAGTTAGTCACAGATGTGAACAAGACTGTTAGTTTGTCCTTACCAATTTTTTATAATTGCATTTTCCCTACCACTACTGATAGAGTTGATGTTCCTATTGAAAATGTCATTGATTATCTTGCTCCGATTACTGATCCGGATTCTCCTACTTCGGTTGTTAATCTACAACCTCTTGAGCCTGTTGTACAAATGTCAGTGAGGAGATCAGTTAGACAGAGATAGGCTGCCATTTCTGATGATTTCATGGTATATCTAAGTGAGGATATGAATAAAATTTGAGATGTAATTAACCTACATAATTTTTATGATGTTATTTCTTATGCTCAATCGAATATATAGATAAGTGCTATGCATGATGAAATGCAATTAATGGCTAAAAATAATGTGTGGGAACTAGTTGAATCGCCTAAAATTGTAAACCTATTGGTTGCAAATGGATTTTCAAAACAAAAAAAAGATTCTAAGGGAAGCATTGAATGGTTTAAGGTTGGGCTTGTGGCAAAGGAAAACTTGTTCCCTTGTTTCATATAGAGATTCTTTCAGAATAGTTATGGCTTTAGTAGGTCATTTTGATATGGAGTTGCATCATATGAATATCAAAACAACATTTCTAAATGGTGATCTTATTGAGATAGTGTATATGAAACAACTAGATGGTTTTTAAGAAAGTGAGAGTGAACAGCTAGTACGCAAATTGAATAAGTCCACTTATGGTTTAAAACAAGCCTCTAGACACTAGTTATAAAAGTTGATGAAGTAGTGACTTGCTTGGGTTTCGATGAAAACAAAGTTGATCAATGTATATATCTCAAGGTCAATGGAAGAAGGATCATCTTTCTCATTTTGTATGTCAATGGCATCTTGCTTGCTTTCAATGACCTTAGCCTACTTCATGAGACCAAATAAATGTTGACAAAATTCTTTGACATGAAAAATCTTAGTGAAGCTTTTTTTGTGTTAGGAATTGAAATCCATAGGGATAGATCTTATTGTCTACTTGAGCTATCACAGAAGGCACACATAAGTTGGGTTCAAGAAAGATTCAATATGCAAAATTGCAAACCAGGTGATGTTCTAGTTATCAAAGATGACAAATTCAGAAAGAATCAGTGTCCCAAACATGAACTTGAAAAAGACCAAATGAAAGATAAACTATATGCTAGTGCATTGGGGAGCCTGATGTATGCACAGGTTTACACTACGCCCTATATTACTTTCATAGTTGGTGTTAGGAGTAAATCTTAATTTAACCCTAATAATGATTATTGCAAATTTGTATTAGACTTGATATTGCCTACATAGTTAGTATTTTAGGTAGATTTCAATCTAACCTAATAATGATCATTGGGTAGCCGCTAAGAAAGTGATGAGGTACTTGTAGAAAATTAAAGATTGCATGCTTGTGTATAAGAGAGTTGACAACTTAAAGATTGTAGGGTATACTGACTCAGATCTTGCTGGGTGCCCTTATGATAAGAAGTCAACCTCTGGCTATGTTTTTATGTTGGCTAGTGGTGCGATTTCTTAGAACAATAAAAAGCAAACTCTAGTTGCCTCTTCTACTATGCAAGCCGAATTTGTTGCATGTTATGCTACTGCCACTCAAACTGTATGGTTGAGAAACTTAGCGACAAGGCTTCACATTGTGGACTCTGTTGATAGACCTTTGAAAAATTATTGTAATAACAGTGCTGCTGTGTTTTTCACTAAGAATAACAAGACGTCCAGTGGTTCTAAACGCTTAGAGTTGAAATATTTGACTATCAGATATCTTATGAAGAACAAAGACATTAATGTTGAGCACATTGATATAGATTCCATGCTTGCTAATCCTTTAACCAAAGGTCTTCAGCTCGTTGTCTTTAAAGGACATGTTGAGAACATAGGCATTTTGAGTTCCTTCGATGTGCTTGGTTAGTGGAAGCTCTTCATAATTTTATTTTATTGTACTTATCATGCTCAATCTACCATTTTTGTATAGTTGATGAGTATTATTTCATTTTTATGGAATTGGTTATGCATATATTTCAATTTTTATAATGCATATCTTTTCAATTGCAAATTTTCTAATAAATTTGGTGTCATTTGGATCTTCATGTCTCTTGATTGATACCATTTATGAGTTTTCAGACATTATAGTTCTTCAAGAACTATGCAATTTCTTTTGGTTCAAAAGCATGTTACAAAGACTGGCAATGAAATAGCACTACTCTTACTTTTGGATCATTTTGAATGCTATTTTCTTGCGACACTCCACATTAATGATTGGTAGATGAGCACATTAATGATTGGTATTATATTGATAATGGATATATTGATTGCCATGATTCAATGTTATTTGATCTTTGATTAGACATAGTCATACTTAGATGCTACATCTTGGATCACAATTTTTTGAAAAATGTGGTCACATTGTAAAATAAGTTATATTAGCTCGAAAGTCATTTTAAATAAATACTTTTCAAAATAAAATTGGATTATTAATTTTGTCCAAGTAGGAGAATGTTAGAATAATCTAACTATATCTTGTGGCCTAAAATTCATTGGTATTTTGATTTACAAAAAAGGGGTTAATGATGTGATTACTTTTAAGATACATAAAGCCCAATAATTAATGATCCATCTAAATGAACTTAGAACACCTAATTAGGTTAATATGGATTCTGAAGTGTGAGACTAACCTAGTAAGCCCGTGATGGGAAGGCGCTAGGTTAAAATGGTTTGGCTAGGTCTCCTCTGCCCTTAACTGAAAACACACAATTGTCACTCTCCCAGTTGCCCTATTCACTATTGGATTTAGAGAGAAATGAGTTGTAGAGAAGACTAAGCTTCTCTCGTTCTTGTAGGTCTGTAGATCAGCCATTATCGGGCATTGGAATCATGTTGTCTATAAGTCAGATCTAAATATTGTGTTCTATTATCATACAATCTTTGTATTTTATTTCCTACTTCACCATATAGCCCAACCTAATCTTATCCAAATAAATCGAATAACTAAATAAATAAAAATAAAACTAAATGGAAGAAAATAACAAAAGCAAAATAAAAAGTAAGAAATTAATGTAAATAAGCCTAGGATCATAATATCTCCCAACACTTCATTTGGAATCCCTGGATTCTTTCTTAACTTATCCAATGATCATAAGTTGTTAACCTAGAGATCTAATTCTTTTATATGCATCTCTCAATAGTCATATAAAATTATCCTTTTTATTCTATTCCCTATATTTCTATGAGAACAAATATAAGAAAAAAGCATTAAGAACATGCCCTAATCATAGTTACATATAGTTTGCAAGTATATTCCTATTTTACAAACAAATCAATTCATTCGATGCCCAAATTCCTTGAACATATGTTATTTCATCTATAGCTTAAACCCAAATTTCCTTTCCTAAGTTCAACTCAGATTTATTTAATCAATCAATTAGTGATCAAGCAATTAGAAGTATTAAGATTAAGATGAAATAAACAATTCAAAAAGTATTGAAATAAGAAATAAAGAAATCAAGAGATCCAAACTATATGTGGATTCAATTACAATTCTAGAAAACAAAATTAAATTAGTTTGTGTTAATAAAAAGAAAATACAACTAAAAACCAAATAAGTTCCATCATCAAGAACAAAACAAAACAAAACAAAAAGAAAGAGCAGAAGAAGAAAAAAGGAAAAGATCTTCAATATTCAAGTCTTCAATCTCCTCTTGCTTGCATGCTTGATAGCTTCTTTCCTTGGACCCTAGTTGTCTCTCAAGTCTATCTAAAAGTAAGTCTTTTATTGTAACATGTCTCTTCCATTAGGATTAGGTATCTTTAGGTATTAAAACCCTAAAAGCCCAGGCCTAATTAGAGTTTAAAACTATTTCAAATTCCTTTCTGACTAATTACATGGGCACTACAATTTTCTTCCTAGTTGTTAAGCTCCCTGGAAGCTGAATTAGACTTCAACTTGAACAAAAGTTGTAACCCTATGTCTTATCTAACCATTGGCTTTGAAATCACATGATTTCATTCATTATACCTCAAGATATCATCAAATTACTTTGCAAATATTAGATTACTAAATTAAATATTCAAAATTTGACTCTAAGCACGTCTAACCATTTTTTCTTCAAAAGAATTGCCTCAAAATATCTTTAAAGCCTAAAAAACATCACAAAAGAAAAAAGAGTATACTAAGAAGAAATGATTAAGAAATCAAAACTAAAAAGACTTAAATTAATGAAAATTAAGATCAATTCACTTTCAAAATAAACCCTGCATACATAACTTCTCTCAATACAACATAAGCTCCCGTGTTTGATTTAAATGTAGAGCATGGATTTCTTCTTCCATTGCATTGACCCAATAAGGATCATTTAAGGCACTTCATAGTGTTTTTGGTTCAAAATAATATTGTGGTGATTTTGTCGCAAGAGCAACATAATCATTGAGATAAGAAGGAGGCATGCGTAATCTATTTAGCCGTGAGGGTGCTTCTTCAAAAGTGTTTGCAGCTAAACGTTAGTTCATCATTGCTTCTTCTAATGGTGGCTAATGCTCAGGCAAAGCATGTTCTACTTGTTGTTCAGCTAAAGGTGAGCATTCTCCTCTTGATTTTGAATGGAACGTGCACACGATCCTGCAAAACAGTTTTGGTCGCAGAATAGGAATTAATCAGCAACATTTTAAGTTGTTTGATTAGTTAAATCAATTGACTTATTTGAATCAGTTGACTATTCTACAGTGATTTCCTCAATGGAATCAACTAATTAATTTGAACGAGTTAATTGCTTTACGAAGAATCTGGGTTCTAACCATTCATCAGGACTAAGAAACTTAGTGATTTCCAAATTTGGAGGTAATGGGGCTTCATTGGATGGCTTGAAAAGGAAGCTTGTTTCATAAAAAATAACATGACAAGAGATATACACATGTTTTGTACTTTGATCCACCACCTGTATCCTTTGTGGATTGGACTATATGTTACAAAAACACAAGGATAAGCTTTTACAAAAAATTTGTTACCCACTTCATAGCGTAATGAAGGAAAACATTGATGTCCAATCACTCACAAGCTACTGTATTATGGATGTCATTTGAAAAGCTTTAAGTATGGACTTTCATAGTTCCAATGTAAATAATGGCAACCTATTTATCAGACAAATAACAATGAGAAAAACTTCAATCCATAAAGGTAAAGGAATATTAGCATGAAACATCATAATTAGCCCTATCTCAACAATATGGTGATGCTTTCTTTTTGCTATGTCGTTTTATTCAGGTGTCCCTGGATATGAAACATGAAGTTTAATACCATAAATATGGAGATGATTTAAAAAATTGTTGGAACTAAATTCTCCTCCCCCATCACATTGGAAAATCTTGATTTTCCAGTCAAGTTGATTTTCCAACAACTTCTAAAATTTTAGGAAGCAATCTAGAAAGCCTAACTTTTTTTAAAGAATAAATCCTTGTAAATCGAGAATAATCATCTATAAAAAATGTATAGTATCAAAAATTCTGATTAGAAGCTAAAGGTGCAAGTCCCCAAAGATCACAATGTATTTTGTCAGGAGAAAATTCTGAAATTTTATTAGAATTTTGAAATGCCAATTTACAGCTTTTACCCATTTGACAACTAACACAAACAGCGAGTTTTGATACCCAATGTGTGATGTTGATCTTGTCTTTCAACAAAGATAGGATTTTTGAGTTTGGGAGTCCAACTCGTTGATACGATTGTCCTTTCTTATGCCCCCTTACTATCATCCTTTGATTTTGATCTTTAATAATGAAACCAGAAGAAGGGAATTCAAAAGTGCAATGGTTATTAGAGGTAAATTTTCCAACAGACAACAAATTCTTCTTCAAGTCAGGCACTATACGAACATCTTTCAATTTTAATTCCCTAGTACTTGTGATAATATTTGTGTAACCAGTATGTGTTATTGGTATGCTATTTCCATCACCCACATAGATTACATTATTTCCATGATAAGGCTTAGGGTAAGACAAATTACCTGCATCATTAATCATGTGGGATATGGCTCCAGAATCCACAATGAAAGGCTAGTCCTTTGTGTCATTGAAAGTGAGAGCAGAAAAAGGTTTATGGAAAGTCTTATGACTGTAAGAGTAATCATACCTGTACTAGCAATTAATAGGTTCATGATTCAATCTTTTACAAATTTGACGAGGAATTTTGCCCTTATTAGTCTGAGTATTTTGGTGTTGTTTCTCTCCCTTTGATGAATTGTTATATTGTAATGAATTTTCATTGTTTTGCTACCATTGTATCAACCTGCAAGTGTGCAACCTCTTCCTTGAGAGTTGAAGTGACCTCTGCCGCCACGTCCATTTTGACCTCGACCCTGGCCTCACTAACCAAAGATTGTTTGTGCGTGTTTTATGAAGTTCTTCTCCTCTTCCTTTCGAGTATTTGGTATCTGCTCATGTCCTTGGAGTGCTAATAAAAACTAACTAAAGGAAAGCTAAGGTGGCTTGGCAAGCATAGCAACACGAAAAGTCTCATACCTTGGTCCAAGGCCATAAGCGAACTGGAACACTTTGTCTTGGACAGAAATTGGTTCTTTTACTACAGCCAAATTGTTACAAATTGATTTGAATTCCCTTTAAGTATTCTTCAAGTGATTATGACCCCTTCTTAATGGTCATTAGCATGTTTTTGAAGCTACGTGCTTTCTCTAATGTAGCAAGTAGTAGCTGTTCTTCAATGGAGGCCCAAATCTCATATGCGGTGTCACCATTTATCATGGTCAACACTTCTTCTTTCATGGCTCCAAGAAGCCATGAGTTCAAGAGTCCATCATTGTCAATCCATCTTTGATAGTTTGGATTTGGATTGCTCTCCCCTGCATCACCCTTAACTTCCTCTGCTTGTTTTTCTCCACTTGTGAGGTGGTGGAAAATACCAAGACTTCGAACTGAGGGCATGATTTGATTACGCCACAAGAGGAAGTTGTTTGTGCTTAATTTTATGGAGTTTAAACATAAGCATTAGTGAAAGGATTGGATGTTTAGTTCTGGTTCTGTTTGTGGGAGAGATGAGCTGGAATTGTTTGAAGATATTGCGTTTTTGGCTTGCAGGTTTTTCAGCTTTACTACATAAAGTGTTTGAGGGAAGCATTGCATTTGTATTGATCTCTCAAGATATATACAGCAATTGATGCTAATTACAAGGAAAGAATTTAAATAAATTCCTTAACAATAGCAGTACATGTTTAAACACATTCTCATGTTATTGACCCTTGACTCTTGCCACAGTTTAAGGAATTTTGTTTCCTCATTTGCTGCAGTCTTCCGTATCATATCGATCTCATAATCAGCATTTGCTGCAGTCTTCCTTTCTATATTAAGCTCACAATCAGCATCATTGAAGGGATTTGTGTTTCGTCCCTTATCAAAAGGAAACCTCAATTTAGATAGCATAGTTCTAGCCTGAATGTTAGGCATAATTGTAATAACAGAATTACTTGGCCTAGGTGGAGATGGGTCTCCTAGGTTAGGAGGCTTATTCCTCATCACGTCAACAACCTGGCACTGTTTATTAAGGAATTCTAGATCCTCTGAAGAAGGGCCCCATTCACATGAACACTAGGAAAAAGTTCAACATACTGCCCTTCCTTGTGTTTCTTCCAATTATCATTTTGCATTTGTCCAAATAGTTCCCAAATTTTGTTATGATCTAGGGCTCTTTGTTGTACATTAACTTTTGCTCCATCTTTCGAAGAGAACTTGTCATCTTTATGGTAAGCTGAATTGCCTTATTTTTCAAGTTGGTTTGATTTTTTTTTTTGGCTTACTTGGACCATGTTGGCCAGTTGGCCCATTAGGCTAATCACTTTTTTGTTCTAGCCAATAGGACCAATAGCTAGGCTAGATTGGGCCGATCCACCATGTTAGGCAACATCTTCATTTATGATAATAATAGCCTAATCTGTAATTTCCTCATCATTTGCAGCTAAGATATTAAATCTTGATCTCGGGATTGATGTTATCGCAAATTGCTTTCCACCCCTCTAATACTACCAGTTACTTTCGTCTTCTAATTTTTCAATCTTCGCTTTTGAACTCTTTTGACTATCATCCAGGGGCCAATTAATAAATTAGGAGATTCTCCAAATTATCACATTATTTTAAATCTCTTAAATATCTCCTTGTAATCCACCACCTGTAACATTCCCATTGATAGGGTCAACTTGAGTCTCATCCCTGACGTTGTAGTCTCTAACTTTCTATATGCATGGGGATCGCGGTTTCCTCTTGCATAGTGGTTGCCGGAGTAGTCTCAACTAGATCATGCAAATCAACACAATATTCCTGCCAATGACCATACTTCCTACATTTAAAACATATTAAGTGAAGACCTTCGTATTCAATATTGAACTCATGCCCAAGCAGATTGAATTTTGGAGCAAGTTTCCTCTGACGGTCCAATTCAACACAATTTGGCAAATCTACCCCTTGAATGGATATATGTATGTTCATATATCTTCATCATCTTTCCCAACTTGGAACCCACCCTCCACAAAAACTTCTGATTTTATAGTTCTATCGGTAAATTGTTAAATTGTTAGTTTATATTTATAGTTGAATATTAAATTTAAAAATGTTCAGACCTAGACTTACAGTTCAATTTATCATATTTGGCCAGCTTGTTATATTTGGAATTTGATTATTGTATGTTGCCTGGTTTATTATATTTGTAATTTGAATCTTGTATGTTTGGGAATTTGTTATATGTAAATTTTTGAATCTGGTGTTTTTAGCTAGTTTATTATATTTGGAATTGATTTGGGTATGTCTAGATAGGTTGTTTTTAGCTAATTTGATAGGTATGTCTAGCTAGTTTATTATATTTGGATGTCTGTATATTAATATTTATAGCTAATTTTTTTGACAATATAATTTTTGAATATTTTTTAAGCGCCTGTTTCCAGCGTAAATTTGCCAGTGGCAAACTTGGTCCCAGATGTTGCCTTGGAAGGGGAACCAACTACCAAAACTATGTTCTGTGCTTGTTGTTAACCAATGTCCTTATGATTTGACTCATCAAAACAAGTTAGCAATGAAATGTAGAATGCAATAACGATGATCAAATGAAGCTTTATTCTATTTAATGGAGTCATTTACAGAAAAGTTGTCAATTTCAACGAAAGAGATAAAACCAAGAAACAAATGAAAATTATAACGATCCAAAGCAAATCATGATAACAGAAAATGCAAAGAAAAGAAAGAACTAAGTGCTCCTTTGATGACAGTTGACCCGTCCGACATTGAGTATTGCCGATCGACCAGACATCCGCAGTTGCCGATCGTAGCTTATACGTATCAGTGTTTCCTCGACAAGTCCACGTAGCTAGTTCGACATCAGTCGAGTTTCCTCCTGCGAAACTTGTCACCATGCTTCGGCATTCCTCTTATTGGGTTTCATTTCTTTTGTCGAGCGCTTCATCAGTGGATTGATTCACAACAGGCTATTGCCGAAGGAGGCTCTGCATATTTCATCACGCTTTCTTGAATTCTACTTTTCGACGATCATCGTCCGGCTGTCGGATCCATCAACTTGCAGGGTCTATCAATTCAACGTTTGGGGTAGGTTTGCGTCATCGACCAAAATTAGGTGGTAGTCTTTTGCTTGCCCTTTGTGTATCAGCTAACTTGTTTGATTGGTCCGATGGTTTACAAAATTGGGTTCATGTTCATAGCCTGTCGTTTTGTTTCAATTTCTGTCCACGAAACACGTGACCCATGTCAACCAAGCTTCAACCCTCGAATGTTCACAATAAGCCACCACTGAGGGTCTCAAACATAAGAAGTGTTGTCTTTTTCAGAAGGACCATTTTCCTTGGGGAATTTCAACTGTCTTCCTCTTAGTTTTGGTGATAACAGGGCCTTCATATTAATATGTATAGTTGTTTTTTAATATAATTTAATTATATTTTTTAATGTTAGATTAGTTTATGAATTAAATACATGCAGACACTTGTATATTAACATTTGTAAAAAATTTAATTGAATTTATACATATTTTTATAATGATAACTTAGTTTATAAATTAAAAAACGGCAATATATTTTATATCTACTTTGGGGCAAAATTATTTTTAAATTTATTATCCTTAATCGAATGTTTTGAAATGTAATTTTGCTTTATATGTTATCTTATTGTAATTATATAGATTACAAATTTTAAAAATAAAAACAACAAAATATAAGTTACCTAATATAGTGAGAATGTTATTCATAAAAGTATTACAAACGATTTATTTCATCACTATTTTTTCTTATAAATATAAACCACTAAAATTTTAAATTTGTTTGGAGAGTATCATGTCAACACTTAATATTATGTGACATTAGATAACTTGCAAGAATCTTTGGATGAAGCCACGTCAAAACATGATATTATGTGATATTAAATGACTTACAAGAATCTTTGGAAGAGGTCAAGTAAACATAATATATTGTATATAAATTTAGTACTTCTAGCTTTTTCAATATGAACCAAAAGTATCCTATAAGATTTGACCCACTTAAATCGCCTCGTAAGCCAAATTCCTCTGAACTGAAAATGATAATTGTATGGCTTTCCCCATGAGATGCTACTCCCCGAAATCAAACTGGTACTTCTAGCTTTTAGTTATAGTTGGAATTTGATATTTTTGGCTAGTTTGTTATCGTTGTAATTGAATATGATACTCCCTCTTAGTTATGGTTGGAATTAAATCTGGTATATTAGATTTGATGGAATTTCTTAAATTTCTTGTGCAGAAAAATTGCCAAATGTTTTGTAAATATTAACAATTTGGGTAGAGTATCATACAATGTTGCGGGATTATTTTAAATTTTTATAAAATTATTAGCTTAATTTTTAAATGTTTAACTAATGTGTATACAATATTTTATTTTTATTTTTGTAGCAAAAGTATCATGAGATTGAGTAGTATTAACTAGGGGTGATAAAAGGATTGATTGTATGGATTTTGAAATGTATCATTAATAGATAGATAAAAAAATAAACTAATAATTTATTTAAAATCTATTTAAAAAATTATTAAAACTATTCAATCATCTATTAATTCTCAACTAGAAGCATTTAAACACTTTTTATATCTAAATATATTTTATTCTTCGAATTATATATATATATATATATATAATAATAATAATACAAATCTACACTCATTCATATGTAGGTTAATATCCTACATTCTTTTATTTTGATAAAAAAAATTATTTTTTTAATTAAATTAAATAATTATATTTATTTTAATCATTGTATATCTCATAAAGTAAAATGGGCTTTTTAAACGTGCCTTGTTGTGGAATAAAGTGAGTTTAAGTTATGGTGCCATCTTCCCTCGAAAAGAAAAAAGAAAAGAAGTTATGGTGTCATCTCCTTCTTTGGATTTACTTATTATTCTTTATCTATTTTCTTTTTATTTATTATTATTATTGCTTTTATATCCCTTTTTTTATCAATTTTAATTCTTTTTATTAATTATTTTTTATATCTCATATAAAATAAGGTGTTTACTATTAACAAGACTTGAAAAGAATATGAGAGCCTATACACTTGTAGCTCATGTATATTCGGAGAATGTAAAAATTTTACGATAGTTGAATGTCATACTTAAGATCTACCATTGATATGATGTATACATGCAAAGGGAGTGTGGTACTTCAACAGCGCTTAGGTCACAATTGATTGCAACTATGTTATATATATACATATATATTTGATGCAAATTTGTTTATGTACTTATGCAGTCGTTGGTAAGGATGAAAGTAGCATTACTTAGTCATAAAAATATAATATTAAAAAAAGAAATTTAGACACTGAATTTAGAGACGATATTTTTTCATCTCTGATAGACACAAAAATAAACATGAAAAAGATGACCTTGAAATGGAATGAGTATTTTGACTTTTAGACATGAAATTTCATCTCTGACTAAATTCGTGTCTGATTTCGTGTCTAACAATATATTTTTTTCAAATTAAAAAAATTTAATCTAGGCATAGACGAAAAATTCCATCTTTGACTATAGTATTGAAAATAATAAAAAATAAAATGTCAAACACGGAATTATTTTGCATCTAACTGTTTCAGTAATACTTTTTAAAAAAAAAAAAGGTTCAGAGACAAATTTATTAAGCACCAAATTTTTTTTAAAAAAAATGTTAGACCCAAGTTTAGTTTAAAGACAGAAAAATTATGTCTTTAAAAAATTAACTTAAATGCAGCTTTGCGCACCTCCTTTTTCCTCTTCCCTTTCTTCTTCTTCCCCATTTCCCTTCTCTCAGACAAAACCCTAACCCCACCTACGCCTCCCTCGTCCCTCTCCTTCCCATCCTTCTCCCCTTCCTCCCCACTCCTCCATCGCCGACAAGGAGGTTCCAGTGGCCCAAACAAACTTCGCACCCCCATTTCTATTCACCTTCTTCCTCCACTTCCTCCCCCCTCCTCTCCGCTCCTCCATCACTGGCGAGGCTCCCCATTCCTTCGGCAGTGGCGGTCATGCGTAGGTGGTAGCGGACTAAGCAGATTTCCTCCTCCTTCTACCATCGACGATGACGAAGCTTGCTACTGTCCCCAACAAAGCTCTCCTCTTTACTTTACCTCATCTGGCGAGGCTCCTCAAAGGTTAGTTTTCCCTCCATTTTTTTCCAATTTTATTAACAACCTTGTTAAAAATTTGTGAATTTATTTGGTGTGAGTTTGGTTATTAATTGTGAAATAAATTTGTGTATGTTTGGTCTATGATTATGGTCTTTTATTTGGTGTGTCTATGGTTTGATTTGGTGTGAAATTTGTTTTGAAATTTATTATAAAACTTGGTTGAAGTGGATGCTAAGAAAATTTAAAGAAGATAGAAGGAATGTGAATGGACAAATTAAAAAAAATAAATTAAAGTGGATATTAGAAAAAATTAAAGAAGATGGAAGGAATGGGAGTAGACAAATTAGAAAATTACTTAAGTGGATATTAAGAAAAATTAAAGAAGATAGAAGAAATAAGAATTAACAAATTAGAAAATTAGTTAAAGTGGATATTATGAAAAATAAAGAAGATGAAAGCTAGAAAATTAGTTAAAACGGATATTAGGAAAAATTAAAGAAGATGAAAAGAATAAGAATTGACAAATTAGAAAATTAGTTAAAGTAAAAATTACAAAAATTTAAAAAAGATGGAAGGAATGGAATTGATAAATTAAAAAAATTAGCAAAAGTGAATATTATGATAAATTAAAGAAGATGGAATCATACCAAAATAATACCCAAATAGGATTATTCCCAAATCATACCAAAGGGGAGAAGAGTGAATTATGATAAATATAATCTGGATTTAATTTGACATTAGATTTGATTAATTATGTATATATTTTATTGTATAAAAGTATTTATAAACTATCTACTATTTAATTTTAAACTACTTGATATATCTGAGTGATTCTGAACTGCTTATTATTGAATAAATTAGATACTGTAAATTTTGAGATTATTGATATTATAAGGGAGATGCTGCCAAAATTTTGGCAGCATCATTTGAATTATTGTTTAAAAATATAGATAATTTTAAATGTTTGATTTTGAATTTTTCTTGTGAATTTAATTTGACATTAGATTTAATTGATTGTGTATATGTTTTATTATATAAAGTATTTCTAAATTATCTGGTATTTAATTTTAAAATGCCTAATAAGTATGAGTAATTTTGAACTACCTATTATTGAATAAATTAGGTGCTAAAATTTTGGAATTGTTGATATTATAGGGGGGATGCTGCCGAAATTTTGATAGAATTATTTGAACTATTGTTTAAAAATGTTGCTAATTTTAAATGATGTAGGACTTTGAACTTTACTTGTGGATTTAATTTGGCATTAGATTTAGTTAATTATGTATATGTTTTATTGTGTAAAAGTATTTCTAAACTGCTTGGTATTTAATTAGACAAAAAATGGAAGTTCCTGAGTATTGTAAATGGATGGATAAAAGAGAGGGTCTCGATAGGAGTATTTAAGATGAATTTATAAGTGGGGTTTATGAGTTTGTTCAATTTGCTTGTGGATAAGATCAATATAGTACAGAAGAAAAGTTGAGATTTTGTGCAAAAATTGCAAATGTAAACGGTACCACGTAGTTGATGATGTCATGGTAGATCTATGATGCAAAAGATTTATGAATAATTATTATTATTGGACTAATCATGGAGATCAATGCCTCCCATTCCTCCCGTAGTTATAGACAATTCATACTATAGGAGTAGCGAGCTAAGGGAAAACTTCAATAACTTTGAACAGATCATTATGGATGCAACTGAACCTTCAATTGGCAATCTGATTGAGCAACAAGGATTTGGTTATAAAGAAGAGATGAGTGAAGACTTGAACCCAAAAGCTGCAAAAAAATTTGATATGTTGATGGCTGTACAAGCTCTGTTAGCGACTATGATAATTATTCTAAATTATCAGCTACAGTAATAGCTTTTAGTTTGAAGATAGATTTTAGCATATCTGATACTTTCTTTAATCATTGGATGCAATTTATGACAGATGCAACGCCAAATGATAATCGCATGCCCAAAAAAATTTTATCATGCAAAGAAGAAAGTATCTAAATTAGGCTTCGGATGTATGAAAATTAACTATTGCCCTAATAGATACATGTTATATTATCATCCTGATTAAAATTTGCGTAATTGTAAATTTTGTGGTGAGCACTGCTAATAGAAGGGGTAAGGTCAAGGATACTCCTTTGAAAAAAATGTGATATTTCCCACCTGTTTCAAGGCTGTAAAGACTTTGTTCTTTAATGCAGACAGTCAGTCAAATGAGATGGCATCGTGAGATACAAAGAAAGCTAGGTTCTTTGTCTCATCCTTCTAATGGAGAAACTTGGAAACATTTTGACTCAACTTATCTTGAATTTGCACAAGACCCCAGAAATGTCAAGTTAGGGTTATGTGCTGATGGGTTTGTGCATTTGATAAACCTAGTAGGATTTATTCCTGTTGGCCAATAGTTGTTATCCCGTACAATCTTCCTCCCTAGAGGTACATGAAAGAGAATTTTTGTTCTTAACCATCATAATTCCTGGCCCGTCTAATCCAAAAAGTAAAATTGGTGTGTATTTGCATCCATTTATAGATGAGCTTAAACTATTGTGGAATGAAGGGGTCTTGCCTATGATGTATTACTCAAACAAAACTTTGTCATTAAAGCAACTTTGATGTGGACAATAATGACTTTCCTACATATGGGATGTTGTCTGGTTAGATAATAATGGGAAAACTTGCTTGTCCAATTTGTCTAAAGCGTACAAAAGCATTTGCCCTGAAACAAAGTCAAAAGACTTCATTTTTTTTTGTCACCGATAATTTTTTTCACTTGATCATCCATATTGAAGTAACAAAATTGCCTTTAAGAAGCGAAATGTTGAGACCTTACTGCCTATGAATAGGTTGACTGGTAAACAAATGTGGGAAGGGGTCAGAAATATACCCAGCATCTTTGAATCACAAGGAGAACAATCGACAGGGTATGAAGTCAATCATAACTGGACCAAGTGAAGCATATTCTGGGAACTTTCTTATTGGAAATCAAATCTTCTCCTGATAAGTTAAATTTCATGCATATTGAGAGAAATATGTTTCTTAACATATTATACACAGTTATGGATACTAAGGGCAAGATGAAAGACACTTTTAATGCTAAACTGGACTTAGCTGAATATTGTAAGTGGAGAGATCTAGAGTTGCAAGATGTTGGAGTTGGAAAACTAAGAAAGCCAAAGGCACAATACACATTAACTAAGTAGCAAATATTAGTCATTTGTGAATAGGTCAAACACTGAAGCTACCAGATGGGTATGCTTCTAATTTGGCTAGGTGTGTTGAAATAAAGGAAGCAAAGTTGTTTGGTATGAAAATCTTGACTGCCATGATTCATGCAACGTTTGCTCCCAATGTCATATAAGGCTTTGTCCAAGCCCACTTGTAATACACTTATTGAGTTCAGTAAATTCTTCAGCGAATTAACTTCCTCATTATTGAGAGAAGATAAACTACATGTGATGGTATAGAATATTCTAATTATTTTGTGTAAATTGAAGCAAATATTTTTACCAAGTTTCTTTAACTCAATGGAACACTTTCCAATTCATTTGCATTTTGAAGCAAGGGTCGGTGGTCCCATACAATATAGATGGATGTATCTAGGGATATTTAAAACCGAACCAATCTAAAAAAAATTGAAAAAACCGAACCGAAAAACTAAAAACCAATTAAAACCGAGGTTTTTTTTTTGTCTTATTTTTTGAAAACCAATCGGTTCGGTTATCAGTTTTAATTCAAAAAATTGAACCAATCCAAACTAAACCAATAGTTAAAAATATATATTCTAAAATATATTTTATATGTGTTATTACTTTTTTAGACATACTTTTACTACTGAGATTTTCTTTTATACTCTAAATTCTTAACATAATTTGATTTTCCTCTTTCGTTATTCTTGCACCGCTGTGAGCTCTAACAGAGAGAAGATAGCCTTTTCAACTTGATTCCCCCAACTTACTTTTCCACTACTGTGAATCCTCCTTCCAAACTCCATAGCCACTTCATAGCCTATAGTGACACAACCACAAGAGCCACCAACACAACCTGTGACTTTGGATTTGGTTTCTTTCCAAGATTTGGGAGCTTCTTCATAATTGTGAGGCTCTAGAACTCAAACAAAAGAACATGGGCATACTAAAAAAGATCTTGGTCTCATATCACATAAACGTATTCTAGTACATAGCCAAAAAAGCCAATATCTTTATGATTGATATGGATGCCTTCTCTTTCAGCATCAACAAAGATAATAACAATGCAAATTCCAGAATTATGGTACTTTTAATTCTCATTTTTATTTTCTTTTTTCTTGATTTAAATTATATGTAATTTTAATATTTAATTTTAATTTAATAAAATCGATCAACTGAACCGAACAAAATCGATCTTGATCAATTTGGATCGGTTTGGTTCTCCGATATAAACCAAACCAAATGGTTGATGATATGTATAAACCGATCAGTTTGGTTTAGTTGGAATTTTTCCCCAAAATTGAATCAAACCAAACTGTGAACACCCCTAGATGTGTCCTTTTGAAAGGTTGTCATCTATCTATCTTTTGTCAATCAACTCTTATATATATAATAGTTCTTGCACTAATATTTTCAATTAATTGTATTAAATTTATATGTATATTGAAAGATAAAGTCACTAATCCTGCCTTTGTGAAAGGCTCCATTTGTAAAGCTCATTTAGTGGAGGAAACTTTCACATTTGTATTTTATTATTATCCATTTGATGTGCCATCTTGGAGGACAAGAATGCCATTTAATGACAATGGTGGCGAAGGTTGTTCATCCAATCCGTCATTGTCAATTTTTAATTATCAAGGACGACCATCTAAAAAGTGCACACCCACTACCTTGGAAGAAAAGGAAATGAAAGTTGCGAAATTATATATTCTCCTAAATTGTCCTGAGGTTGAGACATTCTTGGAGTAAGTTCTCAATCAAATTTTAATTAAATACTTATATCTTCTAACAATTCTAATTTTGTAATATACTTAAATTTGTGATCTCTTTGTAGCAAACATATATGCAAATATGTTGTGATAACTTGTCCTTGACATAAATGACACAGAAATAGATAAACAAATTTTTACTTCATTTCCCAATTGGTTTAAAGAATATATACGTTATCTTGAGTACGTCTATACATACACATTTTCACTTAAGTCATTCATGGAATTTACTAAAAAATAGGTACTCAATCCAATAAACATGGTTGAAGAACCTCTTTTGAAGAGTTTGGCATGGGGGTTGCTTAGAAATGTTACCAAATTTTATATATATTTTGTAAATGGTTATAAATTTAGGACAAAAAATCAAAGTCAGGGGATGAGGACAACAAATTGTGGTGTATATGTTTGAAATGGCGGGTATGAGACGATGGAGAATGGTTACTATGGCCTATGGGATCTTAACCGATATTATCAAATTAGAGTATACCGAATGGCCAATTAAGAAGTTGGTTTTATTTAAATGTGATTGGTTTGATCCTACTCCAAATCAAGGAACAAAGATTGATAAAAATTATGGGATTGTTGAACTTAGATCATCTAGGAGATACAATAACTATGATCCCTTTATTCTAGCACAACAAGCAGAACAAGTGTACTATACACACTATCTTGAAGGACAACAAGGGTAGTTAGGTGTGATAAAAATTAAGGCAAAGAATATAATTCAATCTTTAGATACTAAAACGGATGATTCATATCAAGAAGATCAAATCCCAAAAATACCTTTAACAGTTGCAAATGACAATCTCCAACAAAGTCTTGTTGATAAAGATAGTTTAATAGATGAAATATATAGATCATCTTTCAATCATAACGAGACTGAAGAAATAGATGAAGATGTGGGGTTTATAACAAAAGAAGAAAGAGGAGGAGAAGAAAAAGATGAAGAGGAAGAAGAAGACGACGACGAGAAAATGATAACAAAGATGAGATGAAAACATTGATAAAACTGAATTCGATTAGGAATTTCTATTAATAATGTACCTTTCATACTTTAATTTATATTAATTTAGTTATGCATTATGCTTTATATATTTGACTATTATTTTATTTTAAATTTATTGCATTATATTGTTTTGAATGTATATATACATATATAGATAGCAAATAGAAGTAGAAGTAGAGGTACTAGAAAGAGAGGGAAGGGTCAAGGTACTCCTTCTCCTGCACTATCTCCTTCACTAATATCATCACCCCATCCTCATACATTTTTACATACTCCACCACCCCATCCACCCATATATGCTTCCCCTTACTGTTCTTCTCATGCCCATGCAGCATCATCTTTTGTAGGGTTACAAATAGTTTGAAGCAGTACTAATGCAAATAGCCACATATAAATTAGCTCAGGACTTGGATTGAGGTAAATATTTTAATTATTTATTTTTCTTTTATGTTATACTTTTAATTTTCAACACTTAAATTATAACTTCTTTCATTTACAGGTTTGATCCTCCAGTTGGACCATTGGCCACCATCACTAGCATCATTAAGGCCAAGTTTGAGGGGGATTGGAGAAATTGGGGTGAGCTGCATGAACCAGCTCATGATAGTGGGTTGAGTTTAGGATAATCTGTTGAATATTATAATTATTCATTCAATTACAATTTTTATAATTTAGTTATATATTGTTTATGGCTAATGTGTTTTTTGTCTAAATGCAAAAAAAAATATAAGTGGCTGCCCCAAGATGAAAATAAAATAAAAAAGTGCTTTAACTATAAGGGTTCGGACTTATTAACAAATGCAATGAATAAGGTTCGCAGTGGGATAAACAAGGGCAAGTGGATCCCTACAAATGTTAGGGTTAGTTGGAGGAGCTGTGGCATGATCTTGCATGGCTAATGAAGTCCAAGAAGAGCAGCCAGAATAGAAGAACTAATAAGGGACTCTCCAAGCACATTGGAGGATCGATCCCATCACCAAAGCACAAAAACATATTAATATATAAATCTAAGTTCATTAACTTTATTTATGAATTGATATAATTATCTTATACTAATTATGGTGATTTTCTGGCAGAGGGCCCAGCTACAATGGGATCCCACAGCTTGGGATGTGTTTGCATGTCTTCACAGACCAAAAGGGAGGCCAGGCGAGTGGATCAATGCCCAATCTGAACAATTTGCTATAAGTATGATTAAAATTTCATCATTGTCTATTCTATATAATAAATTAATATTAATAGAAGCTACATATTTTTTCAAGATGAGTATCGTAGGTATGTGATTGAAAGGGACCCGCAAGTAACTGTCAAATATGAGGGCACCAATTAACAATATGACAACAGCATCTTCTTGGAAGTTGTTGGGGGTATCAACAAAAAAAGATGCCTTTACGGATTGGGAGCGAACACTGCCAGTATTGCACGCTCATACTCATCTACACGCTCATCCTCATCTACATCCAATGGTTATTCTGAATCGGATATGCAAATGATGAGAAAGTTGGTCGCACAGTTGAACAATATGGTACAATCTTAATAGCAGATGATCCATATCATTATGCAGCGAATGGATAAGTGATAGACGCTTCAAAAGACCTCTAGATTCTAATAGTAATTAGCAAATGAATGGAGACAATGGCATAATGCTGCTAATAATGATGCTAGTGAAGGCAATGATGGACTACTTTAGATTAATTTTATGAACATTTAATGCACTTTATTTTATATGTAATACTGTTTTTAGATTCTTTATCTTATGTAAATAATATATATTTTGTTTATTTTTAATTTAATTTAAATTTTATAATTTTGCGTTAGATTGAAATTGAATTTTGGCTATTTCTATGAATTCAGCTGTTTATATATACAGGTTTTGATTTGTTAAATTTGAAAAGCTAGAAAAATTAAAAAAATTTGTACTGTTAGAGGTAGAATTTTTTCGTCTATAAAACCGTTTCTGAAATCTAATAGGATATTATTTGAATATTATATTAATAAAATAATAAAAAATGATTTCATCCCTAAACTTCGGCCACTTCATTCTTTGGACATAGATCCAACATAGTTTCAAACATGAAATTTTTATTTTTAAACATGAAAAAATTTCATGTCTGATTAGAGAAACTCAAAAATCCGTGTCTAGAGGATTAATAATGAACGAAATGGTTTCCATGCTTAGACATAAATTTTTATAATTTTAAAGACAAAAAAATTTCATGTTTAAATATTTTTTTAAGCTATGATATATATAAAAAAAAATTTGTTATTCTTAAGTTACACAAACACACACACACACATGCACCTTTAATTTCCTAATAAAATCACCAATCAAGTTAATATTTTAGCACTATATAATCACCCATCAAATTAATATTTTAGCACAGTAAGAAAAAAATTAGTACATATTCTTAAAACGTTATGTAAAATTGAACTTTATTTATTTATATTTTAAATATTAATATTTAATAATTAAAAAATATATTTTTTAAGGTAAAATATCTTCGTTAATGCATTTTTTTTTTTGAAAAATATATCTTTTTAATCATTAAATGTTAAGATAAATGAAGGTGATGTTTTAAACGTATGCAAAAATTTTCCCCACAAAAAACTTAACTAGAACAAAAACTGACAATGAAAAATTTCATATATGCCAAATTACCTAGCTATACATACATCAAAATCTACAACAAATCAAAGCTCAAAAAATTATATTGAAGGTGCTCGTTCAACGGCTCCATGAAGGGTCTCGAGTGCAACTCACTGTAATCAGGTTTCAACAAATTATTAGCAGCCTGTGGCAGATATCCCTCCTCGGCCACGCCCACCCTCCACGGCTGAGCTTCATCCTTGTGACCTTGAGCACTCTTAGCAGCACCACCATCAGCTTCCACGAACGCTTCTGCAACGTTGGAGTCTTGGCCTGTGAGCTCCTGCACCAGAGCCCTGAAGTTGGAGGCACTGGTCTCGACCTTCACGGGGCTCGAAATATAAGTGACTTTGATCTCCTTTTTGTCCCTTCTGCTCTGCCTCTTGTTGCCCTTCATGACCTGCTGGTTGTTAACACCAAGCATGGTTGTGGAACACAAACAGGATCACAATAGTACTTCCACCAAGTTGTGTCTTGCTGATGATTGATTCATTAACAGAATCTGTGTCGATGGGTTTCAATTAAAAAAATCTCAACTTGTTGCAAGCCTTTATATAAGGGTGTATGGTGTTGGAAGGGTTTTGGTCAAATGGTAAAGTTCGTGGAAAGTGGAAAGGAGTTGGAAAAAAGAGAGGCGTCGAACTCAAGGTGAGAATGGAAAATAATGGGAAAAGGATCGCATCGAAGAATTTTTGATCAGGTATTATTTATTTTAAATATTTTTTTAATAATTAATATATATTTTTTATTTTTAAAAATAATAATGTATATTTATAATATAATTTATTAAATTATATATATATTAATTATTTAATAAAGTAATTAATATAAGTAATATTTATTCAAAATTTTACGAAATAATCTACTCTTAATTATTGTATTAATAAAAAAGTGTCAAAATACTTTAAATATAAAAAATAAAGTTTATAATTTGTCTTAACAGAATAATCTCTAAATTTATGAAAAAATAGTGGCGGTTGATCAGAATTTGGAAAAGTTTGAGTGACCCGTAAGTTTTTGTGTGACGCCTATGTTTCTGATGATTGTTGTCTGTGTTCAATGAATGATATCGTCACATGCGCAGCCTTGGATGACTCGGAGACTTGGGCGCCCAGAACCTGCTAGAATCTAGTGCGTAAGTAAATATATTTTAATAGTAAAGGTTTGGGATCTTTTGGAGTGTACCCTGAATATAAAGTGTATGTTTATAATTATCCATGAAAAATTAAGAAATTTTTTTTAACAAAATTATGAATTGTTATAATGTATTTATATTTCATTAACATTAAATCATTACCTAAAAATGATTAACTATAATAAAAGCAAACTATGACTTAAAATAAATTTTATTTATAATATTAAAGATTTAACTTAAAGACTAAAAATGATAATTATATCTAAAGTGGGTTGTAACAGGGATTAAATTATGAGTAAGATATATTTTCAAAAATTAATATACAAGTTTATTATATATTTTTTTCATTTTTGAATTTGCATGAAATTAATATAAAAATAAAAGTTGAATTTTATTATTTTAATGATGAAACATGACAAAATATATATATATATACATTTTAAGAATATAAAAAATTAAAGAACATATCTTAAAATCAATTTTTTTTTTATAAATCACTGTCATGAGATGAAAAAATGGCATTTTCTTAAAGGAAGGGATCAAGTTTTCTTGGGAATTTTATTGGAGGATTTTTAGTTCAGTCACCAATCATCTTGTTTTTCTTCAAAGTAGATAAAAAAAATTTATTGAACAACTCTTGTTAAAAGGATTCAGAAAAACACCTACAAAAAAGTGACAGTTAACTTTTTCTTTTTATAATGATAGTACACAGATTTAAACTTATAATTTCTTGTAAACTATTCAGTAGATTATAGTGAAAGTTAACTAATAAAACTCATCTTTAATAAAAGGATGAATAACACAACACTAAAGATAAACATCACCAACCATAATGGATAATTTAACTGTTATTGACTCAATGAATCAATCTTCATCGCTTAGTGCTGAAGTAATTCAAAGGGCTAAGTGTTTCAGACTTTTTTTTACACTAAAAAAAAAATGAGGTTTTAAGGAAGAGATCCTGTCTCCTATTTTGTAACCCTACCACGAGTTGAATAACTTCCAATATACCAAAACAAATATTTCATATTTTAATAAAGAAAAGATATACAAAATAGATTCAAAATTCTCTTATATAATATTATCAATCAAATTAATTGACTTATTACTGGAAGCTAATTTTAATCTTGTAATATTATGTTCAAGACGTCTTGAACATTTAATCCTTATAACTTAGAAATTTTTTTTTTTTTTTTAAAAAAGACACCATAAAGTAGTAGAGCTCAAGTCATGCGCAAGTTGTCTCATATGTAGAGGGTTAGTGTCGGTCAAAGGGATAACTAATCCGGAAAGTTATCAATTTTGAAAATGAAAACAGAAAAGGATAAGACCAAAAAAAAAAAAAGAAAACAGAAAAGGAAAGGATGATGAGTTTGACGCAGAAATTGTGAAGTTCAAAGAAACTTAATAAAAAGAAGAAAATTTGGTGCCGACTTCTTTAATTGTCCTATTTCTGCACCTTAATTAATTTGGGTTTTGGATTGTGGCTTCCGTTCAATGTAACAAATACGTGGTTAACTTGGCAGCCACGAGTGCTGCGTTAGAAAGTTGTTCAACTGAACCAAACAATTTTGTCAGTTACAAAGGAGGTGTGCTAGCACCTGAGTTGTCAAGGAAGAAAGGTGATTTTAGGAAGGATTGAATCTTCATCATCTATCACATTTTTAAGATTAGAATAAAAATGAAAAGAAAAGAGAGAAGTATACGAGTAATTATTTACTTTATTTGATATCATTCAATGAAAAAGAAAGGAGGTTTTTATTCTTTTATTTGGTTTCATCAATAAAAAGAACGAAAATGCATGTAAATAAATGTTACATTACTTTATTACCCTAACCAAAAATGGTTAGTTGTAGTAAAAATAGATTATAATCCAAACAAATCTTATTTGTAATATTAGAAGTTTAAATCTTGAGACCCCACTTTATGGAGTATTTTACCTAACGACTATTTCGATTCGAGAGATTAGCCTAACAGCAATACCGATAGAGATATCTTGGTCAAAGATAAAAAAATATTTTATTATTCTTTAGAATTCATAATATCATAAAGATTTTTTTTATTTTACTATTGTACTTTATTATCCTTATGTTTTTTAGTGCTTTCCTTTTCATTTCAATATGCTCAATAAAGGATGGATACAAAAATATAAGGACTCACAAAAAATTTATTACTCTAAATCTTTTTGTTTTTTACTGTTAAATTTATATCCAAGGATAGAGTCAATCCTTATACCTCTTTATTTTCTTTCTACATCAAAAGTGCCTAACAAACAAAGATTTAGATATATAGCCAAATATACCAGAAAATAAAATCTTGGACATGGCTGAAGACAATTGAATATAAATCTTGGACATGGCTGAAGACCAGTATCAAAATATAAATCTTTAGATAATTGAAGATAAAAATATTTATTTACATGTAAATTACATTCAAAGTATAAAATAAAAACAATGATAAGAAAAAAATAATTAAATTTTTATAAAATAATAATAATTTATGGATTTATAAAAATTTAGTTACTTATAATTTTTCATATAGTTATCAGTTAATTTTTACTTTATTTTCTTAATGTATATCTTGAACTTTAACCGAATATATAAGGAATATATAGACAAAGAAGCCCTTAGAAAACACTTTTACTCCGAAGAATTGACTTCTCAAAGGGAATGATTTTTCCAAAAATATCATGGTTTAAACAGAAAAAATATTCAGGAACAATTTTATTCATTCCTTAACAATGTTAAGATGAATATTCCATTCTTTGACTAGTTTCATGCATAGGAACAATTTTATTCATTCCTTAACAATGTTAAGATGAATATTCCATTCTTTGACTAGTTTCATGCATACACAGTCAAGAACAATCTAGACTATCCCTGGCAAACAGAACTTATAGGTGATAGGAAAACAGAAACAGACATAAACATTGTTTGGCACCTTAAAGATGGAGAATTAGTTCACACAGAACTTTCACCGACAAAACAATTCCAACTCCCAGGTATTAGGGATGAGAAGAACAGCCCTGTAATGGCCGCTCCATTCAAAACAAAAAATGAAGATAAGCCTGTAACTTCCAAAGATATTAAAAGTCTTATGGAACAATTCAATTATATAAACAAATACCTTCAAACATTAGGTGAAAAAATCAAATCACCTGAACAAACTGAACCTTCAACAAGTTCAACATCCAAACCTGTTATTCAAAAACCTATTTTCAAACATTGCAAGAAGACGCCAAAACTTAAAGAAGATTTGGCTAAATTAAGACAACAATCCTCTAAAGATGACACACTGAGGTGATGTCTCCTAGAAGGTATCCTGGCCCTCTAAGGGCAAGCGGAATGGCTCCCTGAACCCAGTGTTGCGGAACGGCTCTCTAGGAGGAGTTCAGGTGTAATGTCCCACATCGGCTAGAGAAGGCACAGTCCGAGTCTATATAAGGCTGCCACAAACCTCACCTTATGAGCTAACTTTTGAGGCTGAGTTAGGCATTGAATATGGTATCAGGTATAGGGATACATTCCTTACCAGAGTCGACACTAGAGAAGATAGTCAACAATCCTTCTAGAAAGAAAAATTCTTAGCTGGTCTTTCAAAGTCTTTAGGAGATAAAGTTAGGGATAAAATTAGAAGTCAAACCACAGACGGGAAAATCTCATATGAACAATTAAGTTATGGTCAACTAGTAGCTTTCATCCAAAAAGTAGCCTTAAAAATCTATCAAGATGACAAAATCCAACATCAACTTGCCAGAGAAAAGGCTCAAACTAAAAAAGATTTAGGATCTTTCTGGGAACAATTCAGTCTTCCTTGTTCAAAGAAAAAGACTAGGTCCAAATCAAAAGATTATGTCAAACAACGATCAAAATATTACAAACACAAATCTAATGCTCCTCCTAGAAAACTTAGGCAGGAAATTAGATCAAAACCCCCAATCAATATGAAAATTCTAAAGAAACCTGTTATCTACTATAACTGCAAAAAACCAGGTCACATTAGCAGATACTGTAAGTTAACCAAGAAAATAAAATCCTTAAACCTAGAAAAATCTGTAGAAGAACAGATTGACAATCTCTTAATTGAATCATCTAATGAAGAATCTAGCAAAGAATCATCTGAAGATTTAAACCATATTCAAAATGATGACTTAATCTCTGACGAAGATTCTGAATTTTCAAATGAAATTAATGTCTTAACAAAAGAACAGGATCTTCTGTTCGAAGTCATAAACAAACTTCCTGATAATCAAGATAAAAAACAATATCTTGGTAAGCTAAAAACGTCTTTAGAAGCAAAAACTTCTCAAACTCCCTTCTCAACTAGTAAATATGATTTAAAGGAAATCATTAAAAAAGTTGAGAAAAAATCTTTTAAACCAGTAACAATGTCAGATCTTCAGCATGAGATAAATAATCTCAAAGCAGAAGTTAAACTATTAAAAGAATAGCAAGAGGTACACGGTGTAATTCTTGCTCAACTCCAAGAAGGAACCATAGATTCAGAACTAGAAATCTTAGGTAAACCTTCTGACCAACCAAATTTAGATGATGAATTTTTAGGATTGATTAACAAACTTAAAATCCAGAAATTCTACATCAATATCAAAATTATAGTAAAGGATTTTGTCCTTGAAACAATAGCTCTGTTCAACACAGGGACAGACTCAAATTGTATTCAAGAATGATTAATTCCGACAAAATACTTTGAAAAAACATCTGAACAACTTAGCACCACTAGTGGTTCTAGATTAAAAATTAATTTCAAACTTTCAGAAGCTATCATAGAAAACCAAAGTCTTCAGGTACAAACCTCATTTCTGCTGGTTAAAAATCTCAAAAATGAAGTAATTTTAGGAACACCTTTCATTAGATTACTTTTTCCTTTACAAATTTCTGATGAAGCGATTATCACCAAACATTTAAGAAAATCAGTCAAGTTTAGATTCCTTAAAATCCCCATCTCTAGGAATCTTAATCTTGTCCATTACAAACATAACCAAATTAATTTTCTTAAAGAAGAAATTTCTTTTAAGCTTATTAATTCCCAACTGAATCAATCAAAAATCCAGAAAAGGATTCAAGCACTTCTTCAACAAATCCAAGAATTAATCTGTTCTGACCTTCCAAATGCTTTCTGAAAAAGAAAACACCATATGGTAGATCTTCCATATGAAAAAGATTTCCATGAAAGAAATATTCCAACGAAAGCGATACCAATCCAGATGAATGAGGAACTCATTGTTCATTCTCAAAAAGAAATCTCTGATCTTTTGACAAAAGGCTTGATCAGGAAAAGTAAAAGTCCATGGTCATGTTCCGCCTTTTATGTCAATAAACAAGCTGAAATTGAAAGAGGAACTCCTCGATTGGTTATCAACAACAAACCACTCAACCAAGCTTTACAATGGATTAGGTATCCTATTCCAAACAAAAAAAATTTGCTCAATCGGTTGCATTCAGCTAAAATCTTTTCAAAATTTGATATGAAATTAGGATTTTGGCAAATCCAGATCAAAGAAAGTGATTGCTACAAGACAGCTTTCACTGTTCCCTTTGGACAATACGAATGGAACATAATGCCCTTTGAACTCAAAAATGCTCCGTCTGAGTTTCAAAGAATAATGAATGAAATCTTCAATCCATATTCAGAATATGTCATTGTCTATATTGATGATGTTCTTGTATTTTCTCAATTAATTGAACAACATTTCAAACATGTTAATACCTCTGTCGGAGTAATCAGGCATAATGGTCTTGCTCTATCCAAAACAAAAATCAATCTTTTCCAAACAAAGATACGGTTTCCTAATCACAATATTTATCAAGGAACTGTCACCCCAATCCATAGAGCAATAGAATTTGCTGACAAATTTTCAAATCAAATAATTGATAAAAATCAATTACAAAGATTTTTAGGTTGCCTAAATTATGTGTCTGATACTGAAGTTGATACCGAAGCAATCTTCGTTGATAAATATTGTGAATTCTACTGTTAAATTGATAACCAGGAATGAACCCAATCCTTAGGTCTCTTCCTTTCCTTTTCATTTAAAAAATGCCTACTAAACAAAGGCTTAGATATATAGCCAAATATACCAAAAAAACAAAAATATTGGACATGGCTGAAGACTAGTATCAAAATATAAATCTTTAGACAATTGAAGACAAAAATATTTATTTACATGTAAATTACATTCAAAGTATAAAATAAAAACACTGATAAGAAAAATTAAAAGAAAACACTGATAAGAAATGATTAAAGTCACTAGTTGAACTCACCAATTCGAGGGAATCAGCTTCTTGACTGTGGCAAGGACCCCATTGCAATTGGCATCGTTTGAGGTTACCATGAGGGTTGTCATGATTGGAGATTTTGAATTTGTGTAAAGCTTCTTTGTTGTATTTTGAAAGTAGAATGGAGAAGAATATTAATGGTTCCTTTAATTTGCATTCATGGAATTCATATGGTGAGAATGGGGAATGGGGAAGAATATTAACTGTTCTTGAGCATTCACGACATTCATGTGTTATGAATGGGAAGAGAGAAGGAGAAAGATAAAAAAATAATGAAATGAAGGGGATGATGCCACATATAGCTAAATGAATGATGTGGCAAATTGAATATACTAACATGGCAATACCTTAGAGTCTAAAGATGCTTATATGACATCACCACATCTTGTGCTTCAAAATTAATATATTATAAATAGATTGGCACAAATTGTTCTAGTTAAATTTAAGAGTAGATACATTTTTTGGTCCATGAAAAATATACCCTTTGTGCATTTAGTCCCTGAAAGTAATACTTGGTACAAATTAGTCCTTCAATCTCTAAAATGTTTAACAAGTTAGTCCTTCCATCCAAGTGGTTAATCCAACCCTAATGGAAGAGCTGATGTGGCACGTTAAATGCACATGTGGAACGTTAATTGCCCTGCTAGAGCTAGAACGATGTTGTATAATCCTTTAGGGGCATTCAATTTAAACAAAAAATAGTATGGAGTGAACCCTAACATATAAAAATTTTCTCACCAATTTAAAAAACGTTCAACTCTTTTGTTACTTTCCCTCCATTTCCTCCCTTTCACAATCTCTTAGTAAATAATCCATCACCATTTGCATACTTTATGAAAAATTCTTGGCAGTCTTGAGCTTTTTTGAAGATTCATACTATTCTCGACGTTTTAAGTTAGTGGTATTATGCTTTTCTCCTCCATATTGTCTGCTAGGCCAATTGTTAGCAGCAGTGTGTTAATATGGGAACAATAATTTTTTCTTGAATACCTATGCAATTGTTGATTCGGAGACTAAGGAGAAATGGAAATCGTTTTGGGATTACTATTGGAGGAAACAAGGGACTATAAACAAAATGGCTGAATTCATTATAGACTAACCGAAGTTGGTTAAGGATCATTTTGTTTATTGTTATTTTGCTGTTTCTATGGACTATTTTGCATATTACTTGTACATAGTCAAAAAACATTCAAGGACCATTTTTTATTTTTTTGATTATCAGTGAATGATTTCAGAGTCAATGTGGTAGATGATGTTTCTTTAACCCAGTCAGAATAGCAACAATCCAACTCCTCCCTCTGCATCCATAGACGCATCTTCAAAAACTACAAGATGGACTTTACCTCATTGATTCGATGACCTAAGAAAGATAAGAAGGAACTTACCTTAAAGAATGGACATCTCAAAAATTTTCTATCACTATTCTTTTCTTGGTTGCAAGTAAGCAATGATAACTTCTTCCCACAGTCATAGAGGTTCATTATGACGAAATCTCTACTAAAACCACACCCACTCACTACAAAATTTGATATCTTCATCATCTAAGAGTTAAGAGCATTGAATTTGGGGATGGATTTGGTAAATAAGGGTTTCATTTCCCCTTTTCTCATCTCAATACAAATAGCTAACATTCCAATAGGGCATATAACGTTATAGCAGTGCACTTAATTAATGTTCCAGATCAGCTCTTCTATTAAAGCTATTCTAACTATTTGGATGGAAGAACTAACTTGTAAGATGTTTCAGATATTGAGAAATTAATTTGTACAAAGCATTACTTTCAGGGACTAAAGCCACACAATTAATGTATATTTTTCAATGACTAAAAAGTGTATTTACTCTAAATTTAATATAAAATAGTTAAGTAAGGCTATTTGAAATTAAATAAAGCCTTAAATGGTGGCATGCATAATTGAAATGAATCTCGTTCTCCTTTTTCTCTGGGGTTGATCTAACGACTCTAAGGTTTTATGGAGAGAGTTTCTCACATATGTGAGGTAGGTCTTCATGATTGATCCTTTTTTCAATTATGGGAGTTTTGTGAGTGGTAGAGAGTGTGTGGTGTTATTCTATTGTGCGGTGGTTGTAGTGTTTATGATAGGGAGGAGATCACGATCTCTATGAATGATATGGTACTGCTCCAAGTGGTAGTTCATCAGGCTCCTTTTTTCTCATTGGTAGCCTTCTCTCTATATGCCTTTCTAATCTCAAAGCCATGGAACATATGATGATGAGGGTTTGGCGACCAATCAAAGGGATGACATGCAAACTTCTAGGAGACAATGTCAGTTTGTTCCAGCTTGGTAGCAAAAAGGATCAATCTCGAGAGAGTCATCGTGGGCAGATCATGGTCTTTTGACAAACTCCTTTTAAAGATACAGGAGTATGAGGAACGACTTCAGCCTTCGGAGATTGTTTTCAACGAGTCTCCTTTTCTGGATTCGGGTGATGGGCCTTCCCATGCACTTAATGAACAAAAAGATTTCTTTATTGATAGGCAATTCCATTGGCACATTTTTGGAGGTGGATGCAGAAAAAAAATTAAAAAAAAAAAAGGAAGGCATAGGGGGCTTTGCTCAGGATAAAATCCATGGTGGATATCACAAAGCCTTTACATAAAGGGATCTCTTTATCAGGAGGTAAGAATGAAGAAAAGCACTAGTACTTTTTCAAGCATGAAAGGCTTCTGAATTCTGCTATAGTGCAGCCTCCTTGGCCATGTTGAAGATGATTGCGAGAAGGAAGAGGCCCCATCATCTAACTCGCATCCCAGTCATTTTGAAGCTTGGCTAAATGCGGAGGATAATTGGAATGTGGGGAGGACAAACATTATGTACAAGGAGAAAAAACACTAGGGTCCAACCCTTGGTGCAACAGGAAATAGGTGGTAGAGATTTGAAGGTGTATAAGGTGAGTGAACAAGTAGGGAGTAGTCGAGGGAAATCAATAAACACATGGAGTGCAAACCATGCAATTTAGAACAATCAAGAGGTAAATTTTGGGTTTGATCCTGCAGAGAAGCAGTTGATGGAAAATGCTATCTCAGCTAACAGGAATGCCTTGGCAAACTCTCATGAAGAGATGATTGATGGAAAGACTAGCCCTAATGGGAAAAACAAAGAAGTGGCGAAAAAAAAAAAAAAAACTAGCTAGAAAGTAATCAAATTCAGGTAAGGTGGAGGTAGCATGAGCAAAGTTTGGCTAAAAGAAGCTTGGATACAGCTTTTGGTAATTATGTAAATATGGAGATTGATATCATCCCTGCTGCCCAGAAGAAAAAATTGGTCAACGAGGGTAGTGCCAGAATAATTGATGTAGAACTGACAGTGACTGGCGACCAATCCTGCTAAGAGCCATGAAACTCTTAATTTGGTATTGACATGGGCTTGGGAACCCACATGCAATTCCGATTCTACACCTCCTAGTGAGGCAAGAAGTTCCCGATTGCCTTAGCTTGATTGAAAGAAAGTTATCTAGAAATGAATCCAATTCAATCAAGTGAAGGACTGGTTTCATTAATGGCTTATGCGTTGATTGCATTGACAGAAGGAATCAAGAATATGAAATTAGTATCCAACAGTATACCAACACTTCTATTAACATGGTGAGGAGAACAAATGGTGATTCACCCTATTCTATGGAGCTTCATTTGTTCCTCAAGGAAGATCTTCTTTGGAGCAGCTAAAGAGTTTGAAAAGTACTAGCTCAATTCCGTGGGTGGTGAGAGGAGACTTTAATGAAATCCATTTTGGTCAAGAAAGAACTAGTGATTCTAGCAGATCACGGTGGTAAATGGATGCTTTTAAATGCATGTGGGCTTCAAGATATGGGTTATCTGGGTTATAAATATACATGGAGTAAATGGTAGAAGTGAATACCATAATGTTCACGTGAGATTAGACAGGTCTTTTGCTAGTAGTGACTGGCTGCAGAAGTGGTTAATGCCTAAATCTTTCACCTCTCATCCTCCCAGTCTAACTATTCTCCAATCCTACTTGATACACTTGGCAGTAGATTGCTTGAGAAAGGCCATAAATCAACAAAGCCTTTCCGTTTTGAAAAAATGTGGACAAGACATGAAGATTGTGAGAGAATTATCTCTGAAGCTTGGATAAGGAATGAAGAAAATGAAGGCATGGAATAAAAATGACTTTGGAAATGTGGGCAGACTTATCAGCAATCTACAGCAAGAAATCTAGGAATGCTTCTCTGTTAATACAACTAGTGAATCCATTGCAAAATTGAAAGACTTGAAATATCATCTCAATTAGTTATTGCGTAAAGAGGAGACCATGTGGAAACAAATTAAGATATAGAGTCATGGTTGAAAGAAGGAGACATGAACATAACATTTTTTCATGGTAGAGCCTTAGCCAGACAGAAGAATAAGATAGTGAAATGGAAGGATGAAAATGGTGACTGGTGTAGTAGCCAAGAAAAAATCAGTGATATAATATTAAATTATTTCACTACTCCCTTCTTAAATTCTCATCCAAATTGTATTTTCGAAGCTCTAGAGGCAATACTAGAAAGAGTTGATGGTTACATGAATGTTTTCTTAAAGCTTATTGAGAGTGAGGTGAAGGAAGGCCTTTTCCAAATGGGTGCCACGAAAATTCCTGTCCTTTTCTATCAAAAATGTTGGCACATTGTTGGTAAAGATGTGACTAAAGTAGCCTTTTGTTTCCTTAATGGAAGTAACTTCTCAAATTCAGTTAATTAAACCTTTATTGTTGTCGCAACTGTCTCGGAGGCGCTGCGGCGAGGTAAGCAACTCGAAAATTAAAACAAAGTATGAAACAAAATGAAAATATAAAAATATGGGAAAATATGTGAAAAAAAATATAAAGTCGCCATCAATTTTCATTTTGTTAGAGAAAATCATTTGCAAAACCTTTTATAATAATTAAAAAAATTAGTTTGCATCACCAAAATTCAGGTTTAGGAGTTGATTACAAATAAGGAATGTATTAACCGAAACCTCTGTTAATAAAAAAATTATTATGCATATCTCCTAGACTAATAAATGGGATAGAAAAAAATCGAAAGAAAAAATATAATAATATACAAACTAGAAAACTCAAGAAATAATAATTTATAAAATAAGAAAATAATACTAACAAGAACCAGATGCTTGGGCACAAATAAAAGCGAAATTGATAAAGCTATTGAAGTCTTGTGGCCACTGAACTCCGCAGGGAAAAAAGGTAAGGATTCATGAGATGATGAGTAACCCGAGAGACATTGTGCTGATTGAACCACCCCTCTCTCCAGCTCTCCCTTTTCCCTTCTCTCCCCCTTTTTTTCTCTACCCCGCCTCTTATAAGCTAAAATAAAAAAGTCACAAGATTTAATTTTGATCTACTATAACAAAATATTTGGTAATGATGATTTCATGAAATAGAAATGGAATAGAAATGAAATGGTCATTCTTAGTCCATAGTTTAATAGTTTTTGAAATAAAATGTCTTTTCAAGCCACTCTATTATTTGATACATAGAATCACTGTAAAATAGAATCAAAATTGATTTAAATTATATAAATACCCCTTATAAAAAAAAATGTTTTAAACATTAATAATAATGCTTAATTTTAATTTTTTTTATAATTTAATTAGAATAAATAATGTCATCTTTTAAAAAAATAATGTTATTACATTAGGTAAATATTTCACATTTATTTTTATATATAAATAAGTTTTTAAATTAAAAATAGACTATGTACATCGAGATTAAAAATTATATTAATAAACTAAAATATTATTAAGGTTAATAAGTAATCAAATACATAAAACTTGACCATAAGAAAATTACACCATAAATTAAAATATATGAAGGACAATATTTTATCACCTAAAAATAAATATAAGAAGGACAATAAACATAATTTTATAAAAATTTTAAGGGTATATTAGGAATAAATAATTTTAATCTCATTCTATAAAGTATGAAATATTAATCCTACATCTCTAGAAGGGAATGAATGCCATGTTCCATTCCTAGTTTTATGAAATGAATTATGGAATAGAATCACCATTCTTTGACTTTTTTTTTGTAAATAAATATAAGAATGCCTCATTTCATGAAATGAACATGGAACGGAATTACCATTCCTACACATCAAACGTCACTTAACTGAAAAGCTTTTGAATGTTATCATCCAATCATATGCTATAAAGTGTTTATCTTTTTAAGTAGTTGTTATCTTAGTCAAAAAATTTTAATGATTTAGCAACTTATAATTGAATAATTGTATAAAACTTTTTATACAGACTGTATATTAAAATTAAACTTCAAATCACATACTAGATGAATAGCTTAAATCATGGAATTGAATATTGGAAAACATTACATGGGTAAATGAAACATGAGACTGTGTGTTGGCAAAGAGAAAATTAAGTTGAGAAATTTGAATTTGAAAAGCTACGAATTTTATCACATGTTTTATTTTATTGGGCCAAGAGGTTTGATTTAGATAATGCGTCAAGAGAAAAAAAAAATGAGAATTGAGTTTGAACTGATTTTTTTTTTTGCTTTTATTTTTATAAACAAAAAGAAATATTTTTTTATATTTCTTTCAAAAATAGCAAAAGATGAAAAGAAATTATTTTCTTTTGGCCTAGACAAAATTGGGTACTAACAATTGTCTTGGTTCCTAAACCGAAAAATCCAGAGAATATGACAAAACTAAGACCAATTTCCTTATGCATTGTCTTTTACAAAAACATAGTGAACATTCTGGCTAATAGATTATGTTGAAGGTTATTCTCCCCAATATTATTTATGAAACCCATAGTGCTTTTGTCCAAATAAACACATCACAAATAATGTTTTGATTGTTTACAAGCTTACCCATGCTCTAGAAAATAGACACCATGAAATTAGACATGAGTAAAACATATGATAGGGTGGAATTGACCTATTTAGAAGCTATCATGGGAAAATTGGGTGGGTTTTTGTGAGTATTTTTTAAATTAATTTAATTTTAATTTACTGTTAATGTAAATGTTTTTTACATTATCATATGTTACTACATGTTTTACTTTTTAGGAAGTTATTATATTAGTCAAATTTTTTTAAAAAATTTAAAACTTATAATTGAATAATAGTATGACACTGAATTAAAATTAAATTCTTTGTAAATTTTAATATTTTGTTTTAGAAAGCATGCAAGTTTTTTTCTCTTCATGCTTGTCATATTCTCCTTTCTTTGACCCTTCATCATTCATCATTCATCAATTGTAAATGACTCATAGTTAAATGAGACTTCTTGAAATTTAACCAATAAATTATTTTTAGTTAGTTGCTGCAGAAAGAACTGCTACGTACAATATCATACAGATTAGTTTTCTTGTACTTGATCCTCTGCTGTGCCAGCAAGCGGAGGACTATTTTCAATGAAGTATACATAATGCATTCTTTAAATGATAATCAAAAGTGGAAATCAAATAAAACTGAAAAAATTCTCATATAGTTAGAGATTAATACTGTCTAACAGTTTAGATTTTATATAAATTTTATTATATGATATTATAAATTAATCAGATGACACACATTCATTGTCAATTACAAGTCTTATGTTTTTATTAGATTAGCGTACTATCAAAATACATAAGAATTTCTCAAAATTGAGAACACCAATCATATTTCCTCTTTTGTTTTTAATGAAAAAATTATTTTATTTGTAATTAATTTAAATGATAATATCTATTTTAATTATTTTCAATCTCATAAATTTAAATAATTAAAAAATTGATAATAAAACAAACTGGATGACAAGAGGAGCATATACTAAATAAGAAAACTCTTTAATATGTTTAGAATAACAATTTTTAAAAATTAATTTAATTTATTAATAAAATTTTTATTTGTAAAATAATAAAATAAAAATTCATTTAATTTAATAATAAATTGTAAACATAAAAGTTAATTTTCAACTCTAATTAAAATAATTTAATTACTCCAAACGTAACCTTTTGTGTTTTACAATTAAGTTAAGAACTCTCTGAGAAGACTTATGGTATGTTTGTTTCTGCGTTCACACTCCCCAAATTCCCGTTTGTAACATCAAACGGGCTTTTTCCGTAAAAACAATATTGTTTGTTTATCCGTTTCAACATCATCACACAAACCTGCTTTTGGCTTCAAACTGGGGTTTGATTTGAAGCAAAAAATTGTTGCTTCTGCATTCATGAAAAATCACAGTAGAAATGTCTTTCCACTCTATCCTTCCGTTTCAGTATGCCTCCAATGGTTCAATTTGCAGAACAGAAGAAAAGAGTTAAAAATTTTGGTGGTCCTACTTTGTGATTCTTTCATAATTTAATGATAAACAAATATTAAAATAATTGATATAATAATAAAATAATATATAATTTAAAAAAGGAACAGATTGAATTTTTTAATGAATAAATAATTGAAAACAAATTCTTTTTTAAAACAAAATTAATTTATTTACGATATTTAAACAATTAAATTCTTTTATAAAATTCAAATAAAATTAAATTTTTAAAAAAAAGTTTTATCATTAATTTATTTATAATCATTTTTTTAACATCAATTTATTTTCAATCTAACTCAAAAAAAATAACTCATACTCATTCTGGTAATTACACATTCAAAAATGACTTTGATAAATAATATCTAAATAACATTAAGGTAGTTAAAATCATTTTTCAAATAAAGATTTTCAAGTATAAATTATGGTTATGCAAATTCACTTTTGAACAAAACTAAGTTCACAAAATCAAATTAATCTAAAATCAAGTTTGTACACTCTAATCCAAGCACACATTTATTATATTAGCATTTAGTGACTCAAGGAAGCAGACAATACATTTGGACGAAAGCTTAATTCAGCCAACAATTAAAAAAAATTTCTCTTTCAATGTAAAATATAACACTCAAAAAAATTAAACTAAATCATCATCTTGATCCTCAGAAGATTTCACTGACTTTATATTAATCCCTGAGAGATTTTAATTTCATCCGATATCCCTAACAGATCATTCTGTCATTCAAGTTAGTCCCAAAAAATTTAAAAATTATTCATATTAGTTCCTGAATAAAAATTAACTTGAATGAAAAAATTAATTGTTAGTGACCATGTTAAAATTTAAATCTCATGGGACTAATACAAAATAAGTAAAATTTTTGAGAGACTAATTTGGTAATTTAATTATTTAACTACCGCCATATGTAAATTGTTTCACCACAAAGAAAACATCAATTTTCCACTAATTCTTTTGCCAAAATTATTAACCTCACCGGGATTGCATTCAACTGTAAATTTCAATGGATCCATCTAGAATTCGATGGAACTTAGGGTCCAAGTCTAGTTGCATTATGAGCCCACGCAGACATTGCCATAGTACATATATTCAATTTAATTTTTTAAATTTTAAATTTGCAACAAGGCTAAAATATAAAAGTTTCCTTCAGACTATAAATCATTTTTAAAAAACTGTATATTTTTTAAAACTCAACAACATAACTCCTCAAATTTACCAAAGCATACCTATACAAATTAAACCCTCATACGTGTGCAAAAAACTTCGGTATAACAAGTCAACATGCATAGTTTAGCAAATTCAAGAAATCAAGTCAATTGTTTTCTGAAAATAACCCATACTTAAATTTTTTTTCTTTTTTTTTTTTTTGTATTTTAGCCTTGTAACCAAGGGCATTGTCATCCAATTTATTCCATTTGTACATTGTATTCTAAAAACATATCACATGACAACTAAAAGCATCATAACTCTTTTAACAACATCCGAGCCAGAATCAGAATTACAAATCTATTTCATGAAAATCAATGAAGCATACTGCATACCCAAGGCAGGCGCACGCTAAATAAATATAACACAATGTTAACGGTGCATGATGATGTTATACTTGATTACAAAAAACAGATTTTAACTCATAAATTCTTGTAAAACAAGCCTAGGATATTTGCCACTTGTCACTTCTGACTCAAATTTTATCTTTGATCTATGACACATCTGAGCCAAATAAACCAAAGAACTTATCAAAAAGTAAATATATTATTGCTAAAGTAAGTGCATTAGAAAAACTACGACAACAATGATGCATGCTACAAAACTGTAATAGGAAACCTAAAATCACTTCTTCTTATCAGCTGCCCCACCAGCCCTGCACACAATCATAAAAGAGTATAAGCAAAAGTCGTTATCAAGAAGTCTACCTTCAAGAACTGATAATCCAATTTATGAATCTTGTAGTATGCACAAACAGAAATGCAATGACAATGACAAGAGAACATAGTATCAACCTCATCTTTCGGAGAACATTAGACATCTCCTCACGCTTCTTCTTGGCCCTCTTATGGGTCCAAGCTTTCTCTTTGCAACTTTCAAAGCACGTTTGTCCTTCCCAACTTTTAAAAGCTCCGTAATCCTTTTTTCGTAAGGAGCAAAACCAGCAACCTCACGGATTAGGTTCCCCACAAAGTGGACTCGCTTACTGGTTTTCTGTTTTGGTAAACATAATTGTGAGGATCATAGATAAGAGAAATAATTGTTTGATCACTGTCTTCTGCATAAATTCGCCATGATTTGAGACATCAATATATGGTAGCAACTAGCAACATGATTAGGATTTTAGCAGATAGGTTTAGGGGGTATGAAAGGTTAAGGTGATGGAAAAAGTGTCCATCCAGACTTCAAGAAAGAATAAACTAGGATGTCAGAATTAAAAAAGCTCGAACATTTCTGGTAGTAAATATGGATTTTACTAATAATTGGAAGAGGAAAGGAGGAGGAGGATGAGTGGATAACCAAGTATGACCTTAGTATAGGATATTATATTACTGACAACCTTTTATCAGTTTTCTTCCGTTGTTCAATTTTAATCAATATGTGGACAAGGGAGTTGTAAGACTAAGGCTCTTGAACTCATAATAAGATTAGAATACTAATACAATTAAACAGAATTCTAAACAATTTTCATTTAAAAATCAAATCTATAACAAACAAAAATTAGGCCCTATTTCTAACATATAGCGCAAGTCAAGAAATAAATAAAGTAAACTAAAATAAAATAGACTGGACCTTGGCGACACCAGTAAAATACTAATTAGACTAGTGATAGAGATTTCAGGAAGGCTTAAGTTGGACCCCACAGAAATTTTATGCAAGGCTTAAGATATAAACCTATTTGTCCAAACAGGAATATGTAAATTAACAACTCGCAATTGACAAGTCGTATGTAACATATAACTAATGTAGATCAACTCTGTTTTTGTGGTACTATTCTTGGCATTACATATGCAAAAGTCCTAATCTGAGACTATATTCTGTAATGTAATGTCTAATAAATCTTGAGGAAAAAACCTTCACCTAAAGACAGACACATCTGCATTACCAATCCAACAGGGCAATCACAAGACTCAATCAGCTGATATATCATTTAGCATAATAATGGAAAATTGGAAACCATAAAGTATGGTTGCTCCAACTAGAAGGAAAACCAGAAATTCGAAATGGATAATATAGTGTATCAAATTATATACCATCTATCATTTACTTAAAATATAAAATGCATAAACAAGTCACTAGAATTTGTGCCAAACAAAGTCAACTTACCCCTTTTCGATCTGACGGGCGGGGAGCCAATTCCTTCTTGGTCACAATGTGACCCTTGTTCAATCCCACAAAAAGACCTGTACTCGGCTGTTTAGGAGCCATTCCCTGAGCCAAAACAAGAAGTCCAACTCAAAATAGCATAAATTTCCAAACAAGAGAAATCAAAAGTTTCACCGCGTCAAAAACCACCTAGAAAAAACCAACGAGCACAAAATCCAAAACCACACGAAGACAAGAAAATTGCTGTACGAATTGGAAAACCCACGAAATTTTCATTAAATCTCAAAATGCAGGCACTACACATGAGATACTAAATTTCTTTGATTTTCCTAACGATTCTCAGCAACCAAACAGCCAAAGCGAAAAATGAAGGAGGAAAAGAGGAACCTTCAACTCTGATTGCGTCAGAAATTCGTTTTGGGATTCCGGCAGGCCTCGTTTTTATAACGAAAAGAAAAGGCAATAGGAGCGGGTCATGGATCCACTTGTTGCCAAACAGGCCCTGAGAGCAATACATATACACTAATTCACCTACAAAAAGAAAGAAAAAAAATTGATTATCTTATAAGCGAAATTATATATTTTTTGTCACTTAAATTCCTTTTAAGTTTAATTTTCGTCAAAAAATTATATTTTGTTTCATTTAGTTAGGATGAGTTTGATAAATTTAGAAAAATTTGAGGCAAAAATAAAATAATATAGTTATAAGATAAAAATAAAAATAAGGAATGAAAAGTAAAATTGTTTTAATAAATTTTATGTATTATTTTTTTTGAACTTTCATAGTTGCATACATTCAAAGTATTTATGTTTTTTATATACATTAATTATTGAAGATTAGATAAATTAATTTATAATAAATAATTAAATTTTTTTTGTTATAAGATACAAGCATTCCTGAGGTAACTTTTGTATAGCTCTTTAATTACTAATTCAACTCATTTGGTTAAATAAATATGATATTAACTCACATAGTATTAACGTAGTAAAAGTGAGTTATGTCTTCAATCATGAGGATTGTCTTTATGAGACAGTTTAAATGTACTAAATCCTGTAAAAAAAACTCCTGATTCATATAAAAAAAAATGATATTAATCTATATTTGAGTTGACTTGAAAATAAAGTAAGAGTTTCTTCTAGTTAATTCAAGAACTGACTAAGATATAATTTGATATTTATATTTCTAATATTTGGATGAAGAGATATGATGAATTCTTTGTTAAGTTGATTTTGTAGAAATAATTATGTAATTCAATGTGATTTGTAGTAATTAATCTATATGAAAAGTATAATAATCTCATTTAATACACAAATGTAAAAGTTTAAAAGAAAAATGATACCTAAATTCAATGCCAAAAAAAAAATTTACTTTTCATCCCTATACAGTTGTACTTTAAGTTTCATTTTTGTCTCACTATATTATAATATTTCATTTTTGTCTTTAAACTTTTCATAATCCGTAAGAATAGTCCCAATCACTAATTTGGTGAGTTTTAGAGAAATTTGAGAAATAAAATTTATTAAAATCAAGTTAAGGAATGAAGTGTATATTTTTATGGATTTTATACATACAACAAAGTAAGGTTGTAAATTATGTTTCATATTTAAAAATTATTCCATTTCTCATATCCAATAATTTTCATGTAAGTAATTAAGTAATTATTTAGTTATTCAAATATTTATTTTATATGATGTAGAATATTTTTGGCATCCCTTCTTTTTACAAATGTTTCAATATCTCTAATAATTAGTGATTAATATTTGATCACATGTCTTATTTTACTGATATATATTTAATACTTTTTTTATGATTTTTATATTTTATAACATCACTTAAATTTTATGATAAAAGACACAAAAATTTAAAGACAAACTCCTAAGAAGTAGGCTCGATCATGCTAACAAGTATAATTTAGAAAAGCCGATCAAAATTGATCAATTCTTTGGTCTAGTTTGACTATATAAACTATATTTAGTTGAGCGTTTGCCCAATCCAAACATGCGTCTGTTTCACTCAAATACACGATTATTCTCATTTTATGATGTTTGGTATAATAGACATTTGCTCCCATTATAACTTTTTGCCTTCACTCTTCGTTGGTCTTCTTTGTTGATATGCTTTTTCAAGTTTCGAGTCTTCACTCTTCATTACTTCTCTTCGATGTCAGACGATTAGTCACTGTTCTCATATTTTATTTTATTTTTATGCTTTTACCTTTTTCTATCATTGAAATTTAAATCTGTACTCATGTATTTGTGGATTGGAACATGAACTCTTGTCAGAACCAAATATAGGATTCTCTTTAAAATAAAAAAGTGTGTAGATAAGATATGGACAAATCACAAATGTCCATTTATTATAAATGATTTATTATTAATAATTATGCTAATTTATCTGTTTTATTGTTTATTTTATAAAATATTAAATTTAAATTATAAAATTTTAAAATTATAATAAATTTGAAAATTAAAATATGTGTATTTTATTTTTAACTTAATAATAAATTCAAAAAGAAAAAAAATTTATGTAATAACATATTCAGCACATATATTAAAGTATATTTTAAAAATAATGAAATAAAATAAAAAGACAATACAAACAATGTCATATATTGTCACGACATGATTTCAAGCTATGATTGGCATATAGATTGGGCTAACTCAACATCCATCTAGCTAAGCAAGTTTAACTTAAATGATCTTAATTAATAATTTCAAATGTCTTAATCGGACTACTGAAAATTCGACAAAGTCCCCCCTAAAAATAGACTATCCCGAAATTTAATATAATCTGTAAAAGTTTTAATAAATTCAATATATCACCAGATAGATTAATAACTATATATATTAAAATACAATCTCAACTGTTTATCAAAATAAGTTATAAAAAGATTTACATCACTATACTCAAAAAATAAAGAATACATCATCTATCTCTATAGCTGCAAAATATTAGAGTCTGACACATCGTAAGCCACCAACACAAAACGGAAGCTTACCGAAGGATGAATATGCCTAGAAGGAAGTCTACGATTCCCAGGAATCAGTTACTCAATCACCTAATAATTTGAATGATAAAAATAATAGGGTGAGTCACAAAGACTCAGTGACGACATAATAAACATAATATCTATAAAATGAAATAAGTACAAAATCAAATCTTTAACTTTAAGGCATTTGAAAAATATAATAATTTAATGAAGTAGGACTCATAACAATAATATATTAATTTCTTTCATTGCCAAAAAATATACATGGCATAAAGTTTATTAAAATTAGCCATGTGAATTTTTGAAAGAACTACAATACAAGTTAGGGAGTCATTTCAACCCAACAAGACAAATATCATGATCCTCATAAATCAGGGGCCTTATCTCACCCGATACAAATCTCAGGGCTAAGGTCTGCTAACCCTAGAACTATGGTAATGGGCTAAGAGTCCACTCACCCAATAGCTAAACATATATCATCTCAAGCCAGGGGCCTCGTCTTACCTGGCATAAATCTTATACCTAAGATCCGCTCACCCTACAGCCATAAAAAGGAGCTAAGAGTCTGCTCACCCAATAGTCAACTAATATCTGAATTTACTATATACACATAAGTCGTTATATCTCTTCGCTAACAGAAAATAGTGTTCTAATGCGGAACCCACAACGAATGTTTAAAAACATCTCTAATATAATGAAATCACATATACTCATTTCTTAATTCTCTTAATAAAATCAAATCACTTTCAGAAACTTAAAATTCAACACTTTCCATTCACTTTTCATAGATATAACTTCAAATAACTTATAAATTTGAGGGCATAAATAGTGTCATTGTAAAAATATAAATTTAGCACATAAAGCTATAACTTCAAACATGAACTTTATCGTCAAGTACCTTCATACTTCTACTAATATTTTTCATATAATAAAAAAAATCTTGTTTTCCCAAATAGTGAAATTTGACACTTTCAAAAATAAATAATCACCTAACTAATATTATCATAAAATTCATTCAAATTTAAATCTCAAATAGTATTCCAAATATGACTAAGGAATTAAACCATAAAGGTATATATATATAAATATTCAAAATACGTCATAATATAAATCATCCACTCACAAACTAGGAGCTTAGCAAAAGTCTATCTCAAGCGATGTTAAAGGCTCAACTCGAAGCGAGTGAGGTGGTCCTTGAAATATCTAACACCAATAAAATATTTCAATAAATTACCATAGGATAAAGGATAGCTTCTGCAATGTCAAAACCATTTCTTAAAACTTTCCACATCCTCCACTTAAAGCCATAACCTTAAAAACTTAGGATCGTTAATTAGATTATCAAATTTCAAGTTAGGGAAGCTTTAGAAAAATTATTATAAGCATGGATAACCAATGAAAAATGGGTATAGATAAAATTCTCAAATTATAGGGTTTAGGGCTTTCCTCAATCCACTAGAAATTTAAGAATAACTAAGATTTGGCTTACACACAAAGCCTAGAGAACCAAAACCCTCAAACTCATAGATTTCTTCTCAAAATCCCAAAATATACCCTTTCCACCAAGGCCATACAGTAAGCATTTCATGGTTTGAGTTAAATAGTACAAAGAAATTAAGAATCAAGATGTGGGAACTTACCTCAAGCTCAAATGCAAGTGGATTGGTGCCAAAATGTAGGAGAAATGAGAAAAATTGGGGATTGGGGAGGGGGAAAGCTTATGCAATGGGAGGAGGCAAATGGTGCCCCTCTGTCTTGACTGCATCTATTTTTAAAGTTGTTCTTTCTTCTTTTTTTTTAACAAGTAGGACCCACATTTTAAAAAAAAGGATGGTATTACATTCTCTCTCCCTGAAGAAAATTTGGATCTTGAATTTAATAACTAGGTACTTACCAATAGATTCAAAGATATGCGGGTAAGCTTCAGGCATGGTTATCTCAGATTCTCAAGTTTCTTGCTCACCGGCCGGTCCTTGCCAAACAACCTTTACTGAAGCAATACCCTTAGATCGCAAACGCCTTACTTGGCTGTCTACTATGGCTACAGGTTGCTCTGTAAAAGAGAGATGTTCATCTAGTTAAATTGATTGATGCTGAACAATATGAGAGTGATCATAAACATATTTCCTAAACATGGAACCATGAAAAACTAGATGAATTCTGGCAAGATTTGGTGGAAGGGCTAAATGGTAAGCTACTGGTCCAACTCTCTCAAGTATCTCAAATGGTACAATGAACGTTGGACTTAACTTGCCCTTCTTACCAAACTGTAAAACACCTTTCATAGGGGAAACTCGTAAAAACACATGCTTTCCCACTCCAAACTCCAAAGGATGACACCTCCGATCCAAGTAAGACTTTTGCCTACTTTGAGCAGTCACCAAACAATCTCGAATCAATTGAACTTTCTCAATTGCTTCTTGAATTAAGTCTAGACCTATGAGCTTAGACTTTCCAGTCTCAAACTTACCAATCAGCGACCTACAATGTCTACCATATAATGCCTCAAATGGTGCCATCTGAATACTAGACTGATAGCTATTATTATAAGCAAACTCCATCAAAGATAGATCCTGATCCCAATTTCCTCCAAGGTCTAGCACATAAGCCCGAAGCATATCCTTCAATATCTGTATAGTCCTTTCAAACTGACCATCAGTTTGAGGATGGAATGTAATACTCAAATCCAATCGAGTCCCCAAAGACACCTGGAAAGATCTCTAGAATTGGGCAGTGAATTGAGGTTCTCGATCAGAAATGATGGACACTAGCACACCATAAAGGGATACTATCTCATCCAAATATAGCTTGGCATACTGAGCCACTGTGTAAGTAGTCTTCACAGGCAAGAAATGTGCAGACTTGGTCAACCAATCCACAATTACCCAAAAAAAGTTATATCCCTTAGAGGTTATAGGCAACCCCGTCATGAAGTCCATAGTGATTCTCTCCTATTTTCACTCGAGTATTCCAATACGTTGAAGCAAACCTGATGGCTTCTTATGCTCAACTTTAACCTGCTAACATACGAAGCATCTACATACAAATTCTGCTACATTTTTCTTCATCCTTTCCCCTAGTAAAACTCCTTCAAATCTTGGTACATCTTGGTGGAACTTGGATGGATAGTATAAGAAGAATAATAGGCTTCTCCTAGAATCTTCCCCTTCAAATCCTCTATATTTGGAACACATAAATGAGAACCACAATGCAAAACACCCTCGAAGTCAATCATAAACTCAGAAACTTTGTCCAATCGAACCTCCTCTATAATCTTCATTAGGTGGGGATCTTGGCCTTGCACTACCTTAATATCATCCATTAGAGTAGAACGAAGCTGCACATGAGCCAACAATGATTTCGCACCTGTGACTTCAAATTGGACTCCACTTTTCACAAGATCCTGAAACTCCTTTACTACTAACCTTCCACTTTCAGCTCTATGTTCAAGACTACCCATAGACTCTCTACTCAAGGCATCAGCAACCATATTTGCCTTTCCTTTGTGATATAAGATTGTGCAGTCATAGTCTTGCAGGAGTTTCATTCATCTCCTTTGTCTTAAGTTTAAATCTCTCTATTCAAAAATGTACTTAAGACTCTTATAATCAATATAAATCTCACATGTCTTACTATAAATGTAGTGCCTCCAAATCTTGAGGGCAAATATAACTGCTGTTATCTCCAAATCATGTGTGAGATAATTCTGCTCATATTTCTTAAGTTACCTAGAAGTATAAGCTATCACATTTCCATGCTGCATAATCACACGGCCCAAACTAACTCTAGATGCATCACAGTAACAGTAAACTGTATAACCACCACCACTTAATGGTAACACCAAAACTAGAGCTGAGGTCAAGTAATCCTTTAGTTGTTGGAAACTCTTCTTACATATCTCGGTCCACTAAAACTTAACTTGCTTTTGAGTTAACTTAGTCAAAGAAGCTGTAAGCTTAGAAAAGTCCTTGACAAACCAACGGTAATATCCTGCCAAACCAAGATAGCTACAAATCTCTGACACTGATGTAGGCCTAGGCCAACTCTGAACTGCTTCTACCTTCTTTGGATCAATACTTATTCCTTCTTTAGCCACCACATGTCCTAAGATAGTCACACTATCCAACCAAAATTCACATTTAGAGAACTTGGCATACAACTTGTGGTCTCTCAAAGTTTACAACGCTAACTTCAAGTGCTACTCCTGTTCTTCTTTACTCTTGAAATACACCAGGATGTCTTCAATAAAGACTATCACAAAGTAATCCAAAAACGACTTAAAAACTCGATTTATCAAGTCCATAAAAGCTACTGGGGCATTTGTAAGGCCAAAAGACATAACCAAGAACTCATAATGCCCATAACGAGTACGAAAAGCTGTCTTTGGAATGTTTTCCCTCTTTATCTTCAATTAATGATACCCAGACCATAAGTCAATCTTTGAAACCCTGAAACTGATCAAATAAGTCATCAATACGAGGTAAGGGATACTTATTATTCACTATCACCTTATTCAACTACCAGTAGTCTGTACACAACCGAAAATAACTATCATTCTTCTTCACAAACAATACTGGTGCACCCCAAGGAGAACAATTAGGGCAAATGAAACCCTTACCAAGAATATCTTCTAGTTGCTCCTTTAACTCCTTAAGCTCAGCCAGAGTCATACGGTATTGCGGTATAGATATTGGTTGGGTGCCAGGAACCAGGTTTATACAAAACTCTATCTCTCTATCAGGTGGTAACCCGGCAACACCTTAGAAAAAAAAAATCTGGGTAGTCACTCACTGTTGGAACTTGCTTCAAGCTAACCTCAAACATACGAGTGTTTTTAATCAAAGCTAGGTACCCCATGCAAACTTTTCTCAATAATCTCTGAGCTACAACAGCTAAAATCAAGTTACATAGTGACAAACTCTGGTCACCTTGAAACATGAAAGTCAGTTTCTCAGACATATCGAACTTTACCATTTTAATGTGGCAATTAAGAGTATCAGGACAAGAAGCCAGCCAATCCATGCCTAAAATCACATCGAAATCCACCATATCAAGTACTATCAAATCTACTACCAACTGTTATACTACTTTTTGTAAAATCTGCATACCAACTACTAATTGAGCTAGCGCCAGATCACCATGTCTAGCTCTAACAACCTTAACATCAGGTAATCCACTAATACCTCCAGACCTACCCCTACCTCGACTGCGGCCGCGACTACGCCCACGTCCTCTCGTGAGGGTCTTATGAGGTCGAGTAGAAGCCTCATCAGAATTAGTCCTCCTAGCTTGTTTAATCCTGGGCGGCATCTTCACCTAATTAAGATAAAGACATGGATGGATTAAATGAGACAAGAATATCAAGGAAAAATGAACAAATAAGGATATAATTAAATACACAACTCAAACAAGTGACTCCAGTTCAATAAGTGGATGATTATAGCATCTTGTATGTAAGTTGTGCCCAGGTACACAAGCTACAAACAAGATTCTACAACTACCTGATTTTGTAAGTAATAGGACCTACTACCAAAGCTTTAATATCAACTTTGTCATGACTTGACTTTAAGCTGAGACCGGTGCCTATGTTAGGCTAACTCAATATCCATTTAACCAAGCAAGCCTAATTTAAAAGGATCTTAACCAATAATTTCAAATGTCTTAATGAGACTACTAAAAATTCGACAGAGTCTCCCCTTAAAATAGATTATCTCGAAATTTAATATAACCTGTGAAAGCTTTAATGAATTCAATATATCACCAGACATATTAATAACTATATATATATATATATATATATATATATATATATATATATATATATTATATATATATTCAATCTCAACTATTTATCAAAATAAGTTATAGGAGGATTTACATCACTATACTCAAAAATCAAAGAATACATCGTCTATCCTTATAACTGCAAAATATTGGAGTCTGACACCTCGTAAGCCATTAACACAAAATGAAAGCTTACCGAAGGATGAATATGCCTGGGAGGAAGTCTGCAATTCCTAGGAATCAGCTACTCAATCACCTGACGATTTGAATGATAAAAATAATAGGAGTGAGTCACACAGATTCAGTGAAGGCATAATAAACATAATGTTTATAAAAAGGGAACAAGCACAAAATCAAATCTTTAACTTCAAGGCATTTGAAAAATATAATAATTTAATGAAGTATGACTCATAACAATAATATATTCTTTCATTGCCAAAAAATATACATGCATAAAGTTTATTAAAATTAGCCATATGGATTTATGAAAGAACTGATGCAAATGAAGTTACGACATTAAAGGATCCGATCCAAGTCCTAGTTGGCCCAGGTACGAGAGGTTGGGCAAAGAAATTCAAGGAAGCACTCAACGGGCTGATTCAAGAAATCTGGTCTCAATCAAATTTACAGCCCATTGAGCATAGCCCATATTTTCAACAAAGAAGCATCAATATGATTCAAACCCAACCTAATTGCAGTAGTAAATCTACATGATTTGGGGACTGATTGATTTAATCAGATACTTTCCTTTATTTGTAGGGCTGATTGATTTAATCAAATACTTTCCTTTATTTGTTAAGGCATATTGATTCAATCAGATACTTTTCTTTATTTGTTAGGGCTGGTTGATTTAATCAGATACTTTCATTTATTGTAATCAGCTGATTTAAAGGCGTACATGAATGAAAGAAACAATACAGTTTTTATTCACAAAAATTGAGAATTTCTCTTTGGTTCTTTGAAGAAACTATTTGAACTTATCGGAATCATTCCGTGGCGTTCACAATTCGACTTATCAAACGGAATTTCCACCACCGTTTGTGGCGTCTTCAACATACCAAGGTTCTTACCTCTGCATAGGTAACGGGTCGAGGTTTTTTTTCCACCTAAAAATCTGATTGTAGACGGTCGTGGTACCTTAGTTGTTGACAGGTCTCGTTATTCTTGGCGAGGTTCACATCATTTGGTATCAGAGCACAAAAGAGTATTTGTTGGTAAAGCCGTCATGCTTAACTTGCCGATCAAATTGCCAAGGTCGGCCTAATAACAAGTGTCCAGCTTGCATTAGAACTACATCGCACAAAACTTCATCTTCATATTTTTCAATGCGGGAATGACACTAACACCTGTTTAGTCACCCTTAACTCTCCATTATCATTGAGTCATTGCAATTTATAAGGTCGGGGATATTTAATTGTTGACAACCCCAATTTTTTCACTAAAGTAGTGCTAGCAACATTAGTACAACTACCTCCATCAATAATCAGACTACATACCTTGTTTTGCACGTGGCATCTAGTATGAAAGATGTTTTCTCGCTGCACCTCTTCATCTTCTTTGACCTGCACGCTTAAAGCTCTTCTTGCAACTAACAATTCTCCTTCGTCTGCATATTCTTCCTCATCCGCATCCTCCAATGGTGGCCTAGAGCAGGGCTCTGATTCATCGTCAGTTTTTTAATCTTACCATTATCTCGTATCACCATTTACTCTTTTGTTCGGGCATTGGCTTGCTATGTAACCCCTGCCTTGACATTTGAAACACTTAATGTCACGATTTCGAGATGTGAAAGGGTCGGATTTACCTTGAGAACCATGGCTGGTTGTTTCTTGTTTTGGCTCAGTTTTGGGTTTTACAGCTGGCCTTTCTTCTTTCTTTACATAACTCGGTTTCCATAGAGAAGAACCCGAACCATGTACTACACGTGTACCACCCCTCCTCTTGAGTTGTTGCTCTACTTTGATAGCCATGTGCACTATGTCTTCCAACTCCACATAATGCTGTATCTCTACCTTATCATGAATTTCTTGATTTAAGCCATGCAAAAACCTTGCCACAGTAGCCTCTTTGGTAGTCTTCTACATTAGCCCGAATCATAGCAATATCCATCTCCTGATAATAATCCTTTGCACTCCGGTTAACTTGTCTATGGCTTTGCAGTTTTTGGTATAACCCCCGGTAGTAATAGCTGGGTACAAACCATCTTCTCATCACTGTTTTCATCTCTTTCCACGTCTCAACCGGATGCTCTCTATTCCGCCGCCTGTTCAACTTTAATTGATCCCACCAAATAATAGCATAATCAGAAAACTCAATAGCAGCAAGTTTTACCTTCTTTATCTCGGAGTAGTTGTAGCAATCGAACACCAACTCCACATTTTTCTCCCATTCAAAATAGGCCTCCGGGTCATTCTTTCCTTGAAATGAAGGAATTATAATCTTAATACTGCCCAGATTGTTATCTTCCCGGTTCCTAACTTCCCTAAACCGCCCATATCTCCTAGGACTACCCACTGAATTTTGATCTTCTTCTCCATCAAAACCAGCCCCATAATACTCGTCGTTCTCATCCCTTACTTTCCTCGGTTGAACTCTTTCCCTCCTAAGCACATTATGAACGTTTTGCAGCTACACCATACGTTCATTCTCTACTCTATCCAACCGTTCATGCACCTGCTCCAATTCACTCCTCATCATTCTTCTCATCTCTTCTACCATAGCCTTCGTGAATAACTTTCGGATCAGCCACTCCTTGAGTACTATCACCACTGTTATGTGACATTGTTGATCTGCAAAATAAGGTTAGGAACAAAATGCAATGGACCTCACGACACTCTCTCACGTGTTTCACTCAAAGAATGATTCACTCGATTTCACTCGTGTTTCACTCAAAACAATTTGGCTTTTACCCTCTAATATACTCACCACTCTTGCCTCTTTCCACTCGATATTTCTCTTTCAGTTTTTTTTAAACTAATTAGACAATATCGAATCACTTGTAGCAATTCAAAAGTAAAAACATCAAGGACAGTATAAATACAAAGAAACAACAACTGATGAAGTTTTTGGAAATATGAATTTTTTTTTTGGATGAATTTTTTTTTTGGACAAATTTTTTTTTTTTGATGAATTTTTATTTCTTTTTTTTTGGACGACTTTTTTTTGGATCCCTCTCTCTTCTTTTTTGTTTTTTGAATCCCTTTTTTTCTTTTTGAAAACCCTAGGCAAAAATCAATGGAAAGACGAAAAGAAAAAGGATAGGCAAACTTGATTTAGAACCAAAGCTCTGATGACCAAATGATGCGAAACCTCGTCAAGAATAACGAGACCCGTCAACAACTAAGGTACCACGATCGTCTACAATCAGATTTTTAGACGGAAAAACCTCTACCCGTTACCTATGCAGAGGTAAGAACCTTAGTATGTGAAGACGCCACAAACGGTGGTGGAAATTCCGTTTGATAAGTCGAATTATGAACGCCACAGAATGATTACGATAAGTTCGAATAGTTCTTCAAAGAACTAAAGAGAAACTCTCAGTTTTTGTGAATAAAACTGTGTTATTTCTTTCATTCATATACGCCTTTAAATAGGCTGATTACAATAAAGGAATGTATCTGATTAAATCAATCAGCCCTAACAAATAAAGAAAAGTATCTGATTGAATCAATCAGCCCTAGTAAATAAAGGAAAGTATCTGATTGAATCAATCAATCCTAGCAAAATAAAGGAAAGTATCTGATTAAATCAATCAGCCCTACAAATAAAAGGAAAGTATATGATTAAATCAATCAGCCCCAAACATGCAAGATTTGCTGCTGCAATTAGCCCCAAAATCATGTAGATTTACTACTGCAATTAGGTTGGGTTTGAATCACATTGATGCTTCTTTGTTGAAAACATGGGCTATGCTCAATGGGCCATAAATTTGATTGAGACCAGATTTCTTGAATCAGTCCGTTGAGTGCTTCCTTAAATTTCTTTACCCGACCTCTCGTACCTGGGCCAACTGGGATTTGGACCAGATCCTTTAATGTCGTACTTCATTTGCATCAAGAATTATAATACAAGTTAGGGAGTTATCTCAATCCAACAAACCAAATCTCATGATCCTCATAAACCAGCGGCCTTGCCTCATCTAGCACAAATCTCATGACTGAGGTCCGCTTACCCTAAAATTATGGTAATGGGCTAAGGGTCTGCTCACCCAATAGCCAAAGATATATCATCTCTAAGCTAGGGGCCTCGCCTCACCCGGCATAAAGTTCATGACTAAGTTCCGCTCACCCTACAACCATGAAAAGGAGCTAAGGGTCTACTCATCTAATAGTCAACTAATATCTAAATCTACTATATGCACATACGTCATTATATCTCTTCACTAACGGCAAACAATGTTCTAACACGGAACCCACAATGATTGTTTAAAAACATCTTTGATACAATCACATATACTCATTTCTCAATTCTATTAATAAAATCAAATCACTTTCAGAAACTTAAATTCAACACTTTCCATTCATTTTTCATAGATATAACTTCAAATAACTTATAAGTTCAAGGGCATAAATAGTGCCATTATAAAAATATAAATTTAGCATATGAAGCTATAACTTCAAACATGAAATTCATCGTCAAGTAGCTTCATACTTCTACCAATATTTTCCATATAATAAAAAAAAATCTTGTTTCCCCAAATAGTAAAATCTAACACTTTCAAAAATAAATAATCACCTAACTAATATTATCATAAAATTCATTAAAATTTAAATCTCGAATAGTATTCTAAATATGACTAAAGAATTAAACCATATATATATATATATATATATATATATATATATCATAACGTAAATTATCCACTCACAGACTAGGAGCTTAGCCAAAGTCTATCCCAAGCGATGCCAACGGCTCAACCCAAAGTAAGTGGGGTAGTCCTTGAAGTATCTAACACTAATAAAATATCTCAATAAATTACCATAGGCTAAATGATAGCTTCCACAATGTCAAAATCATTTCTAAAAACTTTACATATCCTCCACTTGAAGCCATAACTTTAAAACTTAAGGTTACTAATTAGATTATCAAATTTCAAGTTAGGGACACTTTAGAAAAATTATTATAAGTGTGGATAACTAATAGGAAATGAGTATAGATAAAATCCCCAAATTATAGGGTTTAGGGGCTTTCCTCAATCCACTAGAAATTTAAGAATAACTAAGATTTGGCTTACCTATAAAAACCTAGAAAAAACCAAAACTCTTTAAACTCATAGATTTCTTTCTCAAAATCCCCAAAATATATACCCTCTCCACCAAGGCCACACAGCAAGCATTTCATGGTTTTTAGAGTTAAATGGTACAAAGAAATCAAGAATCAAGATGTGGGAACTTACCTCAAGCTCAAATATAAGTGGGTTGGTGCCAAAATGGAGGAGAAATGAGAAAAATTGGGGGTGGGGGAGGGGGAAAGCTTGTGTAGCGGGAGGAGGCTAGTGGTGCCCTTCCATCCCGACTGCATCTGTTTTTAAAGTTGCTTCTTTCTTCTTCTTTTTTTTTTTTGACATGTGGGACTTACATTTAAAAAAAGGGACGGTATTACATATATATCTCTTTTGTGTTTTGGTAATTACACATTTAAAAATAATTATGATTAACATTTTTTAAATAATATTTATTCTTTTAAAATTATTTTTTAAATAAAAGTATCCAAATATAAATCCTTTTAATGTAAATTCACTTTTGATTAAAATAAAGTTTACAAAATCAATTTCATTCAAAATATAATTTAAAAAATATAATCCAAACACACATGGAGAGCTTAGTGAGTAGGGATGCTCATGAGCCGTGTTGGGTTGGGTTTGACTTGACCTGAACCTGACCCAATATTTTGACCGAACTAATTTTTTTAACTCGGACCCGACCCTTGACCCAAGCAGAACTGATCATGCTTGGACTTGAAATTTAAATATAATTTATATTTTAACATGTTTAATTAATAAATTAAGTCAAAAAACTTTAGTCTTTAAAAGTAGAAAACTTAAAATAATTTTTAAGTGGGAATTGGAGTCTTCTGTTTGCAACTACTTGCTCCTCGCGTTGGTACCAATGGAACAAAATTATTTTTGAAGGTGGTAGGGATCCTACCCTGTCTCTCCCTTTCCGTGTCTTGCAGCAGAATACGACAGAGCTTTGGATGCCCTTCATTGTACTAATAAAGTAGTGCCTACTTATCAAACGTTAGAGGTCGCGTGGCAGTCTCCTCCCCCTGGATGAATTAAGGTCAACATCAATGGTTCAGTGATTCATAATCAGGATCATATGGCTTGTGGAGGCATTCTTCGGAGTGAGGATGGTGATTTCTTGGGTGCTTTTGTGACTAATTTGGGTAGATGTTCTATTACTGTTGTAGAATTGTGGGGTATCTTTTTAGGCTTATTTACTGCTTATAGCAAGGGATTTCGCAAGGTCAGTTTAGAAGCAGATTCTCAAAGTGCCATCAATCTTATACAGTTGGAATATGCATCGTGGCATCCTTGTTTCTCCTTAGTGGTAGCTGTGAGGGATTTATGTTAGCAAGATTGGCAGGTTGATTTGCATCATGTCTTTAGGGAAGGGAATGCCTATGCTGATGCCTTAGCAAAGCATGGACACCATGTTCCTCCAAGAGTTTATCTTTATAATTCTCTTTTGTCTTTTCTTTCTGCAGCTTTTTTAACTGATTGTAGTCATGTTTCTTTTGCTCGTATTGTAGTTGTTTAGTTGGGTTTTTGCCACAATGTTTATAAAAAAAACTAAAAATAATTTGTTTTTAATGTTTAAGTTATAATAGAGTAATGTTTGCATGAATTTAAAATATAAATATGAGATAATATTTTAAAAAATAAGATTAAACTACAATTTTGATATTACTTTAAGTATTTGTAAAGCTAATTTGATATCATATATCTTTAAAAGATCAAATTGATATTAAATAAATATTTAAAAGAATAAAATAATAATTTAATAAAAAATAAATATTATATAATTTTGGGTCAGCCAACCTAAAGAGTAACTCAAACTTAGTCTAAAAATGTACTAAATTAAATTTTTTAAATTACAAACTCAATCTAACTTTTTGTTAAAATAAAGTATTACTTGTTTGGATTAGCTTGGCCGGGGCAGGCCATTGGGTCCGGTAGAGTCTTGAGCACTCCTTTCAGTGAGAAACAATTTGATTGGCTCACGATTTGTTTTAATGGGAAGCCAGCGAAAACCACGCCGTTTTGTGCCAGCGTTTTGTTTTTTTAAGGCCACAGGTAACGACATCGTTTTGGGCTGGAGCTCAAAACCCTAGTTAAACCCCTCCCTTACTCTTGCCGTTCCCGCCGCTTGCGTCCGCCACTCCACTTTCTCGTCGCTCGTCGCTCGTCGCTCGTCGCTTGCTGTCCGCCGCGCCACCGCGCTGCTGCCGTTCGCTTTGAGCCGCCGCAATTTGTTGAAGAGCTCTTTTTCTCTTCAAATAAAGGAAACTCCAAGTCCAAGGTTAGCTTCGTGTAACGCATTTGCATATTTTTCTTCTCTTTAGGAGTTGTTTTCTTTGCCATCAAAACCTCCATGGCTGATTGGTGCTTGCAAATAGAACTCAAAATTTGCTTCCCTTTTCGAGTGGGTTCTAGAAACTTTTTATGCTTCATAATTGAATGTCATCTCAAAGGTGATTTTTTTTTATTAATAAACGTGAAATGTTTTCAATTGTGGTGAAGATTGATCATTCAAACAGACAAAATTTGACAGCTCCCTTTTGAATGGCTTCTTGAAGGTAATTTTTTCTTCTTTTATTAAAATGGATTTTTATTTTCTTATCTTTGAAAGTCCAAAAAGATGTCTATTTCTTAGCTGAAGATATATATATTTTTTAATTGAATAATGGGGAAAGCATGCCAATTATTTGTGAAATGCATCAATAGCTTTATTCATCTATGGGGAATGTAATTTTGATGTATTACTGTATCATGATTGATAGTGCTTTTTCAGAGTATCTGGGTTTGTCAATAGCACGCTTAAGTAATGGTCTAGAACAATGAATATTTTCATTTCAAATTCTAGTTCTAAGAACTATTCTTAAATTGTGTTGCAGTGAATGTTATCACATGCTTGTCCTGTTTGGCTTTTCATTATTGAAGTATCAACTGAGTGCTGAGATTCATTACTTAATGATCGATAGAAAAATAAAAGCCCTGATAGAATCAGTTGTTTGTTTGTTTCCTCCTTCTGCTTTTATTTATTTATTTATTTATTTTCCCCTTTATTTTCTTTTGATTTATTTCCTATTATGACTGGAATTCATGGCCAGATCATATATTTCTTTTTCCTGAGAACTTAGAACGTCTAGTTGCATTGGAGCTTTCCAACTAATATCTTATGACATTATAAATTTATAATGTTATTGGGTATGTTTACTTGTTGCCTGCATATTTCTGATCTTTTTTTTTTTCCATTTGATGTTTTGAAATTATTATTTATGATTATGGACAGTTGATTTTTGTAATAAAATAGCCTTATTTAGCCATCACGCGGTCACCCACTTGGTGATAAGGGGGTGTTTCCCCTCCCTTGGTTTGAGTTTGAACTGCAAGTACACCAAAAAAATAGCCATATTGAAGGTGGAACACATGTTATGGCCGTATGGAAAGGCTGTTGTAATTCCTTACTTCTTTTTCTTTATAAGATGCTGATAATATCAACCTCGGGATCTTAGTGGCTGAAATTTTATCTTTGGATAAATGTTGTTACATTAGTGTCCTAGGCTGCCATGAAAATTTTTTAGGGTAGGTTCAGAATTTTTGTATAGATTCCTGTACTCATATATTTGTTATTGCCAGCTTAAAACCAGGTAAATCAAAGCACTTGAATTCGCACGAGGTGGAAGAGGAAGAAGACTGATGTCTGCCTACATTAGACGGGTATTTTCTTGCCGGAACTTCTTTCTGCTCCGAAGCTCTGCCCTGCATGGTTGTCAGTGTCACATATCTCACGTTATTGGAACTCCCATTAACAGTTGTATGTCTGATAGCAATAGGGTGTTCACTCTTCCAGCGGCTTATTTTATCATAGAAAGTCGCAGAACCTTTGCCAAAGGACGAAAGTCAAGTATGTCTTTGAATCTCTGCTCCAACTTAGATACCTTGACAAACCATTTCTTATACTGTTCAGTTCATTTTTATATTATGTCGATTTATGGGGAGGAATTAAATATACTTATTCTTTTGATATTTTTTTGTTTTCGTTTTGGATTAAATGAAGTAATATGGTTATTGAGTAATGCTACATAGTCAGAAAAAAAATTGACAAAGTTTAGCCAAAATTTACCAAGATTCAAGGTTAGTCACCTGATAAGACAAAGTGGTAGGAATAATTCATCCATCCAAGAGTCAATAACAATTTCAACTCATTCTGTCTCCTATTTTGTCAAATTAATTCTGGCTATCTAGCATTTTCGTTAAATCATATTTTTGCAAAAAAAACATTTTGGATGCCTGAATTTTAGCTTTATGACTAATTTGATTTGCAGCTGTGAAAGGATTTTGGTGGTATTACTATTTTTTTTATAGGCTTTTAATCAAAACTTCATATACAGAACAAAAATTTAGGGTGCATCCAGTTCAAAAAAATTTCTAGAAAACTGAAAAGAAAATTCTGAAAGATAAAAGAAATTTGGAAAACTTTCTTGAAATTCCCAGAAGCTTTTCTGAACTGGACACATGTTAGTTTTTATAGGCTGGTTGTCATGGAATGGGCTTATTGACTTGTGTGAGTCTGCAACCTATGAAAGAAAAATGTTTAAGCAGCAAAGGTTTGTAGTACTAAGATGATTGTAACTTGTAAGTGGGTGGGGCAGCCAAAATCTTTTTTTCTTTTTCTTCTTTTTCTGGTTGCAATCAGCTAACTCCAAGCTGTTGCTTTTTAAAGTTGATGTGAGACTTATTATTTTCATTTTTTTTGGGTTGGGGTATGAGACTTTTCTTATTAAAACATGTTGATAGCTTGCCTGAAATTCTTTCCTTTGCTGAATATTCAGTGTGCAAAACATATTATGCCTAACGTAATTTGATACTCAATTACTTATTATAAATGTTCATTTAATTTAAATGGTCATTGGTTCATACATTTTAGAGGATGAAGCGGGTATCAGTACAACTCAAGTTCCACCAGATATTGGGCCTCATATTAAAGCAAATGCTCTCTCACAGATGGAAGCAGCAATGGCTGCATTATCAGCAGAACTAAACAAGCTAAGAACAGGAAGGGCATCTCCAGGTATATTACTGGGTGCCATAATTGTTCATGAATCATATCCTTGTGTCTGTGATAGTTAATACTCAACATACTAATGATGGAAATGTCTCTACAGGAATGCTTGATCATATTATTGTAGAAACTGGTGGTGTGAAGATGCCTCTGAATCGGGTTGCTGTTGTTTCAGTTATAGATCCAAAAACCTTATCTGTTAATCCTTATGATCCGCAGGTACTTTCCTGCAACATACATCTATACAGTTGTTTTTGTCTCTTGGTAATGTTTTGCCCTGAATGTATTCTTTCTTGCTTTCTATGATATCTGTGGCAGCTTGAATGTTACTCAACATTTAGTTTATTACACATGATGTAGTTATCAAAATGAAGGTTGTTCTTTATCATGTGCTGTAAGGCAACAAATATTAATTATAAAGGTCATATAATGTTTTGTGTGACATCCCTCCATTTACTCAAGGTCTGAATATATTTGTACTTATTATTTTTATTTACAACCTAAGAAGATTTTTTTTTTTTTTTTATTTGTAGAGTGCTAATTACTAAACTAATATCCATTTGCATATGACTTGTGCAGGAACTTAAACAATTAGAGAATGCCATCGTTTCATCTCCATTGGGGTTAAATCCTAAAGCAGATGGCGACAGATTGATTGCTGTTATTCCACCGTAAGCACTTATTCCATTTACATTCAGTTACTCATGCCTGTCAGAATGAAGTTTATTTGGATATAGTGGCTATTGAAGAACTTGACTACTATGCTCATAGTCAATTGACTAATTTACTTCACCATGCAATGACCAGATTGACCAAAGAGCATATGCAGGTAAGCTCATTACACTTGTTCCATTTATTTATTGTTTACAGTTTAAACACTCCTCACCACATAACATAGTTGCTGCCATATCCTATTGTTGGACATTTCAGGCCATGAGTAAGTTGGTAACTAAATCTTGTGAAGATACCCGGCAAAGTATTAGGAGGGCTCGGCAAAAGGTGTGGTGGAAAGATTTACTATTTCTCGACCTATATATGTATATATATATATATTTATATAAAATAATTTTATGTTTTGAAAAAGTACTAAATGAAACTATTGGCATTTAATAATTTAAGTAAGGATTAAGGAAAGGGTTGTTGCAGAAAGCATTGAGAGTTCTCCCATGTGCTGAGTCTTTACAGTCATTTTAGCTAGAACTGATTTTTGGTTAGGCATTAACTAACACCACCAATTTCTAATATGCATTTAGTGCTTATCTTTTGCCATTATTTTTATTTTGGTAATGCTGTACCATAATTTGTTGCAAACTGTATAACGATATTGTTAATTTTACAGGCAATGGATGCAATTAAGAAATTGTATTCAAGTCTCCCCAAGGATGACATAAAAAGATTGGAGAAAGAAGTAAGTTATATATGCTTACTGCAGCTGAGAAGATGACAAGATTCCATAGCTTCGGTAGTTTGGTTTCTGATACATTTTCCTGCCTACAGATTGATGATTTGACCAAAAAATTTATCAAGACTGCAGAAGATACATGCAAGGCAAAGGAGAAGGAAATCAGTCAAGGATGAGATCCCGGTGGTATAGCTATCTTTTGCGGCGGATTCACCTTTTCATTTCTGCTTTTAATTTGTTAGGGTCTGAAATTTTTTTATTCTAAACAGAGTGTCATTTTATCAGTCATTATATGTTGGACTATTCTGGTATTCTGGCAATTTTCAATACAATAGAGACGAGTCTCTTGGTCTCAACCTGTTGGCGCGGAGTTGCAGCATTGTTGAATGTTCTGTTTAGTTCTAATCATGGAAGGTGGGTAGAGATTTAAGTGAGGGGTATAAGCAAATTGAAGCTGACAATCAACCAAGAGTTTATGATAGGGATTTGTTGGCATCAAGTCAGGTATTTTGGCAGCTTTCAAACTTGATTCTGCCTTTGCTTGATGCTGTTCTTGCTTTCTATCTAGTCTATGTTGTATTTGGGGTATGTAGAAGTTTCAGAGTGTAGCAAACCACCAATTCTCACTGAACTAAGTAGCAAGCATATCTACAAACCATCTATTGAAAACTTAACCACTTGGCCACTATTCTAATGATGAAACTCCAAATTTGGACAGATGCAATGCTTGCAAATCTGGTTGCTTTTCTATTGAAGTTGAAATCTTTTCCTCTGGATAGCGAAATGGGTGTGCCCGAACTGTAATTTCCCCATTCCTTTCCACCATTACCATGTTTCCAGAAGTAATTGGGGGTAATTTAGAGAACTTTTGGAACCTGTGAAATCATGCACAAAAAATGGTTGGTGATTCTGCAAGGCACCTACAGTAGAAATAGCCGTTGTTTATACAATGAAACTTATGTATTTCTCTCTTTTAAAGCAACATTTTAAACTCTTAGATGTTCAATCTGTATAGAATGTTTTCAAGATTGCTAATAAATGTTTAGGCAAAAAATAAAGGGTAATCTAGTGACAATGCACGAGGCTCCCACCATTGTAAGGTCTAGAGAAGGTCAAATGTATGCATCCGCTATTTGAATCCATGACAATCAAGTTACAATATAATACCTAAGTGTTTATTTGGTAACTGTATTTTTAGAAAAAAAAAGTTATTTTTTAAAAATTCTTTTATTAAGATTTTAGTTATAAGTTACTTTGAACATAAATTAATTCAAACACTCATTAATTATGTAAATTATTACTAATCTTATCGTGATTTAATCTAATTCGAATGATATATACTATTTGAGAGATTAATTTAAAATTTTTTAAATATTTACTGGCCAAAGATGCTTACGCCACAAGGGGAGATAAAAAGAAAACGGTGGTTAGTTGATTAATTTTAATTACACACCCTAGAAAACAATGGTTTGTCTATTTACGTTATATTTATGATTACCACCCTAAGTGTCATCCCACTATAGGTATTCATAAATTTTAAAGTTGACAAAAAGTATTTTGAAAAATATCTAAGCTTGTTGAAAACGTGTTTCCCAGACAAAATAAATATAGCATTCTTAAAAATTTCATGAAACATCCTAAAAAATATTAAATTAAAAAAAAAATTAATAATTTTATAATTTATTATACATGTATGAAAATAGGTATACGGGTCAACCCAACCCAGCTCGACTCAGCTTGTGACAGGCCCACCTTAAGCAAGCCAAACTAGAGTTAGCCCATTTAGTAAAAAAATTAGCATTTTTTATAGTCTTAATTCAATCCTCTTATCCTATTAATTAAGAGGCCGGCCGTTAACCCACTAATTTTATTTTTTTTATTTGTTTATTTTTTGAAATATTTTTAATAATATATCTTATCTCAAATTATATAATTTGACCTATTTTTTTCTTTAGACCCTCAATAAGTGAAAATGAAAGAAATTAAACATTATTAAGAAAAAAATTTAAAAAAAAATAATATATACAATAAATGAGCCATGAGTTGACCCACAAGTTGATCCAACCCAACCACTTAATCCGTAGATTAAACAGACCAAGTTTATCTAATCCAGTTTTAAATGAATTAAGAATTAGCTAACCCTAACCTTTTAAAATCACAGGTTATACAGGCCGACCTACGAGCTTTGGTCTGTATACCCAACTTTATACATGTACATGTATTTCAATCAATAATTTTTTTTATCAATAATTATAAATTCTCACTTTATCCTCCCACTATATATTATTATATATATATATATATATGTTTTCTCTGTCATCATTATGCTTTTTCGTTCACATTTATGCTTTTCTCAAGCATAGCATTTTGAGAATCCAACATAATTTAACCTTTGGAGGAGTATGCTTGTTCTCATCTTAAATTTATTGCAAACCACGATTTTCTAATCCAAAGTAGAATTATGATTATTTTCTCAAATCCTAAAAAGAAATTATACAAGCCGACCTACGAGCTTTAACCCGTATACCTAGCTTTATACATGTACATGTATTTCAATCAATAATTTTTTTATTAATAATTATAAATTCTTACTTTATCCTCTCACTATATATATATATATATATATATGTATGTATGCTTTTCTCTTGTTCATCATTTATGCTTTTCTCAAGCATAGCATTTTGAGAATCCAACATAATTTAAACCTTATGGGAGGAAGTATGCTTGTTCTCATCTTAAATTTATTGCAACCACGATTTTCTAATCCAAAGTAGAATTATGATTATTTTCTCTAATCGTAAAAAGAAATTTTGCCCAAAATTTCACATACCAGAGATCCTACAATAGCTCATTTGTGAAATTAATCAACCAATATACATAACCACAAAAACTTAGCAACAACGCATTTTCGAGCATATTCAGTAGGACTGCCGACCTGCTTTTGAACCCACCTTAGACCTTATAGATCTCTCATTGCCTCTTTGATTAGATTCAGAGACCAATGCATTCACTCATAATTTGATTAGAACCGTGCACAAAACAAATCCTGTATAAAGGCAATGAAACACACATTGATATAAACTCTTTACTTAATGCTTTTTCAAAAGTAATAGTAATAGAGTATACACATTACATTAAGTATTTTGAAATATTTACAAGCTTATACTCACAACCAAAAAGTGGAACACTAGTTCTCAGCTGTTAAGACAGTATGCATTTCCATTGCTATAAAGCTTATAGGACAAACTCTTTCCATCCTAATCATAAAGTAGTCTGAAAATGTCATGGGTTATACTTATAGCTACAAGTTTATTCTTACAATAGTAATCATGCAGAGGACATAATAAAAAATTTTAAATTTCTCCACAAATAGCATCTTGACAGGTATTAACACGTGTGTAAATCCGTTTTCAATTTTATTTTTATAAAATAGAAAAAATAAAGGAGCTTAGAATTCTAAATAACTAACCACTAACAATTTCCTATCTATATCTCAGAGAGACTACGACACCAAACTCAAGTTTTGCCATTGTTATATTAGTACACAGATTATGAAGGATCATATATACGAGTAAATCAGGATCATACATACTAGATAAATCAAAACGAACGAACACACAAGTCCTTCAATCAATCAAAAAAGGAGATAAAATTTTCTCACAAATAGCATCTGAAGTATTAAACGGTGTTGGTAATCCCCGGTTTTTTTTTTTTTTTTTTTTTTTTTTTTCCCCCCAATTTTTTTATTTTTATAAAATAAGAAAAAATAAAGGAGCTTAAATTCTAATAAATAACCACTAACAATTTCCTATCTAATATCTCAGAGAGACTACGACACCAATCAAGTTTTGCCATGTTATATTAAGAACAGATTATGAAGGATCATATATACGAGTAAATCAAGGATCATAATAATAGATAAATCAAAACAACGAACACACAAGTCTTCAATTCAATATTCAGTTAGCCATTTGAACCTAAAAATTTGAAAGATTCCATAAAAAATTTAGTTAATGTGATAAGATTTAACAAGACATTGTTTCAAAGGTAAGAATGTCTTGCAGTTTCAATAATTGAGTAGAAAGAACATGCATGGTATACATGAAATGGTGAGAAAAAGGCAGCCGAGGTTTGTCTTCTTCCATATATTTAAAACTTTTTCTTCCTTTCAGTCAGTGGATGTCAGAATATGCCTAAGTGTTCTGTTATTGAATGACATTCTCACATCAGACAATATATTTCATTGACATAGTAAAATTATCAAAGCTAAGTATGACGCATTCGTTCGAATAGTAAATATAAGATAAAGTAATGATGAAAGTGTCCAATCATCAAACCACCATTTCATATATTGGTATCATTGCTATGACTAGACTTTAAAGCTCCGTAGTCCAAGAACTTTCTTCAAAAGGCAAAAATTATTAATAGAGCATGAGTCTTCCAGCAAACAAATTGGCCAACCAAAGATATATGAGATATATGCTCAAACAAGTAATTCATGTAGTGTCCAGTTATAATCAGATGCAGTTGAAATGCAGATTCATTCATAGTTGATACATCCACTGCAATTCTGTGGACTTTCATCTTTGGTAACATAAATGAATGCTTTAATCCTTGAAGGAAAACTGTCTTTATATGCAATAGAAAAGAATGTAACATTTAAATCAGTATGACTAAGTGCACGAAGTCTAAGAAGTAAACTGCAAATCAAAAAAGAAGGGATGGACAGACTCTAAATAGATCGTGTTTTTCCTATAAGATTAAATATAAACATTATGTTGCATAAGATTTGTACCTTACATGATTGAAAGCTTCGGAATCAGTTTTCAAGAAAGGTCAAAGCTTTAAGTGGCCATACCTACATACAAAATCAACAAAAGAGTTAGGGAAAATGGAAGAACAAAAGACGGAAAAGTGGGGGAGGGGGGGAGCGAGGTGGGAACATGTTGTGATCTTAGCGCATAGCAAACTCACCCTCCAGAATATTGCCCGAAGTAGGGCAATAAGGAAACGGGAACCAAAATTGTACTTGAATCATTAGTATTATAATGTTGTCTCCCATGAAACCAAATGTGGCCTTTGGAATAAAAGAAGGGAGGCAGAATTTACAAACAATAATCTTATATCCATTCAGAAGGGAAAATAACTCAACTACTGATCAAATTCCAAGAAAAGCTATAACAAGCAAATATAAGGCCATTTCAAGTGATGAAGCTAAAACAATTCCAGTCTCAAACCAGTTACCTCAAACAGACTCAAAATATCTTCACAGCAAAACCCAAAACAAAATCATCGCAAAATCACTTAATTTAATGTGAATTTCTTTATATATCAAAAGAGAAATGCCATACCAGATGATCTCACGCTTATACTGTTCCGAGGACGCAAGCATGTTGTAAAGTATCACTTCCATTCAACCAGCGTTTGCTCATAAACTTTCTAGGTTTTGAGTGAGCGCAAACTACAAGATATTCACGACCAACTTTCATAACGGGTTGGAGATTGCCGCTAAAACACAATTAGCGCGTCAAGTCAATGTAGGACATCATACGGACCATAGGTTGCGCATTGAACTCGTTACCTGTGTTGTTGTTCTCATGAAATAGAATTTAAGAGAATGCAAAAAGAAACGTGCTTACTTGAACAGGGAGACCAGATGGGTGTTGGTGAGTGAAGACAGAAGAACTTTGCAACAGAGAATCATTTTCCCATCCTTCCTTTGATAAAGGACTCAAAGGCCCAGGTTTTCAATCCCATCACTGCCTCTTTCCTTCTCGGGTATGAGCTGAGAGCTGTTATCCTTTTGGACATGAGTGTTAACGTTAAAAGCAAAACATAAAAATTGTGTGTTGGGGACACATGGTTGTGACGACTTTCATCAGAATTTAATTTCTATCTGAAATAATAAGCGTCAGACACTTATGTACAAAATGTAGACAACTCATCACCATGGATAACAGCTGCAAAGTTAAAATGAAGCTAATTTCATTATACCTTGCCAATCACTGATAAAAAAATGTAGGAAAATATCAGGAAAGACTAGATCCAACAAATCATTGGGGATAGATGTCATAAAACCATTTACACTCAAAGATGAGCGTAGCCTCAAGAAAACATATTTGATCAAACAGAATGAAATATAAGGTGAAGGTTTGGAGAAGTTTTCAATGTGAAGGATCTGAATATTGATTAATAGGCTCGTACCGATACTAGCTGTAGGAAAATAAGGGAGAGAGTAGGGATAGACCACAGCAGGTGAGAGCAATCATGAAAGAATATTCACTTGTGCATTTACAGTAATAGGCTCTGGCATAACAGAATGGTATATGTGCAATGGAAGAGAGAGGAATTTGGTTTGAAGGAGTGATATAAGGAAGTGAGAAGGTGTGGGGGGTAGGCAAGAATTGAACTGTAGGAAAAGGTGGGATTTGGGAGGTGCAGCACCCTGAAGTGCTCTGTATTTTACTTGTGTCTGTGAAATTCAGAGGCTATCTTGTGTAAGGAGCTGGTCTCCATTGGTTTCTAATAATATTATCTTTTTCAATAGAGTTTACTATATTGGTATTAGAGCTGTCTCACCCTTCCGAGGGTAGCAGCAGTTTACCGAGCAACAGCTCTAGGGTGGTGTCGATTTAGATCCATCACTACAAAACGGTTGGCAAGTGTCAGCATTGGACATGATCTTGCTCTCTCGCAAATGTACAGGAGTCAATGATGACAATATTTCTGAGGCTCAAGGCCAATGAGGAGATCGCACGATGGGCTGAATTGGTCTTAGGAGGCAGATTAAATTGAGGTGGGGAATACAATGTGAGCCTAAAATGAAATTGCATAAGATTAACAGAGGGATAGCATTGTTGTAAGTTCTAGGATATTGGACCCGCATCCATGTAACAGTGGATTGC